>CM024180.1:0-1200000 GCA_013433145.1 Ascaris suum
AAAATAAAACCAAAATAAAATAAAACTAAAATAAAATAAAACAAAACAAAATAAAACAAAAATAAAATAAAACTAAAATAAAATAAAACAAAATAAAATAAAATAAAAATAAAATAAAACTAAAATAAAATAAAACTAAAATAAAATAAAAATAAAATAAATAAAAACTAAAAAAATAAAACTAAAAATAAAATAAAACCAAATTAAACTACAACTAAAAAAAAATAAAAACAAAACAAACAAAACTAAAATAAAAATAAAATAAAATAAAATAAATCTAAATTAAAATAAAACCAAAATAAAATAAAACTAAAATAAAATAAAACCAAAATAAAATAAAACCAAAATAAAAAAAAACCAAATAAAATAAAACAAATAATAAAATAAAACTAAAATAAAAAAAACTAAAATAAAATAAAACTAAAATAAATAAAACTAAAATAAAATAAAACTAAAATAAAATAAAACTAAAATAAAATAAAACTAAAATAAAATAAAACTAAAATAAAATAAAACAAAAATAAAATAAAACTAAAATAAAATAAAACTAAAATAAAATAAAACTAAAATAAAATAAAACTAAAATAAAATAAAAACTAAAATAAAATAAAACTAAAATAAAATAAAACTAAAATAAAATAAAACAAATAAAATAAAACAAAAATAAAATAAAACTAAAATAAAATAAAACTAAAATAAAATAAAACTAAAATAAAATAAAACTAAAATAAAAAATAAACTAAAATAAAAAAAAACTAAAATAAAATAAAACTAAAATAAAATAAAACAAAATAAAATAAAACTAAAATAAAATAAACCAAAAAAAAAAAAAAAAAAAACTAAAATAAAATAAAACTAAAATAAAAATAAAAACTAAAATAAAATAAAACTAAAATAAAATAAAACTAAAATAAAATAAAACTAAAATAAAATAAAACAAAATAAAATAAAACTAAAATAAAATAAAACTAAAATAAAATAAAACTAAAATAAAATAAAACTAAAATAAAATAAAACTAAAATAAAATAAAACAAAATAAAAAAAACTAAAATAAAATAAAACTAAAAAAAAAATAAAACTAAAATAAAATAAAACTAAAAAAAATAAAACTAAAATAAAATAAAACTAAAATAAAATAAAACTAAAATAAAATAAAACTAAATAAAAATAAAACTAAAATAAAATAAAACATAAAAAAAAAAAAAACTAAAATAAAATAAAACTAAAATAAAATAAAACTAAAATAAAATAAAAACAAAATAAAATAAAACTAAAATAAAATAAAACTAAAATAAAATAAAACAAAAATAAAATAAAACTAAATAAAATAAAACTAAAATAAAATAAAACAAAAATAAAATAAAATAAAATAAAATAAAACTAAAATAAAATAAAACTAAAATAAAATAAAAATAAAAAAAAATAAAACTAAAATAAAATAAAACTAAATAAAATAAAACTAAAAAAAAATAAAACTAAAATAAAATAAAACTAAAATAAAATAAAACTAAAATAAAATAAAACTAAAAAAAATAAAACTAAAATAAAATAAAACTAAAATAAAATAAAACTAAATAAAATAAAAACTAAAATAAAATAACTAAAATAAAATAAAACTAAAATAAAATAAAACAAAAATAAAATAAAATAAAAATAAAATAAAACTAAAATAAAATAAAACTAAATAAAATAAAACTAAAATAAAATAAAACTAAAATAAAATAAAACTAAAATAAAATAAAACTAAAATAAAAAAAAACTAAAAAAATAAAAATATAAAATAAAACTAAAATAAAATAAAACTAAAATAAAATAAAACTAAAAAAAATAAAACTAAAATAAAATAAAACTAAAATAAAATAAAACTAAAATAAAATAAAACTAAAATAAAATAAAACTAAATTAAAATAAAACAAAAATAAAATAAAACTAAAATAAAAAAAAATAAAACTAAAATAAAAAAAACTAAAATAAAAAAAAACTAAAATAAAAATAAAACCAAAATAAAATAAAACTAAAATAAAATAAAACTAAAATAAAATAAAACTAAAATAAAATAAAACTAAATTAAAAATAAAACCAAAATAAAAAAAACTAAAATAAAATAAAACTAAAATAAAATAAAACTAAAATAAAATAAAACTAAAATAAAATAAAACTAAAATAAAATAAAACTAAAATAAAATAAAACTAAAATAAAATAAAACCAAAAAAAATAAAACTAAAAAAAATAAAACTAAAATAAAATAAAACCAAAATAAAATAAAACTAAAATAAAATAAAAACTAAAATAAAATAAAACTAAATAAAATAAAACTAAAATAAAATAAAAACTAAAATAAAATAAAACTAATATAAAATAAAACTAAAATAAAATAAAACTAAAATAAAATAAAATAAAGTAAAAAATAAAACTAAAATAAAATAAAACTAAGTTAAAGTAAAACTAAAATAAAATAAAAAACCAACAAAATAAAACTAAAATAAAATAAAACTAAATTAAAATAAAACCAAAATAAAATTAAAATAAAATAAAATAAAATAAAATAAACCTAAAGTAAAATAAAACGACAACTGATTAATGTGTTGATAAGAGCTAAGTAATTTTTCTGCAATGATTCGAAACTTCACTTGCAATAAGACTTCTCTATACCGCTATTTGCACTTGCTAAAATTTATACCTTCCCTTCTGTAGGGTTTTTTCATCACAAACGAAAACTAAAGCATTGCAAATTTATGCACGAACCGCTCAATGGGAGTTGATGATAACGTTTCCATGACGTGTCCGTTGAATGGTAGGAATCTTCAGTTGTGTTGTGCAATGAAGAAATGTTGCCATCCCCACTGCCACCAATTCATTCCTGATTGATGTTATTTGCGGCGTCGGCCCTGCAAGATCATTTCAATTTTCAAACGAACGGAAACAGCGCCCTAAGAAAATGCTTCTTGGCATAACGATATAGTTGCTATAACTCCTCTTTTAAATGCTGCCACTTTGAGCAGGAAAGAATTTCGTATAGAATAGGAGCTACACTCAGCATCTCTCTACTGTGCATCAAAAGATTGTCTTTTGAAGTTCGCAATCGCAAAAAATTTTTCTGTGTAGGCCTTTTCTGATCTGTTGCATACTAATCAAGCAGAATATGGCTTGTATTCAACAAATCTATCACATAAGAAAATGTCAGCAATAATGAGCAGAAACATGAAAAATAGTATAATAAAAAAATAGATGCTATAGAGCTAAAATTTTAACAAAAACCGAAAATTACGAGCCAGTGATGTCAGATACAACCGCCAAAAAATGGAACTGCATTGCGATTCCCTACAGAGAAAATACAAAGTTCTTTCAACATGACGTGCTTTCATGTCCGAAACTAGAAAAACGGAACTAGATGCAATCATTGTTTCCATTCATTGAGAAATTTCCATTGTTGACAATGAAAGATTTTAGAATTTCTACTATGAACGTCGGTCTTACTAAAATATCACAGAAATATTTTATCATTAAAAAGTAAATGTAACAGTAGTCACCCACCTCTAGTTTGCAAAAACGTGCTCACACTACGGTTGCCATTTCTCACTGACAATAGCAAATCGATATCCATACGATCTTGTCGTGTTATTTCGCTTGACTATCCATACACGATCAATTCATTATCGGCGATATTTAACTACAAGTAATGGAAAATTCTCCAATCACATTTACTAATTACATGCGTATGAATTTTGATAACTTTCTCGAAGAAATGGAAAATTTATTCTGCTATATTAGCAAACTGCCTACTTATGACGAAGTGATATTCTGTGCTTTGGCGGAAGACGTCATCAGCGTAGAGAATCGAACAGTCCATTACCTCTTTTACTCTGGAAACTACGTTGGATTTGCAAAGTATTTCACATCACTAGGAATAGAAAACGTGCCACGAAACTACACTGAAAATTACAAAAACATAGGTTATATATCTTGCTATTTCTAAAAATGTTCATAGAACACATCGATCACAAGTAAAAACTATCGAAAAAACATCGTTTCACAATGTCTCGAAATTTCGATTAAACCTTACCAGCGAATTTCCCTCGTCCTCGTTCCACCCTTCCTCAAAGTTTTTGTATTCGTATCGCAAATAAAGATTTCATCTTATATTTCGTCAGTTTTGCATAACTGAAAGAACAGCCACCGAATAAGAAATTATCAAAGAGAAATTATGGCCTTGAAATCGAAATATGAAACTAACGCATAGAAAAAGACCACCGAGCTTTTCACTGCCTTTAAACTAATAATGATCGCCACACTCATAGCTGCACTGCTATTGACCGATTTTTGTCGAAAATATGCAATCTCCACTTCAAACTTTGGAACTTTATTCTTCTTTAAATAATCTTCATTTTATATCACTCTCTGAGCGAAACCCGCGCTTTCTATATCAAGCAAATACTAAACGACAAAAAATTGCTTACATTCGGGCAAAATTTGTGAAACGCATAAAGAGAATGAGTGACCTCAGAGAATTCCACTCTGTGATGCTTCAAGATGCAAATATTTTAAACTGCAATTTATGGGAGCAATTTACTTCAAGTGATTTACTTCAAACTGCAATTTACTTCAAGATCTTTACTTCAATTTACTTCAAACTGCAATTTATGGGAGCAATTTAAACTTCAAGATGCAAATTTTAAACATGGGAGCAATTTTATGAAAATTTCACATACGCCACATTTCCCCATTCATCGTAAGAGCCTCTTTTCCAGATAGCGAGAAAGCCCATACGAAAGATTTTTACGCATACATCCACTTATTACACAAGCATGCCAATAACGCATATAAAAAGTGTTGGACCGCATGATATAATTTTATGGATAGCCTGATTACCTCGGTGATAACGGCATGCCGGGAGGGAGACCGCCGAGGAACAACTGTCGTTCTAGTCTAGCCACGTGTCCCCCAACATTGTCCATCATAGAGCTCGTATTATCGATCAATATATGATGTTCGCCATTTACTGTGTTCTGCAAAATCCGATTAATTAAAGAAGGAGGCATACTCAACAATTCATCTAGCAATCGTTTAAAGGCAACTGGGACTAGATAAAATGACCAAACATGGTCAATAATGGACGACAAAAGGCTGCGACCTCAAAAAAAAAAAAATCTGATAAATTAAGCGTAGGTGTTTTAAAATTTTCCGCAAGGATGTTATTAAAATATCAATTTCACGATCGCTATATAAAAGATTTTATGATATCTTATCACTGGTTCAATAATAATCCAATTTTCTAGGAACAGCTCCGTCACTTTTACTGGTAGCATGCCATTATTGTGAAGAATAATTGCTTCAGTTTTATTAAGTGTATGAAGTTTTTTGCTTGAAAATGCAATGAAGAAACTTGTTTTGAGCCAGTATAAACAATCAACAACAATAACTTTGCCGTATGAAGAAGCCTCGTGGCTGAGCGGTTATTCAAAAAAATGAGAAATTCCTTTTAATTATAAAGTTATCAAAGTAAAGAGAGATCAATCACAGATTATCTCACTCTTTTGCGTTTTCCTTACTGAACGTCTAGTTGTTGCAACTAATGAATTAATTAATGACGAGGAAGCGACTCTAAATTATAATTTGATTATTAAGTTCTACCTCACCAACATGTCATTATTCCTACCCCAAAACGAAAAAAAAATTTACAGCGCGAATTTAAAATGATCGAATAAACCTGGTAAATAAGTAGTGAATGCCATCGCATATCACTGAGAGTTTGCTTCGCAGGTAATACACGCGACATGACCGATTCGAATCGAGAGCCGAACCCGAAACTATATCTGCAATTGCAATTCGCTAAAGATTCAAAATGATTTTAATAATTCTTATCGATTTATTACATCCGCAGTGGATAATCTTCGATAAAAGTTTTGGTCCACTGAAGTTTTTGAATGACCATGCGTGAACTTGAAGGAGAGCGCAAGAGACTTCTACGACGATTACATCCACTAAACGCAATTCTAGCATCAGCAGTTTCAAAGTTAAAATCTACGATAAACGGAAAGCAGACAGACGGGCGGACAAGTACACGAGTGTACACCTACGTGGCATCGCCATAATGTGGTTCGGAAGTGCAAACTTGTGAAAATGTATAAAATGTGCTAAAATCTTACTTCATACCTAAATCTGAGTAATGACAATAAATCACGACCTAAGTCTGATCTAGACCCAAATCTGAGTCTCAAATTTGTGGCCACTAGTTGTCAAAGGCGGATATGTCAATGCACCTAACAGTCCCTCAATTCGCACTTCATCTCATGGGTGATAATGGTATTCGGTTGCAAAACAAAATGAAGCGATAAGTAGGAGTTGGACTAAATGAAGTATATTGCCTAGGTATTTTGTGTACTTGTCCGCCCGTCTGTTTGCTTATCCGTTTATCGTAGATTTTAAACTTTGAAACTGAAAAAACAATTAAAACTAACAATAAAACAGTTAATAAACGAATACTAAGTCTAGTAAAAAAACTAATAGCAAAACTAATGATTCAACTAAACGAATAATAAGAATAATCGAATAAAAAGACAAAACTAAATAACAAACTGAAACTGATAGTCTTAGTAAACTCATAAAAAATAAAACAAAACTAGTCAGAAAGCTAAACTGATAGTAACAAAAAACTAATAATAAAACTAAATCATAATCAAACAAAACTAACACTAGATCCAAACAAATAATTCATCTAAACTAAAATATAGATAAGTAACACGAAAACCAAACTAACAATAAAACAAAACTAATAACAAAATTAAAGCAATAATAAACTCAAAATTGTGATAAAACTAAAGCGATAACAGAACAAAACTAACACTTCAATTAAATCAATAATAAAACTAAACCAATCATAATTATAAAACTAAACAAAATAATAAAACTAAACTAGAAAAAGAACAAAAGCAAACAATACAACTAAATAAGTAAAAAATCTACTAAAAAAAGCTTACAATAAAACTAATAATATAAATAATAATAAGTTGCAGGACTCACGACGATCAGTACTCAATCACCCAAATATATCGATCAGCAACCGAGGCCGCAAGCCATTCACATCGACGGCTACAGTGCAGAAGGCAAGATAGGTCACAAACAATACAGATGAGATAAGAATGAAGATCAAACAAGTGTCGGCATACAAGTTGTTACACCAATGAGGATCAAGACGGTCGCTACCGCCACGAAACTGATTTCAACAGAGGAGACCACCTGCAAAGGAAGATCACTCGTAAAGAGAACACATTTTTATAGAGGCAATCTTCCCTTACCGACCGAGCAAAAATATATATAATATATATAATATATAATATATATATAATATATATATAATATATATATATATATATATATATATCCGCATATGTCCACGCAAATACACACCAACAAAAACCTACCTAATCACACAACTAAACTAAACTAATAATAAAACTTAACTTATAATAATATTAAGGTAATGATGAAATTATGCTCGCAATAAAACCAAATTAATAATAAAAGCAGACTAATAATAAAGCGAAACTAATAATAAAACCAAATATGAAACAATCACAAACTACTACAAAAGCTAATAATAAAAGTAATAGAAAACCTGCCAATTCAACTCAACCAAAAATAAAACTAAACCAATAATGTAACTTAAACAGAATAAAATAAAGCTTAAAATAAAATACAACTAAAATAAAATTAAACCAAAATAAAATAAAACCATATCAAAATAAAACTAATACAAAAAAAAACCAAAACAAAATAAAACTAAAATAAAATAAAACTAATGTAAAATAAAACTAATACAATTAACACTGAAATAAAATAAAACCAAAATAGAATAAAACCAAAAAAGAATAAAACTAAAATAAAATAAAACCAAAATAAAACAAAACCAAAATAAAACAAAACTGAAATCAAATAAAACCAAAATAGAAACAAAACTAAAATAAAATAAAACCAAATTAAAAGAAAAAGAAATAAAATAAAACTAAAATCAAATAAAACTAAAATAAAATAAAACTAAAATAAAATAAAACCAAAATAAAATAAAACTGAATTAAATAAAACTAAATAAATAAAACTAAATTAATAAAGCCAAAATTAAAATAAAAGTAAAAATAAATAGAACTAAAAGAAAATAAAAGTAAAATAAAATAAAATTAAAATAAAATAAAACTAAAAAAAAAAATAAAACAAAAATAAAATTAAAATTAAATCAAACAAAATAAAATAAAGCTAAAATAAAAAAAAACCAAAGTAAAATAAGACTAAAATAAAATAGAAATAAAATAAAATAAAACCAAAAATAAAATAAAACTAATGTAAAAAAAACAAAAATGAAATAAAACTAAATTAAAATAAAACTAAAAAAAAATAAAAGCAAAATAAAATAAAAGCAAAATAAAAGAAAACTAAAAGAAAATAAAACTAAAATAAAATAACACTAAAATAAAATAAAACCAAAATAAAATGAAAGTAGAATAAGTTTGAGCTAAAATAGAATAAAACTGAAATAAAAAAAAACTAAAAAAAAATAAAAGTAAAAGAAAATAACACTAAAATAAAATAAAACTGAAATAAAATAAAACTAAAATAAAATAAAACTAAATTAAAATAAAACCAAAAATAAAATAAGACTAATAAATAAAATAGAAAAAAATAAAATAAAAAAAAATTAAAATAAAATAAAACTAAAATAAAATAAAACTAAAATAAAATAAAAACCTAAATTAAAATAAAAGCAAAATAAAATAAAATTAATGTAAAATAAAACGAAAATAAAATAAAACTAAATTAAAATAAAACTAATAGAAAATAAAACTGAAATAAAATAAAACTAAAATAGAATTAAAATAAAAGAAAACTAAAATAAAGTAAAGATAAAATAAAATAAAACCAATATAAAATAAAACTAAAATTAAAAAAAAACTAAAATAAAATAAAACTAAAAAAAATAAAACTAAAATAAAAGAAAAGTAAAAGAAAATAAAACTAAAATAAAATAAAAACTAACATAAAAGAAAACTGAAATAAAAAGAGAACCAGCAATCTCTAGCAGATCATAACATATAAACGCTCCTCAAGTTTGCATACCAAATGAACAATAAAAACCATCATATGCATAAAAACTATTCGAGGAAGTGAGTAAAACGTTGCAACAAATCTGTCCTCTACGTCCATGAAATCATATACCTTAATGTTCTTCGTTATAATCGATGAATAAGGAAAACCCTAAAACCCGACGGTTCTAAGGGTTCTATGATCGTCTCACAAAAAGTTCACATAAGACAGCCCTTTGATCTGACGAAATCCAACGCACTTTTTTTGCTTCGATAGGCCACGAACAAGGGGCATAGCAGCCACCACATGTACATTTATACCAATTATTTGCCCTCTCATTATGAAAAGATTGCCCTGAAGAACGGATTACTGGTTGAAAATCATTTTCCTTCTGACATGCCTGGCGACAGCTAAGGAGCGTTTTACAATTAACAACATGGCCCAGGAGATTTTCTGCAAAGAACAACTTCAAACGATATTTATGAATGCCAACCTCATCGGCCCTGGCTTTCTTCCTCTCTTCCTCGAACTCCCTTTCAAGCTCCATCTCCTTCATCCTTCTTCGCTCTTTCTCCTTAATCATCGCTTCTATCTTCTCCTCTTCGAGCCTCTCTGCCTCTATTCTTCTGCGTTCAGCAACCTGCTCGTTGTAAATCTGCTGAAACAATCCCCATACTCTAGCATCTATGCTGCAATTAGCCTATTCTCAAAACGCTATGCTGCCGACGACCCCTAAACAGATGAGAGTCAATCAAAAGGTAAGTCGGCAGCAATGATCCTTCTCGTTCGAAGCAGATTACGACTGTGGCACAGCGAGAAATAACTTTGAAAAATATGCATCGAGCAATAATAAAAGCAGCAATTTGTTAGTCCATTTTTTGGCAGTAATCACTCCACCTTCAGCTCATCAAAAAGACATTGCTTGCAATGAAGAAAGCTGAATCAATCAAACCTCGCATTACTGCTTCCCTTCTCCTCCACCCTCACCAGAGCAAACAAAATTCTGCATTATAGCTCACCTTCTACGGATCCCAGCAGCAATAGCATTTGAATTACTTCTATTACCCGAGGGCAAGGGCTTGATAATCAGCTGACTATTACTTTTAAGTCCTTGGTCCGCCTCTGTAATATATCCCGTCAGTTTCGACCTAAACTCTCCGTTTACCGTTTCACATATCCACTTTTCGTGGCTCTACACCGAATCATTCTGATCATGTAGCTCCATCCTTTCACAACGTTGACAATGGATTGCGATCATCGATTCAAACAACAATAAAATCAACCGGCTAACCCAAAATCAAGCAGCTAAACAGTTCTACGCAACCTCATATATGCTACGAAAAGGAAAAGCAGTCCAATTATGAATAAGAGAACAATGCCACATAAGCGATGCCTTTCATCATTCACCTTAAATGCATCTTAACTGCCTCCATCTTCTACTGTAAATAAAAATAAACAAATGCATTGATCCCCTTCATCCAGTATCAAAGCTTATGAGACTGTGCTCACTTGCCTCATGCTATAATCATGCAGTCTATACGAAACACACTCCAACAAGGCATGCACAGTTGAAAGCAATTAGACCCCACCTCAGCCTGCTTAGCCCCGACCTCGAGCATCTCCATCAGCACTACGCCGACTGGAGGAATTCAACGAGGTCAGCGATTCACTCATCGACTTGCGCATTCCATCATCCGTTCCTGCAACAACAAGGATTCTAGAAAGATTAAGTACAAATCAAACAAAATGCACATTCGAGCAGTTAACAGTTTATCTTTGAGTCATCACCTTTTGAGCTGCCCCTCAGTTACGTTTTATACGTGAACCAACCACTTTAAAATAAAGCAAACAAGAGAATTCATACTAAAATGACAATAAAGGGGAGAAAGCGGAGATTATGGGATAAAGTGCGGGCAAAAACAATGATGGAAACACACCTGACTGGAGAAAATATTACTGATAATATTGATATGAGTCGATACACAAAATACACCAATTCACATGCACACCCATCCACGTGGTTATATTCTTCCTCCTACGCCATGCCGAAATCTCTCGTTTAATTGCGTGGCAATACACAACCATGACACTGACCTGCATATCGTCAATGAAAGACTCTACGTCTCACTAATGGATATGCGGAAGCAGAGCCGCTGTTCCAAGAGCTAACACATGCACGAGTGACCGTTAAGAAGGCTAGCCTATGCGTAGAGCTCGTATTCTCTTAGGCTCGATGAGCATCCGTGGTAAATAATGGCGACATATGAGTGGGGAGTCCTGAAACAAGATTTGGTGGCAGGGCAAGAGAAGCTAAGCATGAGATGGCAAGTCAAGAAAGAAAGCAAAATATGCCTAATGCCACTGGAGGAGCTAAGCACTTATCACTGTAGATTCGCATCTTATAACGCTCATTTGTTTCTCAGAAAGCAAGAAATAATCACCCGATTGTTGAGCTGGTGAAAGTTGTCGATCGCCTGAATGAGGTGATGCCAATACAGGCACAGCGATTGATCTCGGCATCGCCATCGGTTGTATTCCCCCTCCTATTGGTGGCAGACTAATGCATGTTGCCGAATCTTAAATGCTTTTGATTACGTTCTATCCTTAAAAGTAAATTTCATCACTTAGGACCCTCTTTGCCTGTAATAAGGAGTAAATTTCAAATGCTCACAAGATATGCAGCTCCTTAAGAAATATAAACAATATTTATTCCTTGTCGACCAATTCCTGTTTGAAAAAAACGCGAGAATCACCCCTTTTATTTATATTCCACCTACACTGCTGCAATTCCGGGAACTGCCGTCATACAACACAGATGTTTCTACACTCCTATATAATTTCACATTACAATTAATCAAACCTTGTCTTCGCACTATTGTCATCGCAAAACAATCAGTAGTTCCTCAAATTTGTGATGGAGGACGAGGGGAGAGGGGCAAGCGAACAAACAAAAGTAACAAATTCGATTATAATATATTACCCAATGCCTTATACCTTCAGATTCAACCACGTTTCAGACTCTCGAGCACCATTATGGCCTTCAAAGCAATAGTGGCCGGCCGCGGCTAGGAAACCTTCGGGCGTCATTTTTAATTATATGCTTAAATGAAACTGATATCATTGCACTGCATCGAAAGATATCTAGGGCTCCACACTTCATGGAAAGTTACGCCAATTTTGAAAGCAGTTTTCAACCACACATCCCCCTTCAACTCCTCCCCTCCCCCTGTCCCTCTTCCCATATGCGCCGTTTCTTTCCACGACCCGCGTGTGTTCCTCCAATCTCGTTCGCCCCTTTCTCTTTCCACCCACGCTTTTGCTCCTTCACCTCGTCTTTCTCCTCTCCTTCCCCCTAGTCCGCTCTTTACTCGCGAAATATTTTTTTTGCTTCAGGAACAGCCACTATCCTCCTCCACCCAAACAATCGAATCAGGCAGCTAGAAGGAAAGAAAACATCCGAAAATATCTGCAAACAAGCGGAACTTCTAACCGATATTTGTCTGCGTTGTTGCGACGTTTTTTGCATTTTCTTCTTGTCGAAGCGTTGAACTGCCCCAATAGGAGAGCTGATTTGCCCAACGTTCTGTATAAGACGATGGCAGAATAGGCAGCTCATGACGTACACCATCTGCACTTGTCTGAACATATTTTCACATCGGTAGTTGGTGTGTCAAACGATACGGGATACGTAAAATCGTGATCACAAACAGGCTATCCCTTCAAAACACAGACAGACAGTATATATATATATATATATATATATATATATATATATGTTGGTTTATAGTAGCTAAGTTAATTATTGAATACCTACTATTAATCCTTAAATAATAACCAAAAAAAATTAACAAATATGTCAATGCACATTTATATATAGAAATCTTAACCAATCACAACTAGTAATAACTAATAACTAATAACTAATAATAGACAATAATAAAAAATAACCAACTAAATGAATAACAACTAATATAACTAAAAACGACCAACTAATAATACCTAATTACTAAGAAAAATCTCAAATAAACTTTCCAAGCCGGCCTTTAAAAAATCTCAACATTTGAAACCTTTGAAAAATCAAAAAAAAAAACGATTTAAAAAATCTCAACAAATCTCAACGTTCGATATCTTCTCGTGTTCCCCAGGCGCACGATTTCAAACGGTGAATATTTCGAGCCCTCCCTAACGCACCAATTTGAAATTCTAAATTTTCCCCGCCTTCCCTGAGCGCGCCAATTTCAAACGCTCTGTCTTAATAATAATCATAATAATAATAATAAAAACTACTAATGCTTTATGAAAGAGTGAAAATGAACAACAACAGCTGCCGAATGGATAAGCACGACAACGAAGTGTTCAGAATTGCTCAAGTAAACGATGTACAGTTACCTCATATGGCATATGATGAGCGAACCGTAATAATGTCACCTAGAGTCCTACCAAGTATTTGCATGGCTCATTTAAGCTCATACTTTCATAGTAGTCGATAAAAGCTTGATGTACTATCAATAAATTTCGACTTTACACCAGAACCTGAGAAAAAGGGTTAGTGTGAACTCCACTCTGCTTGCCATCGTTGACCTCCCTCGAATTTCTCTATTAACCGTTCCAAACAGCAATACGCAAACGCGATAATTCACATTCAGAAGTGTTTCTGAACGACTACATCGAAACTCGTGCTCTATCTTCCCATTGCAACGCATCAAACAGCCGAAAAGTGCTATCGATGGACCAAAAGTGACATAATGCTTAAGAACGAGGATCGTCAACGCTATTTTTTACCCACACTACTTTCATTAAAATCGAGAAAACTTTCGGGCTCAGAGTAGACAAGTAGTATTGAATTGGATTCCATTATTAAAGTAGCAGACAAGTATCAAAGTAGTACTGAATTCTATATTTACCATATAACATCATGTATAACCGTATTTGCATATAAATGCAGCTAAAAAGCAGCAAGGATTCTCCATTGGTTGCCAATTTTCATTTGTCATATAAAAAAGCAAAACGACAATGATGATCGGAAAGGCAAACAAAAAAAAAAAAAAACGACAAGAAACTACACACCGGTGGGGATGGCTTGTCCATCTTTGAGCGAAGAAATTGAAGGTGTATATCAATGGTTGACTTGACATTCAATGTGGAGCGGCTGACCTTCTTCCACTTCGCTTACGTTTCCTGGCAATGATTGCATAAACTGCGAAGGACCCTGCAAAGATATGTTGAGCTCAGCTGTCGTCTCACAATTCTCGCTGACTTTGCACTTCAGCTTCAGATATGATCGTGCTGTGAACATATAAATGTTGTGAATTTCAGTCCTTCCCATGGGTAAATTTTGGCAGGAAACTACTTTTTTTAAAAATTATCCCATTTGGCGCAATAGACTTTCAATCATCCATTCACAAGAAATGGCATTTATGCAAAACATGATTTCAGATATCTAAAAACTATTGCAAAGTAGAACTTCGCGGAAAAATAAAATAAATTTGATGGCATCACATCTGCCGCATATATTCATCTACGACTTTCTAATTCACGTAAACAAAAGTCTTCTAGGCTGCATACACAAACATAACTGACAGTACGCCGACTTACAATATAGTTCGATAATCGACGATAACATTTGTGAATGAATGCACTCAGTGTTCTTTGTGGCACTTTGAATTTGCAAGTGCTAACTGTATGATATCACACTATTTTTATAGAG
Source organism: Ascaris suum (assembly GCA_013433145.1). NCBI lineage: Eukaryota > Metazoa > Nematoda > Chromadorea > Rhabditida > Ascarididae > Ascaris > Ascaris suum. The sequence continues at coordinate 14,785 of CM024180.1, forward strand.
TCCTGGTCCCATATGGGCAGATATAATATGTGTGAGTGCACGAAACCATATTACAATCTACTTACATTGTACCATGCAGAAATTGTGGGATTTCATTTGGAAATGCCCGAAATAGTGTCACGTTTACGTTGCTACGACTCTTAGACCCTATTAACTACTCTCCATTATTAGTCTCTCCCCATCTCTCTCTCCACAAAAACTCATATTGAACGGAACAACAACAACAACAAAAAAAAAAACTCATATGTGGCCGTTGATGATTTTCGATCTCCGTTCTTCCATATTTTTTCAAATTCTCGACAGCACGAATCCTCCTTAGACTCACTTCGTGCTGCGTTTTTCGATAATACAACCGCATGAGCTGAAAAATAACAATATTATGGGAAATGCTTACTAGCATCGTTCATTTGAAGAAGGAACTTATCTGCGAAATCAGACAATTCAAAACAAATCTTTATTGACCGTTTATCGCAATTTTACTTTGCTTTGCCTCAGTCGACAGTTGAGCTAAATAATCGTAGAGAATTGTTCATAAATTGGGAACATATCAATTACATATGTTCAATAACTTTGACCGCTGATTTGACATAACGTTGGGTCTAAATTGGGAACATCAATTTGACATGGGTCCTGCTGCATATTTCTTACCCAAGAAAATTCACTATGAGATTTATGCACATATTCATCCATTCATAAACGTCATTTGTTTTCTTATCGCCTAAATATTAAACAAACCACATTCGTGGAAGCTGAAATTGATGAATGGAGATGAAGACCTATAAAAATTACGTTTTTACGAATATTCTGCACTGCCTGCTAGCTTCGCCAAGTGCATTGGTCGGTCGCCTTCACCGTATCAACTCCTGAATCTTCAGCGATTGCGCCCCGAATATCCATTTGAGGAGTACAAAGTCGCATATGGTTTCTGCTCTCGATTCAATCAGAAGTGGTCGCCATCGTCGATCGACACCTCCTCTCGACCACTATTGTTGCATCATTCAGTGGTGTCAGCTAGAAATTCGCTCGACAATGACTTTGATACATATTACCTTCATTATAAAGAAAATAAACCATCGTTCTATTCAAATATCACTTAACATTAATAATGAGCAATGCGGGTTTGTTATACTCCGAGTTCAGCAAAATAGTCTGCAATGTTATTTCAAAACAGAAAGTGCTGCTTCGTATAATACAGCTGGTTGCTTACAACATAACTAATTCTACAAACACAGATTCAGCTAGCTCAACTATAGTAAGATGCCTTTTACAAGTTCTGCTGAAGAAGGTAATGGAACCCGCATCCTCTTTATTTTTTATCAACAACTGATGGATTCTAGCCTACAAAGTGAGGCAGTAACAGCATTCATGGATACCTCATCGCATTTTTAAACCCACTGCATAGCACTTTGTGTGTTGCGAAACTAAATAACGAAATGAATCGAAACGAAACGTTCTTCTCGTTCTAGATTCGACACCCAACTTATAAACTTACATAGGCTCACTGCTGAATCGTGGATTTAATCTACCATACTTGTGAAATTGCATTTTAATGTCGGCCGTTTAGCCTAAACAGTGGAATAAATGTTGAACAGTTCCTCGTTGCGAGCTCGTAAGTCCTTCTGCAGCAAAAGCAACAACTGAAGGGATGGAAACGTTGAGTGGTTTCAATACGCTCAATCATGCCCTACAAACAGAACCCAATAATTTCCTCTCCTTTTATGAATGCGAGGGACAGCGATACTTCTCTCCACGTTTCCTGTTGGCCAGGATCTTCTTGTGGTAAAAGATTTCGATAATAAGTGAAGCGGAGGAAACAGGACTCACTAGAGTTCTAAAAATCACTAGAGTTCTAAAATATATGACAGTTTGAGGACTGAAAAACGCTTCCAAGGTAATAATGAACTGAGCATGTATGTACGCTCCTGCTACTGAGTGAATTATAATGTAGCCCTCCTGAGCGCAACATTAAATGTGAGGGCTCACCTCCTTAAGAATTCTCGAGTTCTCTCTGTGATCGTCTCCAAGGATGGTGTGTTCAAGGTCAACACTCTTCTCGCTGGCTTCCAGCACGTGCTTATAAAATTTCGCTTTTTTAAGCAACTCGGCTTCTCGCCTAGCTTTCTCTATTGAAGCGAGTAGTGCTGCTTCCGTTCGCGAGCGTTCCTGAACCGATCAGAAATACACTGATGGACATACTTCACTAAACGAAGTACTCAAATAAGGAGGGAATGCTCACAGCATTGAGGGGTGCCTGATGATGACAAATGAAAATGAAATAAGGACAGTTTTTAAAAAAGGTGCGAAAAGATTCGCCGAGATGTGCAACTCGGACATCTTTCATCTATGCAGTATACCAATCAAAGAAGCAAGGGGACAAACTGATTCCGCAACGCAAATCGGCGTTGGAAGGGCGGAGCGAGGGGAAATCAGTTATGAGCGGATGAGCAAAATTTGCACCACGAGTTGGCTAGAACAGATTCTAAGTAGCTACCAGCAATCTCTAGCAGATCATAACATATAAACGCTCCTCAAGTTTGCATACCAAATGAACAATAAAAACCATCATATGCATAAAAACTATTCGAGGAAGTGAGTAAAACGTTGCAACAAATCTGTCCTCTACGTCCATGAAATCATATACCTTAATGTTCTTCGTTATAATCGATGAATAGGGAAAACCCTAAAACCCGACGGTTCTAAGGGTTCTATGATCGTCTCACAAAAAGTTCACATAAGACAGCCCTTTGATCTGACAAATCCAACGCACTTTTTTTGCTTCGATAGGCCACGAACAAGGGGCATAGCAGCCACCACATGTACATTTATACCAATTATTTGCCCTCTCATTATGAAAAGATTGCCCTGAAGAACGGATTACTGGTTGAAAATCATTTTCCTTCTGACATGCCTGGCGACAGCTAAGGAGCGTTTACAATTAACAACAGGGCCCAGGAGATTTTCTGCAAAGAACAACTTCAAACGATATTTATGAATGCCAACCTCATCGGCCCTGGCTTTCTTCCTCTCTTCCTCGAACTCCCTTTCAAGCTCCATCTCCTTCATCCTTCTTCGCTCTTTCTCCTTAATCATCGCTTCTATCTTCTCCTCTTCGAGCCTCTCTGCCTCTATTCTTCTTCTGCGTTCAGCAACCTGCTCGTTGTAAATCTGCTGAAACAATCCCCATACTCTAGCATCTATGCTGCAATTAGCCTATTCTCAAAACGCTATGCTGCCGACGACCCCTAAACAGATGAGAGTCAATCAAAAGGTAAGTCAGCAGCAATGATCCTTCTCGTTCGAAGCAGATTACGACTGTGGCAAGCGAGAAATAACTTTGAAAAATATGCATCGAGCAATAATAAAAGCAGCAATTTGTTAGTCCATTTTTGGCAGTAATCACTCCACCTTCAGCTCATCAAAAAGACATTGCTTGCAATGAAGAAAGCTGAATCAATCAAACCTCGCATTACTGCTTCCCTTCTCCTCCACCCTCAACCAGAGCAAACAAAATTCTGCATTATAGCTCACCTTCTACGGATCCCAGCAGCAATAGCATTTGAATTACTTCTATTACCCGAGGGCAAGGGCTTGATAATCAGCTGACTATTACTTTTAAGTCCTTGGTCCGCCTCTGTAATATATCCCGTCAGTTTCGACCTAAACTCTCCGTTTACCGTTTCACATATCCACTTTTCGTGGCTCTACACCGAATCATTCTGATCATGTAGCTCCATCCTTTCACAACGTTGACAATGGATTGCGATCATCGATTCAAACAACAATAAAATCAACCGGCTAACCCAAAATCAAGCAGCTAAACAGTTCTACGCAACCTCATATATGCTACGAAAAGGAAAAGCAGTCCAATTATGAATAAGAGAACAATGCCACATAAGCGATGCCTTTCATCATTCACCTTAAATGCATCTTAACTGCCTCCATCTTCTACTGTAAATAAAAATAAACAAATGCATTGATCCCCTTCATCCAGTATCAAAGCTTATGAGACTGTGCTCACTTGCCTCATGCTATAAATCATGCAGTCTATACGAAACACACTCCAACAAGGCATGCACAGTTGAAAGCAATTAGACCCACCTCAGCCTGCTTAGCCCGACCTCGAGCATCTCCATCAGCACTACGCCCGACTGGAGGAATTCAACGAGGTCAGCGATTCACTCATCGACTTGCGCATTCCATCATCCGTTCCTGCAACAACAAGGATTCTAGAAAGATTAAGTACAAAATAAAACTAAAATAAAATAGAAATAAAATAAAATAAAACAAAAATAAAATAAAATAAAACTAAAATAAAATAAAACTAAAATAAAATAAACCTAAATTAAAATAAAACCAAAATAAAATAAAAGTAAAATAAAATAAAAAAAAACCAAAATAAAATGAAAGTAGAATAAGTTTGAGCTAAAATAGAATAAAACTAAAATAAAAAAACTAAAATAAAATAAAAGTAAAAGAGAATAACACTAAAATAAAATAAAACTGAAATAAAATAAAACTAAAATAAAATAATACTAAATTAAAATAAAACCAAAATAAAATAAAACTAAATAAAATAAAACCAATGTAAAATAAAACTAGTACAAAAGAAAACTAAAATAGGATAAAACTAAAATAAAATAAAACTAAAATAAAACAAAACTAATGTAAGATAAAACTAAAATAAAACAAAACTAATGTAAGATAAAACTAAAATAAAATAAAACTAAATTTTAAAAAAAACTAAATTAAAATAAAACCACAATAAAATGAAACTAATTAAAATAAAAGTAAAATAAAATAAATAAAAATAAAATAAAATAAAACTAAAATAAAATAAAACTAAAACAAAATAAAACTAAAATAAAATAAAACTCAAATAAAATAAAATAAAACCAAAATAAAATAAAACTAATGTAAAATAAAACGAAAATAAAATAAAACTAAATTAAAATAAAACTAATAGAAAATAAAACTGAAATAAAATAAAACTAAAATAGAATTAAAATAAAAGAAAACTAAAATAAAGTAAAGATAAAATAAAATAAAACCAATATAAAATAAAACTAAAATAAAAAAAAACTAAAATAAAATAAAACTAAAAAAATAAAACTAAAATAAAAGAAAAGTAAAAGAAAATAAAACTAAAATAAAATAAAACTAACATAAAAGAAAACTGAAATAAAAGAGAACCAGCAATCTCTAGCAGATCATAACATATAAACGCTCCTCAAGTTTGCATACCAAATGAACAATAAAAACCATCATATGCATAAAAACTATTCGAGGAAGTGAGTAAAACGTTGCAACAAATCTGTCCTCTACGTCCATGAAATCATATACCTTAATGTTCTTCGTTATAATCGATGAATAAGGAAAACCCTAAAACCCGACGGTTCTAAGGGTTCTATGATCGTCTCACAAAAAGTTCACATAAGACAGCCCTTTGATCTGACGAATCCAACGCACTTTTTTTGCTTCGATAGGCCACGAACAAGGGCATAGCAGCCACCACATGTACATTTATACCAATTATTTGCCCTCTCATTATGAAAAGATTGCCCTGAAGAACGGATTACTGGTTGAAAATCATTTTCCTTCTGACATGCCTGGCGACAGCTAAGGAGCGTTTACAATTAACAACAGGGCCCAGGAGATTTTCTGCAAAGAACAACTTCAAACGATATTTATGAATGCCAACCTCATCGGCCCTGGCTTTCTTCCTCTCTTCCTCGAACTCCCTTTCAAGCTCCATCTCCTTCATCCTTCTTCGCTCTTTCTCCTTAATCATCGCTTCTATCTTCTCCTCTTCGAGCCTCTCTGCCTCTATTCTTCTGCGTTCAGCAACCTGCTCGTTGTAAATCTGCTGAAACAATCCCCATACTCTAGCATCTATGCTGCAATTAGCCTATTCTCAAAACGCTATGCTGCCGACGACCCCTAAACAGATGAGAGTCAATCAAAAGGTAAGTCGGCAGCAATGATCCTTCTCGTTCGAAGCAGATTACGACTGTGGCACAGCGAGAAATAACTTTGAAAAATATGCATCGAGCAATAATAAAAGCAGCAATTTGTTAGTCCATTTTTTGGCAGTAATCACTCCACCTTCAGCTCATCAAAAAGACATTGCTTGCAATGAAGAAAGCTGAATCAATCAAACCTCGCATTACTGCTTCCCTTCTCCTCCACCCTCAACCAGAGCAAACAAAATTCTGCATTATAGCTCACCTTCTACGGATCCCAGCAGCAATAGCATTTGAATTACTTCTATTACCCGAGGGCAAGGGCTTGATAATCAGCTGACTATTACTTTTAAGTCCTTGGTCCGCCTCTGTAATATATCCCGTCAGTTTCGACCTAAACTCTCCGTTTACCGTTTCACATATCCACTTTTCGTGGCTCTACACCGAATCATTCTGATCATGTAGCTCCATCCTTTCACAACGTTGACAATGGATTGCGATCATCGATTCAAACAACAATAAAATCAACCGGCTAACCCAAAATCAAGCAGCTAAACAGTTCTACGCAACCTCATATATGCTACGAAAAGGAAAAGCAGTCCAATTATGAATAAGAGAACAATGCCACATAAGCGATGCCTTTCATCATTCACCTTAAATGCATCTTAACTGCCTCCATCTTCTACTGTAAATAAAAATAAACAAATGCATTGATCCCCTTCATCCAGTATCAAAGCTTATGAGACTGTGCTCACTTGCCTCATGCTATAAATCATGCAGTCTATACGAAACACACTCCAACAAGGCATGCACAGTTGAAAGCAATTAGACCCACCTCAGCCTGCTTAGCCCGACCTCGAGCATCTCCATCAGCACTACGCCGACTGGAGGAATTCAACGAGGTCAGCGATTCACTCATCGACTTGCGCATTCCATCATCCGTTCCTGCAACAACAAGGATTCTAGAAAGATTAAGTACAAATCAAACAAAATGCACATTCGAGCAGTTAACAGTTATCTTTGAGTCATCACCTTTTGAGCTGCCCCTCAGTTACGTTTTATACGTGAACCAACCACTTTAAAATAAAGCAAACAAGAGAATTCATACTAAAATGACAATAAAGGGGAGAAAGCGGAGATTATGGGATAAAGTGCGGGCAAAAACAATGATGGAAACACACCTGACTGGAGAAAATATTACTGATAATATTGATATGAGTCGATACACAAAATACACCAATTCACATGCACACCCATCCACGTGGTTATATTCTTCCTCCTACGCCATGCCGAAATCTCTCGTTTAATTGCGTGGCAATACACAACCATGACACTGACCTGCATATCGTCAATGAAAGACTCTACGTCTCACTAATGGATATGCGGAAGCAGAGCCGCTGTTCCAAGAGCTAACACATGCACGAGTGACCGTTAAGAAGGCTAGCCTATGCGTAGAGCTCGTATTCTCTTAGGCTCGATGAGCATCCGTGGTAAATAATGGCGACATATGAGTGGGGAGTCCTGAAACAAGATTTGGTGGCATGAGATGGCAAGTCAAGAAAGAAAGCAAAATATGCCTAATGCCACTGGAGGAGCTAAGCACTTATCACTGTAGATTCGCATCTTATAACGCTCATTTGTTTCTCAGAAAGCAAGAAATAATCACCCGATTGTTGAGCTGGTGAAAGTTGTCGATCGCCTGAATGAGGTGATGCCAATACAGGCACAGCGATTGATCTCGGCATCGCCATCGGTTGTATTCCCCCTCCTATTGGTGGCAGACTAATGCATGTTGCCGAATCTTAAATGCTTTTGATTACGTTCTATCCTTAAAAGTAAATTTCATCACTTAGGACCCTCTTTGCCTGTAATAAGGAGTAAATTTCAAATGCTCACAAGATATGCAGCTCCTTAAGAAATATAAACAATATTTATTCCTTGTCGACCAATTCCTGTTTGAAAAAAACGCGAGAATCACCCCTTTTATTTATATTCCACCTACACTGCTGCAATTCCGGGAACTGCCGTCATACAACACAGATGTTTCTACACTCCTATATAATTTCACATTACAATTAATCAAACCTTGTCTTCGCACTATTGTCATCGCAAAACAATCAGTAGTTCCTCAAATTTGTGATGGAGGACGAGGGAGAGGGGCAAGCGAACAAACAAAAGTAACAAATTCGATTATAATATATTACCCAATGCCTTATACCTTCAGAATTCAACCACGTTTCAGACTCTCGACCACCATTATGGCCTTCAAAGCAATAGTGGCCGGCCGCGGCTAGGAAACCTTCGGGCGTCATTTTTAATTATATGCTTAAATGAAACTGATATCATTGCACTGCATCGAAAGATATCTAGGGCTCCACACTTCATGGGAAAGTTACGCCAATTTTGAAAGCAGTTTTCAACCACACATCCCCCTTCAACTCCTCCCCTCCCCCTGTCCCTCTTCCCATATGCGCCGTTTCTTTCCACGACCCGCGTGTGTTCCTCCAATCTCGTTCGCCCCTTTCTCTTTCCACCCACGCTTTTGCTCCTTCACCTCGTCTTTCTCCTCTCCTTCCCCCTAGTCCGCTCTTTACCTCGCGAAATATTTTTTTGCTTCAGGAACAGCCACTATCCTCCTCCACCCAAACAATCGAATCAGGCAGCTAGAAGGAAGAAAACATCCGAAAATATCTGCAAACAAGCGGAACTTCTAACCGATATTTGTCTGCGTTGTTTGCGACGTTTTTGCATTTTCTTCTTGTCGAAGCGTTGAACTGCCCCAATAGGAGAGCTGATTTGCCCAACGTTCTGTATAAGACGATGGCAGAATAGGCAGCTCATGACGTACACCATCTGCACTTGTCTGAACATATTTTCACATCGGTAGTTGGTGTGTCAAACGATACGGGATACGTAAAATCGTGATCACAAACAGGCTATCCCTTCAAAACACGACAGGACAGTATATATATATATATATATATATATATATATATATATATATCGACAAAATATACAAGTAAAAATAAGTAATAACTAGTAATAGCTGATAATAATAATTAAATAATAACTAATAATAAAAAACAATAACTATTCAATAATAACTTACTACTATAACCAATAATAACCAAAAAAAATTAACAAATATGTCAATGCACATTTATATATAGAAATCTTAACCAATCACAACTAGTAATAACTAATAACTAATAACTAATAATAGACAATAATAAAAATAACCAACTAATAATGAATAACAACTAATATAACTAAAAACGACCAACTAATAATACCTAATTACTAAGAAAAATCTCAAATAAACTTTCCAAGCCGGCCTTTAAAAAATCTCAACATTTGAAACCTTTGAAAAATCAAAAAAAAAACGATTTAAAAAATCTCAACAAATCTCAACGTTCGATATCTTCTCGTGTTCCCCAGGCGCACGATTTCAAACGGTGAATATTTCGAGCCCTCCCTAACGCACCAATTTGAAATTCTAAATTTTCCCGCCTTCCCTGAGCGCGCCAATTTCAAACGCTCTGTCTTAATAATAATCATAATAATAATAATAATAACTACTAATGCTTTATGAATGAGTGAAAATGAACAACAACAGCTGCCGAATGGATAAGCACGACAACGAAGTGTTCAGAATTGCTCAAGTAAACGATGTACAGTTACCTCATATGGCATATGATGAGCGAACCGTAATAATGTCACCTAGAGTCCTACCAAGTATTTGCATGGCTCATTTAAGCTCATACTTTCATAGTAGTCGATAAAAGCTTGATGTACTATCAATAAATTTCGACTTTACACCAGAACCTGAGAAAAAGGGTTAGTGTGAACTCCACTCTGCTTGCCATCGTTGACCTCCCTCGAATTTCTCTATTAACCGTTCCAAACAGCAATACGCAAACGCGATAATTCACATTCAGAAGTGTTTCTGAACGACTACATCGAAACTCGTGCTCTATCTTCCCATTGCAACGCATCAAACAGCCGAAAAGTGCTATCGATGGACCAAAAGTGACATAATGCTTAAGAACGAGGATCGTCAACGCTATTTTTACCCACACTACTTTCATTAAAATCGAGAAAACTTTCGGGCTCAGAGTAGACAAGTAGTATTGAATTGGATTCCATTATTAAAGTAGCAGACAAGTATCAAAGTAGTACTGAATTCTATATTTACCATATAACATCATGTATAACCGTATTTGCATATAAATGCAGCTAAAAAGCAGCAAGGATTCTCCATTGGTTGCCAATTTTCATTTGTCATATAAAAAAGCAAAACGACAGATGATGATCGGAAAGGCAAACAAAAAAAAAAAAAAAACGACAAAGAAACTACACACCGGTGGGGATGGCTTGTCCATCTTTGAGCGAAGAAATTGAAGGTGTAGTATCAATGGTTGACTTGACATTCAATGTGGAGCGGCTGACCTTCTTCCACTTCGCTTACGTTTCCTGGCAATGATTGCATAAACTGCGAAGGACCCTGCAAAGATATGTTGAGCTCAGCTGTCGTCTCACAATTCTCGCTGACTTTGCACTTCAGCTTCAGATATGATCGTGCTGTGAACATATAAATGTTGTGAATTTCAGTCCTTCCCATGGGTAAATTTTGGCAGGAAACTACTTTTTTTAAAAATTATCCCATTTGGCGCAATAGACTTTCAATCATCCATTCACAAGAAATGGGCATTTATGCAAAACATGATTTCAGATATCTAAAAACTATTGCAAAGTAGAACTTCGCGGAAAAATAAAATAAATTTGATGGCATCACATCTGCCGCATATATTCATCTACGACTTTCTAATTCACGTAAACAAAAGTCTTCTAGGCTGCATACACAAACATAACTGACAGTACGCCGACTTACAATATAGTTCGATAATCGACGATAACATTTGTGAATGAATGCACTCAGTGTTCTTTGTGGCACTTTGAATTTGCAAGTGCTAACTGTATGATATCACACTATTTTTATAGAGTCCTGGTCCCATATGGGCAGATATAATATGTGTGAGTGCACGAAACCATATTACAATCTACTTACATTGTACCATGCAGAAATTGTGGGATTTCATTTGGAAATGCCCGAAATAGTGTCACGTTTACGTTGCTACGACTCTTAGACCCTATTAACTACTCTCCATTATTAGTCTCTCCCCATCTCCTCTCTCACAAAAACTCATATTGAACGGAACAACAACAACAACAAAAAAAAAAAACTCATATGTGGCCGTTGATGATTTTCGATCTCCGTTCTTCCATATTTTTTCAAATTCTCGACAGCACGAATCCTCCTTAGACTCACTTCGTGCTGCGTTTTCGATAATACAACCGCATGAGCTGAAAAATAACAATATTATGGGAAATGCTTACTAGCATCGTTCATTTGAAGAAGGAACTTATCTGCGAAATCAGACAATTCAAAACAAATCTTTATTGACCGTTTATCGCAATTTTACTTTGCTTTGCCTCAGTCGACAGTTGAGCTAAATAATCGTAGAGAATTGTTCATAAATTGGGAACATATCAATTACATATGTTCAATAACTTTGACCGCTGATTTGACATAACGTTGGGTCTAAATTGGGAACATCAATTTGACATGGGTCTGCTGCATATTTCTTACCCAAGAAAATTCACTATGAGATTTATGCACATATTCATCCATTCATAAACGTCATTTGTTTTCTTATCGCCTAAATATTAAACAAACCACATTCGTGGAAGCTGAAATTGATGAATGGAGATGAAGACCTATAAAAATTACGTTTTACGAATATTCTGCACTGCCTGCTAGCTTCGCCAAGTGCATTGGTCGGTCGCCTTCACCGTATCAACTCCTGAATCTTCAGCGATTGCGCCCCGAATATCCATTTGAGGAGTACAAAGTCGCATATGGTTTCTGCTCTCGATTCAATCAGAAGTGGTCGGCCATCAACGATCCACTCGACCACTATTGTTGCATCATTCAGTGGTGTCAGCTAGAAATTCGCTCGACAATGACTTTGATACATATTACCTTCATTATAAAGAAAATAAACCATCGTTCTATTCAAATATCACTTAACATTAATAATGAGCAATGCGGGTTTGTTATACTCCGAGTTCAGCAAAATAGTCTGCAATGTTATTTCAAAACAGAAAGTGCTGCTTCGTATAATACAGCTGGTTGCTTACAACATAACTAATTCTACAAACACAGATTCAGCTAGCTCAACTATAGTAAGATGCCTTTTACAAGTTCTGCTGAAGAAGGTAATGGAACCCGCATCCTCTTTATTTTTTATCAACAACTGATGGATTCTAGCCTACAAAGTGAGGCAGTAACAGCATTCATGGATACCTCATCGCATTTTTAACCCACTGCATAGCACTTTGTGTGTTGCGAAACTAAATAACGAAATGAATCGAAACGAAACGTTCTTCTCGTTCTAGATTCGACACCCAACTTATAAACTTACATAGGCTCACTGCTGAATCGTGGATTTAATCTACCATACTTGTGAAATTGCATTTTAATGTCGGCCGTTTAGCCTAAACAGTGGAAATAAATGTTGAACAGTTCCTCGTTGCGAGCTCGTAAGTCCTTCTGCAGCAAAAGCAACAACTGAAGGGGATGGAAACGTTGAGTGGTTTCAATACGCTCAATCATGCCCTACAAACAGAACCCAATAATTTCCTCTCCTTTTATGAATGCGAGGGACAGCGATACTTCTCTCCACGTTTCCTGTTGGCCAGGATCTTCTTGTGGTAAAAGATTTCGATAATAAGTGAAGCGGAGGAAACAGGACTCACTAGAGTTCTAAAATATATGACAGTTTGAGGACTGAAAAACGCTTCCAAGGTAATAATGAACTGAGCATGTATGTACGCTCCTGCTACTGAGTGAATTATAATGTAGCCCTCCTGAGCGCAACATTAAATGTGAGGGCTCACCTCCTTAAGAATTCTCGAGTTCTCTCTGTGATCGTCTCCAAGGATGGTGTGTTCAAGGTCAACACTCTTCTCGCTGGCTTCCAGCACGTGCTTATAAAATTTCGCTTTTTTAAGCAACTCGGCTTCTCGCCTAGCTTTCTCTATTGAAGCGAGTAGTGCTGCTTCCGTTCGCGAGCGTTCCTGAACCGATCAGAAATACACTGATGGACATACTTCACTAAACGAAGTACTCAAATAAGGAGGGAATGCTCACAGCATTGAGGGGTGCCTGAGTGATGACAAATGAAAATGAAATAAGGACAGTTTTTAAAAAAGGTGCGAAAAGATTCGCCGAGATGTGCAACTCGGACATCTTTCATCTATGCAGTATACCAATCAAAGAAGCAAGGGGACAAACTGATTCCGCAACGCAAATCGGCGTTGGAAGGGCGGAGCGAGGGGGAATCAGTTATGAGCGGATGAGCAAAATTTGCACCACGAGTTGGCTAGAACAGATTCTAAGTAGCTACCAGCAATCTCTAGCAGATCATAACATATAAACGCTCCTCAAGTTTGCATACCAAGTGAACAATAAAAACCATCATATGCATAAAAACTATTCGAGGAAGTGAGTAAAACGTTGCAACAAATCTGTCCTCTACGTCCATGAAATCATATACCTTAATGTTCTTCGTTATAATCGATGAATAGGGAAAACCCTAAAACCCGACGGTTCTAAGGGTTCTATGATGGTCTCACAAAAAGTTCACATAAGACAGCCCTTTGATCTGACGAATCCAACGCACTTTTTTTGCTTCGATAGGCCACGAACAAGGGGCATAGCAGCCACCACATGTACATTTATACCAATTATTTGCCCTCTCATTATGAAAAGATTGCCCTGAAGAACGGATTACTGGTTGAAAATCATTTTCCTTCTGACATGCCTGGCGACAGCTAAGGAGCGTTTACAATTAACAACAGGGCCCAGGAGATTTTCTGCAAAGAACAACTTCAAACGATATTTATGAATGCCAACCTCATCGGCCCTGGCTTTCTTCCTCTCTTCCTCGAACTCCCTTTCAAGCTCCATCTCCCATCCTTCTTCGCTCTTTCTCCTTAATCATCGCTTCTATCTTCTCCTCTTCGAGCCTCTCTGCCTCTATTCTTCTGCGTTCAGCAACCTGCTCGTTGTAAATCTGCTGAAACAATCCCCATACTCTAGCATCTATGCTGCAATTAGCCTATTCTCAAAACGCTATGCTGCCGACGACCCCTAAACAGATGAGAGTCAATCAAAAGGTAAGTCGGCAGCAATGATCCTTCTCGTTCGAAGCAGATTACGACTGTGGCACAGCGAGAAATAACTTTGAAAAATATGCATCGAGCAATAATAAAAGCAGCAATTTGTTAGTCCATTTTTTGGCAGTAATCACTCCACCTTCAGCTCATCAAAAAGACATTGCTTGCAATGAAGAAAGCTGAATCAATCAAACCTCGCATTACTGCTTCCCTTCTCCTCCACCCTCAACCAGAGCAAACAAAATTCTGCATTATAGCTCACCTTCTACGGATCCCAGCAGCAATAGCATTTGAATTACTTCTATTACCCGAGGGCAAGGGCTTGATAATCAGCTGACTATTACTTTTAAGTCCTTGGTCCGCCTCTGTAATATATCCCGTCAGTTTCGACCTAAACTCTCCGTTTACCGTTTCACATATCCACTTTTCGTGGCTCTACACCGAATCATTCTGATCATGTAGCTCCATCCTTTCACAACGTTGACAATGGATTGCGATCATCGATTCAAACAACAATAAAATCAACCGGCTAACCCAAAATCAAGCAGCTAAACAGTTCTACGCAACCTCATATATGCTACGAAAAGGAAAAGCAGTCCAATTATGAATAAGAGAACAATGCCACATAAGCGATGCCTTTCATCATTCACCTTAAATGCATCTTAACTGCCTCCATCTTCTACTGTAAATAAAAATAAACAAATGCATTGATCCCCTTCATCCAGTATCAAAGCTTATGAGACTGTGCTCACTTGCCTCATGCTATAAATCATGCAGTCTATACGAAACACACTCCAACAAGGCATGCACAGTTGAAAGCAATTAGACCCACCTCAGCCTGCTTAGCCCGACCTCGAGCATCTCCATCAGCACTACGCCGACTGGAGGAATTCAACGAGGTCAGCGATTCACTCATCGACTTGCGCATTCCATCATCCGTTCCTGCAACAACAAGGATTCTAGAAAGATTAAGTACAAATCAAACAAAATGCACATTCGAGCAGTTAACAGTTATCTTTGAGTCATCACCTTTTGAGCTGCCCCTCAGTTACGTTTTATACGTGAACCAACCACTTTAAAATAAAGCAAACAAGAGAATTCATACTAAAATGACAATAAAGGGGAGAAAGCGGAGATTATGGGATAAAGTGCGGGCAAAAACAATGATGGAAACACACCTGACTGGAGAAAATATTACTGATAATATTGATATGAGTCGATACACAAAATACACCAATTCACATGCACACCCATCCACGTGGTTATATTCTTCCTCCTACGCCATGCCGAAATCTCTCGTTTAATTGCGTGCAATACACAACCATGACACTGACCTGCATATCGTCAATGAAAGACTCTACGTCTCACTAATGGATATGCGGAAGCAGAGCCGCTGTTCCAAGAGCTAACACATGCACGAGTGACCGTTAAGAAGGCTAGCCTATGCGTAGAGCTCGTATTCTCTTAGGCTCGATGAGCATCCGTGGTAAATAATGGCGACATATGAGTGGAGTCCTGAAACAAGATTTGGTGGCAGGGCAAGAGAAGCTAAGCATGAGATGGCAAGTCAAGAAAGAAAGCAAAATATGCCTAATGCCACTGGAGGAGCTAAGCACTTATCACTGTAGATTCGCATCTTATAACGCTCATTTGTTTCTCAGAAAGCAAGAAATAATCACCCGATTGTTGAGCTGGTGAAAGTTGTCGATCGCCTGAATGAGGTGATGCCAATACAGGCACAGCGATTGATCTCGGCATCGCCATCGGTTGTATTCCCCCTCCTATTGGTGGCAGACTAATGCATGTTGCCGAATCTTAAATGCTTTTGATTACGTTCTATCCTTAAAAGTAAATTTCATCACTTAGGACCCTCTTTGCCTGTAATAAGGAGTAAATTTCAAATGCTCACAAATATAAGCAGCTCCTTAAGAAATATAAACAATATTTATTCCTTGTCGACCAATTCCTGTTTGAAAAAAACGCGAGAATCACCCCTTTTATTTATATTCCACCTACACTGCTGCAATTCCGGAACTGCCGTCATACAACACAGATGTTTCTACACTCCTATATAATTTCACATTACAATTAATCAAACCTTGTCTTCGCACTATTGTCATCGCAAAACAATCAGTAGTTCCTCAAATTTGTGATGGAGGACGAGGGGAGAGGGGCAAGCGAACAAACAAAAGTAACAAATTCGATTATAATATATTACCCAATGCCTTATACCTTCAGAATTCAACCACGTTTCAGACTCTCGAGCACCATTATGGCCTTCAAAGCATAGTGGCCGGCCGCGGCTAGGAAACCTTCGGGCGTCATTTTTAATTATATGCTTAAATGAAACTGATATCATTGCACTGCATCGAAAGATATCTAGGGCTCCACACTTCATGGGAAAGTTACGCCAATTTTGAAAGCAGTTTTCAACCACACATCCCCCTTCAACTCCTCCCCTCCCCTGTCCCTCTTCCCATATGCGCCGTTTCTTTCCACGACCCGCGTGTTTCCTCCAATCTCGTTCGCCCCTTTCTCTTTCCACCCACGCTTTTGCTCCTTCACCTCGTCTTTCTCCTCTCCTTCCCCCTAGTCCGCTCTTTACTCGCGAAATATTTTTTGCTTCAGGAACAGCCACTATCCTCCTCCACCCAAACAATCGAATCAGGCAGCTAGAAGGAAGAAAACATCCGAAAATATCTGCAAACAAGCGGAACTTCTAACCGATATTTGTCTGCGTTGTTTGCGACGTTTTTGCATTTTCTTCTTGTCGAAGCGTTGAACTGCCCCAATAGGAGAGCTGATTTGCCCAACGTTCTGTATAAGACGATGGCAGAATAGGCAGCTCATGACGTACACCATCTGCACTTGTCTGAACATATTTTCACATCGGTAGTTGGTGTGTCAAACGATACGGGATACGTAAAATCGTGATCACAAACAGGCTATCCCTTCAAAACCACGACAGACAGTATATATATATATACATATATATATATATATATATATATATATATATATATATATCGACAAATAACAAGTAAAAATAAGTAATAACTAGTAATAGCTGATAATAATAATTAAATAATAACTAATAATAAAAAACAATAACTATTCAATAATAACTTACTACTATAACCAATAATAACCAAAAAAAATAAACAAATATGTCAATGCACATTTATATATAGAAATCTTAACCAATCACAACTAGTAATAACTAATAACTAATAACTAATAATAGACAATAATAAAAATAACCAACTAATAATGAATAACAACTAATATAACTAAAAACGACCAACTAATAATACCTAATTACTAAGAAAAATCTCAAATAAACTTTCCAAGCCGGCCTTTAAAAAATCTCAACATTTGAAACCTTTGAAAAATCAAAAAAAAAAACGATTTAAAAAATCTCAACAAATCTCAACGTTCGATATCTTCTCGTGTTCCCCAGGCGCACGATTTCAAACGGTGAATATTTCGAGCCCTCCCAAACGCACCAATTTGAAATTCTAAATTTTCCCGCCTTCCCCTGAGCGCGCCAATTTCAAACGCTCTGTCTTAATAATATCATAATAATAATAAAATTAAACTACTAATGCTTTATGAATGAGTGAAAATGAACAACAACAGCTGCCGAATGGATAAGCACGACAACGAAGTGTTCAGAATTGCTCAAGTAAACGATGTACAGTTACCTCATATGGCATATGATGAGCGAACCGTAATAATGTCACCTAGAGTCCTACCAAGTATTTGCATGGCTCATTTAAGCTCATACTTTCATAGTAGTCGATAAAAGCTTGATGTACTATCAATAAATTTCGACTTTACACCAGAACCTGAGAAAAAGGGTTAGTGTGAACTCCACTCTGCTTGCCATCGTTGACCTCCCTCGAATTTCTCTATTAACCCTTCCAAACAGCAATACGCAAACGCGATAATTCACATTCAGAAGTGTTTCTGAACGACTACATCGAAACTCGTGCTCTATCTTCCCATTGCAACGCATCAAACAGCCGAAAAGTGCTATCGATGGACCAAAAGTGACATAATGCTTAAGAACGAGGATCGTCAACGCTATTTTTACCCACACTACTTTCATTAAAATCGAGAAAACTTTCGGGCTCAGAGTAGACAAGTAGTATTGAATTGATTCCATTATTAAAGTAGCAGACAAGTATCAAAGTAGTACTGAATTCTATATTTACCATATAACATCATGTATAACCGTATTTGCATATAATGCAGCTAAAAAGCAGCAAGGATTCTCCATTGGTTGCCAATTTTCATTTGTCATATAAAAAAGCAAAACGACAGATGATGATCGGAAAGGCAAACAAAAAAAAAAAAAAACGACAAGAAACTACACACACCGGTGGGGATGGCTTGTCCCATCTTTGAGCGAAGAAATTGAAGGTGTAGTATCAATGGTTGACTTGACATTCAATGTGGAGCGGCTGACCTTCTTCCACTTCGCTTACGTTTCCTGGCAATGATTGCATAAACTGCGAAGGACCCTGCAAAGATATGTTGAGCTCAGCTGTCGTCTCACAATTCTCGCTGCTGACTTTGCACTTCAGCTTCAGATATGAATCGTGCTGTGAACAATATAAAGTTGTGAATTTCAGTCCTTCCCATGGGTAAATTTTGGCAGGAAACTACTTTTTTTAAAAATTATTCCCATTTGGCGCAATAGACTTTCAATCATCCATTCACAAGAAATTGGCATTTATGCAAAACATGATTTCAGATATCTAAAAACTATTGCAAAGTAGAACTTCGCGAAAAATATAAAATAAATTATGATGGCATCACATCTGCCGCATATATTCATCTACGACTTTCAAATTCACGTAAACAAAAAGTCTTCTAGGCTGCATACACAAACATAACTGACAGTACGCCGACTTACAATATAGTTCGATAATCGACGATAACATTTGTGAATGAATGCACTCAGTGTTCTTTGTGGCACTTTGAATTTGCAATTGCTAACTGTATGATATCACACTATTTTTATAGAGTCCTGGTCCCATATGGGCAGATATAAATGTGTGAGTGCACGAAACCAAAATTACAATCTACTTACATTGTACCATGCAGAAATTGTGGAATTTTCATTTGGAAAGGCCCAAATAGTGACACGTTTTACGTTTGCTAACGACTCTTAGACCCTATTAACTACTCTCCATTATTAGTCCTCTTCCCCATCTCCCCTCTCACACAAAAACTCATATTGAACGGAACAACAACAACAACAAAAAAAAAAAAACTCATATGTGGCCGTTGATGATTTTCGAATCTCCGTTCTTCCATATTTTTTCAAATTCTCGACCAGCAAGAATCCCTCCTTAGACTCACTTCGTGCTGCGTTTTCGATAATACAACCGCATGAGCTGAAAAATAACAAATAATGGGAAATGCTTACAAGCATCGTTTCATTTGAAGAAGGAACTGTATCTGCGAAATCAGACAATTCAAAACAATCTTTATTGACCGTTTATCGCAATTTTACTTTGCTTTGCCTCAGTCGACAGTTGAGCTAAATAATCGTAGAAATTTGTTCATAAATTGGGAACATATCAATTACATATGTTCATTAACTTTGACCGCTGATTTGACATAACGTTGGGTCTAAATTGGGAACATCAATTTGACATGGGTCTGCTGCATATTTCTTACCCAAGAAAATTCACTATGAGAATTATGCACATATTCATCCATTCATAAACGTCATTTGTTTTCTTATCGCCTAAATATTAAACAAACCACATTCGTGGAAGCTGAAATGATGAATGGAGATGAAGACCTAAAAAAATTACGTTTTACGAATAATTCTGCACTGCCTGCAGCTTCGCCAAGTGCATTGGTCGGTCGCCTTCACCGTATCAACTCCTGAATCTTCAGCGATTGCGCCCCGAATATCCATTTGAGGAAGTACAAAGTCGCATATGTGTTTCTGCTCTCGATTCAATCAGAAGTGGTCGACCATCACCGATCCACTCGACCACTATTGTTGCATCATTCAGTTGGTGTCAGCTAGAAATTCCGCTCGACAATGACATTGATACATATTACCTTCATATAAAGAAAATAAAACCCCATCGTTCTAATTCAAATATCACTTACATTAATAATGAGCAATGCGGGTTTGTTATACTCCGAGTTCAGCAAAATAGTCTGCAATTGTTATTTCAAAACAGAAAGTGCCTGCTTCGTATAATACAGCTGGTTCTTACAACATAACTAATTCTAACAAACACAGATTCAGCTAGCTCAACTATAGTAAGATGCCTTTTACAATTTCTGCTGAAGAAGGTAATTGAACCCGCAATCCTCTTTATTTTTTTATCAACAACTGATGGATTCTACCTACAAAGTGAGGCAGTAACAGCATTCATGGTACCTCATCGCATTTTTAACCCACTGCATAGCACTTTTGTGTGTTGCGAAACTAAATAACGAAATGAATCGAAACGAAACGTTCTTCTCGTTCTAGATTTCGACACCCAACTTATAAACTTACATAGGCTCACTGCTGAATCGTGGATTTAATCTACCATACTTGTGAAATTGCATTTTAAATGTCGGCCGTTTAGCCTAAACAGTGGAAATAAATGTATGAACAGTTTGCCATCGTTGCGAGCTCGTAGTCCTTTCCTGCAGCAAAAGCAAACAACTGAATGTGAAGGGAAACGTTGAGTGGTTTCAATACGCTCAATCATGCCCTACAAACAGAACCCAATAATTTCCCCTCTCCTTTTATAATGCGAGGGACAGCGATACTTCTCTCCACGTTACCTGTTGGCCAGGATCTTCTTGTGGTAAAAGATTTCGATAATAAGTGAAGCGGAGGAAACAGGACTCACTAGAGTTCTAAAATATATGACAGTTTGAGGACTGAAAAACGCTTCCAAGGTAATAATGAACTGAGCATGTATCTACGCTCCTGCTACTGAGTGAATTATAATGTAGCCCTCCTGAGCGCAACATTAAATGTGAGGGCTCACCTCCTTAAGAATTCTCGAGTTCTCTCTCTGTGATCGTCTCCAAGGATGGTGTGTTCAAGGTCAACACTCTTCTCGCTGGCTTCCAGCACGTGCTTAAAAAAATTTCGCTTTTTTAAGCAACTCGGCTTCTCGCCTAGCTTTCTCTATTGAAGCGAGTAGTGCTGCTTCCGTTCGCGAGCGTTCCTGAACCGATCAGAAATACACTGATGGACATACTTCACTAAACGAAGTACTCAAATAAGGAGGGAATGCTCACAGCATTGAGGGGTGCCTGAGTGATGACAAATGAAAATGAAATAAGGACAGTTTTTAAAAAAGGTGCGAAAAGATTCGCCGAGATGTGCAACTCGGACATCTTTTCATCTATGCAGTATACCTATCAAAGAAGCAAGGGGACAAACAAACTGATTCCGCAACGCAAATCGGCGTTGGAAGGGCGGAGCGATGGGAATCAGTTATGAGCGGATGAGCAAAATTTGCACCACGAGTTGGCTAGAACAGATTCTAAGTAGCTACCAGCAATCTCTAGCAGATCATAACATATAAACGCTCCTCAAGTTTGCATACCAAGTGAACAATAAAAACCATCATATGCATAAAAACTATTCGAGGAAGTGAGTAAAAAACGTTGCAACAAATCTGTCCTCTACGTCCATGAAATCATATACCTTAATGTTCTTCGTTATAATCGATGAATAGGGAAAACCCTAAAACCCGACGGTTCTAAGGGTTCTATGATGGTCACACAAAAGTTCACATAAGACAGCCCTTTGATCTGACGAATCCAACGCACTTTTTTTGCTTCGATAGGCCACGAACAAGGGGCATAGCAGCCACCACATGTACATTTATACCAATTATTTGCCCTCTCATTATGAAAAGATTGCCCTGAAGAACGGATTACTGGTTGAAAATCATTTATTCTGATATCCTTCTGACATGCCTGGCGACAGCTAAGGAGCGTTTACAATTAACAACAGGGCCCAGGAGATTTTCTGCAAAGAGCAACTTCAAACGATATTTATGAATGCCAACCTCATCGGCCCTGGCTTTCTTCCTCTCTCCTCGAACTCCCTTTCAAGCTCCATCTCCTTCATCCTTCTTCGCTCTTTCTCCTTAATCATCGCTTCTATCTTCTCCTCTTCGAGCCTCTCTGCCTCTATTCTTCTGCGTTCAGCAACCTGCTCGTTGTAAATCTGCTGAAACAATCCCCATACTCTAGCATCTATGCTGCAATTAGCCTATTCTCAAAACGCTATGCTGCCGACGACCCCTAAACATGAGAGTCAATCAAAAGGTAAGTCGGCAGCAATGATCCTTCTCGTTCGAAGCAGATTACGACTGTGGCACAGCGAGAAATAACTTTGAAAATATGCATCGAGCAATAATAAAAGCAGCAATTTGTTAGTCCATTTTTTGGCACTAATCACTCCACCTTCAGCTCATCAAAAAACACATTGCTTGCAATGAAGAAAGCTGAATCAATCAAACCTCGCATTACTGCTTCCCTTCTCCTCCACCCTCAACCAGAGCAAACAAAATTCTGCATTATAGCTCACCTTCTACGGATCCCAGCAGCAATAGCATTTGAATTACTTCTATTAACCGAGGGCAAGGGCTTGATAATCAGCTGACTATTACTTTTAAGTCCTTGGTCCGCCTCTGTAATATATCCCCAGTTTCGACCTAAACTCTCCGTTTACCGTTTCACATATCCACTTTTCGTGGCTCTACACCGAATCATTCTGATCATGTAGCTCCATCCTTTCACAACGTTGACAATGGATGCGATCATCGATTCAAACAACAATAAAATCAACCGGCTAACCCAAAATCAAGCAGCTAAACAGTTCTACGCAACCTTATATGTGCTACGAAAAGGAAAAGCAGTCCAATTATGAATAAGAGAACAATGCCACATAAGCGATGCCTTTCATCATTCACCTTAAATGCATCTTAACTGCCTCCATCTTCTACTGTAAATAAAAATAAACAAATGCATTGATCCCCTTCATCCAGTATCAAAGCTTATGAGACTGTGCTCACTTGCCTCATGCTATAAATCATGCAGTCTATACGAAACACACTCCAACAAGGCATGCACAGTTGAAAGCAATTAGACCCACCTCAGCCTGCTTAGCCCGACCTCGAGCATCTCCATCAGCACTACGCCGACTGGAGGAATTCAACGAGGTCAGCGATTCACTCATCGACTTGCGCATTCCATCATCCGTTCCTGCAACAACAAGGATTCTAGAAAGATTAAGTACAAATCAAACAAAATGCACATTCGAGCAGTTAACAGTTATCTTTGAGTCATCACCTTTTGAGCTGCCCCTCAGTTACGTTTTATACGTGAACCAACCACTTTAAAATAAAGCAAACAAGAGAATTCATACTAAAATGACAATAAAGGGGAGAAAGCGGAGATTATGGGATAAAGTGCGGGCAAAAACAATGATGGAAACATACCTGACTGGAGAAAATATTACTGATAATATTGATATGAGTCGATGCACAAAATACACCAATTCACATGCACACCCATCCACGTGGTTATATTCTTCCTCCTACGCCATGCCGAAATCTCTCGTTTAATTGCGTGGCAATACACAACCATGACACTGACCTGCATTCGTAAATGAAGACTCTACGTCTCACTAATGGATATGCGGAAGCAGAGCTGCTGTTCCAAGAGCTAACACATGCACGAGTGACCGTTAAGAAGGCTAGCCTATGCGTAGAGCTCGTATTCTCTTAGGCTCGATGAGCATCCGTGGTAAATAATGGCGACATATGAGTGGGGAGTCCTGAAACAAGATTTGGTGGCAGGGCAAGAGAAGCTAAGCATGAGATGCAAGTCAAGAAAGAAAGCAAAATATGCCTAATGCCACTGGAGGAGCTAAGCACTTATCACTGTAGTTTCGCATCTTATAACGCTCATTTGTTTCTCAGAAAGCAAGAAATAATCACCCGATTGTTGAGCTGGTGAAAGTTGTCGATCGCCTGAATGAGGTGATGCCAATACAGGCACAGCGATTGATCTCGGCATCGCCATCGGTTGTATTCCCCCTCCTATTGGTGGCAGACTAATGCATGTTGCCGAATCTTAAATGCTTTTGATTACGTTCTATCCTTAAAAGTAAATTTCATCACTTAGGACCCTCTTTGCCTGTAATAAGGAGTAAATTTCAAATGCTCACAAGATATGCAGCTCCTTAAGAAATATAAACAATATTTATTCCTTGTCGACCAATTCCTGTTTGAAAAAAACGCGAGAATCACCCCTTTTACCTATATTCCACCTACACTGCTGCAATTCCGGGAACTGCCGTCATACAACACAGATGTTCTACACTCCTATATAATTTCACATAACAATTAATCAAACCTTGTCTTCGCACTATTGTCATCGCAAAACAATCAGTAGTCCTCAAATTTGGGATGGAGGACGAGGGGAGAGGGGCAAGCGAACAAACAACAAAAGTAACAAATTCGATTATAATATATTACCCAATGCCTTATACCTTCAGATTCAACCAAGTTTAAGACTCTCGAGCACCATTATGGCCTTCAAAGCAATAGTGGCCGGCCGCGGCTAGGAAACCTTCGGGCGTCATTTTTAATTATATGCTTAAATGAAACTGATATCATTGGCACTGCATCGAAAGATATCTAGGGCTCCACACTTCATGGAAAGTTACGCCAATTTTGAAAGCAGTTTTCAACCACACATCCCCCTTCAACTCCTCCCATCCCCCTGTCCCTCTTCCCATATGCGCCGTTTCTTTCCACGACCCGCGTGTGTTCCTCCAATCTCGTTCGCCCCTTTCTCTTTCCACCCACGCTTTTGCTCCTTCACCTCGTCTTTCTCCTCTCCTTCCCCCTAGTCCGCTCTTTCCTCGCGAAATATTTTTTTGCTTCAGGAACAGCCACTATCCTCCTCCACCCAAACAATCGAATCAGGCAGCCAGAAGGAAGAAAACATCCGAAAATGTCTGCAAACAAGCGGAACTTCTAACCGATATTTGTCTGCGTTGTTTGCGACGTTTTTTGCATTTTCTTCTTGTCGAAGCGTTGAACTGCCCCATAGGAGAGCTGATTTGCCCAACGTTCTGTATAAGACGACGGGCAGAATAGGCAGCTCATGACGTACACCATCTGCACTTGTCTGAACATATTTTCACATCGGTATTTGGTGTGTCAAACGATACGGGATACGTAAAATCGTGATCACAAACAGGCTATCCCTTCAAAACACGACAGGACAGTACTTATATAATATATATATATATATATATTATATATATAAATATTAAAAATATATAATATATATATATATAAATATATATTATATCGACAAATAACAAGTAAAAATAAGTAATAACTAGTAAAAGCTGATAACAATAATAAATAAAACTAATAATAAAAACACAAAAACTATTCAATAATAACTTACTACTATAACCAATAATAACCAAAAAAAATTAACAAATATGTCAATGTACATTTATATATAGAAATCTTAACCAATCACAACTAGTAATAGCTAATAACTAATAACTAATAGTAGACAATAATAAAAATAACCAACTAATAATGAATAACAACTAATATAACTAAAAACGACCAACTAATAATACCTAATTACTAAGAAAAAACTCAAATGAACTTTCCAAGCCGGCCTTTAAAAAATCTCAACATTTGAAACCGATCACAAACGTTCGATATCTTCTCGTGTTCCCTAGGCGCAACGATTTCAAACGGTGAATATTTCGATCCCTCCCTAGCGCACCAATTTGAAATTCTAAATTTTCCCGCCTTCCCTGAGTGCGCCAATTTCAAACGCTCTGTCTTAATAATAATCATAATAATAATAATAACTACTAATGCTTTATGAATGAATGAAAATGAACAACAAAAGCGATATTTAGCGAATCAATTGCAATTACGAGATGATAACTGCTCAAGAAGATTGCGAAATGAATGAACACTTATGAGCAGGAAACAATGCACTATTGGCAGAAGAAAGAAAACGTTTTTTACATTTTCATCGAAAAAAAAAGATTTTCATCGACCAATCACTACGGTGCTAATGATCAAGACCTTACTGTCGGCCATCAAAATATAACATGCCAGTGATGTTTTCGTTGAACTAGTTTCCTCTGGCGAATCACCAATAACCATCAAAGGAACTTAGCTATAAGTGAGTCATGTGCAGAAAAGCTATAAGTGAGTCATGTGCAGAAACTTGTGCATATTTAAAAAACGCTTTTAGCTAGCTTACAATGTCGACAAACGTACCACATCGGAGCTGCCATTGGTTTGTATCGTTGCTGTTGTTGCCGAGGTGGAGCGATCGCTGAATATCGTGCTCCTTGTCGTCGCTGCGACAGGGATGTTATACTCGCACGACCTGAAAAATTCATCCGCTCATAGAGATTCAAATGTATTTCTCATCAAATTTTTAGGTAGATGAATGCTAAATAAAAATGCAAATATGTTCACGAAAATGCATCAGGGCAAACATTTCTCCACTACCACAACTGAAAAGTAACGTCCAAGAATGTTTAGAATTTTGCTCAGTGATCAATCAATTGGTGATTTTCCAACACAGAAAAAAAATGCCCACGACACATCATCCATATCTTAAATGATCGGATCATATCTTAGCTGATTTAATCAATCGTAAAAACCTTTGTGAAAAGGATTCATTTCGCGCGATCCGACCGGCATACGGTGAACTCCCAAATGTTAATACGACAAGCTAAACTGCGGCAAAAATTGCATCATCGGATTTCGTGACTCTAGGTTCAGTAGGACCCGAGTTGAAAATTTCCATGGAAGCATCTTCACATGCACACGTTGCCATAACGCCGCTTTAAATTCAACCTTACCAAACGAAATGACGCAATCACCGTACAATGATGTGGCACTAATTTAATCACAGTGGAAAACCGACATGCACGCAGGCATTAAAATATCACCTGGATACCGATTATTCCGATGCTTGACATGAGATTCCATAATAAACCTGCTCCTTTATCATAAGTATAGAGATTTACCACCACCTTGGTACCGAACATTGTTCGTGAAGGGCGATAAACTTTGGCGATGTAAAATTCAAAGTAATCGCACTACATCGATTATTGCAAATGGATAACTGGATCAACAAGTGATGAACAGACGGAATTGTTTGCTGTAATGCTGGCGACATAGACTTCACGATCACCCTCTTTAGAATATAAATGAGTTATCCGAAACAAGTTATCCAGTGAAAAAAATAACAACTCATCGAGTATTTCATCTATCTTCGATGAAAAACAATTCCCCGGATAGATAGAATTGGAAATGATTCTATAGGGGACAACACCTTACAATGAAATGCCTCACTGTGTTGCAGAAAATAGAACCTTGTTGAGCTTGTTGCGATTGAGCGAGCATCGTATCCTTCCTCTCTTTTGCGATTTGCGATTACTCATCATGGAACCATCTGTTATACTCGTCGCGAGGTAATAACTGCAAATATCTGCATGAAGATATAGACAAATAAGGGCTACATCATTAAAATGACATGATATATGATGCTCTGCGAATCAATCCAACCAGCCGGCTGCCCATTGTTCAAAAACAGTGAAGCAATGCTGAACATCTCGCGCAGCAAATTGCTGCAATAAAATCGTTAAGCGGCTATGCATACCTCAACCACGGATATGCTTTTAAATCATTCGAACGCATGTACAGCTAAACTTTGCTCCAGGTTTCATGGAATATTTAAATGCCAATAATACATGAAGGCATGCTCGATTAGAATAAAACTAAGCTTAGAAGGAGACCAATCAAGCATAGCAATCAACTATATGTATCGAACTGCATAGCTGTGGCTTTCTGCATAAGCAATCGATCCTGTTTATCAAGCATTTATAAAACCTCTCACAGGAACAAAGTACAGTGTCCCCAAAAAGGTGCATGAAGACAGACAAATATCAGCCTAGCAATGCGCGATGCGACATCACCCCTTATTCTCAGAGGAATAAACTCGGTACCTTACACACCAAGAGAGGTTAAAAACAGTAAGATCCACGTGAATGGAATTTCTTGCATGAGGCCTCAGAGCGATGTTTGAAAAAAATCCCCCATATATATCGTCATCTGAACACCTCAACAAACTAATAATGGCAGTAAATAATCCAGTAACAAAAAAGCTCATTTCCCTAGTGCTAATCGCAATAAGATTTAAAACGACATGATTGTTGCAGCATAAAAGATTGACGAATAACTTACATGTGCACAACTTTCACCCACTCCGTTTTGTCATTCGCTTTACACGTGCGCTCGTCAATATCGTCAGTGAACAATATGAGGTATGGTCGATAGGCAAATGCCAGTGTGAGGATTGTACTCTGTTTTCGCTCTGCAATATAACACATATTTTCACACATTTTGCAAGTTGAATAGCATGCATGCCGTATTATGCAAACAGTAGACGTATTATACAAACTTCACCATTGCTTGAATGCAACCGTCACTTAGGTGGTAGCAAAAGGAATTATCGTGGTACAAGTTCGGCTGAACTGGATCAAATTTGACAGCAAAATGATTAATTATTCACTTCCAATTGATCGTCGAATAAATCCCAATGCAGCAATAATGCACAAAAAAATGCCCTTTATCGTGGTACAAGTTCGGCTGAATTGCATCAAATTTGACAGCAAAATGATTAATTATTCCATGCAACTGATCATCGAATAAATCCCAATTGCAGCAATAATGCACAAAAATGCCCTTTATCGTGGTACAAGTTCGGCTGAACTACATCAAATTTGACAGCAAAATGATTAAAAATTTCCTTCCAATTGATCATCGAATAAATCCCCATTGCAGCAATAATGCACAAGAAATGCCCTTTATCGTGGTACAAGTTCGGCTGAACTGCATCAAATTTGACAGCAAAATGATTAATTATTCCCTTCCAATTGATCATCGAATAAATCCCAATTGCAGCAATAATGCACAAAAAATGCCCTTTTATCGTGGTACAAGTTCGGCTGAACTGCATCAAATTTGACAGCAAAATGATTAATTATTCATATGCAATTGATCATCGAATAAACCTCAAAGCGCACGAATAATGCACAACAAATGCCCTTATCGTGGTACAAGTTCGGCTGAATGCATCAAATTTGACAGCAAAATGATTAATATTCCCTTCCAATTGATCATCGAATAAATCCCAACTGCAGCAATAATGCACAAAAAAATGCCCTTTATCGTGGCTCAAGTTCGGCTGAACTGCATCAAATTTGACAGCAAAATGATTAATTATTCATATGCAATTGATCATCGAATAAACCTCAAATCGCACGAATAATGCACAAAAAATGCCCTTTATCGTGGTACAAGTTCGGCTGAACTACATCAAATTTGACAGCAAAATGATTAATTATTCCCTTCCAATTGATCATATAATAAATCTCAAATTGCACGATTAATGCGCAAAAATGCCGTTTATCGTGGTACAAGTTCGGCTAAACTGGA
Organism: Ascaris suum; assembly: GCA_013433145.1. Taxonomy (NCBI): domain Eukaryota; kingdom Metazoa; phylum Nematoda; class Chromadorea; order Rhabditida; family Ascarididae; genus Ascaris; species Ascaris suum. The sequence continues at coordinate 44,543 of CM024180.1, forward strand.
TCAAATTTGACAGAGAAAAATGATTAATTATTCCCTTCCAATTGATCATGGAATAAATCTCAAATTGCACGAATAACGCACAAAAAATGCCGTTTATCGTGGTACAAGTTCGGCTGAGCTGGAGCAAAATTGACAGCAAAAAATGATTTATTATTCCCTTCCAATTGATCATGGAATAAATCTCAAATTGCATGATTAATGCACAAAAAATGCCGTCTATCGTGGTACAAGTTCGGCTGAACTGGAGCAAAATTCACAGCAAAAAATGATTGATTATTCCCTTCCAATCGATCATGGAATAAATCTCAAATAAATAAATTTTTTCCTGTCAAATTTGGTCCAGGCCACCTGAGTTTGTGACACAATAAAGGCCATTTTAGCGCATTATTCATGCAATTTGAAGGTTTTTCCATGATCAGTTGGAAGGGAATAATAATAGATTTCTTGCACTCAAACCTGATCCAGATTTGCGGAAGTTGTACAGCAGTAAAGGCCATTTTTTGCGCATATTAATGCAATTTGAGATTTATTCGATTTTGAATTAGCAGGGTACAATTGGTCATTTTTTGCTGTCAATTTTGATCCGATTATCGAAGGATGCGGATTACTCATGCAGTTTGAGAGTTGTTCCATTATCAGTTGGAAATGAATAATTAATAATTTTTGCTCTCAATTTTGATCCAGACTGGCCAAGGTTCTAATGCAATTAAGGCCATTTATTGCGCATTATTCAAGCGATTTGCGGGTTATGCGATGACCAATCGGAAGGAACAATTAATCATTTTTTGCTGTCAACTTTAATCCTGATTAGCCTAACTTGCAAAACAATAAACACCACTTTTCGCGCATTATTGATGCAATTTGTGAGCTATTCCATCATCGATTGGAAGGGTATGTTGTGCACAGGAGCCAACGCGAATTTGTGGTTGAGGGCCGCCATGTTATATTGCATGTCGTATAGCCCAGCAGGCTATTGATCTTTTCACGCTCGCAGACCTCTGCGAAAGCAGCAATGAGGACGTCAGCATCTTAATTTATTCTAGTTTTATTTTATTCTAGTTTTATTTTATTTTAGTTTTATTTTCTTTTGGTTTTATTTTATTTTGGTTTTATTTTATTTCAGTTTAACTTTCTTTTACTTTTATTTTATTTTGTTTTATTTTTATTTTAGTTTTATCTTAATTAATTTAATTTTATTTTAGTTTTATTTTACATCAGTTTTATTTTATTTTAGTTTTATTTTATTTTAGTTTTATTTTATTTTAGTTTTATTTTCTTCTCGTTTTATTTTATTTTGGTTTTATTTTAATTTAGATTTATTTTTTTTACTTTTGTTTCATTTTGGTTTTATTTTCTTCTGGTTTGATTTTAATTTAGTTTTATTTTATTTTAGTTTTGTTTTATTTTAGTTATATTTTATTTTAGTTTTCTTTTGTAGCAGTTTTATTTTACTTTGGTTTTTTTTATTTTAGTTTTATTTATTTTACTTTTATTTTATCTTGTTCTATTTATTTTAATTTTATTTAGTTTCATTTTTATTTTAGTTTTATTTTATTTTAGTTGTATTTTTTTTAGTTTTATTTTATTTTAGTTTTATTTTATTTTAGTTTTATTTTATTTTGGTTTTATTTAATTTATTTTTATTTTATTTAATTTTATTTTGTACTAGTTTTATTTTATTTTAGTTTTATTTATTTTAGTTTTATTTTATTTTAGTTTTCTTTTGTACTAGTTTTATTTTACTTTGGTTTTATTTTATTTTAGTTCTATTTTATTTTAGTTTTATTTTATTTCAGTCTTATTTTATTTTAATTATAATTTAGTTTTTTTTTAATTTTAATTTTATTTTGGTTTTATCCTATTTTAGTTTTACTTTATTTTAGTTTTCTTTTATTTTAGTTTTATTTTCTTCTACTTTTATTTTATTTTTTGGTTTTATTTTAATTAGTTATTTTATTTAGTTTTGTTTTATTTTCGTTTTATTTTCTTTTAGTTTGAATTTAATTTAGTTTTATTTTATTTTAGTTTTGTTTTATTTTAGTTTTATTTTCTTTTAGTTTTCTTTTTTTTAGTTTTATTTTATTTTTTGGTTTTATTTTGATTTAGTTTTATTTTTATTTCAATTTTATTTTCTACTAGTTTTATTTACTTTGTTTTATTTTATTTTAGCTTTATTTTATTTTAGTTTTATTTTATTTTAATTTTATTTTAGTTTTATTTTATTTCAGTTTTGTTTTATTTTAGTTTTATTTTATTTAAGTTTTGTTTTATTTTAGTTTTATTTTATTTGGTTTTATTTTATTTTAGTTTTATTTTTTTTAGTTTTATTTTGTAGTAGTTTTATTTTGCTTTGGTTTTATTTTATTTTAGTTTTAATTTATTTTAATTTTATTTTGTTTTAGTTTTATTTTCTCTTAGTTTTATTTTATTTTAGTTTTATTTTATTTTGGTTTTATTTTAATTAAGTTTATTTTATTTTAGTTTTATTCTATTTTGGTTTTATTTTATTTCACTTTTATTTACATTAGTTTATTTTATTTTAGTTTTCTTTATTTTAGTTTATTTTATTTTAGTTTTATTCATTTAGTTTTATTTTATTTCAGTTTTATTTTATTTGGTTTTATTTTTTTTGGTTTTATTTTATTTTAGTTTTATTTTCTTCCGTTTTATTTTATTTCGGTTTTATTTTATTTTGGTTTTGTTTAATTTAGTTTATTTTATTTTTGTTTTATTTTGTTCTAGTTTTATTTTACTTTGGTTTATTTTATTTCAGCTTTATTTTAGGATAGTTTTATTTTATTTTAATTTTACTTTTTTTTTAGTTTTATTTTATTTTAGTTTTTATTTTATTTAGTTTTATTTTAATTTAGTTTTATTTTATTTTAGTTTTATTCTATTTTGGTTTTATTTTATTTCACTTTTATTTTACATAATTTTATTTTTATTTTCAGTTTTATTTTATTTTAGTTTTATTTTATTTTAGTTTTATTTTATTTTGGTTTTTATTTTATTTTGGCTTTATTTTATTCAGTTAACTTTCTTTTAGTATTATTTTATTTTGGTTTCATTTTATTTTAGTTTTATTTAATTTAATTTAATTTCATTTTAGTTTTATTTTATTTTAGTTTTATTTTCTTACCGTTTTATTTTATTTTCGTTTTATTTTATTTTGGTTTTGTTTTAATTTAGTTTTATTTTATTTTAATTTTATTTTGTTCTAGTTTTATTTTACTTTGGTTTTATTTTATTTTGGCTTTATTTTATTTCAGTTTAACTTTCTTTTAGTATTATTTTATTTTGGTTTCATTTTATTTTAGTTTTATTTTATTTAATTTAATTTTTTTAGTTTTGTTTTATTTTAGTTTTTATTTTATTTTAGTTTTATTTTAATTTAGTTTTATTTTTATCAGTTTTATTTTATTTAGTTTTATTTTATTGCAGTTTTATTTTCTCTTAGTTTTATTTTTATTTTAGTTTTCTCCTATTTAAGTTTTATTTTATTTTAGTTTTATTTTATCAGTTTTATTTTACATTAGTTTTTATTCTATTTCATTTTATTTTATTTCAGTTTTATTTTATTTTATTTTTTTTTTTGTACTAGTTTTCTTTTACTTTGGTTTCATTTTATTTAGTTTTATTTTATTTTAGTTTTATTTTATCTTAATTTTGATTCCGTTTCATATTTTAATTTTATTTTGGTTAGTTCTATTTTAGTTTTGTTTTATTTTATTTTATTTTATTTTGTTTTTATTTTATTTTAGTTTTATTTTAATTTACTTCTATTTTATTTTAGTTTTATTTTAATTTAGTTTTATTTTATTTTAGTTTTATTTTACATCAGTTTATATTTTATATTAGTTTCATTTTATTTTGGTTTTACTTTATTTGGTTTGATTTTAATTTATTTAATTTTATTTATTTTATTTTTATTTTTTTTGTTATTTTTATGGTACTAGTTTTTTTTACTTTGGTTTTATTTTATTTTAGTTTCATTTTTTTAATTTCATTTAGTTTTATTTTATTTTACTTTATTTTATTTTAGTTTTATTATATTTTAGTTTTATTTTATTTTGTTTTATTTTATTTTAGTTTTATTTTATTTTAGTTTTATTTTAATTTAGTTTTATTTTATTTTAGTTTTGTTTTATTTTAGTTTTTATTTTCTTTTAGTTTTCTTTTATTTTAGTTTTCTTTTATTTTAGTTTTATTTTATTTTGGTTTATTTTTATTTTAGTTTTATTTTATTTACTTTTATTTTGTAGTAGTTATTTTCTTTTGGTTTTATTTTATTTTAGTTTTAATTTATTTTAGTTTTATTTTGTTTTAGTTTTATTTTATTTCAATTTTATTTTCTACTAGTTTTATTTCCTTTGGTTTATTTTATTTTGGCTTTATTTATTTTTAGTTTTATTTTATTTTAATTTTATTTTATTTTATTTTATTTTAGTTTTATTTTATTTTGGTTTTATTTTAATTTAGTTTTATTTTATTTTAGTTTTTATTCTATTTTGGTTTTATTTTATTTCACTTTTATTTTACATTATTTTTATTTTATTTTAGTTTTCTTTATTTTAGTTTTATTTTATTTTAGTTTTATTTTATTTTAGTTTTATTTTATTTCAGTTTTATTTTATTTTGGTTTTATTTTATTTTGGTTTTATTTATCTAGTTTTATTTTCTTTCCGTTTTATTTTATTTCGGTTTTATTTTATTTAGGTTTTATTTTAATTTAGTTTTATTTTATTTTAATTTTTTTTGTTCTAGTTTTATTTTTCTTTGGTTTTATTTTATTTCAGCTTTATTTTATGATAGTTTTATCTTATTTTAATTTTATTTTAGTTTTATCCTATTTTAGTTTTATTTTATTTTAGTTTTATTTAATTTTGGCTTCATTTTATTTTAGTTTTATTTTAATTTAGTTTTATTTATTTTAGTTTTATTTTATTTTAGTTTTATTTTATTTTATTTTATTTATTTCAGTTTTATTTTATTTTAGTTTTTTTTTGTACTAGTTTTCTTTTACTTTGGTTTCATTTTATTTTAGTTTTATTTTAGTTTCATTTTATTTTAGTTTTGTTTTATTTTTAGTTTATTTTATTTTAGTTTTATTTTCTTTTAGTTTTGTTTTATTTTAATTTCATTTTATTTTAGTTTTATTTTGTTTAGTTTTATTTTCTTTTAGTTTTATTTTATTATAGTGTTATTTTATTTTGCTTTTATTTTAATTCAGTTTTATTTTTAGTTTTATTTTATTTTGGTTTTTTTTATTTTAGTTTTATTTTATTTTAGTTTCATTTTCTTTCGGTTTTATTTTATTTTAGTTTTATTCTAATTTAGTTTTATTTTATTTTAGTTTTATTTTATTTTGGTTTAATTTTACATTAGCTTATTTTTTTTAGTTTTATTTTATTTTAGTTTTATTTTATTTTAATTTTATTTTGTAGTGGTTTTTATTTTTTTTGGTATTATTTATTTTAGTTTTATTTTAGTTTTATTTTAGTTTATTTTATTTTTAGTTTTATTTTATTTTAGTCTTATTTTATTTTAGTTTTATTGTATTTGTTTTATTTTATTTTAATTTTATTTTAGTTTTATTTTATTTTGTTTTATTTATTTTAGTTTCATTTTGTATTATTGTTTTCTTTTAATTTGGTTTTATTTTATATTAGTTTTATTTTATTTAGCTTTATTTTATTTTAGTTTTTTTTATTTTAGTTTTATTTTGTTTTAGTTTTATTATTTTAGTTTTATTTTATTTTAGTGCTATTTCATTTTGCTTTATTCTATTTTTTCTCGAACTTATTCTAGTTTCACTTTATTTTGGTTTTAATTTTTTTATTTTATTTTATTTTACTTTTATTTTATTTTGGTTTTATTTTCTTTTAGTTTTATTTCTTTTGGTTTTATTTTATTTTAGTTTTTATTTTATTTTAGTTTATTTTTTTTAGTTCTATTTATTTAGTTTATTTATTTTTTATTTTAATTAAGTTTCATTTTAGTTTTTTTATTTTATTTATTTTCATTTTGTTTTGATTTTATTTTGTTTTTAGTTTCATTTTATTTCAGTTTTATTTGCATTAGTTTTATTTTATTTTAGTTTTATTTTGTTTTAGTTTTATTTAATTTTGGTTTTATTTTAATTAGTTTTTATTTATTTTAGTTTCATTTTTTTTAGTTTTATTTTCTTTTAGTTTTATTTTATTTTAGCTTTATTTTCTTTTAGTTTTATTTTCTTTTAGTTTTATTTTATTTGGTTTATTTTTATTTTAGTTTTATTTATTTTAGTTTTATTTTATTTTGGTTTTATTTTGTTTAGTTTTGTTTTAATTTAGTTTATTTTTATTTTAGTTTTATTTAACATTAGTTTTTTTTTATTTTACTTTCATTTTATTTTAGTTTTATTTTATTTTAGTTTTATTTTATTTTAGTTTTATTTCAATTTAGTTTTATTTCATTTAGTTTTATTTTGTAGTAGTTTTATTTTATTTTAGTTTTATTTATTTCGTTTTGTTTTATTTTACTTTTATTTTATTTTAGTTTTCATTTCATTTTGGTTTTATTTTATTTTAGTTTTATTTTATTTTAGTTTTATTTATCTTAGTTTTATTTTATTTTAGTTTTATTTTCTTTAAGTTTTATTTTGTTTAAGTTTTCATTTTGTTTTAGTTTTATTTTAATTTAGTTTTATTTTAATTTAGTTTTATTTTATAGCAGTTTTAATTTATTTTGGTCTTATTTTATTTCAGTTTTATTTTAGTTTTATTTTATTTTAGTCTTATTTTATTTCATTTTTATTCTATTTAGTGCTGTTTCATTTTAGTTTTTATTCTATTTTAGCTTAAACTTATTCTAGTTTCATCTTATTTTGGTTTATTTTATTTTAGTTTTATTTTCTTTCAGTTGTATGTTATTTTAGTTTTTATTTATTCTAGTTTTCTTTTATTTAGTTTTATTTTAATTTTGTTTTATTTTATTTAGTTTTATTTTACATTAGTTTTATTTTATTAAGTTTTATTTACGTTAGTTTTATTTTACATTGGTTTTATTTTATTTGACTTCAGTTTATTTTATTTAGTTTTATTTATTTAGTTTATTTTTTTAATTTTATTTGTAGTAGTTTTATTTCATTTTGGTTTTACTTTGTTTCAGTCTTATTTTATTTTAGGTTTATTTTATTTTAGTTTTATTTATTTTAGTTCTATTTTATTTAATTTTATTTTATTTTAATTTAATTAAGTTTCATTTTAGTTTTTTATTTTATTTTATTTTCATTTTGTGTTGATTTTATTTTGTTTTTTGTTTCATTTTATTTTAGTTTTATTTTGTTTTGGTTTTATTTTATTTTAGTTTTATTTATTTCGGCTTTATTTTATTTTACTTTTATTTTGTTTTAGTTTTATTTCATTTTGGTTTTATTTTATTTTAGTATTATTTTATTTTAGTTTTATTTTATTTTAGTTTTATTTTGTTTTAGTTTTATTTATTTTGGTTTTATTTTAATTTAGTTTTATTTTATTTTAGTTTCATTTTATTTTAGTTTTATTTTCTTTTGGTTTTATTTTATTTTTGCTTTATTTCTTTTAGTTTTATTTTCTTTTAGTTTTATTTTATTTTGGTTTTATTTTATTTTAGTTTTATTTTATTTTAGTTTTATTTTATTTTGGTTTTATTTTATTTAGTTTCTTTTTAATTTAGTTTTATTTCATTTTAGTTTTATTTACATTAGTTTTATTTTATTTTAGTTTTATTTTGTTTTAGTTTTACTTTAATTTAGTTTTATTTTGTTTTCAATTTATTTACATTTTATTTTATTTCAGTTTTATTTTATTTTAGTTTCATTTTATTTCAGTTTTATTTTCTTTTAGTTTATTTTATTTTGGTTTTATTTTAATTTAGTTTTATTCTATTTAGTTTTATTTTATTTTGGTTTTATTTCTTTTAGTATTATCTTATTTTAATTTTGTTTTAGTTTTATTCTATTTTTGTTTTATTTTATTTTTGTTTATTTTCTATTAGTTTTACTTTAATTGGTTTTATTTAACTTTAGTTTTATTTATTTTAGTTTTATTTTATTTCAATTTTATTTTGTTTTATTTCATTTTCGTTTTATTTTATTTTGCTTTTATTTTGTTTTAGTTTTATTTTGTATTAGTTTTATTTTAAATTAGTTTTATTTTACTTTAACTTTATTTCAGTTTTATTTTATTATTTTATTTTATTTTATTTTTGTTTTATTAATTTTGAGGTTTATTTTATTTTCCTTTTATTTTTTTTGGTTTTATTTTTTTTTGGTTTTGTTTAATTTAGTTTTATTTTATTTTAGTTTTATTTTGTATTAGTTTTATTTTACATTAGTTTTATTTTATTTTAGTTTATTTTATTTTAGGTTTATTTTATTTTCGTTTTAATTTTATTTCGGTTTTATTTTGTTTTGTTTTATTTTATTTCAGTTTTTTTTAATATTAGTTTTATTTAATTTGCTTTTTTTTTCTTTTAGTTTTGTTTTATTTTAGTTTCATTTCATTTTTTTTATTCTATTTTAGTTTTATTTTTTTTAGTTTTAATTTATTTTAGTTCTATTTATTTAATTTTATTTTATTTTAATTTTGTATTGGCTTTATTTTATTTTAGTTATTTTTATTTTAGTTTCATTTTGTTTTTTTTATTTTATTTTAGTTTATTTTATTTTTTTATTTATTCTATTTTTAGTTTTATTTATTTTAGTTTATTTTAGTTTTATTTTATTTTTTTATTTTGTTGTGGTTTTGTATTTATTTTAGTTTTATTTATTTATTTTTTTATTTTATTTTACTTTTATTTGTTTTGGTTTCATTTTATTTTGGTTTTTTTGTATTAGTTTTATTTTACTTTAATTTTATTTTATTTTGTGTTGTTTTATTTTAGTTTAGTTTTATTTTTTTTTATTCTATTTTGGTTTATTTAATTTTAGTTTTATTTGCATTAGTTTATTTTATTTCAATTTTATTTTAGTTTTTCTTTTATTTGTTTTATTTTATTTTAGTTTTGTTGTGCATTATTTTTATTTTCATTTGGTTTTGTTTTGCTTTATTTTTATTTTATTTTAGTTTTATTTTATTTTAGTTTCATTCTATTTTGGTTTTATTTTATTTTAATTTTATTTTGTATTAATTTTATTTAGATTAGTTTTATTCTATTTTAGTTTTATTTTATTTTACTTTTATTTTATTTTAGTTTTATTTTGTTTTAGTTTTATTTTATTTTAATATTCTTTAGTTTTTTTTTCTTTTGTTTTATTTTATTTTAGTTTTATTTATTTATTTTTTTATTTTATTTTACTTTTTTTGTTTTGGTTTCATTTTATTTTGGTTTTTTTGTATTAGTTTTATTTTACTTTAATTTATTTTATTTTTGTGTTGTTTTATTTTAGTTTAGTTTTTTATTTTTTTTTTATTCTATTTTGGTTTTATTTAATTTTAGTTTTATTTTGCATTAGTTTATTTTATTAATTTTATTTTAGTTTTTCTTTTAGTTTTTATTTTATTTTAGTTTTGTTTTGTATTATTTTTTATTCATTTGTTTTTGTTTTACTTTAGTTTTATTTTATTTTAGTTTTATTATTTATTTTTATTTTATTTTAGTTTTATTTTATTTTGTTTTTTATTTTATTTGAGTTTTATTTATTTTAGTTTTATTTTAATCAGTTTACTTTATTTAGTTTTATTTTACTTTAATTTATTTTATTTTAGTTTTGTTTTCTTTTAGTTTTATTTTTATTTCAGTTTTATTGTATTTTTGGTTTTATTTTAATTTAGTTTATTTTATTTTAGTTTTATGTTACATTAGTTTATTTTATTTTAGTTTTATTTTCTTAGTTTTATTTTATTTTGTTTTATTTTATTTTAGTTTTATTTTATTTTAATTTTATTTTATTTTGGTTTTATTTTACATTAGTTTATTTTATTTTAGTTTAATTTTTTTTTAGTTTTATTTTATTTTAGTTTTATTTTATTTTAGTTTTATTTTATTTTAGCTTTATTTTATTTAGTTTTTTATTTTATTTTAGTTTTATTTTATTTTGTTTCATTCTAATCTAGTTTTATTTTATTTTAGTTTTATTTTATTTTAGTTTTATTTATTTTTGGTTTATTTTTTAATTTTTTTATTTTATTTTAGTTTTATGTTACATTAGTTTTATTTATTTTAGTTTTATTTTACATTTGTTTTACTTTATTTTCATTTTTTTATTTTATATTATTTTTATTGTATTTTAGTTTTATTTCTTTAGTTTATTTTATTTTAGTTTTATTTTATTTTAGTTTTATTTTTATTGGTTTTATTTTATTTTAGTTTTATTTATTTTAGTTTTATTTTATTTTAGTTTTATTTTAATTTTGTTTTTTTTTTTTTATTTTATTTTTATTTAGTTTTACTTTATTTTGGTTTTATTTTATTTTAGTTTTATTTTTAATTTAGTTTTATTTAATTTTAGTTTTCTTTTACATTAGTTTTATTTTATATTATTTAATTTTTTTTGTTTTATTTTATTTTAGTTTTATTTTATTTTGGTTTTATTTTATTTTAGTTTATTTTTATTTTACTTTATTTTATTTTAGTTTTATTCAATTTAGTTTTATTTGTTTTGGTTTTATTTTATTTTAGTTTTATTTTCTTTAGTTTTATTTTATTTTAGTTTAATTTTATTTTGTTTTTGTTATAATTAGTTTTTTTTTAGTTTTATATTAGTTTAGTTTTAATTGATTTTAGTTTTATTTTATTTTGGTTTATTTTATTTTAGTTTTATTTTAATTAAGTTTTATTTTTATTTGGGTTTCATTTTATTACTTTATTTTGTGTTATTTAATTTTTTAGTTTTATTTTATTTTAGTTTTATTTTATTATTTTATTTTATTTTAGCTTTATTTTATTTTAGTTTCATTTTATTTTAGTTTTATTTTATTTGGTTTATCTAATCTAGTTTTATTTTTTTTATTTTATTTTATTTAGTTTTATTTTATTTTGGTTTTATTTTATTTGAGTTTTTATTTTATTTAGTTTATTTTACATCAGTTTTATTTTATTTATTTTATTTTATTTTAATTTTACTTTATTTTAGTTTTGTTTTATTTTAGTTTTATTTATTTCAGTTTTATTTTTATTTTGGTTTGTTAATTTAGTTTTATTTATTTTAGTTTTATGTTAATTTATTTTATTTTATTTTAGTTTTATTTTATTTTCTTTTATTTATTTTAGTTTTATTTTAATTTAGTTTTATTGTATTTTAGTTTTATTTTATTTGGTTTTATTTTATTTTAGTTTTATTTAATTTAGTTTTATTTATTTTAGTTTTTATTTTATCTTAGTTTTATTTTATTTTAGTTTTATTTTATTTAATTTTATTTTATTTTAGTTTTATTTCAATTTAGTTTTGTTTTATTTGTTTTATTTACATTTTTTTTATTTTTATTTTAGTTTTTATATTATTTTAGTTTTATTTTATTTTAGTTTTATTTTATTTTGGTTTTATTTCATTTTAGTTTTATTTTATTTTAGTTTTATTTTATCTTAGTTTTATTTTATTTTAGTTTTATTTTATTTTATTTTTTTTTATTTTAGTTTTATTTCAATTAGTTTTATTTTATTTTGGTTTTATTTTATTAGTTTATTTTTTTATTTTATTTATTTTAGTTTAATTTATTTGGTTTATTATAATTTAGTTTTTTTTTAGTTTATATTAGTTTTAGTTTTTAATTGATTTTAGTTTTATTTTATTTGGTTTTATTTTATTTTAGTTTTATTTATTTTGTTTTATTTTATTTTAGTTTTATTTTATTTGAGTTTTATTTTATTTTAGTTTTATTTTACATCAGTTTTACTTTATTTTAGTTTTATTTTATTTTAATTTTATTTATTTTATTTTGTTTTCTTTAGTTTTATTTATTTTCAGTTTTATTTTATTTTGGTTTTTTTTTAATTTAGTTTTATTTTATTTTAGCTTTATGTTACATTTATTTTATTTTATTTTAGTTTTATTTTTCATAGTTTTATTTTATTTTTAGTTTTTATTTTATTTTGGTTTATTTATTAGTTTTATTTTATTTTAATTTATTTTATTTTGTTTTATTTTATTTTAGTTATTTTATTTAGTTTTATTTTATTTTAGTTTTATTTTAATAAGTTTTATTTATTTTGTTTTATTTTACATAGTTTTATTTTATTTTAGTTTTATTCTATTTTAGTTTTATTTTATTTTGGTTTCATTTTATTTATTTTTATTTTATTTTGGTTTCATTCTATCAGTTTATTTTATTTTTTTTATTTTATTTAGTTTTATTTTATTTTAATTTTACTTTATTTTAGTTTTGTTTTCTTTAGTTTTATTTATTTTAGTTTTATTTTATTTTGTTTTGTTTTAATTAGTTTTATTTTATTTTAGTTTTTTATGTTACATTAGTTTTATTTATTTTTAGTTTTATTTTAATTTAGATTTATTGTATTTAGTTTTATTTTATTTTGTTCTATTTTATTTTAGTTTTATTTTAATTTGGTTTTATTTTATTTTAGTTTTATTTTTATTTTAGTTTTATTTTATCTTATTTATTTTTATTTTAGTTTTATTTTATTTTACTTTTATTTTATTTAGTTTTATTTCAATTAGTTTTATTTTATTTTGGTTTTATTTTACATTAGTTTTATTTTATTTTAGTTTTATATTATTTTTTAGTTTATTTTATTTTAGTTTTATTTTATTTTGTTTTATTTTTTTAGTTTTATTTTATTTTAGTTTTATTTTATCTTAGTTTTATTTTATTTTAGTTTTATTTTTTTTCCTTTTATTTATTTTTATTTTATTCATTTAGTTTTATTTTATTTTGGTTTATTTTATTTTAGTTTTATTTTCTTTTAGTTTTATTTTTATTTTAGTTTAATTTATTTTGGTTTTATTTATAATTAGTTTTTTTTTAGTTTTATATTATTTTAGTTTTTTTGTTTTGTTTTATTTTATTTTGGTTTTATTTTATTTTAGTTTTATTTTAATTGTTTTTTTTATTTTAGTTTTATTTTAATTAAGTTTTATTTTATTTTGGTTTTATTTTACATTTATTTTATTTTATTTTAGTTTAATTTTTTTAGTTTTATTTTATTTTCGTTTTTATTTATTTTATTTTATTTTATTTTAGCTTTATTTTATTTTAGTTTCATTTTATTTTAGTTTATTTTATTTTGGTTTCATTCTAATCTAGTTTTATTTTATTTTATTTTATTTTATTTTAGTTATTGGTATTATTTTTTTATTTTATTTTGAGTTTTATTTTATTTTCGTTTTATTTTACATCAGTTTGACTTTATTTTAGTTTTATTTTATTTTAATTTTATTTTATTTTAGTTTTGTTTTCTTTTAGTTTTATTTTTATTTCGTTTTATTTTATTTTGGTTTTTTAAAATTTAGTTTTATTTTATTTTAGCTTTATGTTACATTAGTTTTATTTTATTTTAGTTTTATTTTCCATTATTTTTATTTTATTTTAGTTTTATTTTATTTTGGTTCTATTTTATTTTAGTTTTATTTTATTTTAATTTTATTTTATTTTGGTTTTATTTTATTTTAGTTTTTTTTTAACTTAGTTTTATTTTATTTTAGTTTTATTTAATTAAGTTTTATTTTATTTTGGTTTTATTTTACTTTAGTTTTATTTTATTTTAGTTTTATTCTATTTTAGTTTTATTTATTTTGGTTTTATTTTTTTTTAGCATTATTTATTTTAATTTTTTTTAGTTTTATTCTATTTTTGTTTTATTTTATTTTTGTTTTATTTTCTATTAGTTTTACTTTATTTGGTTTTATTTAACTTTATTTATTTTAATTTTAGTTTTATTTTATCTCAATTTTATTTTGTTTTATTTCATTTTCGTTTTATTTTATTTGCTTTATTTTATTTTAGTTTTATTTGTATTAGCTTTATTTTATTTTAGTTTCATTTTATTTTAGTTTTATTTTATTTTGGTTTCATTCTAATCTAGTTTTATTTTATTTTTATTTTTATTTTATTTTTTTTAGTTTTATTTTATTGGTTTTATTTTATTTGAGTTTTATTTTATTTTCGTTTATTTTACATCAGTTTTACTTTATTTTAGTTTTATTTTATTTTAATTTTATTTTATTTTAGTTTTTGTTTTCTTTTAGTTTTATTTATTTCAGTTTTATTTTATTTTGGTTTTTTTTAAATTTAGTTTTATTTTATTTTAGCTTATGTTACATTAGTTTTATTTTATTTTAGTTTTATTTTCATTAGTTTTATTTTATTTTAGTTTTATTTTATTTTGGTTCTATTTTATTTTAGTTTTATTTTATTTTAATTTTATTTTATTTTGGTTTTATTTTATTTTAGTTTTATTTTAACTTTAGTTTTATTTTATTTTAGTTTTATTTTAATTAAGTTTTATTTTATTTTGGTTTTATTTTACATTAGTTTTATTTTATTTAGTTTTATTCTATTTTATTTATTTTATTTTGGTTTTATTTTCTTTTAGCATATCTTATTTTAATTTTGTTTTAGTTTTTATCTATTTTTGTTTTATTTTATTTTTGTTTTATTTTCTATTAGTTTTTACTTTTAATTTGGTTTTATTTAACTTAGTTTTATTTAATTTTAGTTTTATTTTATTCAATTTTATTTGTTTTATTTCATTTTCGTTTTATTTTATTTTGCTTTTATTTTATTTTACTTTTATTTTGTATTTTTTAGTTTTTATTTTAAATAGTTTATTTTACTTTAACTTATTTCAGTTTTATTTTATTTTATTTTTTATTTTATTTTGTTTTATTTTATTTTAGTTTATTTTTATTTTCCTTTTATTTTATTTTGGTTTTATTTTATTTTGTTTTTGTTTTAATTAGTTTTATTTTATATTTAGTTTATTTGTATTAGTTTATTTTACATTAGTTTTATTTTATTTTAGTTTTATTTTATTTTAGGTTTATTTTATTTTCGTTTTTATTTTATTTTCGATTTTATTTTGTTTTGTTTTATTTTATTTTATTTTTTTTAATTTTATTTTATTTTAATTTGCTTTTTATTTTTTTTAGTTTTTGTTTTATTTTAGTTTCATTTTATTTTTTTTATTTATTTTGTTTTATTTTATTTTAGTTTTTTAATTTATTTTAGTTCTATTTTATTTAATTTTATTTTTTATTTTAATTTTGTATTGGCTTTATTTTATTTTAGTTTTATTTTATTTTAGTTTCATTTTTTTGGTTTTATTTTATTTATTTTTATTTTATTTTGGTTTTATTTTTTTTAGCATTATCTTATTTTAATTTTGTTTTAGTTTTATTCTATTTTTGTTTTATTTTATTTTGTTTTATTTTCTATTAGTTTTACTTTAATTTGGTTTTATTTAACTTTAGTTTTATTTAATTTTAGTTTTATTTTATCTCAATTTTATTTTGTTTTATTTCATTTTCGTTTTATTTTATTTTGCTTTTATTTTATTTTAGTTTTATTTTGTATAGCTTTATTTTATTTAGTTTCATTTTATTTTAGTTTTATTTTATTTTGTTTCATTCTAATCTAGTTTTATTTTATTTATTTTTATTTTATTTTAGTTTTATTTTATTTGGTTTTATTTTATTTGAGTTTTATTTTATTTTTTCGTTTTATTTTACATCAGTTTTACTTTATTTTAGTTTTATTTTATTTTAATTTTATTTTATTTTAGTTTTGTTTTCTTTTAGTTTTATTTTATTTCAGTTTTATTTTATTTTGGTTTTTTTTAAATTTAGTTTTATTTTTTTTAGCTTTATGTTACATTAGTTTTATTTTATTTTAGTTTTATTTTTCCATTAGTTTTATTTTATTTTAGTTTTATTTTATTTTGGTTCTATTTTATTTTAGTTTTATTTTATTTTAATTTTATTTTATTTTGGTTTTATTTTATTTAGTTTTATTTTTACTTAGTTTTATTTTATTTTAGTTTTATTTAATTAAGTTTTATTTTATTTTGGTTTTATTTTA
Organism: Ascaris suum; assembly: GCA_013433145.1. NCBI lineage: Eukaryota > Metazoa > Nematoda > Chromadorea > Rhabditida > Ascarididae > Ascaris > Ascaris suum. The sequence continues at coordinate 60,538 of CM024180.1, forward strand.
CATTAGTTTTATTTTATTTTAGTTTATTCTATTTTAGTTTTATTTTATTTTGTTTTATTTTTTTTTAGCATTATCTTATTTTAATTTTGTTTTAGTTTTATTCTATTTTTGTTTTATTTTATTTTTGTTTTATTTTCTATTAGTTTTACTTTAATTTGGTTTTATTTAACTTTAGTTTTATTTAATTTTAGTTTTATTTTTTTCAATTTTATTTTGTTTTATTTCATTTTCGTTTTATTTTATTTTGCTTTTATTTTATTTTAGTTTTATTTTGTATTAGTTTTATTTTAAATTAGTTTTATTTTACTTTAACTTTATTTCAGTTTTATTTTATTTTATTTTTATTTTATTTTTGTTTTATTTATTTGAGGTTTATTTTATTTTCCTTTTATTTTATTTTGGTTTTATTTTATTTTGGTTTTGTTTTAATTTAGTTTTATTTTATTTTAGTTTTATTTTGTATTAGTTTTATTTTACATTAGTTTTATTTTATTTTAGTTTTATTTTATTTTAGGTTTATTTTATTTTCGTTTTATTTTTTTTTTCGATTTATTTTGTTTTGTTTTATTTTATTTTAGTTTTTTTTAATATTAGTTTTATTTTAATTTGCTTTTATTTTCTTTTAGTTTTGTTTTATTTTAGTTTCATTTCATTTTTTTTATTCTATTTTTGTTTTATTTTATTTTAGTTTTAATTTATTTTAGTTCTATTTTATTTAATTTTATTTATTTTAATTTTGTATTGGCTTTATTTTATTTTAGTTTTATTTTATTTTAGTTTCATTTTGTTTTGGTTTTATTTTATTTTAGTTTTATTTTATTTTTGTTTCATTCTATTTTAGTTTTATTTTATTTTTTTAAATTCTATTTTAGTTTTATTTTATTTTAGTTCTATTTTAGTTTTATTTTATTTTTTTTTATTTTGTTGTGGTTTTATTTTATTTTAGTTTTATTTATTTATTTTTTTATTTTATTTTACTTTTTTTGTTTTGGTTTCATTTTATTTTGGTTTTTTGTATTAGTTTTATTTTACTTTAATTTTATTTTATTTTTGTGTTGTTTTATTTTAGTTTAGTTTTTTTTTTTATTCTATTTTGGTTTTATTTAATTTTAGTTTTATTTTGCATTAGTTTATTTTATTTTAATTTTATTTTAGTTTTCTTTTATTTTTGTTTTATTTTATTTTAGTTTTGTTTTGTATTATTTTTATTTTCATTTGGTTTTGTTTTACTTTAGTTTTATTTATTTTAGTTTTATTTTATTTCAGTTTTATTTTATTTAGTTTTATTTTATTTTAGTTTCATTCTATTTTGGTTTTATTTTATTTTAATTTTATTTTGTTTTAATTTTTTTTAGACTAGTTTTATTCTATTTTAGTTTTATTTTATTTTACTTTTATTTTATTTAGTTTTATTTTGTTTTAGTTTTATTTTATTTAATATTCTTTTAGTTTTTTTTTCTTTTTGTTTTATTTTATTTTAGTTTCATTTTGTATTAGTTTTATTTTAATTTGTTTTTATTTTATATTAGTTTTATTTTATTTAGCTTTATTTTATTTTAGTTTTATTTTATTTAAGCTTTGTTTTATTCTATTTAAGTTTCATTATTGGTTTAGTTTTATTTTTGGTTGAGTTGAATTGCTGCTTTTCTGTTACTTTTATTATTAGCTTTTGTAGTTTAGTGATTAGTTTCGTATTTGGTTTTATTATTAGTTTCGCTTTATTGTTAGTCTACTTTTATTATTAATTTGGTTTTATTGCGAGCATAATTTCATCGTTACTTTACTATTATTATAAGTTAAGTTTTTTTGTTAGTTTAGTTGTGTGATTAGATAGGTTTTTTTAGGGTGTATATGCGTGGACATATGCGGATATATATATATATAATATATAATATATATATATATATATATATATATAATATATATTATATAAATATATATATATTTATTCTTTGCTCGGTCGTTAAGGGAAGATTGCCTCTAATAAAATGTGTTCTTTAGGAGTGATCTTCCTTTGGAGGTGGTCTCCTGTGTTGAAGTCTGTTTCGTGGCGGTAGGGACCCTCTTGATCTCATGGGGGTAACAACTTGTATGCCCACACTTGTTTGATCTTGATTCTTATCTCATCCGTATTGGTTGTGACCTATGTTGCCTTCGGCACTGTAGCCATCGATGTGAATGGCTTGCGGCCTCGCTTGCTGATCAATATATTTGGGTGATTCGGTACTGATCGTCGTTAGTCCTGCAACTCGTAGTAGACGAGTTTGTTTCGTCGTCGCCACTCTTCAACAAACGTTGTCGTTTTCATACATTTATTTGTCTTATTGTTTCTATTGTTTGTATTATTCGTGCTATTATTCATCTATTTCTGTTATTCGTGTTGTTTTCTTATTAGTTTTATTGTTTGCTTGTCAGCAGGTTCAGTTTTTAGTTTCATATCAATTTTTTATCTCTTTATTATTAGTTTTATTGCAGTTTATTCCAAATCTTATGTTAGTTATTAATAGTTTGTTATTAGTTTATTCTTGGTTTGTTATTAACCTTGATTAGTTTTCTTGTGAGTTTATAATTAGTTTTATTATTTTTGTTATTAGTTTTCTTTTTGTTCATTATTGGTCTTATAGTTTTTATTATTAGTTTTATTTGTAGTTAATTATTAGTTAAGCTTCTTATTACCTTAATTTTTGTTGGTTTTATTATTTGCCTATTATTAGTTTTTTATTATTTTGTTATTAGTTTTTGTTACTTTAGTGCTGGTCTTATTGTTGGTTCTTTTAGCGATGCTTTTATAATGAGTTAATTATTAGTGTTGTGAACGCTTCATTATATACATTGATTGTTAGTTCATTATTAATTTTCTTATTGCTTTATTATTAGATTTGTTGTTAGTTTATTATTTGTGTTATCATTTGTTTATTATTAGTTTCGTTCCTGATTCTCTTTTTTATTAGTTTACTTTTGTTATCAATTATTTGAATTGTTGCTTTTGTTTTGTTCTAGGTCAACTTTTACAATTGCCTCAAGTTTATTATTAATTTAGTTATGATACCAGTTTTGTTTCACCATTTCTTTACTTTTATAATTAGCTCTATTTTATCATTGTTTAGTTTTATTATTAGTTCACTTTTATTTTTAGGTTTGTTTCTCGTTTCGTTATTAGTTCTATTATTAATTTTGCTTTCTTTTTAGTGTAGTTTTATGATTCGTTCGGTTTTATTATTGCATTAGTTTATTATTATTACTTCAGTTGAAATATTTGTTTTACTCGTCATTTTAATATTAACTTAATTTAGGTTTCTTATTAGTTTTGTTGTTTGTTTTATTATTATTTATATTATTAGTTTTACTGTAAGCTTTTTTTATTAGATTTTTTATTAATTTAGTTGTATTCTTTGCTTTTGTTCTTCTTCTAGTTTAGTTTTATTATTTGTTTAGTTTTATGATTATGATTGGTTTAGTTTTATTATTGATTTAATTGAACTGTTAGTTTTGTTTTGTTATCCGTTTAGTTTTATCACAACTTTGAGTTTATTATTGCTTTAATTTTGTTATTAGTTTTGTTTTATTGTTAGTTTGGTTTTCTTTGTTACTTATCTATATTATTAGTTTAGATGAATTATTTGTTTGGATCTACTGTTAGTTTTGTTTGATTATGATTTAGTTTTTTTATTAGTTTTTTATTACTATCAGTTTAGCTTTCTGACTAGTTTTAGTTTTATTATGAGTTTACTAGGGCTATCAGTTTCAGTTTGTTATTAGTTTTGTCTTTTTATTCGATTATTCTTATTATTCGTTTAGTTGAATCATTAGTTTTGCTATCGGTTTTATTGTTAGTTCCATTATTAATTTTTTTTTTATTCTTTTATTATTAGTTTTAAGAGTGGTTTTACTATTAGTTTTTCTATCAGTTTTATTATTGGATTTATTATCAGTTTTGCTATTAGTTTTTCAGTAGTTTTATTGTTTTTTTGTTGCTAGTTTTATAGTAGGCGCTATTATTACCTTTCTTATTAGTTATTTGTATTATTAGTTTACTTTTGTTATTAGTTTTATTACTAATTCGGTTGAATTGTCAGTTATCTTTTATTATCACTTCAGTTTTAACATTAGTTTAAGTTGATAATTAGTTTATTTTTTGTAAAGAGTTTTGTTTTATTGTTACTTCAGTCTTATCATTAGCTTAGTTTCATTATTAGTTTACGGTTGCTACTAGCTATTTTTAGTATTAGTTTAATTTTATTATCAATTTAGTTTCATGATTGGTTTAGTTTTAGTATCATTTAATATTTTATTATAAAGATCACCATTAATTCTATTATTAGTTTTATCATTAGTTCGTTATTGGTTTTATTATTACCTTTATAATTATTTGTACTATTAACTTTCTTATTAGTATGATTTTTACATTTTTTCTTACTTTTGTTTTTGTTATTTGTAGTTTGGTGTTGCTGTTAGTTCATAGTTTTGTTATTAGTTTTTTTCGTAAGCTCGAAGAAATCTTTTCATGCAACTTATGTATATTAGGCGGGCGATTTTTTTGCAAGATTTGTGAGAAAAAAAAACCTCTCCTATACGAAAAAAACCTCTGCAATACTTCTTTTTAAGGTTGTCCTACAAATGTAGACCATTTTAGTGTAGTTTTATGGTCGGATCTTTTGAATTGAGTAATCAGTAGTGGCAACCACAGCGAAGATTTTTGTTTCAATCTTAGACAGGATCACGCTCGATTGTTTTCGCAGACGACCCCGATCTCCAAGCGAGCTTTCCGATTTCTAGTTTAGCATATGTGTAAATGCAGTGTTCGTAATGTATGAGCTAGAGCTGTGCTTACTCAACATCATTTTTTCCTAACTGTTTTCTTCTATAATTTCACATATCTTGGGATCATTGAGCCAGTTTATATTTGAATTACTATTTTTGTCATTGCTCTTTTTACTGTAACCATCAACACTGTCATTACTATGGTTAGGACAACTAATACCGTTACCATCATTGTTATTACTCTTACGTGCATGCGTATGCGGTGCAAACAGTAGTTAATTAATTTCTGATGACGCGCAATGTTGCAGTAGTTGGATTTGAGCTGCTCGTGCTTCCTCGACTAGTTGAAGCTCGAGTGCTGCAGTTGAGAATCGAGCAGTTTTCATCGCATCCTTCTGTGAAACTCGAAGTGCTTGGTTGCCACTAGACCAGTTGTCTCGGTATATGCACTTCCTGGAAAATTGGATTACTATTGAAGCAGTGATAAGATAAATCCTTGCGGAAAATTTTAAAACAACTACGCTTAATTTATCAGATTTTTTTTTTTTGAGGTCGCAGCGTTTTGTCATCCATTATTGACCTTGTTTGGTCATTTTGCCTAGTCCCAGTTGCTTAAACGATTGCTAAATGAATTGATGAGCATGCCTCCTTCTTTAATTAATCGTTTTGCAGAACACAGCAAATGGTGAACATCATATTGTGATCGATAACACGAGCTCTGTGATAGACAATGTTGAGGGACACGTGACTAGACTAGAACGACAGTTGTTCCTCGCGGTCTCCCTCCCGCATGCCGTATATCACGAGGTTATCGGGCTATCCATAAAATTATATCATGCGGTCCAACATTTTTTTGTGTAGCGTTATTGGCATGCTTGTGTAATAAGTGGAATGTATGCGTAAAGTCTTTCGTATGGGCTTTCTCGCTATCTGGAAAAGAGGCTGTACGATGAAGGGAGAAATGTGGCGTATGTGAAATTTTCAAAAATTGCTCCCATAACATCAGGTAAAATATAAGTCCAAAGATGCGCTCCTACAAATTTCAGCAGGTGAAAAATCCTTAATTTCAAGCCTTGTTCTTGTTTGTCCTAGTACGTAGTGGACGTGCTTTCGTGACATTAATGCAGCAAAGCAAACCAGCGAAATGTCTGCCAACGTCGTCACTACGTCGGTTTTTGGTTTTTCTTAGACGTTGTAAGCGCAACAATTGGTGTCTTCTGATTACCTTTTGACGACAAGTGAAGACTTTGCTCGTAGACCGAAACCGCGAGTTTTTTCCCTCCAGGCAAATGCTAAATCAATGACTTATCCTCGATGCTTCCACTTATCGTTATTTGTTGCTTAGATCAGGAAGGTTGAAGACCGGGAGTCGGAATTTGTCCACGGAGGGGGCTTTTGTTGTTGTAAAATCTTTGTTTCAAAAGCAAAGCAAGGTACCAAACAAAAGAAGTAAAGCATGCGCTCACGATGATTGAGACACGAACTCATGGATTTTTCCGACCTCGTAATGATTTAGGTGACTTGTGAGCGCAAGTACACTAAGAGCTGAGACCACATCACAAGAAAATTTCATTCCGCACTCTGTTGATCCGAAGATGCGAAGAGTATTAGCTGGATTTAAGGCAATGACTCGCGGAAACAGTTGAAAGCTATGAGCTCACTCACAGTAAATTACACCGATTAGAATCAAAAAATATTGAGTCATCCCATTAGCTAGGTTCTCAATGGCAATCATGAGTACAAAAACGATCGTTTGTTGATACGAGAAGAAATTCTATTGTGAAAGAATGGCATAACAATTTTCCTGAAAAAAAGCATAACGAGGTGAGGCGGAAAAGACAATAACTCGATCCCTTAAACCTGAAATTTTGTCACTCTACTTGTGTATTTTGATGGCCACAGAAAATCTCATTTCGGAAAAACGAAAAGTTCTACCATAATGCTCTTCAACTCATAGCACAGTAATCTTGTGATCGGAATCGACTCGCTCAAAAACTCCTGGACAAAGTTGCTTATGAAGATCTAAAAACTGTTATAGCACTCAGTGTATCATCCAGTTTTTAAACAACAAAAGCGAAAGGGTATATACTACGATCGTATAATGACAGGAAAACTTCTGAGCGAAATGATGACGTAAATTCGCTCAGAAAAGCAGACATGACTTGCTAGAAAAAGACATAATATTCAAACCTTCATTCTCAAAAATGGTGGGACAGTTGCAAATGAATAAGGTATATAGATGAATAGAACTTGAAACAGGACAGGAATTTGGTATATGAATAGACGTTGCATTCGTGTGTTGACGCTCCGATACGAAATGACTGATCATGACTCACAGCTCGCAGGGGCACCCACTAGCGTAGACAACCGAAACTGTAGAGCGCTGCTAATGATATCAATTGGTCACTTGAGACTGCACACCTATAACACAGAATCGTGGAAAAAACGGTTCAGGGACTGAAAATTTTCTAAGAACACAGCGGAAAGAACATCACTTGGAGCTTTATTTCTTTTTTTATATTCGGGCACCATCATTCTTTGCGATATTTTATTGTAATTTCATCCAAAATCAACCTGCATCACTGCTGCTACTTCCGCTTTTTCATTTTATTAATGTATTTTCATCGTTCTGAGGGATGCAGGATGGAATCTGTGGAAATACCAATCAACTCTTCTTGGAGCATAGCTGCAATTTTCACCCTTAATCTTCCATAATTATTTTACTGCATGCTTGTGCGAATTCCCTCTTTTCCGTTCATTTCTCATGTAAGGGTTCCGTTTCCAGCTGTCACTTATTCTAATTATTAAAGGTGAGATGCAGCCAGTGAAGCGATTATTTTGTTTTATTTTCCTTTTACTTTTGATCCTTTTACTTTTGTTATTTGAATTAGTGAGATCCTTTTACTTTTCGAGCCTTGTTTTATAAATAGGTTATTTTTGAATTAGTAAGTCAGATATCATAGTTGTTTGTCTTGGAAGTACGTGCTTTACTGTAGGTCGTTTTATTTCATGGGAGCACGGGTACGTTCATGACGCAACGTATTACTCTTAAGAAACACCGTCGTTTTCCGAGATCGAAACGAAAAAGATGACCACCTCATGCTTTCGTTGAATCACCACCGCCACAGTATCACGTGTTTTTTGTTTTGTTTTGTTTTTTTTTTTCAAATGCAGTGCATAAGGGCTTCAAAAACATATCGTTGCGATATGCGTTTAGCCACTCAAAAAACTTTCAAAAATTTCAGTGACTTATTTAGAAGGCGTTATTCCAGTGATTTCGACTATCTATCTATGTTGGCCTCATTCAGTAGATAGACCCAAATGTGGCCAGTGTTTACCAAAATGTGACGCTAACTATGAGAATGCTGCAAAAGCGCGCCTTAAACACTCCTAACTCGCTGCAGAAATTTTTCCTTCGTTTCGTGTCTCTCCTGGTCCTTGCTTTGTATTTCCTTTTCTGTTTTATTTGTTTCTTTTGTTTTCCTCCTATTTTCCATCTCTGAATTTCCTATTGCCTCCCTCTGAGTACTGTTTTTTTGCTCCTTTTTTTGCAGCTCACGTATTTTCGCGATTTTCGTTCGTTATCGCTGAATGAGCAACCTTCTTAGTGCTGTCAACTGAATAACGTGTTTCAGGTTGCGCGAAAGGTGATCACTTCGTTGAAGATCGCGTGTTGGAGCATTCTTTGGGTCAGTAAGGGGAGCTCTATCGCGAGGTCCGCTCAGTAGTCTTTTTCGCATAGAAGGCTTTGAGAACGACGCGATCGCTTTGTTTATGATGGATGCAAGTGTGAATGTTTCAAGTGCAAGCGATGCGCAGGTTGCAGTGCGTTTCCAGTCGTCACGTTGCTTTATGAAGTTTCATGTATTTACAATTAGGAACTATGCACTTTTTTCATTGCTTTTAAAGTTCCCTTGAATTTATGGGTGGGGAATGCGTTGTTTTCTCCCAAAACGCATAAATTCAAACCATAATCGGATAGCCTTTTTCCTCTTTAGGAAAGGGGGAAGGGAAGGGAGTCGCACAGAGACTGGGGACGAGTGAAAAAAGCATAGCCATGCCGAGAGAGATAAAACACCTGAAGTCGCAGAGAAGATTACGATTTACTTAGTGGAATATGCAAGCTACCAGGTTTCACTCCTAGTTGTGAATGTGACTCGTGTAGCTGGGGGACTACCCGCCTAAGTGTCACATAAGCAGTCGAATGTGGTTCTGGCTAAGCTTGCTGAAGCGATAGGTACTCTTTATAAGGAAGATTCATATAAGCAACTCAGGTCTTGCTTTAAATTTGCGCGGATTTTCCGCGAGACTTGTGCCCCGATTCTGTCAGCGCATGCTTTCAGCTACTGTTCTAAGTAGCATTCGGATTTTTTGTTTGAAGAGTTGTCGCTCAGAACTGAGCGAAGAGGTGACAATAGCGCTCAATTTCGTTTGACTTGTTTCATTGTTCTGCCAACTGTGCAAGTCGATTGTTTCATTTGCCACAGCAAATTGATTTGTAGAGGTCGAATGAAGGTATGAATGAAGCGGACGCGGATTCAATGGAAAGTGCGAAAAATGCTTCGCATAGCCATCAGACCTCTGAATTTATGTTCAGCCCGAGTGCCAAAGATAAGGAGGTGTGTGAACGCCTCAAGAAGCTCTACCCTTACGTCGACCAAGAGGTTATTCTTATCCTGACCAATATTTACATTTTTTTCGGGAGGGAGGGGGATGGCTTAATTTTTTCGGCGTTCATTCGTGATTCACGTTGCACTTGAAGCTTGCTCAGCGCAGAAATATGGAGTACTGCAATTCTCATATTTCGAGAGCAATAATATATGGACTAGGTTTGGCGGTGGGCAGCCGTTACCAACGAATTGGTCAAATCAGCGGTACGGCAGTATTTGAGGCTTCTTGCGACGGCAGTTGTGGGCATCGTATAGAACGGGTGCATTAGCTTGCAAAATTGTCGTCGTTCCGTTGGTTGCTTAATGCGCTCAAGCCAGATGAAGACGATACCTGCGTTTTGCGTCTAAAATAAGTGCGAATTTGGTTGACTGCAGAAAACGCCATTGCCACGTTTTTGGAGCGCACAGGACAAATGCACCTGGCTGCTGATATCGAACGACGCGCTTCGTGTCACCTATAACGGTAAGCTTTTTTATTCACTGGCTGAGGTACCTATGCACGTAAGGATTGTTTTTTGTCTTTGTTAACATCGTATTGAGCTTTAAATTAAAACGATGAGGCCATGGTTTTTATCCTGTGGTGTGGAGTTTGGATAAACCACTGCATTATATATGGTCACCGGTGTCACACCAACAAATGGGTACATGTGTACCCAAGATCTCAGTAACGTATTTCAGCAAATGAATGCGAAGTGCGAAGCCTATTGCAAGTTCTGATTTAGAGGCACCACCTCTTTTCCTCTGTAAAAGGTTTTCTCTTTTCGCTTACAAGTGCAGAAAATTTGTGTTGCTTCGTTGGGTCAGCGAAACTGAAAATTTCATAGTGAGTCCATTTCTGCTATTCCATGATCTCTTGGTCAGATAAGGGCGTTTTAATGTTCGACTACCATCGTCCTTGGAAATTGTCATCCAGCTACTATCGGCCAAAAAATTCGACTAGATAAGCCCATCAATAACTGTAACCTTTGTCACAACTCTATCCAGTTTTTTGCTTATCCCACTAACAACGCTTTCCACAATATTTTGTATTTCACAGTGCCTCTCATGGGATTAAGTGCACCAGTTTGAAACTGCAAGCGTAACATAGTATACAGCGGTTTCTAATGTTTTAAAAAATGGTGCAACGCAATACTGCAAAGGACTGCATATGTTGGTAACATCGTTAGGAACAATACAGCCGCCTCTTTAAAGGATCAAGCTCAACTGGAATCGTATTTTTGAATTCATTTCAAACAAATTATATTGTGCCCTTTACATAGCTTCTGGAGATTTGATTTATGCTCATATTTCTTTCCCTGTATTCTTTTTATCGACTTCACTTGTTTTAGCAAAAACGACCTTAGGCTTTCTACAAATCATGTAGACTATGCAGTTTTAGTTTTCTGGTAGGGTACTCGCCATTCGCGCAATACCTCTGTGGTACGTTATGCATTAAGTCGTAAGGGTTGTTGTTTTTCCTACTGGTGGTGACGTTTCAAACGTGTCCGATTGCAACTTATCGTAATTATTTCGGAGAGAGCAGTTTGTGGCGGTTTATAAGCAGCTCATTCGAGAGGGCTTCCTGTTGAAACTAACGCATACATTTTTACATTCCAAACATTGTTGAATTCTCCTCGAAGTGGCCAATTTGCAGCGCAGTTTGCTCACTTTCATTTTGATAATTGCCCACTAGGCCAAACTTTCGTTTGCAGAAAGTTTGGCCTACTTAGCTATGTTTTTTTTAGGTAACCTTTTTTTCCTGGAACCTGACATCATTAAAAGTTTTGTTTTCCATTAGATTTGAGTCGCGGCCCATCATCTGTACTGGCTGATGTAGAACATTATATGACTTGCTTTTGGAAGGGCAGCCGAATTGATGTGCATGCATTGCAATAAGAATCGTGCCGTTCAGCAAAGTATTTGAAATGGAAGGTGGTTTGTTTCTTTGAGGTCAAGGAAAGAACCCGAAGGATGCAGGCGCGGTGCGATCCAATCATCCGATCCCAGTGACGTGTGGTCTACTTCGAGGTATTAGTTGTTTCGAGCGAGAATGATTGCTGCATTGGTATCGGGTTGTGTGAGTAGAACGTCGACCTCAATCGATTGCCAGGTTTGCAAATTTTCGTCCTTTTTTGGTTTTCGTTAATAAAGGTCAGGTGCATTTTAAAAGGATATGAAGTGCACACTCTTCTCTATTAACTTTGGCGTTCTTCACGAGGAAAGTTCTGCGATGATCTTTTCTGTTTAAAAAAAGAAATCTTCACTGGACGATTGACTGGACGATCTTCGACTCCTATTCTGCAGAATGCTTGGTTTGTTTGCAATGTATAGTCGCCGTTTCGAATCGTTTGGATTTAAATCGTTTAACGGATGCCACGTTTAGCTGATCGCAATAGTACTACAGTAGTGGAAGTCAGCTTATAAAATGGCGCCTTATTTCTTGGAGTCGGTGACATGGGAAAAGGAGATATGTGACATCGGGAAAGCAAGGAAATATTCGCCTACCTTCAAGAAGCCAGTCGGAAGAATGATTTGAAAAGCTATACTGCCTCACTGTAGGTCTGATTTAAGTGCTGTCTGTTTTGAACTCTACTAGCCTAGACTGTTATCTTTGAGAACTTTTGCGTATTGTTTTGCCCAGATCTCGTCACGTGTTACATATTAGACAGTATAGTATATTTCGGAGTTTTTATGATGTTAAGAAATAACTAGGACTCCATTGCGCTCGGCACACTTAAATTCGGAGTGATGATTCACATCACAAGGGCCGAAGTTTTTGATATTAATCCAGTAGGTGCACACCAATGCATTGTGATGTAGTTCGAATATAATTGATGCGCTGCAGGAATTTATTGCAACAATTATTAGTAATTTACGTGAACTTTGCAGAAGCTTAGGAATTAAATGTGCTCGATTCTGCACCTTTTTTTTCAAATAGTTGTTCTTGTTTTGCTGTCGTAATAAGTGTTTCACCAAATTTTAATTTAGGATGGGACAAGTGCTCTTATGGTTATCATGGTGATGATGGTAACTTTTTTGCTCGTCTGGTAGTGGCAGTCCGTATGGACGAACATTCTCGTCGAACGACACGGTTGGATGTGGGATCAATCTTGTTTCGAAATCTATTTTCTCACGAAAAATGGAGTAAACTTGGGTGAATAATACGCATTTACCGCCGCCGTTTAATGTGTAAATGGCATTAACACTTGCGCTATCTTTAAAAGCAGCGTGACGAAGTAGCGTTTGCCTTATGAGTGGGAGGGCATCAAATTTATGAAATTAGGAGTTCTAGTGCAGATCTAGACTTCGTGCTATTTCTTGCACTGTTTTTTTGCTTACGACCGTTGCTACACTGAGTTGAACGGTTTTTAGAAACCTCTGTAAAATTTCTTTTGCGAACGTAGCACGTAAACCTTTGTAAACCTTCCTTCATAGCTGTAAAGCTGAACGGTTTTTTTTTTGCTTTAAAGTCGAATGCCCCATTGTGGCAAATGCGCGACTGAGTTATATAGAAGCAGACAGTCTTTAATAGAATTTGCTACTGTACTGCGAAGAAGGTATGCACTTGGGAGACGCTAAGGAGTTTATATTCGAGGGAACACAACAAGTTTTCTTTTTCTTCGGGAAGGTCTCTTCGTTCGTTTTCTAGCTTGGTTGTTTGCTTTCCAATAAGGCCTCTTGCTAAGTGGGTGCAATGCTATGGTGGATCAGTTGTTGCGCACCCTCAAAGAGAATAATGAAGCCGCTGTGTTTACTAAAAACTCTTGTTCTAATGCAGACAATGGTGCATAGTTTATTTGGACGACATTGCAGGTGACGTTCGATTGTTTTCCTCCATATATAAGCTCTAAGGGGAAAAATAATATGAATGAGTAAGACGTTCATTTTGAGCGTGTGGAGGATGCTTAATGAAGACAATCATGTTTCTTTTTTCCTTTCTTTCCGCCTTCAAAGTTTCCTGATCTGGACAGATGTAATGTTTCTGTGCCAATATGGGTGGGTGCCCTTCGTTACACTGCAGATTTTCGGCTACTAATTTCGTCGTCGAGTGGGAAGTTTTTTCGTTGAAGTTGGGTGTATCACGAAGTAGCTGTTGTGTGAGATTTGCTCAAAGGACGGTAAAGAACGAGTATTGCAAACGGGCTAAATGTTTTTAAGATACGGCTATCAATGGACTAGCCAGTGTTATTGACTTATATCCCATGATCGGACTTCCAGAAGCACGGAGGAATTCTTGAAACGAACCTCGGCCAGAAACCTTTTATTTACGACATCGAGCAAGATATTTTCAGGTATGTTTCATTTGCTCTTCTATATTTTTTCGTTTCCCGCTTATGGCAGTACGCGAGCTACCCTCCTCCCCAGGCTCCTCTCTCCACCCACCGCGCCTGTATTGGGAATGGGGAGCATAATATGCGTCCAAGTTCCCAAAAGGAGGAACCTTTCGCTGAAAGTTAATGTGAAAAGGAGGGAAAAAAACAGACAAATAGGTGAAAAATTGTAAAAGGAAGGGGACAGGCACTATTCATCTGTTAAAAGAGTAATCCAATGGCTCTCTGCGTACTGTTCTCCAAGTCGCATGCAGAATATTTTTTCTCTGCACGGTATATGGAAGTACGACTAGACTAGATGATGTTTGTTCACTGTCTCCTCTGAAATTCCTGTGAAAATTTCTCTCGTATTGCATGTGCGACCTCATAGTTCCTTTCAAGTGTTCTTGATCAGTGCGCCACTACCACTTCATTCCCGCCGCTGTAACTGATAGCTATATTTTCTGGTCTTAATACAGCATATAGGATGCTGCTCAATCGCCGGTCTAGTAAACTCGGGGTCGTTTCGCTTTCTTAGCGCTTTTGTAAGATATGATAGACCCAGACTAATAAACAAGCTCATATGACTCAGTTTATTTATAAACAACCCTTGAAGCATTACCATTATGCTCATTCACAGCATTTATTGCATTTTATAGCCATCCGTATGTCGAAGATTCAGAGTAAGCAGTGAACAAGCCTAATTAAAAAACTACTTTTCACGATACATGTTGCATATGAGGAAAATATTTTATTAGCGGGAGAAAAACGTTATGCACAGCAAACGAATCAAGGATAATAAGTGCATACAGTCAAAGTGTTTTTAATGCACTGTTCATAAAGAACGACCTATTTTCTATTTACTACACGTGTACCAAATTAAATATTGACCATTTTTAAGCATAGGTAGACTTACTCGACTAAGTTTTAAGTGAGGTTTCGTAAAGGGTTTGCTTCTGCTATTTCTCCTTGGATTTTGTTTGAAAATTTTATATATCATTGCCCTCGCTCCCTCACCTACCTTCATGATTCACGAAAGTGGGAGCAGACACCTCGAAAAAGAGGGAGTGGCCAGGGCGACTTGTTCTTGTGGTGATTTTTCGGGGCAGAGGAGAAAGCGCATACTTTTCTAGGTTTTTTACTTGATAAGTATAAGTATGTATAGACTGTAGTTTTCAATCACGCCAGAGGGCTTTTTTGGGATGTGCTGACAGATGAATCCAAGTTCAAAAAAGCTTTGTTGAGAAAGAGGTCGATATTTTTTAACCTTTTTCTCATTTTACTGCTAATTTTCTTCTCCCATTATCCGGACCCATTAGATATCTCAGCTGGCAATCGGAAGATGAAAAGAGCCTCTGAGGGAGAAAGCATTTTTTGTCTTTTTCTTCCTCATCTTCCTTCTCGATGTTCTTTCTACCCGATCGCAGCCACGACCGATATTCTGATTGCGGCTTCATGCCACCACTGCGTTCTCAAGAAATGGTAAGAGGTGTAAGCTCGGCCGTAATTTTTCTGCCTAAGTTTATAGGTTGCACAGGAGAAATCTTCCCGCTTACTTAAAAGATTTATCTTGCGTAGCTGTGTGAGATCTTAACATTTTTAGGGATTATTTGGAAGGTTTCTTGAATATTGCGTTCCTAGGGGAAGGGCTGTGTTGGATAGAAGCTCCTACTTTTTTCTGATGTCCTATCTAATAGAGACCTCATGCTGAAGGTGGAGCTTATATTCGAGTAGATAGGATATGATCACTTGAATGCCATGTTTATCCTCTCTTTGTGACAAATGGATGCCGCATTTAATTGAGTTGACGTTATGAGACCAGGGGTTCTTTTTTGACGGTTTTTTGATGAGGAGATATATGCTGGAGAAACGCATACGTTTTTCATCGCTTTGTTCTTCTTCTTTCACTCTGTTTAGATGGATATTACGTTTATTTGGATTTTTATATGTAGGGGAGTTTCAGCGTTTCAAAAACTCGCAGCGGATAGTAAGTCCTTTTGTGGTAGGGCCTATGGTAAGGAAGGGCATTTGTTTTTTCAGGGCCTTACAACAGGGGATTCTGCTAGGAGTTAACCTGTGCTTAGGAATGGGATACGCTTGTGCATTGCATATGGACAGATGGATCCTTAACCGCCCTCACTCACCATGTTTATATAGAGACCTTGAATAAGTTTGTCGCAAGCATCAGTCGTAATTTTGTTATTCTGATGTGAAAGTTAATTGAAAAGTTTGATTCTTTTAGTGGACGATTACAAGAGGAATAGTTAAGGTGAGCATGCAGTAGGAGTTAACTACTGTAATTGTTATTCCTAATGTAGCTGTATGACTTAGATAGTCTATTTTAAGGGGCCATTGCTTACACATACGATTGCGTTTATCGAGTGGAATTGCCACAAGCGAAAACGAGCTGGATGAACCAGTGAGTGGATTTTTACACTTTTCAAGTGGTCGTATATATAGCTGCCTTCTTTGCATATCCGCCTTTTAATGTGTATGCGGTTGGTGTTATGCGTTTTTATTTTTTATTTTTTGAGTTGCAATGCTTGCCCATATCGTTTCTGATATTTAAGTGCTTGCATTTCATCTCAATTTCATCATTTCCGATGAAATGTGCAAGTAGAAACCCGTCGTATGTGAGATCAGACGTAGAAATCATTACGTAGGTTTTCGCCATAATTTTATAATATTTCACATGCTCTTTATTGTTGAAATCCACAAATGCGAATCTCACGGGAGATAAAGTCATGGAAATTTTGAAGATGATGGACTGTTTGGTTGAAAAAGTTACAGGGGCTTTTTTACCAAGCTGTATAAAGGCGGGCTTAAGTGCTTCGGAATTTTCATATTCGTAGAAAAGGAAGTGGTAACTGAACATGGAAGTATTGAGGAATAGCGATGTGCAAATTGGTCTCGAAATCCAGTTTTTGTTTAAACTTTAAATCAGCTTCGAGGACCTTTTGATTTCCGCATATCCCTAGACACGTCAGTCCAGTGTTTCTACTCTCCCCTTCAGTTTTTTGAATTCACCGGCGCACGTTCTATCAACCTTTATTTTTACAAAACGTATCTGCTCTCTCTTATCTCACACAACAAATACACCTAATTACATTTGCGAACATATACCTGGACGGTGGTTTTCTTTGTGCATTCACTATTGCATTGCGTTACATTAAAATGCAAAAGAAGAATTTTTATGTCGGACTCTGCAGAAAACTCCTCAACCCGTTTTTTTTCTATTAAGTAATGTATGCGTTGGACTAGTACGTAAAGTATATTGATTACATTAGCCAGCTGTCAGTTTACTTGGACACTTCAGTGGTGTTATACATCGGACTTCTGAGATAGTTGAGGCAAGCGTTGATCCTTGTCTACACAAAACGACTTTTCAGCATTCCCTTCTCGAATCTAATACGCTTTCTGATCAGGCAGTCATTTGTTCCTTTTGCTGTGGAACTCTTCTTGGGTTTCATTTCTCAGCAAAACCTTGGAAAAAGCAATACAACGTTGAAGAACGAAATTTTCCCTTTAAATTTTAGTTCAGGTAAGCGTGTTAGTTGAAGTGGAAGTGAATTCTGTTACCTACGTCGAAAATTGATCTTATCAAGTTCGGCTTCGTTGTTGCTGCACATAATTTCTACTGAATTACAGAAGCGCTGAAATCTTCATTAAGAAATTCCTTCAGACATTCAGTTGCTCGAATTCTCCAAGAAAAATCTCCAGCTAGTCTATTATCTCCAATTTCCCCACTGAAGTTTTCTGTGAGCGTCCACCTTCGGGAGAATTCATTAGGCCGCTGGAAGTTATTACTTTTCATGAATGTTAGTTTCAGAGATTGCCCTAAAATTTCCCTGAAATTGTGAGAAAATCTAGCAGTTTGCAGGGATGTGGACTTCACTTTAGAAGCCAGCGTCATATTCTGAAATAGAAAGAAAAAGTCCTTTATCCTCGATGGAACACAAGTTTCTTTTTTGTCTGCCGGCGCTATCGAAGCGTTTGCACTCGTGGGAACCCTACTCTGCAACCCATTTTTATATACTGAGTTTTGCTAAAATATTCACGTAAGGAAGTGATAGATAAGCAAGCTGCCATCTGTAACCCAAATACTTGTAATTTCATGTTTCACGAAATGTTGTGTTCGGGAGGACGAGGATACCATTCAACTGAGCTTTCCATAATATTTCGGATTACATAAAATATAGAAATGAGTTGGCAGAAAAATTACTAGGAACTCCTGGCGATATCCTCTATTATGATACGTGGAGAACGAGAGGGCTTATGAGGAAGAACTTAGGCATTTACCTCAAAAAACTGAACATCATATAATGAAATTGTTGTCATGGGCTGTTTCAACGAATTCTAAAAACTGTCCTAGATTTTTTCATCTTTGAATGTACGAAGTTGTTTGTAGACTGCACCAGCAATGAATGGAACGTCGGACAAGGTGTATATAGGGACTGTCACAAGATTTTACCTCGGAATGTTTACTACTTTGCACTTCGCGATTGAATATGATGGTTTCAGGAATTCAAAGTGGCATCTGTCGAAAGTTTTTTCTTTTGTATTTTACATTTTTAAAGGATGTCATATTTTTTATTTCACGGTTGCGGCGTAGTGTAAGCTCAGTCTGCCAAGGTTCTTGAGCATGTTTTCCATCGTGTGCATAAGCCTATGCTCAGCGTTAGGTCTACGTCCAAGCTCGTTGGAGTTTTCTTGGAAATGTCAATCACTTGAGGCTTCATTCATCCTGTGAAATCATTGGCACAAGATGTGAGCCCCTAAGTCTTCTGCCGACGTGGTGCTAAATTTGTTGCATTTCTTTTTAACTTGCATTTGTTTCAGATTTGCATCACGTTTCATTAAGGCGACTGTGATTTATTAGCTGCTGATTAATTGGTTATGAGAGTCCATAACTGTTTTGATTCTGGATGCTCTGTAACTGTTGCATTGTGAGCTTTTTAACCTTTATTGTGGGCGTATCCTCCTTTTTCTTTCACTGCTGAACACTTTCGTTTAGTTTACGTCTTCCATTTTCGCGTTTAAAAACATACTCTGTTCAGCGGGAAGGCTTTTTCTTTTCTTTTCATTAGCTTAGTGACAGTTTAGCTTTAAGCTGTGCTCTTTGTAAATGATGAAAGCAGCTTTAAACTTCAGCATATTTCAGCATTTTTGGTTCTATTCTTTTTACGTGATGCATGAAAGTTATAAACCATCCAAAATTACAGTGCTATAGCTGCGTGGTTAGCCCACGAGGGCTACAGTCGATCATTGAACGCGTTCTATAAAGCCACGCAGCACAAGTCGAACGAGTCGCAACCGAGTGAGTTCCACACAAGGGAGTCGGCTGAGTCAATGGAAAATCGCAGGGGTACGTTTGTGACCTCGTTTTTTTCACAGTGTCGATTTCTTTGCGGTATTGAGCTGAGGTTGAGTATTGCTAGTTCGTTGCCCTGTTTAATACAGTGGAATGCAAAATGATTTGTAACTACCACATGCGGACTTAGGCTAATGCCACTTTATAGTGAGCAAAAAAGAATCTACAATTCCAAAAACTGAATATTGCAGTTATGGCAAGGAGATCGAATTATGAGCAGATTGCGGTTAGGTTTGTTATTATGCTTTGCAGGCATCCATAGGTTGGCACTAACATGCTTTGCGCAGTTGGAAAATTGTGTTAATGATATATATATATATTATATATAATATATATATATATATATATATATATATACTAATGTATTCACTCTTCGTCTTTCTGGCGTCTCGACTGCAGAGATCTTTACAAGTAAAGCAGGAAGACTCACCGCCGGAAGGCTCAGAGCTATTTTACAACCCGGGAATGGAAAAATCTAGCATTGCGGCGTTCTGTGCTTGTGACCGGCCTGTTTTCTTTTCCGTTCTTTAGATAGCTTCGGTGGTGTAAATGGCGCTCACTATTTTCGCTCGAACGATGAATGAGATTTTGATTCCGTTTACGCACCAATAATGAAGACCACAAATTTCTGAGACTGTATGATGGGTGGAGGAATGCATCACAGTGAGGTAATTATCTTAGATCGAGCTAAGTGGTGAGGAACCGAAGGATTTCATGAGGCTGTACAATTTCGTTATAAGCTTGATCAGAGTATATAGTGATTCCGTCCTTGAGCATATGTTGAAACAGGCGGGTCATCGCTTGGAAGCCTAATGTGTTTTAAATTTTGTCCTATGGAACGGAGAAAAAGAAAGCAGCCACGTAGCGTCTACAAACGAATGTAACGAGTCCTGTGCTGGCATCAAGGATGATGTTGTAGGAATCCTCTTCGTGACATACGGCAATTTACTTCGTGACATACGGTAGTGCGGCGCTGAGGGCATTAAACGACAACGATATTTCTGAAAGTTCTTCTATGAAAGATGACTTGTATGAGATCAGGTTTCAATAAAATCTGGACTGGGATGTTAAGGATAGTATCCGAGGAGTTCCTTGTTTCTTGAGAACATGACACACGCATTCTGCAATCACCCTTGCATACATAGCGCCCCCGCTGAAATATGTGAGCGAATTCTCGAATCTTTTGAGGATGTTCAGCTGTCGATGTACCTTAACTCGATACTCAAATAAATTATTGGTGCGTTAAAGGCTGTCCTTCTTTTGCTAAAAGCTGCTGAAGGCAAAGTCAAAGAGGTACGGTAGCAAATATGTTAGAAAGCTGTTTGTGTTAAAAAGGTCACCAGGAACGAAACTGCTAGTGAATGTTGTATCAAATTTGGCTCACCACAGGGATCTGTATTCTTAACCACAGGTTTTTGCACATTGTGCCTCCACAATACGAATGGGAAAATAGTTATGTTCGTCGGTGATGTACCGCTCTTATGTAGCGGCTCTCCAGCGCAAGAGAAATTAGTGCAACTAAAAATGAACAACTTTTTTGGAGTAATTTATTTGTGTTTTGGAAAGAAGTTCTTGAGGTTAAAGTTAAAAAACACTGTCTTGAGAAGACACGTTACATCAAGGTGACTGTCGGAAACGAACCTCGACTCATTGTTTGAGACCGGCGATGCAGCAGTGAAAGTGGGATCCCTAGTAAGAAATCAGCCTTTGTGTGATTCGAGTCTTACCTCTCATCACTACTTCACCAAAGCTTCTCAGCATTGTTATTCCATCTCATGACATATGAGTGCTGCAGGAGATTTCAAGTTTCGAAAGTACGCAGGGCTGTATTTCAACACTCTTATTTTACTAAAGATGAGGCTGTTCCTACCATGGCCGAGAACAACAAGCACAGGTCTCAAGGTCGTTCAGAAACTAGTCATGCATGGCTTGCGAGTGGTTCATGAGAGAGGGGAGTATGAACGCGTAGCTGAGTTCAATGATAGGTCGTTTTGTCATAACTACCAATTCGTATTTTTTCAGTCTCGGTAAACAAAACTGTTATTAGTTAACATCTCGTAGAGCGCGAAAACCTCTAGTTTTGTTGATCCCCAGTGAGCCTCCATCGGATTGCGCGAGCCGATTCAGGAGTTTATCCGTGGCACCTGTTCGTCAGAGAGATGTTTGCAGTAATGAACCTGTTGCATCTGGTAATTAATGCAGTATTTTTCAGCCTTGCAGAAACTTGTTCTGGAGGGCAAAGTTGGGGAGGCGATCTCTCGCACTGAGAAGCTGTACCCGAATTTGCTATCGCGCAACAGAGAACTCGCTTTATTGCTCCACTGCCAAGAGTTCGTCGAGATACTCATTCAGTTAACAGAGATAAGTCTTCACTGAGATTCTTTTTCCAAACATTAAAAGAGTGTATTAATGCAGGAGGAGGAGGAGGAGGAGGGGGGGCGGCTTTACTGTAAAGCAAGGAAGCTTTCCTTGCATAAAATTTCCAGGTTCAATCGTGCTGACTTTGCGTTGCGTCGAAAAGTTTGGCTTCGTTCTTAATGAGCTAGAAGTCAGCAATCATTGCAGAAGGAGGGTGATTAAATTCTCCACATAGAGAATGCGAAATGGCGCAGTTTCGACGTATCGAAACATCCAAATCCCGGTCTTAGTGGGTGGACTAAGTGCACTATGTATCGTTTTGCCATTTTCAGTTCACTAAGAACCATTAAATGCCACCTACGATGGTGTAAGGTGGGGTAGGCTGTAGTGTTGTTGCGCGGCGTAACTTGTCCGAGCGGCTATAATCTCGGAAATTTTTAACTCGAAGTTTTAGTTGTTCTGGAAGTTAAGCTAGACTGAAATGTTTGAGATCGGAGATCCTCAGCTTTAACCCGTGGAACTGAGATTCATTCTCATGTTTTAATGACAGTTAAGTAAGCCCTTCCCCTGTTTCCTTCTGCAACACTAATTACAAGAGCCAAGTAGGCGAATTGTCATTTGTTGTTTAGGATAAGTGGAGTATTTTCGAGCTGCACTCGTAGTATAGTGACTGAATAATGGCATAAAGTAACGGAAAGTTCAGAAAGTTGTTATTGAACTGGCTGCCAGTATATTTCATACTTAACGCAATTAAAACCACTGTAACTTTCTCATATAGGGTGAATGATCGTAAAGGCTTGAGACCTGATATATTGAAAGATATACAGTTCTGCGTATTTCAAGCTTCTGCGCTTGTGGTGTTTGAAATTGTGGGGTGTTCAGAGTTGAATGCTAACCAAGGTAGTAATGTAATAGTGCCATGTCTGCTTCCCTCTCCGCGCACAATCGCAGGCTGCTTTATTGCAACATTTCCTCTTGTTGTTTTTAGGCGACGGCATGTTGCCTGACTTCATTTCGGGTGCTGCTGAATGCAGTAAGAGTAGAAATGGATTGTTTAGAGGGATTGAGCACCTTAAAAAAGATGACCTGATGGCTGTTAAACAGGCGAGGTGTGCTAACATTAAGCCAAGCATGTATACTATAGGAAAGGGTCGTAAGAAGCATTTTCCGCTCTCATTTTTTCGGACTCAATATTGCAAAGTTGCTCATCGTTTTTATTCCAGCTTGAAGCATCTAATCATTCGCTGCATTTTTTACTGTATCTCGAACAAGCAGCAGAACTGTTTCGCGGATCCTAGCATCAGAAGCATTTCGTCCTAATCATACAACTTAGGAACTCTTTGACCTGATATTCCGCTATGCGTACTGTATCCTACAGCACTTCAAAAAGCTAAAAGAACCTTTGTTCTTAAGGTTGCGCTAATGCCACAGTTTTTTGCAAGGGCAAATTCCTTGAGCTGATCGAATTGACTGCGAAGCACTGAACGTGTAATAAAATGACAACTGAGTAATTGACGAATTGTTGAGTGAGCACACTTGCCGATGATTTTTTATGCTCTCTTTTAGCTACTTTGCAACCAGCTGCATTAAGCGAGACGTTATTTTCTCAAAAAGGTTCTTACCCTTGGAGAATTAGCTTAGAATTCGTTTCCTAAAGGAAACGGTGATGCATCGTGCAACTCATCCGCTGGAAACATTAAATCTCAGCTTGCGTCGACCGCATCTGCAAGTAACCCGAGCAGCCGCTCACTGCCTAAGGATGCACCTCTCCCGAAATCATGCTCAGGTTATCAGTTCATTGTTGTTTTTTATGATGTATCGTTATACGTTTGTGAAACGCCTTCACGTGCTCTTGATTAGTTGAAGGAAATTCATAATAATAACAGTGGGGACCCCTCTATCTGAGAGTGGTTCGAAGTACCAGCTGCACACCATCTCCCGCTGTTTTACAGAAATACTGCTATCACTTGTGCCTCCATGTACCTTTTTTATAAGTATAGCTCTCATTAGATAGACATAGAAGTCGGTACGGTCTAGTTATTTGTGTTTATATACAGATTGATGGTGATTATCATTGAGTAGTTTAGGTTTTGATTCTTTTGCTCAAGTTTTTACTCGAACTGGCCGGTCCTTCACAATCGCTTCTAATGGGACTACTGTCGATGCGGGCGTCGTGAATCCATTTAAACGGCGGAGTGGTCAAGGTAGGGTTTTTTGCTTTCAAACTCGCTTTAAAAAGTGACTTGTTTCCTCATCGTGAATTAGACTGAGTTTTCCAAGCCGGTTTACGATATCTGCTATAAAAATGTAATCCATTTTCCTTTGAAGCAGAAGATTTTTGAGTATTTTCTTATGGAAAAATTCCGGAAAATCAACTGCAAAAGAGAAGTTATTACGATGAATTTAAGAACTTATTCGTACCCCGAAAAAAAATTTACCATCTTCGAAAGCTTTTCTTCTGAGATTGGAAGTTCGAATTTTTCTTTGCGGCAATAGAGATTATGTCAATTACTTTTCAGTTATTTCATTAGGGCTGAACTACAACTTCAAGACGGCATCTCACGTAGACTAATTACTATTAAGCACGTTAGTAAGGCAAAGTTGGTTAATTCTTCGTTGACTCCAGTTTTGAATTTGCCCCTAAAAGATGCTTCTATGAAGAATCTCACCGGGTGGCTGCTTGTTTGAAGTTTTTTTCAACTTATATGTTTTACACGAGTTGTTGAGAACCTTTTTTATCGACCAGTGAAGTCCACCAAAATTTCCACGTAGCCATTTCGGATTTCGCTAGACATGCGATCTTCGGGATCGAATAGTTTAGAAATCAACTTTCCTTAATTGACGTGAAAGAGCAGATTTTTTTGAAGCTGTTTATGTGGGAATTCAAAACGACTGGAAAGCATGTCAGAGATTCTGACACGCAGTGTTCTTATGGGTCCTATGCATGACATTTTTTTTTTCGAGTTTCGATATTAAGTTAGGCGCTGAAAGTATTGAAACATTGAAACATATGAAACAATCTAAGCGCCTTTTGTCTTACCCGTCGCTTGTAGAAATTGTAGAGGGAGGGCTCCTTTTTGTGCACTTCTGCATTCGACTGTGTAAAACGCGTCAAGGCAGCTTAAGAAAAGCGTGGAAAATTTCAGCACTGGAGTGACTCACTTTTCTCGGAGTAAATCGACCATCCTGACCGTTGCTAGTTGGGACATGCTATAATGTTGATGCACAAATACATAAACGACGCCCTTGTGATGCGCATTGCAAACGTGAATTTGCGCAAACTTAAACTTAAAGAGCATGTCATAGTGATGTGCATTCCCGAGTCGTTATCCACCTGCAAAGGTGGCCTTTAAAGGTGAGGTCGAAACGTTGATGAGGTGACAGTTCAAGCGAGCTTCTACTGCTGCGAAAAATAATGCAAGTTTGCTAAGTTCTAGGGTTTGCGGATGAAGAAAAATTGTTCTGAACACCAGTGGTTTCATTGCCTTGACAGCGAAGGGGTGATGGCAGTAAGTGAGAAGAAAAAACGTTTTTTTAGTCGTTTCTCTCACTCCTTCGTTTCCTCTCTTCTTTTTAAAAAGACTTTCATTCTTATTGTGGCCCGAGGTGTGAATCCGACTGCGACTTGCGACTTCCACCTCTTCAACTGGAGGACGATCGAGGGGAAAGGGGGTAGGCCCATTTGAGGCTCTGATTTAGATGACATTTCAGAGCGGAGCATACAGCAGTCTCGTCGAGCATCAATCCGTCTTTCTCAAACCAGTACTGCTCACGGTCATTTCACTCCTTCGTCACATGCCTGTCAAAATGCTTCAAACTGAAACAGGTCACTTTTTGAATCCTATTGTGCTGCACTTTACTAACACCAGAAAAGTATGTTTATTTATTTGCTTACATGAACAAGCAACTTACGTCTCATGTTGACCTTGCTTCTGGTATACATAACCCTCAGTACTTTCGTGTCTTGATTTCACCTGGATATTGCACGCAAGCTGTATCTCAACTTTTCCTGTTATTCCTTACAGCGACTACAAGGGGATCTGGTTACATCTCCTTTTTGATTACATAGGGTGGATGGAGGAAGTAGCACCGAGGAGTATGTTGGGCGGGCTGCTAAGATGGTTGGGTACTGTGAAGTGCGTCTGACAAGCATCTATTGTAGATTCCATTCGTGCTTGTTCAATTCCATTCGTGTTTTCTTTCTTTTGTTTTTTGCTTTCTAGGAGTGCATGAATTGGAAAGTCTATGTAATCATCGGTCATGAGCACGTTTTCACGTTTAGATGTGCTCGAGTTTTGTTGCAAATAAGGAGGCTGATCCATCCACTGAAGCGATGCTAAGTGAATTCTGAAAGAACATTTGAGCATTCTTTTTGCTTACTTGGCACTTATTGTTTGGATGGATGGTACGACAGGGATCTAGGCACTTTATCTGGAACTCTTGTGTTGGCCAGTAGTGAGCTGTTATTTGTCTTTCACTTTAGCCTTTGAGAGTACAGTATGGTTTCGTTTGTTTCAGTTTTGCCGTTTTCAGTGATGAGCATATGGACGACGATTGCTCACTGCCGCATGATGCGAGCTTTTCTTCTAATGGAGTTGCACATGGTATAGTCCATCAGTGCCTTTTGATTTGCCCAAGCCATTTCTTTCGATATTGTGTTAAGCGTTGTAACGTTAGTAAAAGGTTTGGGTCTTACTGTTTAAGTGGACGCAAATAGCCCTTCCCCCCCCTCCCCCCCCCCCCCAACCTCAACACTCAGCTTTCTTCCTTTTGCCGTCATCTCTTCCGCCACCCCAACTTGATGGTCGGGTAAAGTGAAATGGAGTCATCGGATCAGGTTTAAGCTGAAGGTACCAAAAACGGTTTGTCAAAGAAGGTATATAAGTCATCTTCAGAATCGTTAAGCAGTTAAAGCGGGGTCTAGATTGCTTCTTTTCCGAATCTGGAGAATGTAATTGTACGGAGAATTGCATCTGCCTTTTTTATGCAAGTTGTTAGTGGTCTGAAAGAGGTCACTTGTGAATGTAGAAGCGACCATCGTTGTTGGCTTTTTTTCGCCATATTATAGGTTTCCACTTTTGTTGCGGTATGGAGGAGCGGAGATGTGGGAGAAGAGGTTGAAGTATTGACATAGTTTTCGTGAAAGAAGAAGTAGTTGTGCGACGAAGTGATGAACCATTTATTTTGAGATTATCAGCTTCTTTCATCGGTTGTTTCGGTGCCATCGTTTTCGTCACGAAGCACTTGCTAGCGGCTAAACGAAGTCTTTCACTGCAAAGTAGTTGCTGTCCAATAACATTAAGAGTAGGATCGAGCCGCTGGAAACGCACTTCAGACATCGCTGATCAATATGGCTTGCAGAGTCGAATGGTCTTTCCATAGCAAAGAACAATGGATCAGGGGCGGAAGCGAACGGCGCATCGCATGGGCACGTTTCAGCAACAACGATCGTTGCAGAAGAACTAGGTTTGTGCCCACTATGAAATTCTTTAAGGTGTTGAGCCGTTTTCTATGGAATATTGTGTAAAAATGGAAAACTGTCCGACTCGATCGGCTTTGAGCTGGGAATTTTGTCAGAGCTGAGTTTGTTCGGAGAGTTGAAAGGTTTGCCACTAACGTTGCCACACCCTCTGACTTCGAGGCAGTAATGTTACTACCGATGGAGCGTTCGATGATGGCTGAAAAGCGGGTTTGCAGATTTTCTTTTTTTACTTTTAGTGATTCATATGCAACTGCTCAGTATGTGAATAGGGTTCTCGAAATGTCTTCTGTTTCCAAATTTTTTGGTATTGGGCGTAAGTGAGATTTCGACTAGTGGGTCAGGTTTTCAATATTTGCTCTTGACTGAACTACTTGCTACTGTTGAGAAAACTGGTTTGTTGGTACCTGTTTTGGGATTTGCCACACCTTTTTTGAGGACTGCATAGACGAATGCCTTCATGAAGACGATGCTGGAGAGGACTGCAGATCGGCGGGCTACGCCAAGACAGAGCTGGCTCCGTACGAGCGCATGCAACGTCTCCTCGAGTTTGGCAGATCAGTGAATGCGCTCGGCATAGAACTTCTGCATCCACGGGAGGCACTCATCAGTCGAATGCACGTAAGTGCTGGCGTCTGCACATTTTTCAGTGCTTGCTTGCTGTGCAATTATACAAAGTACATATTTCCTTTATTCAGTGGTTTTTCAAACTTATCTACGATCCTACTTCATGATGAAACCGAGTGGATTAATAGAAGGGACTGGTAAATGAGATTGTGCTAAAAAATGCATTGAATGGATTTAAAACGATGATGAATAAACTTTTTAAACATTTGCAGGATGCTTTCGCACTTATCTGTCAGGCTTCTCCGAGGCAGTCGCCAGTGGGTTACTTAATGAATCCATCGATGAGAGGGAAAGCTACAGCTGCCATGAACAGCGCCATTTTGGTTTGTTTGTTGAAGCAGTGGTTTCTTTGATTCTCTTGAGTTGAGAAGGATGCAGGAAATCATCGGTTCCATTTGAGATACATGCCTTGGGATGTACCTACTTTCGAGTTGTGCATTCTGCTTATGAGCGCTTGGGTCTTCTGCACTTTTATCATTGACAACCGTGATTTTCCAAAGGCTTAGATTGTTAGATATTTTTTGTTGCGAACAGTGACTGGCATTCGAGTCAAAGAAAATCAGCGTGCTTCACATCTTGAAAGAACATGACATCCCAGAAGTTTTCTGGCAAAGGCTAGGTGTTTTTTAAAAATTATTAGCAGTACAAGTTTTTTGAAAAGCTTGTCTCCATTTGAATGGAGTGGAGAAAATGTTGACAAAGTACTATTTTTGGTTCCGATTTCCCGATATTTTTTAGTTTTTACTATAAGAGGCTTATTAGAGTCAGTGCACAGCCAAACTCTGTTTTCGCGGTGACATTTCTATTGATTTCTGGGGGGAGGGGGGCAAGTACGGTTTGAACAGCTTGCCTTCTTCTAAAGCAGGCGCTTTCCTCCAGCCCGTAAATGTTTCTCTTCAATGACTTTAAAGACCTGTCATGAATTGAATAATTCTGTTTTGTTTTTTTTTTTTTTGAGAGGGGCGTGGTCAATTTTTGAAATTTTAGAATTCTTGGGCCTTCCTGCACAGTCAGTTCTGGATCGACACTTCCATAGAGCGCGTGAGATGCGTCATGAGCTTGCACTCGCCCAAGTTGGTGCTGCAATGTTCGCTGATGTGGAGAAGATGGTGCTTTGCGAGGAATTGGTCCATCGTTAGGCGGAAGTATTGCGCCGTGCACTCTTTTTATCTCTTCTATGAACTATTTGTTTCAATTGTGCTAGCAGAAAATGTTTACTTGTTTACTTGCTGAAGAACATTTCTGTTTGCCGCTGTGTGTTGTTTGTATCAACTCCCTCCCCTCCCCTTCTCTTGCAGTTAGAAAAATGATGCAGAAGACATCTGCGTAAAATTTCATATGGTTTTTGCATGATATAATTTTGTAATGTCGTGGAGTGGCGAAAGAAGATGTTTTTTTCCACATTATTCAACTTTTGATATTAGATCACTTTTTTGCTGCAAAGTAGAAGAAATGCTGTACTCGGCTTTCGTCGACTTCCAGCTGTTGGGAGGTTCCTTCTTGTTTGAGACACATAAAGGGGAGGGGCAGGGGAGGAATAAAAATAGATACTGATGGACGACTTGCGCGTAAATGAATCCCGGCAGAAAGCGGAACACTGCGCTTTGTTTAATAATGTTCTGTTCTCTGCTGAGGTTTCTCAGCAAATAAAATCGCCCATCATCATCTCTTAATTGAATATGCATACATATATGTACATTATATACGTTTACATATATATAAAATCGCCCATCAATATACATATATACGTTTATTGAATATGCATATATGTTGTACACGTATTTATCTGTGCACATATATGATATATATGATGTCATCGCCGTATGTCAGTTGCTAAACGCAAGGAAATATAGAGCCGTTTATTAGACTTCGCATATCAGTTGACTGTTGTGTGCAAATGTTGTATCACCGTAAGCAGCATCTACAGCGATGCGGGCGGCTTTTGGCATTGTGCTAAGGGCTAAAACTGGGGAACCAAAGATAATGGACACCTAAGATTTTGTGGAATCCAATGTGAGATGATGTGTTATATTACCGAAGAATTTCCTTGATTTGCAAAATATCAAGTGGGGAATCATGAGTGAATAGCCATGAAATGGCCCTTTTACATTCTCTTACAGTCGGTTTTGTCGAAGTTGGATTATTTTATTTTTATTTTATTTTGGTTTTATTTTATTTCAGTTTTATTTTGTTTTAGTTTCATTTTAGTTTGGTTTTATTTTATTTTAGCTTTATTTTACTTAAGTTTTATTTTATTTTAGTTTAATTTTATTTAAGTTTTATTTTATTTTAGCTTTATTTTATTTTAGTTTCATTTTATTTTAGTTTCATTTTATTTCAACCTTATTTTATTTTAGTTTTATTTTATTTGAGTTTTATTTTGTATTAGTTTTATTTTACTTTGGTTTTATTTTATTTTAGTTTTCTTTTATTTTAGTTTTATTTTATTTTTGTTTTATTTCATTTTAATTTTATTTTAGTTTTATTTTCTTTTAGTTTTATTTTCTTTTAGTTTTATTTTATTATAGTTTTATTTTATTTCGGTTTTATTTTAATTTAGTTTATTTTACATTAGTTTTATTTTATATTAGTTTTATTTTGTTTTAGCTTTATTTTATTTTAGTTTTATTTTGCACTAGTTTTATTTTGCTTTGGTTTTATTTTATTTTAGCTTCATTTTATTTTAGTTTTATTTTATTTTAATTTTATTTTATTTGAGTTTTATTTTTTCTTAGTTTTATTTTATTTTAGCTTTATTTTATTTTAGTTCTATTTTATTTTACTTTTATTTTATTTTAGTTTTATTTGATTTTAGCTTTATTTTATATTAGTTTTATTTTATTTTTCTTTTATTTTATTTTGGTTTTATTTTAATTTACTTTTATTTTATTTTAGTTTTATTTTACATTAGTTTTGTTTTATTTTGATTTTATTTTTTTTAGTTTTATTTTATTTTAGTTTTATTTTATTTTAGTTTTATTTTATTTTAGTTTTATTTTCTTTTAGTTTTATTTTATTTTTGTTTTTTTATTTTGGTTTTATTTATATTTAGTTTTATTTTATTTTAGTTTTATTTTACATTAGTTTTATTTTATTTTAGTTTTATTTTATTTTAGTTTTATTTTATTTTATTTTATTTTATTTTAATTTTATATTAGTTTTATTTTATTTTCGTTTTGTTTTAATTTAGTTTTATTTTATTTTAGTTTTATTTTATTTTGGTTTTATTTTAC
This sequence comes from Ascaris suum, assembly GCA_013433145.1. Taxonomy (NCBI): domain Eukaryota; kingdom Metazoa; phylum Nematoda; class Chromadorea; order Rhabditida; family Ascarididae; genus Ascaris; species Ascaris suum. The sequence goes on from CM024180.1 coordinate 91,326, forward strand.
ATTAGTTTCATTTTATTTTAATTTATTTTATTTAAGTTTTATTTTATTATGCTTTTGTTTTACATTAGTTTTATTTTATTTTAAATTTATTTTATTTTAGTTTCATTTTGTACTAGTTTTCTTTTACTTTGGTTTTATTTTATTTTTGCTTTGTTTTATTTTATTTTATTTTGTTTTAATTTTATTTTATTTTTATTTTATTTTTAGTTTATTTTATTTTAGTTTTACTTTATTTTGGTTTCATTCTAATTTAGTTTTATTTTATTTTAGTTTTATTTTATTTTGGTTTTATTTTATTTTAGTTTGTTTTATTTTGGTTTTATTTTATTTTAGTTTTATTTTATTTTAGTTTTATTTTACATTAGTTTTATTTTATTTTAGTTTTATTTTATTTTAGTTTTATTTTATTTTAGTTTTATTTTATTTTGGTTTTATTTTATTTAGTTTTATTTTTATAGTTTACTTTATTTTTTTTATTTTATTTTAGTTTTATTTTATTTTAGTTTTATTTTATTTTAGTTTTATTTTATTTTAGTTTATTTTATTTTAGTTTTATTAGTTTATTTTTTTTATTTTAGTTTTATTTTATTTTAGTTTTATTTTATTTTAGTTTTATTTTAATAGTTTTATTTTATTTTAGTTTTATTTTTTTTAGTTTTATTTTATTTTAGTTTTATTTTATTTTAGTTTTATTTTATTTAGTTTTATTTTATTTTAGTTTTATTTTATTTTAGTTTTATTTTATTTAGTTTTATTTTGTATAGTTTTATTTTTTTTAGTTTTATTTTTTTTAGTTTTATTTTATTTTATTTTATTTTTTTTATTTTTTTTAGTTTTATTTTTTTTATGTTTTATTTTATTTTAGTTTTATTTTATTTAGTTTTATTTTATTTTAGTTTTATTTTATTTTAGTTTTATTTCATTTTATTTTATTTTAGTTTTTATTTTATTTTAGTTTTATTTTTTTTAGTTTTATTTTATTTTGGTTTTATTTTTTATTTTATTTTATTTTTATTTTAGTTTTATTTTATTTTAGTTTTATTTTATTTTAGTTTTATTTTATTTTAGTTTTATTTTATTTTAGTTTTATTTTATTTAGTTTTATTTTATTTTAGTTTTTTTTTTATTTTAGTTTTATTTTATTTTAGTTTTATTTTATTTTAGTTTTATTTTATTTTAGTTTTATTTTATTTTAGTTTTATTTTATTTTAGTTTTATTTTATTTTATTTTATTTTGTTTTAGTTTTATTTTATTTTTATTTTATTTTATTTTAGTTTTTTTTTATTTTAGTTTTATTTTATTTTATTTTTATTTTACTTATGTTTTATTTTATTTTAGTTTTATTTTATTTTAGTTTTATTTTATTTTAGTTTTATTTTATTTTATTTTATTTTAGTTTTATTTTATTTTAGTTTTATTTTATTTTAGTTTATTTTATTTAGTTTTATTTTTTTTTTATTTTAATTTAGTTTTATTTTATTAGTTTTATTTTATATTAGTTTTATTTTATTTTAGTTTTATTTTATTTTAGTTTTATTTTATTTTAGTTTTATTTTATTTTAGTTTTATTTTTTTAGTTTTATTTTATTAGTTTTATTTTATTTTGTTTTTTTTTTTATTTTAGTTTTATTTTATTTAGTTTTATTTTATTTTAGTTTTATTTTATTAGTTTTATTTTATTTTTATTTTATTTTATTTTAGTTTATTTTATTTTAGTTTTATTTTATTTTAGTTTTATTTTATTTTAGTTTTATTTTACTTGGTTTTATTTTATTTTAGTTTTATTTTATTTTACTTTTATTTTATTTTAGTTTTATTTTATTTTAGTTTTATTTTTTTTAGTTTTATTTTATTTTTAGTTTTATTTTATTTTATTTTATTTTATTTTAATTTTAGTTTTATTTTAATTAGTTTTATTTTATTTTAGTTTTATTTTATTTTAGTTTTATTTTATTTTAGTTTTATTTTATTTTAGTTTTATTTTATTTTAGTTTATTTTATTTTAGTTTTATTTTATTTTTATTTTTTTTTATTTTATTTTATTTTAGTTTTATTTTATTTATTTTATTTTTAGTTTTATTTTATTTAGTTTTATTTTATTTTAGTTTTATTTTATTTTAGTTTTATTTTATTTTAGTTTTATTTTATTTTAGTTTTATTTTATTTTAGTTTTATTTTATTTTAGTTTTATTTTATTTTAGTTTTATTTTATTTTAGTTTTATTTTATTTTAGTTTTATTTTATTTTAGTTTTATTTTATTTTAGTTTTATTTTATTTTAGTTTTATTTTATTTTATTTTATTTTATTTTAGTTTTATTTTATTTTAGTTTTTTTATTTTATTTTTTTTTAGTTTTATTTTATTTTAGTTTTATTTTATTTAGTTTTATTTTATTTTAGTTTTATTTTATTTTAGTTTTATTTTATTTTAGTTTTATTTTATTTTAGTTTTATTTTTTTAGTTTTATTTTATTTTTTTTTTTTTTTATTTTAGTTTTATTTTATTTTGTTTTATTTTATTTTAGTTTTATTTTATTTTTTATTTTATTTTAGTTTTATTTTATTTAGTTTTTTTATTTTATTTTAGTTTTATTTTTTTTAGTTTTATTTTATTTTTGTTTTATTTTATTTTAGTTTTATTTTATTTAGTTTTTTATTTCATTTTAGTTTTATTTTAATTTAGTTTTATTTTATTTTATTTTTATTTTACATTAGTTTTATTTTATTTTAGTTTTATTTTATTTTAGTTTTATTTTATTTTAGTTTTATTTTATTTTAGTTTTATTTTTTTTAGTTTTATTTTATTTTTAGTTTTATTTTATTTTAGTTTTATTTTATTTTTTTTATTTTATTTTGGTTTTATTTTAATTTAGTTTTATTTTATTTTAGTTTTATTTTACATTAGTTTTATTTTATTTTAATTTTATTTTTTTTTAGTTTTATTTTATTTTAGTTTTATTTTATTTTAGTTTTATTTTATTTTAGTTTTATTTTATTTTAGTTTTATTTTATTTTAGTTTTATTTTATTTTAGTTTTATTTTATTTAGTTTTATTTTATTTTAGTTTTATTTTATTTTGGTTTTATTTTAATTTAGTTTTATTTTATTTCAGTTTTATTTTATTTTGGTTTTATTTTATTTTAGTTATGTTTTACATTAGTTTTATTTTATTTTAGCTTTGTTTTATTTTGGTTTTATTTGTTTTGCTTTATTTTATTTAAGTTTTATTTTATTTTATTTTATTTTATTTTGGTTTTATTTTACTTTAGTTTTATTTTATTTTAGTTTTATTTTATTTTAGTTTTATTTTATTTTAGTTTTATTTCATTTTAGTTTTATTTTATTTTGGTTTTATGTTAATTGAGTTTTATTTTATTTTAGTTTTATTTTATTTTAGTTTTATTTTATTTTGGTTTTATTTTGTTTTAGTTTGTTTTATTTTGGTTTTATTTTAATTTACTTTTATTTTATTTTAGTTTTATTTTACATTAGTTTTATTTTATTTTAGTTTTATTTTGGTTTAGTTTTATTTTATTTTAGTTTTATTTTATTTTAGTTTTATTTTATCTTAGTTTTATTTTCTTTTAGTTTTATTTTATTGTAGTTTCATTTTCTCTTAGTTTTGTTTTATTTTAGTTTTATTTTATTTTGGTTTTATTTTAATTTAGTTTTATTTTATTTCAGTTTTATTTTATTTTGTTTTATTTTATTTTAGCTTTATTTTATTTTAGTTTTATTTTATTTTAATTTTATTTTAGTTTTATTTTATTTTATTTTTATTTTATTTTAGTTTTTTTTATTTATGCAATTGATATCGCACTATCGACGTTCCTGTGCAAAAGCTTCTAAGTCGTATGCAGAAACTTAAAAAAAGAAAGGTCTGTTATTCCTTTTGGATTTTGATATCAAAGGGGGCAGCCTTGCTAAAAGAAACCCTATTTGAAAACTCGAAACTCTAGAGTTCGGTATATGTCGAATATTTTATTTCATCACAGTGGTATAACTTGTTGTTATACGTTTTAATTATTAAAATGGCTCAGTGACCTATTACATTCAGGTGTATTAAAAAATTTCTCTCATTCGTCAAGAAGTTTGCAGTCGCCTCTTCAGTTTCCTTGTTCAACTTGACTGCTTTCCCTCTCTCACCCTTTTACCATTAGTTATATCTATGCGAGTTGTGACTTACCGCTTAATGCTGCCTGCTTAATTCGCTCATTAGTATATACACCGCTTATGTTTGATAATGCCGTTTAACTGTCGCTCGCCAATGACTGAGTTTTTCCTTCAAATTTTTGTTGTGTAGAAGGTGAATGGAAAAAGATGATTACTCATAAAACCATTCATGAAAGTAAGCTAGAAAGCTCTTTCTATAGCTTACCTATATTCTTGTAACCGACCTTCGTAAGGCACTTCGATATCATTTTTATAAGCATCAAGTGTTTCTGGAATAGATGTGCATTTTGCGCCGTTTGTGATGCATCATAACCTCATTTTTATTTGTTTATAGAACGATTATCATGACTCATTCGGTCATCTACAGCGAAATACTTGTGATAGCCATATTACAGTCACTAAACAGGAATCACTGATAAGTCTGTCGAAGAAAGAACTGCGGTGCTGAAGAAGGTGATATAGATATGTTTAGTGTTGAATGTAACCCTATAAGAAACCTAAGGAAGCGAGAATTCGCAAATATAAAAACCAATTTTTGTTGACTTTGCTTACAGATAGCCCATGGGATGGGAAAAATGAACGACATACGCATATAGATTGAAACTGAGGCAGCGATGATATAAACCGAATGCCCCTACGGCTATGTTCATTTTATACTGTTGCCTTGGAGGCTTTTGGAAGCGATCTTTGCGATCTGCTTCATACAACATTAGCGTTTTCTTGGTTCCCAACTATTTCATGTCTTACGTTCCGAGTATTGAGGTAGAAATTATTGCACCAAACTCCGGTTAATGCGAACAAAGTTACCACAAATATTCTAAGGTTTCGCGAGCTCCTAACTGCTTTTATTCCTCCACTCAATTTGTTCGATTTCACCGAAAGCAAGATTGAGTCTGTCTTTTTTCAATTTCAGCACTACATGCAGCAGAGGTGAAACTTGCGTCGGCTAAAGAGCTTCTCAAATCACAGGAAAAGGCGTTGAAGCGACGCGGTGAAGAGTGACGTAGCTTGAAATCAAAGATTTCATCGTTCGATCTCGAGATCCGTGGAAAGGAGGCGCAAATCAGACTCCTGAATGTTCGTTTCATTACAGTTTTTGATATAATTCAAGCTTATTTTATCAACTTGCATGGTTTTGTTTCTCTTCGTTGTCGCCAATCTAGCATCATTCCTGTTTTGCTATGCACCTTGTTTCTGTCAGTATCGGATTTATTGGAAAGTTTTGGTAGAATTTGGGCTGAACTGGTTGGATGTTGGTAGGCTGCAGTGTTTGGATAGTCGATAAGGCATAAAACAGTGAAAAAGAGGAGGTTCAAGGAGAATGCGCAAATGGTCAACGTAAAAGACCCACTCATTTACTTACTTTCACTCATTTTCTCTCTCAATTGCATATTTATTTTCCGATGTTATTGCTCCATCAGGGCTATTTTTGGTGCTTGTGTTATTGCATTCTTATCTCATATAACGAAATGGTGTTACTAGTTATTCATATGTATATTAAGAAGACGGCAATGTGATGGCATATGGGCAGTCGGATCCTCATTTCCTACTGAAAAAATACGCACGCTATTTAATCTCGGGTTCAGGTTCCCGTTTTTCGACGAGAAAAGAGGGGAAATCGATGCAAATTTACGAGCAACTGAAAACGTTGAAAGTGGGTTTGGAGAATTCATAAAATGATAACAGGGCACTTCGAGAACGTGAGAGTAAATAGAATATGGCAAGAATACATGCGCAAAGTAAGGTGGATGAATGTAATGAAGGGGAACAGCGATTTAGTGCACTTATGGCATGTTTGGAAGCAGAACGTCAGGTAAGATTTTGCAACAATTTCGTCACAAACAAATTTTTCTTTATATTTGTTTTTATAAATAGATTTGCATTAATATTTTATATATCTTTATATTTATATCTATGCTGATCTTTATATTTATTTACGTTTATGTTCATGTTTATAATTTATGCTTCTAGTTGTATTCATTTATATTTATATTCATATTAAAAATTATATTTATTATTTATACTTATCTTTGTATTCATCTATATATGTGTTTGTTGTTTATTCATATTTATATTTATATTTATAAACTGTATTTACTATCATATTTAATTATATTTATTTTTAAAATATATATTATATCATATTAATATTAATTTTGATATTTATAATGCGTATTTATGCATCAATTTTATTTATATTTTAACTTTACATTAGTCCTTATATTATTATTAATATTTATATTTACATTTACAAAAACATTTGTAATTTGTGTTTCTCCTTTCGTTATATTTACATTCATATTTATGTTTGCGTTTATATTTATGCTTTTTTTCACATTTATATGTGTAGTTTATATTCATCTTTATCCTTTCATTCACCTTAATGTTTATTTTTTGTGTTTCCATTTCAAACTTACACTTATCTTTGCCTTGATATTTTCATTAACATTTAAATTTTTATTTACACTCATGGCCAGAACATATCTTCATATTTATATTTGTATGTATATTTAAATGCCTATGCATTTACTTTTATGTTTACATTTATGTTTATGTTAATTTTTATTTGCATTCGTTTTATTTATTTATATCTATTTCTGATTTCATATATTTATGTCGTTTTACTTGTAAATTTTATACATATTTGATTTATTTGTTTATCTTATATTTCCATCTTTATTTTTATTTATATATCTATTTATTTTCATGTCTATATTTATACTGGTATTTGTATTCATATTTACATGCATATTTATGGCGGTATTTATATCTATATTGACCTCTGTGTTCATATTTTTATTAATGTTATTATTTATTTTTGTTTATCGCTTATATTTATCTTCCTATTCATATTTATATTAGTATTTACATTCATAATTATTTTTACATTGATACTTATATTTATATTATTAATAATATTTACATACAAATTTGTATTTATAATTTATATTGGACGTATTTTTCTAGTTGCTTTCGCACATTACCAGGCTGTGTGATTGAGGGTGTCGCGCTAGGGGCGATGGAGTTTTCACGCTCGCAGACCTCTGCGGGAGGGGTTTTTGCGTTTTGAAAGAGCCCCACGGCGACGAGAATAGTCGGAGCCCTCAAAGGTGCTCATGTGAACAGAACAGAGAGGTTAAAAGCGCCCAACTCCATTAGAACATCGTTTTCGTTCTTTCATTCGTACTAGTGTGGTAGGCAGCGCACTTTCAAAACTTTATATTTGAATTTATATTTCTGTTTGTGTTATATTTAGATTTAAATTTATCTTTATTTCTAAATTTAAATTTCCTTTAACACTAATACTCGTATTTGTCTTTGTATTAAAAACTCGTATTTATATTTATCTTTATTGTTATCTTAATCTCTATATTTATATTTTTCTTTACATTTGTATTTAAATTTACAATCATGGTTCTTATTTGTGCTTAACTTTATATTATATTAATATTTATATTTACATCTGTATTTATAATTTAAATTTTTCATTAGGTTTGTATTTATACTAACATTTATATTAATATTTGCATTCAAATTTGCCTTCCTGTTTGTTTTTGTTCTCAATTTTTCATTTGTATTCGAACTTTTTTGTGTTTATACTTATATTTGTATTTCTTTATATTTACATTCATGGTTATGCCTGTCTTCGAATTTACATTTAGTTTATGTTTTTTATATTTATGTTTATTTTTATATTCCTTTATATTTGTATTTATATTTATATTCGTTTTTGTATTTCTAATTTGTATTTATCTTTGTGTTTTCTATTCGTTTATATTCATTTTAAACTGATTTTTGTGTCCATATTAATATTTTCATAGCATCTATATTTGTATTTTCATTGATATTTATGTTTATTCACAATATTTATAATTTATTCATAATATTTATAATTCATTCATATTTATAATTATATTTATTTTTATATTTATGCATACATTTATATATGCATCAACGAATAATATTTGTTTTTATGTTTGTTTGCATTTATATTTATTCTTAGGTTTACGTCTATATTTATGTAAAATGCTATATTTATATTTATAATTTGGTTTATATACATATTTATATGTACACTTACAATTAAAGTTTGCCTTCATCTCTGTGTTCATGTTTATATTTAGCTTTTTATTTATGCTGATACTGAACACTTTTTGCAACTTCTGTTTATTTTTTTTTATATTTATATTTTTACATGTATTTATATTTAAGTTCAAAACTTATGTTTTTTATACTTATATTTACGTTTATAATTTATCTTCGTTTCTATTTATATTTTTACTTATGTCTAGGTTTACATTTGTGTCAGTGTTTATGCTTTTCTTCATCTTTATCTTTGTCTTTCTATTTAAAATGAAATTGAAGCTTCTTCTGAATTAATATAATGTTTTTGTCTATATCTGCATTTATATTTAATTTATGTTGATTTTTTTATTCAGTTTACGTGCATCTTTTTGATTATGTCGATAATTTGTATTTATCTTCGTATTTTTACTTTTGTTTATGTTTGGAATTTATACTGCTCCTTTCATTTATATTTATATCTCTATTTAAAATTTATAACGTATTTTTGTCTTTATATTTATGTGCATTTATATTCATATTTGTATTTATACTTATATTTGTAAGTGCATTTATGCTTATACTAATATTTATATGTATATTTGCATTTACACTTATGCGTATTCCTATTTATTTCTATTTACTTATTTACTTTTTTCCACGTTTCTATTTCTGTTTATATTCATATCTACGCTTATATTTATGCCTGTATTTAAATTTATATCTGTGTTTATAATTTTTTCTTTATGTTTATATTCATTTATGATTTTTATTATATTTACTATGAGATGTATAAGTTATATTTACTTTTATATTTCTAGTTCTCTATATACTTATATGATTTTTCGTGTTTATTTTTATATTTATATTAATTTTTTAAATCAATATTTGTATTTATATTTATGTTTATATTCATAATTATATTTATATCTATATTTATACTTTCACTTATATTCACGTGCATACTTTTTTAGTTTTACGATTATGGTTATAGCTGACGTTGAAATCTATAATCGTAATTCTGTTTTTATCTACACCTGCATTCGTATTTGAATTTACATTTATGCTTCTATTTATACGTATATTCATGTTTATATTTCAAGTTTATACTGGTCTTTGTATTTATACGGATATTTGTATTAGCTTCTATTTATATTAAATTCTCTATTTATATTTGCAATTGTATTCATATTTGAATTTATATTTACCGCTGTGTTTTTTATTTCTAACTTTTCTGTTTACATTTATATTTATCTTTGAATTTATTTATATCTTTGTATTTATATGTATGTTTATATTAACCTTTCTATTTATATTTACACTTACATTTATCTTCGTAATTTTTATTTCTTCGTCGTGCATATATTTTTATTCACGTTTACATCCACAATTTATAGTTATCTTTATCTTTATTTCTTTAAATATTCTCATTTGTGTTTGCGTTTTTGTTTTTAGTTTATATTTATCTCTGCACACATTTCTTTTTACTGTTATATTATTTTTAATCTTGCATTTATATTTATATTTATATTTGTATTTAGATTTATATGCTTATTTCAAGAATGCGTCTGTATTTGCATGTTTATTTCTCTTTATACTTATTTGCATTTACATTTTTATTTTTATTAATGTTTAAATTAAAATTTACTTCTTTGCTTAAGTTTATTTTGATATCAATATTTATGTTTAAGTTTATGTTTATATTTATAATTTAAGTTTGCCCTTACCTTTATATTCATATTTATTATTAAACTTATCTTTATAATCCATGTTTATCCTTATCTTTATATGAGCACTATATTGCTGCTTATATTTAAATTTATGTGTATAAATTTAATTATATTTATCTTGATATTTATATTCAGATATATTTATCTTTATATTTCAATTTCTTTTGCACCTTATATTAATATGTGTCTGTACACATGTATGATTTATGTTTATATTTATATCTTTTCTTATAGTTATATTTATATTTGATTATGTTTAAATTTGCAATTTATTATCTTTACCTTTATATTTATATTTATTTTTGGTTTTTTGTTTCTACTTATATTTATATTACATTTATGTTCAAAGTTACACTAATATTTGCAATTATGATAGTCACTTAGTCATTGGGCCGCGCTTTTCGATTTACAATGCATAGTTTTAAGTTTGCCTTGGCAAACTGCATCATGCTGAAGTCGTATCTATGGTGTATGTTTATCTGTTTGTCTGTCCGTTTATTTGTCGACAAGTCTATTTCATTGAATATCGAAGCTTGATTCGTTGAAGCTATAGCATCGGTAAGTCTCCGTGCAAAACTTGAAATGTATGGAATCAGTGAGTTCGAACTTAAAAAGTTTTGTAAATACCATATATTGAATAGGAAGAGTCCACGTTTTCTCATCTATTTCCTTGATACTTCTTTGCTCGATTATGTCTTATAGAAATTTAATGTAATGTGATGTACATGAATGAGCTGAGGTTAATGACCAATAGTTTGATCCCATTTTACAGGTCTTATTTAGCATGATTATGCCGGAACGTTATTGGCCGTATGGACATTACACGTAATTAGCGATGCTCAAAAATGCTGCAAAATTTGCATACTTCATTGCGATTTCTGTGCACGTTTATCTCTGAAGTCAATTAATGCGGAAAGTTCAAAGCAAGGAAGGCATGTTTTGAGAAACACTTTTTCTTGTTAACTTTCTCGCTTAGTTTTTCTATTGCATTCCCTTGCAGTACTACATTCTTCCATTCGAATTGTCAACACAATTCTTCGTTCACCAAGCACTTGGTTTCTTTTATTTGCAATTAAATTGATTCTTCTGTGTGTCATAGTTAAAGGAAGACTCTATAAGAATGCATAACATTTAATTATCTCAAAAATTCGCCTATAATAATTTGCAATATTCATTCAGTGCTTCGCTTTTTTACCATCCTTTAGGCCATTCCAGTGGCATTATTTTGATCCTCAACGTTATGCAGTATTGTGCTTGATCCTTTGCTCAAGCATTTCCAATAAAAGGCGTCTGCTCTCATAGCAATGTACAGAGGATTCATATTTACTGGTTATTTGTTTTTAAAACTGCCGACGTTTTGCATTAATAGTTTTTAGAAATGTTGTTTTCAATGTATTGCATTTTTTCAACCAAATTTTCAATTATACTTTTTTGATGATATTGTAGGTGGTGGTTTGTCAGCATTCTTTGGAACACCGCCATTACGTTGGTCCTGATTGTTTAACAATGGAGGTTGGGGGAGTCTTCAAATACAATCACGTCGAATCGGTTCAACATCAAATGGTATGTGGTTTTTCTTCTCATTATTCCACTGTTCTTAATTTGCAGCAATTTCACTTGTATATCCCTTAATCCATCGCTTATCTTTTATTCTGTTGTAATGAAAGTCTGGAAATGCATGTTCTTTCGAGGTATCCTTGATGGGCGTCTTATCTTTGTGAATCATTCCACTGACGAGTTGGGACATTAACGAACTTTATCAAAATCACTCTAATCGCAGTCTAATTTGGAATGGAATTTTAATATGTGGGCGAATTTTTACCATTGGGAGTAATTAGTTTGATGATAACTGGCAGCACCGCGCCGATGTTATTTGTACTCGTGGTGATGGTATAAGGGATGAAAATGGCCGAGTGCATCTTGCAATGCCACGAATGTAGGCGGAAATGTCGAGAATGAAATCTTTGTATTTGTATCATCGAGCATTTCACGTTCAACATCAATGATACTATGAAACTATCATTCTGTAAATCGTTTTATATATATATATATATATATATATATATATATATATATATATATATATATATATATATATATATATATATATATATATATATATATATATATATATATATATATATATATATATATTAGCAGGACCCTATTCATGTGCTATTGTCACTATTATTATTTACATTTCTAGGATGTTAAGTGATTGACGACTTCATCAATTATCTATGAAACGTGCGATCAGGTGATTGCTAAGATAAATCATGATTTGCATTATGCGGAATGATTCTTTCCTTCGTGATGAGGCTTCCAAATATCTCCCCAATGCCGCTATTTCTAGGTTGGCCCTTTTTATACGATCTTCATAGTGAGGAGGTTCATTCCCTTTTTGAGAGGAAAGATTATAGGAAGCAATTGGTATTATGTGCCAACTTTTGCTGAATGCGGCATGCTTGTTTCAAAACGAGGTCGTTATTTCATTTCTTGTTATTGTAGGTCTCCATCCGATCTGGTTTTTATTGCATGTGCTCAGGCTGATTGCTTGCAAAAAAACTTCATAAGGAAACGGGTCATATAAACATCCTATGTTGTTTTGTTTTTATGTATTTATGCATTAGTGTTTATAGAATTGCATTTTTTTTTTTTGCAAATTTGCATCTGTATTTAAATGTTTTGAAGCATTTATGGCAGTGGCGCTATGGATAACTTTTTAGTGATGGTGCTTAAATCTTTCGTCGATAGATCAGAAATGAAAACTTGGAGAGATAAGAGAAAAAAGAAATCATTGAAAAAAAAATGCACGAAGCTGTTGAGAGTTATGCACGAACCATAGTTCGATTTAACACCAAAGCAATGCCATTCCTTAACCGATAACTTGCTTGCGAGTGATGGGCAACAGGTGGATAGCGGGTACTGTGGGAACTGCCTAATGAATTTTCATTTCTAGTCGCATTTGGAAAACGTTGTGTTTTAAAGAAATTCTTCTTTCAAACTATAATATTCCCGTTTATCTTCGCTCCTCCAAATTCGCTGACTAATTTTTAGGTGGTCCGAAACCCGAACCACGATGGTATTTCAAAGGGAATCTCATAAAACAGGATCATCACAAATATTACTTATAAATGTAAATCTTTTCAGCGTTTTTTTTTTATTTACTTCGTTAAATTTAATGACGAAATGTTATCTTTATCATAGTTGTGCTTTATGAGGTACTAGATTTATAACGCGTTTATGTGCTAGTTCTTTTCTGAGAAAATTCATCCTCGATAACTACTGCATTGTTGTTTGACAACTGCCTTAGTTGTTTTGTTGATTAAATTTCTTACTGAAGTTGTGAAATTTACTTCAGTCCCTGCATCGCCACCAACGAGATGCACTTCGTTCTTTACATAATATTTTTTGATGCTTTCATTCGCCTCCCCTCAAAGATTGCATAAATTCTATGAGCCCTTTCGACCACGTTTGACCGCACTTCGAGGTGGCGCTCCAGCAAAAGTGACAACAAAGCTCTGAATTTTCGTTCGTATATAATTGACGACTCATGAAAATGTTGTCGTAAATTGCAAGGCTGCACATGGCTAGAAACTCGATCTTCTTTATGTGATTAAACGGGGAGAATTTTCTGCTTCTTTTCTACCTGTGCTCTTGTAACCGCTCTGCATATAGAAGTCATATAATTTAGATCACTTCGTTCTACGGAAAAGATGAGTGTCGTGCCATCAATCAAGCCGGCTATCATGTTCAAATGGACAGTAAGCGCTTTTCTTTCAAGAACATTTCCCATACGAGTTGCTTGGAATTTTCATATTTCTGTGGCTTTCAAACGAAATAAATTTGAGGAGGATATGAAGTTTGAGAAGCAATAAACCAACGTTTTTGGCATAAATAACAAAATCCTTTGGCAGTAATTCATTACCATTATCTTCAGGACTGTCAACAAACAACGCCCAACTATTCCATTGTTAGCATTAAAAAATTTATTGCCAATTATTAAATCACTGCAAAAATTTTTCGGGAAATTGAAACGAAAATTTTTGCTTGCACTAAAAGTGAAGGTAACTCGTGATTGGCAAATGATCGGCAGAGGAGATCGCATTGTGCTCGAATGCCAGGTGGCATATTTATTTATTTACATGTTTATTTATTTGCTCGCTTGTTAATTTGACTGCACATTCATTTGTTTAATTGTTTCTGCAGTTACTAACCATCTATTCATACCACTGTTGTTTTTTGTAATTTAGCGCAGTAATGAACGATTTAATATGTGAGAATTGAAAACAAGGTGGATAGTTTTTATTGGAGAATTGCTTGCGAGTAGTTTTGCACGTAGGAAACAACGCATCCGCTAAATAATTTCGCAGAAACCGCTATTATATATTCCGTTGAAAGAAATCGTAGTGAATCGTTGTTTTCTATTCGCAATTATAACATTTTGCAAAGATCGACACTTGATTCACATGTGTAACCATTGTGGCAGTTGTAATATTTGGCTAGTTGTTTGCTTATCAACTTCAACTCGATGCACTTTGCTAACTCGGCAATCATATAGTTAAAGGGCTGCTGATTGTCAAATGTCATCAAATAATACCTTGTTAATTTATAGGTGCTGGTTTGAAATCCGAAGCCGTAAGTAACTTGGTATCGTGGCGTGCGCGAGGTTCTATCTTATCGATACATTCAAATGAAGGAGGTCGTTTGACCATTCAGGTATAACTGAATTGTATTTTCCAGTGAGTATTTTGAATTACAGCGAATCACCTTTATACCCTAATTCACGTTGAGGAAACTCTCGTCGCTCCGAAGCGAGACGTCCCTAAGTTTGAGATCAGAGTGACCCGAAGCGTTAGATATAGCAAAGCTAGAACCCATGTGCTTCTGTTTGTTCTACGTGCGATAACGGCCCAGCCTCGCGTTCCGCTATAGCTGTAGTCTTGTTGCCTGAGGCATTCTTTTAGGGGCAGCGAAATCAACGAATGGGGTATGTATATGCGGTGTGCGTATCTCTGTGTGACGAGCAGAGCGTCTTCACCAATCAGCACTTTTGGGGTTTGTATGGCGCCGCCGTTGTTTTACGAATCTTATGTAATTCACTGATATATCAGTGATTAAATATACTAGGTATGGATCTTCGAATTTGTTCCACCATTCCCAGTACTCATTTGATGCTTGATATTAAATGCTTTTTGGGAAAGTTTGAACTATATATTGGTGTTATTAACCCACTTTTGCTAGTGGATTTCACAGTCTTTCGCGGTTTACTCATTGTTTTGCGAAAGTGTGGCCTTGACGAGTGAAGGTCAGTATCTATAATTTTTTATTCAAGACAACTTTTCCTCTCTGAAATTCAACTTTCCCAGCGTTTAACGCTATCAGTTTGTAAGTTGGAGTTTGTGTTGAAACTTTCACTTAGATCCGAAGCAACCTTCGACTCCGAGCAACTTCACCTGTCTAAATTAAGCCTTGTTATCCCTTACAGTGTTATCAGTCAACAGACCGGAACTGTGTCCCGGAGATCTGAAGCCTCATATTTATGAACGTTATGAATTCAAATGAATTCAATCTTATCGGCACATATGGCTTAACTACCTATAACCTCTACATTTCTTTCCCGTAAATCGCTTTCAGCAAGGTTCACTTATGTAAACCGTAAACCCTTAGTCGTTCACTTATGACTATCAAGCTCATTCATGGAGAACGGCATATATGGAGCTGTTGTTGCTTAATCATTTCCCGACATTTATAATGGCCATTTTGTTCAATATTTATCATTTTCCTGGGCGACAAATTGCTTTCAGCGGCTTGTTTCAGTATTCCTTCGCAGTGGGTTAAATCCAAATGTACCGCTTGTCTAATGCAACATATATCATTTGCTCCATATCTGCGCTATGCAGCCATCCATTTACGTCATAAGTGATGAAATGGGAACGAAAAAGTTCGTAATTCGAAAATAAATCATATATTTGAGATGGAACGCTTGTAATCGAAAGTGTACAGAATGGTGATGGAGGCCACTATACGTGTAAGGCATCGAATGCGGCTGGTGACGTCGATAAAATCATCCGTCTCAGCGTTATTAGTAAGTCAGTTTGGTGTTACATATCATGAAGCCTACTAGAATCGATCCCATCGAATTTCAGTTTAAGAGATTCCAGTGGTTTATTGTTGTCGATGCAAATTTCTGCTTATTTTAAAAGTCATTTTAACGTCAAAAATTTTTCAGTCAGAAGCAATTAATAATAACATTTCCATACTGTTCTATGAAACAGGAAGTTAAATGTTCAAAGCGATGGGCACATTATGTTTTTCTCCAGTAAAAATAAAATGTTGCATATTTTCCTGCCAGGTGATTCCTTATTGTTTCCCAAGTTTAATAGATAAGTGTTTGAAAGGGTGAGTGAAGTTTGAGTTTGAGTTGCAACAACAAGAACGCCATATATCGTCGATTAACATTTACATCAGCTTTGGTCTTCGATATGCGGGATTTCTGTTTCACGAAGTTCAAACTGTTGATGCTTTTAGCGCCACCCTACATGCCCGATCAGCATACAATCGTCACGGAAACGGTTATCGCAGGGCAACCGTTCAGCGTTTACGATCCAGTATTTTCAGCTCCGCTGCCACAGGTAATGCACATGTTGAATTACTTTCTTTGGTGTTTATTGTAGCTGATATATTTGTTCTTTTTAAATACTTCGAATCATTTGAACTTCAGCAAGTCCTTCTAAAGCAGCTGTATGAAAAGAAGAGAATTGCAAGATGACTTTTCCGGCGTTTATTGACAGCCGCAATAATGCTCGTCGCAGTCTTTATATTTATCTTCTGATTAGAAAAACTTGTTTAATGATTTTTAGTGTGTGCACTTAATGTTTCAGCCTTACGAAACCGATTTTCAATCTCTGCACAAGCAACCGATTTTCACTCTCTCTTTGTTCATAACCTCCACTAGGCTCTCATACGTTGAAATAATTGACAGACTCAGATATTATTCTGTTGTAACCGGAAAGCATCTACCTTAATAGAAGCGGCTATAGAGCAATCGTTGAAACTTATGAAATTTTCACCTTCTAATCACATTTTAGAAATAATCCACAGCTGTTATTTCTTTTTCACTTGCTTCCTCAAAAATTTGTTTACGTTTTAAATTAAATTATTTGATACATGAGATAGATTTAGAAGGCTGCCAATTGTTCATTTACTGATGTTGAAGGAGTGAATGCGTTAGTGAAAGAATGAGAGCTGGACAGATTGATATTCTCTTATTTCATTTGAGATAACACGGCATTTGAACGGTCGTCCGAATCGCTGACGGTGGTCCCAGTATTCACCTATCCGACGATGAAAACGTCGTTTGCTTATTCTGCAGTCGCGAACAACGGATGCAGGCGGTAATAAATGCATCGCGGGGAACCAGCTGGAGAATCGTCAAAAACTTCCAAGTGTAAGTGTTAGGTATGTTAGTTTTAAAAACAATGCACTGAAATAAAACTGCGTTGGAAATTCGTGGTTTTTCCGGGAATAAATTGACATAGGTGAAGCTTTTAAATCATGAAATCTGCTCCAGTTGATGTCTGTTTAGTTGACATAAAACCCATGGATATTTTCGATCGAACCTAATGAAAAACTCGGCTCTAGCTGTTTTTATTGACTCTTTCTGCTTGCACACACCAAACTGCGCATATCTTTCAAACATGCTTTCTTTGTTGTGTGCCATTCGCACCGCACAACGCTTTCATTACTTCCTAATTTTGTTAAAATGCGCAACCTTGTAACCGCACCATCTTCGTCCTATTCACCTTATAGACCAAAACAATTTTTTCCCCATTATTGGTAGCAGGGAGATGACGAGGAGAGGAGGGTAGGGAGCTGATGGGAACGTGGACTCAAATTCTTGTTTACTTTCAGGTGGAATTCACCCTTTCGTTGTTGTGCAGCTCTGTGTTCATTTCATCATCCTCAATATTGCAACTTTACAGTTCCACCAAATCTGGACGAACCTTCCCATAAATTGAAGCTGTCGGACGTTGCACCAGATATCTCATGGTCGGCCAACGGACAATTGCTAGAAGAGGGTCACGCAAAACGCGGTATTATTCTGGCACCTGGTGGCAAATCGGTGAGTATGCAAACATCTCTTTGATTCATCCAGTACGAATGTTTTTGTAGCCACATCATTAAGAATATCGATTCACCCGATTTGTTTACTACTAGAATCCTCTGTTAGCCATATGGAGCCAAAATAGTGGAAAGGTGAAGACGAAACAATATCTTCAAACTGAATAAATCTTTGTCAATATAAAAACTGAAATATACGATGGTGGATGTTAAATTATTGCTTATGTGACATTGTATTGTTGATAACTCAATGATGAGCTGTTTTCACATGACTAATTGCCACCGAAATAGCAGTGGTTGTTTAGTGCGGGGAATGTGTTCCTTACGGGATTCACATCTGAAATTCAACTATTCTATTGTTTTTCTCGCCGACGTTTTTGTCGACATTATTTTTGCCTAAAAATATTTCGCTGCCTTTCACATCGAGCGTTTTATGTAAAAATGCATCTTTTTCACTTCGCTCTACCTCAATGCACAGTTTTTTAGGTATCCATTATTTTATACGGATTGCCATTAACCTCTAGGAAAATTTACTTTAGATTTCATTCAATCCTAGATTCTCGACTTTTATCATATATCAAATTTTTGTTTTATTCTCCGAAATTCATGCGGAATCTTTTATGATCCAAAATCATCCGAATATCGGCATTTTGAATTAGATCTCTTATTTTATCTTATAACCGTTAATATTTACTCTGATATTATATTTGATTTATAAGATTCTCTTGTTCAGATTGGCGTAATTTGTCCCAACTCATAGGTTTTCAGTTGTTTATCCAGGTCTCAGTCTTAAATAAAGTCTATAATTTCTTTCATTTCCGGATCATCGGAGTGTTCAATACTCATGATGTTGATGTCATTTTAGAGCCTAGTGTATTTGCCTACTCGAACTGCCGAAAGCATTTCGATCTCGGAAGAATTTGAGAATCTGTTTTTGTGCTTTCGATCATCTGATTGACGCCGGCTTTTTGATCGTCTTGGTCGTATGTACCTTATTCCTTTTTTATTTGATTTTATGATTTGAATGATTTTATTTTTTACTTTTTTTAGCGAGGCAACTGTGATTTTAATTGCTTGCTTTTGAAACAGTTATCCACCGCTTAGTGCAAACCGCAAAACTCGACCAATGTTATTTTTTATGCTTACTCAATTTGTGCAAATATTGGGCGGCCGCGTCTTCTCGAGTTAGAGCGTAGTTGCAAAATAGGGAATATCGGTGTTAATATGCAAGCTTTACGAGTATCGCTCAGCAATATTTACCCATTTATAGATCCTACAGCTTACATTGTTCGCAGCGTCTCGAAATCGCCATAAGTTTGGGAGGAACGATGACGAGAAAAGGGTTAGCCCAGGGGGAAAGATGCGGCTTATAAATAGATTGACGTGGTTCACTGAGCCATGCATTGTGGCCCCTTCCGGACAGATGGCGATGGAAAAGCACGAGATTAGGTTGATCAGGAAAGGCTCGGTGATGAGGGCAAGTTTTCTAACCGATGAAAGAAAATGGCTCTTCAGAAACAAGGGGTGGATGAGCGTATTTTTGACGGCTTCTTTCGAAATTCAGTCGATCAGAGAACGGCACCTAACATTTCACGTACAGTATAGTTGACAGTTTGCCATTCGATAACATGTTGAAGCATTTTCAATAGAATTGAGCAATTCCACCGGCCGGCTTCCGCTCAGTGATGCGTGATGGTGCGTCAAAAGTGCATTCCATCTGAATGCAGCAAAAATTACATCCGTGATTACGCTGGTTGGTTTACGCGAAGAGTTCGTGCTGGGTGAGAGGAGGGTGGGAGGAGGGCTTGACAAATAAAGAACTGAATGTAGTGTGCGACTTCATTCATTCTCTGTCGTTTGTTTAGGTGGTTTTGGCTGTATTTTTCGAAGAACAAAAAGCTGGCAAGTGGATCGGCACAACATGCGCTTATTGATTTCGACTAACTTTTTTTTCCATTTCTTCTCACTAAACCAATCAGTTGCATATTCGCCAGGAAACATGCGCAATGCTGGTTTAATATTTTGCTGGCTGACGCGGTCGTACCTATGAATCCTCTATAGCGAATTTCTTTTTATGCGTTTTTCGGAAGCTCCCGACCGCATCTGCAAGTAACCCGAGCAGCCGCTCACTGCCTAAGGATGCACCTCTCCCGAAATCATGCTCAGGTTATCAGTTCATTGTTGTTTTTTATGATGTATCGTTATACGTTTGTGAAACGCCTTCACGTGCTCTTGATTAGTTGAAGGAAATTCATAATAATAACAGTGGGGACCCCTCTATCTGAGAGTGGTTCGAAGTACCAGCTGCACACCATCTCCCGCTGTTTTACAGAAATACTGCTATCACTTGTGCCTCCATGTACCTTTTTTTATAAGTATAGCTCTCATTAGATAGACATAGAAGTCGGTACGGTCTAGTTATTTGTGTTTATATACAGATTGATGGTGATTATCATTGAGTAGTTTAGGTTTTGATTCTTTTGCTCAAGTTTTTACTCGAACTGGCCGGTCCTTCACAATCGCTTCTAATGGGACTACTGTCGATGCGGGCGTCGTGAATCCATTTAAACGGCGGAGTGGTCAAGGTAGGGTTTTTTGCTTTCAAACTCGCTTTAAAAAGTGACTTGTTTCCTCATCGTGAATTAGACTGAGTTTTCCAAGCCGGTTTACGATATCTGCTATAAAAATGTAATCCATTTTCCTTTGAAGCAGAAGATTTTTGAGTATTTTCTTATGGAAAAATTCCGGAAAATCAACTGCAAAAGAGAAGTTATTACGATGAATTTAAGAACTTATTCGTACCCCGAAAAAAATTTTACCATCTTCGAAAGCTTTTCTTCTGAGATTGGAAGTTCGAATTTTTCTTTGCGGCAATAGAGATTATGTCAATTACTTTTCAGTTATTTCATTAGGGCTGAACTACAACTTCAAGACGGCATCTCACGTAGACTAATTACTATTAAGCACGTTAGTAAGGCAAAGTTGGTTAATTCTTCGTTGACTCCAGTTTTGAATTTGCCCCTAAAAGATGCTTCTATGAAGAATCTCACCGGGTGGCTGCTTGTTTGAAGTTTTTTTCAACTTATATGTTTTACACGAGTTGTTGAGAACCTTTTTTAATCGACCAGTGAAGTCCACCAAAATTTCCACGTAGCCATTTCGGATTTCGCTAGACATGCGATCTTCGGGATCGAATAGTTTAGAAATCAACTTTCCTTAATTGACGTGAAAGAGCAGATTTTTTTGAAGCTGTTTATGTGGGAATTCAAAACGACTGGAAAGCATGTCAGAGATTCTGACACGCAGTGTTCTTATGGGTCCTATGCATGACATTTTTTTTTTCGAGTTTCGATATTAAGTTAGGCGCTGAAAGTATTGAAACATTGAAACATATGAAACAATCTAAGCGCCTTTTGTCTTACCCGTCGCTTGTAGAAATTGTAGAGGGAGGGCTCCTTTTTGTGCACTTCTGCATTCGACTGTGTAAAACGCGTCAAGGCAGCTTAAGAAAAGCGTGGAAAATTTCAGCACTGGAGTGACTCACTTTTCTCGGAGTAAATCGACCATCCTGACCGTTGCTAGTTGGGACATGCTATAATGTTGATGCACAAATACATAAACGACGCCCTTGTGATGCGCATTGCAAACGTGAATTTGCGCAAACTTAAACTTAAAGAGCATGTCATAGTGATGTGCATTCCCGAGTCGTTATCCACCTGCAAAGGTGGCCTTTAAAGGTGAGGTCGAAACGTTGATGAGGTGACAGTTCAAGCGAGCTTCTACTGCTGCGAAAAATAATGCAAGTTTGCTAAGTTCTAGGGGTTTGCGGATGAAGAAAAATTGTTCTGAACACCAGTGGTTTCATTGCCTTGACAGCGAAGGGGTGATGGCAGTAAGTGAGAAGAAAAAACGTTTTTTTAGTCGTTTCTCTCACTCCTTCGTTTCCTCTCTTCTTTTTAAAAAGACTTTCATTCTTATTGTGGCCCGAGGTGTGAATCCGACTGCGACTTGCGACTTCCACCTCTTCAACTGGAGGACGATCGAGGGGAAAGGGGGTAGGCCCATTTGAGGCTCTGATTTAGATGACATTTCAGAGCGGAGCATACAGCAGTCTCGTCGAGCATCAATCCGTCTTTCTCAAACCAGTACTGCTCACGGTCATTTCACTCCTTCGTCACATGCCTGTCAAAATGCTTCAAACTGAAACAGGTCACTTTTTGAATCCTATTGTGCTGCACTTTACTAACACCAGAAAAGTATGTTTATTTATTTGCTTACATGAACAAGCAACTTACGTCTCATGTTGACCTTGCTTCTGGTATACATAACCCTCAGTACTTTCGTGTCTTGATTTCACCTGGATATTGCACGCAAGCTGTATCTCAACTTTTCCTGTTATTCCTTACAGCGACTACAAGGGGATCTGGTTGCATCTCCTTTTTGATTACATAGGGTGGATGGAGGAAGTAGCACCGAGGAGTATGTTGGGCGGGCTGCTAAGATGGTTGGGTACTGTGAAGTGCGTCTGACAAGCATCTATTGTAGATTCCATTCGTGCTTGTTCAATTCCATTCGTGTTTTCTTTCTTTTGTTTTTTGCTTTCTAGGAGTGCATGAATTGGAAAGTCTATGTAATCATCGGTCATGAGCACGTTTTCACGTTTAGATGTGCTCGAGTTTTGTTGCAAATAAGGAGGCTGATCCATCCACTGAAGCGATGCTAAGTGAATTCTGAAAGAACATTTGAGCATTCTTTTTGCTTACTTGGCACTTATTGTTTGGATGGATGGTACGACAGGGATCTAGGCACTTTATCTGGAACTCTTGTGTTGGCCAGTAGTGAGCTGTTATTTGTCTTTCACTTTAGCCTTTGAGAGTACAGTATGGTTTCGTTTGTTTCAGTTTTGCCGTTTTCAGTGATGAGCCTATGGACGACGATTGCTCACTGCCGCATGATGCGAGCTTTTCTTCTAATGGAGTTGCACATGGTATAGTCCATCAGTGCCTTTTGATTTGCCCAAGCCATTTCTTTCGATATTGTGTTAAGCGTTGTAACGTTAGTAAAAGGTTTGGGTCTTACTGTTTAAGTGGACGCAAATAGCCCTTCCCCCCCCCCCCCCCCCCCCCCACCTCAACACTCAGCTTTCTTCCTTTTGCCGTCATCTCTTCCGCCACCCCAACTTGATGGTCGGGTAAAGTGAAATGGAGTCATCGGATCAGGTTTAAGCTGAAGGTACCAAAAACGGTTTGTCAAAGAAGGTATATAAGTCATCTTCAGAATCGTTAAGCAGTTAAAGCGGGGTCTAGATTGCTTCTTTTCCGAATCTGGAGAATGTAATTGTACGGAGAATTGCATCTGCCTTTTTTATGCAAGTTGTTAGTGGTCTGAAAGAGGTCACTTGTGAATGTAGAAGCGACCATCGTTGTTGGCTTTTTTTCGCCATATTATAGGTTTCCACTTTTGTTGCGGTATGGAGGAGCGGAGATGTGGGAGAAGAGGTTGAAGTATTGACATAGTTTTCGTGAAAGAAGAAGTAGTTGTGCGACGAAGTGATGAACCATTTATTTTGAGATTATCAGCTTCTTTCATCGGTTGTTTCGGTGCCATCGTTTTCGTCACGAAGCACTTGCTAGCGGCTAAACGAAGTCTTTCACTGCAAAGTAGTTGCTGTCCAATAACATTAAGAGTAGGATCGAGCCGCTGGAAACGCACTTCAGACATCGCTGATCAATATGGCTTGCAGAGTCGAATGGTCTTTCCATAGCAAAGAACAATGGATCAGGGGCGGAAGCGAACGGCGCATCGCATGGGCACGTTTCAGCAACAACGATCGTTGCAGAAGAACTAGGTTTGTGCCCACTATGAAATTCTTTAAGGTGTTGAGCCGTTTTCTATGGAATATTGTGTAAAAATGGAAAACTGTCCGACTCGATCGGCTTTGAGCTGGGAATTTTGTCAGAGCTGAGTTTGTTCGGAGAGTTGAAAGGTTTGCCACTAACGTTGCCACACCCTCTGACTTCGAGGCAGTAATGTTACTACCGATGGAGCGTTCGATGATGGCTGAAAAGCGGGTTTGCAGATTTTCTTTTTTTACTTTTAGTGATTCATATGCAACTGCTCAGTATGTGAATAGGGTTCTCGAAATGTCTTCTGTTTCCAAATTTTTTGGTATTGGGCGTAAGTGAGATTTCGACTAGTGGGTCAGGTTTTCAATATTTGCTCTTGACTGAACTACTTGCTACTGTTGAGAAAACTGGTTTGTTGGTACCTGTTTTGGGATTTGCCACACCTTTTTTGAGGACTGCATAGACGAATGCCTTCATGAAGACGATGCTGGAGAGGACTGCAGATCGGCGGGCTACGCCAAGACAGAGCTGGCTCCGTACGAGCGCATGCAACGTCTCCTCGAGTTTGGCAGATCAGTGAATGCGCTCGGCATAGAACTTCTGCATCCACGGGAGGCACTCATCAGTCGAATGCACGTAAGTGCTGGCGTCTGCACATTTTTCAGTGCTTGCTTGCTGTGCAATTATACAAAGTACATATTTCCTTTATTCAGTGGTTTTTCAAACTTATCTACGATCCTACTTCATGATGAAACCGAGTGGATTAATAGAAGGGACTGGTAAATGAAGATTGTGCTAAAAAATGCATTGAATGGATTTAAAACGATGATGAATAAACTTTTTAAACATTTGCAGGATGCTTTCGCACTTATCTGTCAGGCTTCTCCGAGGCAGTCGCCAGTGGGTTACTTAATGAATCCATCGATGAGAGGGAAAGCTACAGCTGCCATGAACAGCGCCATTCTTGGTTTGTTTGTTGAAGCAGTGGTTTCTTTGATTCTCTTGAGTTGAGAAGGATGCAGGAAATCATCGGTTCCATTTGAGATACATGCCTTGGGATGTACCTACTTTCGAGTTGTGCATTCTGCTTATGAGCGCTTGGGTCTTCTGCACTTTTATCATTGACAACCGTGATTTTCCAAAGGCTTAGATTGTTAGATATTTTTTGTTGCGAACAGTGACTGGCATTCGAGTCAAAGAAAATCAGCGTGCTTCACATCTTGAAAGAACATGACATCCCAGAAGTTTTCTGGCAAAGGCTAGGTGTTTTTTAAAAATTATTAGCAGTACAAGTTTTTTGAAAAGCTTGTCTCCATTTGAATGGAGTGGAGAAAATGTTGACAAAGTACTATTTTTGGTTCCGATTTCCCGATATTTTTTAGTTTTTACTATAAGAGGCTTATTAGAGTCAGTGCACAGCCAAACTCTGTTTTCGCGGTGACATTTCTATTGATTTCTGGGGGGAGGGGGGCAAGTACGGTTTGAACAGCTTGCCTTCTTCTAAAGCAGGCGCTTTCCTCCAGCCCGTAAATGTTTCTCTTCAATGACTTTAAAGACCTGTCATGAATTGAATAATTCTGTTTTGTTTTTTTTTTTTTTGAGAGGGGCGTGGTCAATTTTTGAAATTTTAGAATTCTTGGGCCTTCCTGCACAGTCAGTTCTGGATCGACACTTCCATAGAGCGCGTGAGATGCGTCATGAGCTTGCACTCGCCCAAGTTGGTGCTGCAATGTTCGCTGATGTGGAGAAGATGGTGCTTTGCGAGGAATTGGTCCATCGTTAGGCGGAAGTATTGCGCCGTGCACTCTTTTTATCTCTTCTATGAACTATTTGTTTCAATTGTGCTAGCAGAAAATGTTTACTTGTTTACTTGCTGAAGAACATTTCTGTTTGCCGCTGTGTGTTGTTTGTATCAACTCCCTCCCCTCCCCTTCTCTTGCAGTTAGAAAAATGATGCAGAAGACATCTGCGTAAAATTTCATATGGTTTTTGCATGATATAATTTTGTAATGTCGTGGAGTGGCGAAAGAAGATGTTTTTTCCACATTATTCAACTTTTGATATTAGATCACTTTTTTGCTGCAAAGTAGAAGAAATGCTGTACTCGGCTTTCGTCGACTTCCAGCTGTTGGGAGGTTCCTTCTTGTTTGAGACGCATAAAGGGGAGGGGCAGGGGAGGAATAAAAATAGATACTGATGGACGACTTGCGCGTAAATGAATCCCGGCAGAAAGCGGAACACTGCGCTTTGTTTAATAATGTTCTGTTCTCTGCTGAGGTTTCTCAGCAAATAAAATCGCCCATCATCATCTCTTTATTGAATATGCATACATATATGTACATTATATACGTTTACATATATATAAAATCGCCCATCAATATACATATATACGTTTATTGAATATGCATATATGTTGTACACGTATTTATCTGTGCACATATATGATATATATGATGTCATCGCCGTATGTCAGTTGCTAAATGCAAGGAAATATAGAGCCGTTTATTAGACTTCGCATATCAGTTGACTGTTGTGTGCAAATGTTGTATCACCGTAAGCAGCATCTACAGCGATGCGGGCGGCTTTTGGCATTGTGCTCCAAGGGCTAAAACTGGGGAACCAAAGATAATGGACACCTAAGATTTTGTGGAATCCAATGTGAGATGATGTGTTATATTACCGAAGAATTTCCTTGATTTGCAAAATATCAAGTGGGGAATCATGAGTGAATAGCCATGAAATGGCCCTTTTACATTCTCTTACAGTCGGTTTTGTCGAAGTTGGATTATTTTATTTTTATTTTATTTTGGTTTTATTTTATTTCAGTTTATATTGTGTTTAGTTTCATTTTAGTTTGGTTTTATTTTATTTTAGCTTTATTTTACTTAAGTTTTATTTTATTTTAGTTTAATTTTATTTTAGTTTTATTTTATTTTAGTCTTATTTTATTTTAGTTTTATTTTATTTTTATATTTTATTTTATTTTATTTTATTTATTTTATTTTATTTTAGTTTTATTTTATTTAGTTTTATTTTTTAGTTATTTTATTTTATTTATTTTGTTTTATATTTTAGTTTTTATTTTAGTTTTATTTTATTTTGTTTTATTTTATTTTATTTTAGTTTTATTTTATTTTAGTTTTATTTTATTTTAGTTTTACTTTATTTTGTTTTATTTTATTTTAGTTTTATTTTATTTTAGTTTTATTTTATTTTAGTTTTATTTTATTTTAGTTTTATTTTATTTTAGTTTTATTTTAATTTAGTTTTATTTTATTTTAGTTTTATTTTATTTTAGTTTTATTTTATTTTAGTTTAACTTTATTTTTTTGTTTTATTTTAGTTTTATTTTATTTTGGTTTTATTTTATTTTATTTTATTTATTTTATTTTAGTTTTTTTTTTTTATTTATTTTAGTTTTTTATTTTATTTTAGTTTTATTTTATTTTAGTTTTATTTTATTTTAGTTTTATTTTATTTTAGTTTTATTTTATTTTAGTTTTATTTTATTTTAGTTTATTTTATTTTAGTTTTATTTTAATTTAGTTTTTTTATTTTTTATTAGTTTTAGTTTTAATTGATTTTAGTTTTATTTTATTTTGTTTTATTTTATTTTAGTTTTGTTTTAATTTAGTTTTATTTTATTTTAGTTTTATTTTAATTATTTTATTTTATTTTAGTTTTATTTTATTTTAGTTTTATTTTATTTTAGTTTTATTTTATTTTAATTTGTTTTATTTTAGTTTTATTTTGTACTAGTTTTATTTTATTTAGTTTTATTTTATTTTAGTTTTATTTTATTTTTTGTTTTATTTTATTTTAGTTTTATTTTATTTTAGTTTTATTTTAATTTTGTTTTATTTTATTTTAGTTTTATTTTATTTTGTTTTATTTTATTTTAGTTTTATTTTATTTTAGTTTTATTTTATTTTAGTTTTATTTTATTTTAGTTTTATTTTATTTTAGTTTTATTTTATTTTAGTTTTATTTTATTTATTTTATTTTATTTTAGTTTTATTTTATTTTAGTTTTATTTTATTTTAGTTTTATTTTATTTTATTTTATTTATTTTAGTTTTATTTTGTACTAGTTTTATTTTACTTAGGTTTTTTTATTTTAGTTTTATTTTTTTTTGTTTTATTTTATTTTGTTTTATTTTTTTTAGTTTAATTTTATTTAGTTTTATTTTTTTTTTATTTTATTTTAGTTTTATTTTATTTTAGTTTTATTTTATTTAATTTTATTTTATTTTAGTTTTATTTTATTTTATTTTATATTATTTTATTTTATTTTAGTTTTATTTTAATTTAGTTTTATTTTTTTAGTTTTATTTTATTTTAGTTTTATTTTTACATTAGTTTTATTTTATTTTAGTTTTATTTTATTTTAGTTTTATTTTATTTTAGTTTTATTTTATTTTAGTTTTATTTTAGTTTTATTTTATTTTATTTTAGTTTTATTTTACTTTTTATTTTATTTTAGTTTTATTTTATTTTTGTTTTGTTTTATTTTATTTTATTTTGTTTTATTTTATTTTAGTTTTATTTTATTTTAGTTTTATTTTATTTTAGTTTTATTTTATTTTAGTTTTATTTTATTTTAGTTTTATTTTAATTTAGTTTTATTTTATATTTAGTTTTATTTTACATTATTTTTATTTTATTTTAGTTTTATTTTATTTAGTTTTATTTTATTTTAGTTTTATTTTATTTTAGTTTTATTTTATTAGTTTTATTTTATTTTAATTTTATTTTATTTAAGTTTTATTTTATTTAATTTTATTTTGTTTTAGTTTTATTTTAGTTTTATTTTATTTTAGTTTTATTTCATTTTAGTTTTATTTTCAGTTTTATTTTATTTTTTTTATTTTTTATTTAGTTTTATTTTTATTTTAGTTTTATTTTATTTTTGTTTTATTTTATTTTATTTTATTTTAGTTTTATTTTATTTTAGTTTTATTTTATTTTAGTTTTATTTTATTTAGTTTTATTTTATTTTAGTTTTATTTTATTTAGTTTTATTTTATTTAGTTTTATTTTATTTAGTTTTATTTTATTTTAGCTTTTATTTTATTTTAGTTTTATTTTTAGTTTTATTTTATTTGGTTTTATTTTATTTTAGCTTTATTTTATTTTAGTTTTATTTTATTTTAATTTTATTTTATTTTAGTTTTATTTTTTTTAGTTTTATTTTATTTTAGCTTTATTTTATTTTAGTTTTATTTTTTTTAGTTTTATTTTATTTTAGTTTTATTTTATTTTAGTTTTATTTTATTTTTCTTTTTTATTTTATTTTAGTTTTATTTTATTTAGTTTTATTTTATTTTAGTTTTATTTTATTTTAGTTTTGTTTTATTTTAGTTTTATTTTTTTTTAGTTTTATTTTATTTTAGTTTTATTTTTATTTTAGTTTTATTTTATTTTAGTTTTATTTTATTTTAGTTTTATTTTATTTTAGTTTTATTTTATTTTTTGTTTTATTTTATTAGTTTTATTTTATTTTTGTTTTTTTTTTTATTTTAGTTTTATTTTATTTTGTTTTATTTTATTTTAGTTTTATTTTATTAGTTTTATTTTATTTTAGTTTTATTTTATTTTAGTTTTATTTTATTTTAGTTTTATTTTAAGTTTTATTTTATTTTGGTTTATTTTATTTTAGTTTTATTTTAATTTAGTTTTATTTTATTTTAGTTTTATTTTATTTAGTTTTATTTTATTTTATTTTTATTTTATTTTAGTTTTATTTTATTTTAGTTTTATTTTATTTTAGTTTATTTTTTTTTTTATTTTTAGTTTTATTTTATTTTAGTTTTATTTTTTTTAGTTTATTTTTTTTTTTTATTTTATTTTAGTTTTATTTTATTTTTTTTTTTTATTTTATTTTTTTATTTTAATTTAGTTTTATTTTATTTTAGTTTTTTTTACATTAGTTTTGTTTTTTTTTAATTTTATTTTTAGTTTTTTATTTTATTTTAGTTTTATTTTATTTTAGTTTTATTTTATTTTAGTTTTATTTTATTTTAGTTTTATTTTATTTTAGTTTTATTTTATTTTAGTTTTATTTTAATTTTAGTTTTATTTTTATTTTAGTTTTATTTTATTTTGGTTTTATTTTATTTAGTTTTTTTTCAATTTAGTTTTATTTTAATTGGTTTTATTTTATTTTAGTTTTATTTTATTTTAGTTTTATTTTACATTAGTTTTATTTTATTTTAGTTTTATTTTATTTTTAGTTTTATTTTATTTTATTTTTATTTTATTTTAGTTTTATTTTATTTTAGTTTTATTTTATTTTTAGTTTTATTTTATTTTATTTTTATTTTATTTTAGTTTTATTTTATTTAGTTTTTATTTTATTTTAGTTTTATTTTTTTTTATATTTTTTTTTTTTTTATTTTTTTTTATTTTATTTTAGTTTATTTTATTTTTTTATTTTATTTTAGTTTTATTTTATTTTAGTTTTATTTTATTTTAGTTTTATTTTATTTTGGTTTTTATTTGTTTTATTTATTTTATTTAAGTTTTATTTTATTTTAGTTTTATTTTATTTTGGTTTTATTTTATTTTAGTTTTATTTTATTTTAGTTTTATTTTATTTTAGTTTTATTTTATTTTTAGTTTTATTTTATTTTAGTTTTATTTTATTTTGTTTTATTTTAATTTAGTTTTATTTTATTTTAGTTTTATTTTATTTTAGTTTTATTTTATTTTAGTTTTATTTTATTTTAGTTTTATTTTATTTTGGTTTTATTTTATTTTAGTTTTATTTTATTTTAGTTTTATTTTATTTTTTTTTTTATTTTTTATTTTTTATTTTATTTTAGTTTTATTTTATTTAGTTTTATTTTATTTTAGTTTTATTTTATTTTAGTTTTATTTTATTTTAGTTTTATTTTCTTTTAGTTTTATTTTATTTTAGTTTTATTTTATTAGTTTTATTTTATTTTAGTTTTATTTTATTTTGTTTTATTTTAATTTAGTTTTATTTTATTTCAGTTTTATTTTATTTTGTTTTATTTTATTTTAGCTTTATTTTATTTTAGTTTTATTTTATTTTAATTTTATTTTAGTTTTATTTTATTTTATTTTTATTTTATTTTAGTTTTTTTTATTTATGCAATTGATATCGCACTATCGACGTTCCTGTGCAAAAGCTTTAAGTCGTATGCAGAAACTTAAAAAAAGAAAGGTCTGTGATATTCCTTTTGGATTTTGATATCAAAGGGGGCAGCCTTGCTAAAAGAAACCCTATTTGAAAACTCGAAACTCTAGAGTTCGGTATATGTCGAATATTTTATTTCATCACAGTGGTATAACTTGTTGTTATACGTGTTAATTATTAAAATGGCTCAGTGACCTATTACATTCAGGTGTATTAAAAATTTTCTCATTCGTCAAGAAGTTTGCAGTCGCCTCTTCAGTTTCCTTGTTCAACTTGACTGCTTTCCCTCTCTCACCCTTTTACCATTAGTTATATCTATGCGAGTTGTGACTTACCGCTTAATGCTGCCTGCTTAATTCGCTCATTAGTTATACACCGCTTATGTTTGATAATGCCGTTTAACTGTCGCTCGCCAATGACTGAGTTTTTCCTTCAAATTTTTGTTGTGTAGAAGGTGAATGGAAAAAGATGATTACTCATAAAACCATTCATGAAAGTAAGCTAGAAAGCTCTTTCTATAGCTTACCTATATTCTTGTAACCGACCTTCGTAAGGCACTTCGATATCATTTTTATAAGCATCAAGTTTTCTGGAATAGATGTGCATTGTTGCGCCGTTTGTGATGCATCATAACCTTATTTTTATTTGTTTATAGAACGATTATCATGACTTTCGGTCATCTACAGCGAAATACTTGTGATAGCCATATTACAGTCACTAAACAGGAATCACTGATAAGTTGTCGAAGAAAGAACTGCGGTGCTGAAGAAGGTGATATAGATATGTTTAGTTTTGAATGTAACCCTATAAGAAACCTAAGGAAGCGAGAATTCGCAAATATAAAAACCAATTTTTGTTGACTTTGCTTACAGATAGCCCATGGGATGGGAAAAATGAACGACATACGCATATAGATTGAAACTGAGGCAGCGATGATATAAACCGAATGCCCCTACGGCTATGTTCATTTTATACTGTTGCCTTGGAGGCTTTTGGAAGCGATCTTTGCGATCTGCTTCATACAACATTAGCGTTTTCTTGGTTAACTATTTCATGTCTTACGTTCCGAGTATTGAGGTAGAAATTATTGCACCAAACTCCGGTTAATGCGAACAAAGTTACCACAAATATTCTAAGGTTTCGCGAGCTCCTAACTGCTTTTATTCCTCCACTCAATTTGTTCGATTTCACCGAAAGCAAGATTGAGTCTGTCTTTTTTCAATTTCAGCACTACATGCAGCAGAGGTGAAACTTGCGTCGGCTAAAGAGCTTCTCAAATCACAGGAAAAGGCGTTGAAGCGACGCGGTGAAGAGTGACGTAGCTTGAAATCAAAGATTTCATCGTTCGATCTCGAGATCCGTGGAAAGGAGGCGCAAATCAGACTCCTGAATGTTCGTTTCATTACAGTTTTTGATATAATTCAAGCTTATTTTATCAACTTGCATGGTTTTGTTTCTCTTCGTTGTCGCCAATCTAGCATCATTCCTGTTTTGCTATGCACCTTGTTTCTGTCAGTATCGGATTTATTGGAAAGTTTTGGTAGAATTTGGGCTGAACTGGTTGGATGTTGGTAGGCTGCAGTGTTTGGATAGTCGATAAGGCATAAAACAGTGAAAAAGAGGAGGTTCAAGGAGAATGCGCAAATGGTCAACGTAAAAGACCCACTCATTTACTTACTTTCACTCATTTTCTCTCTCAATTGCATATTTATTTTCCGATGTTATTGCTCCATCAGGGCTATTTTTGGTGCTTGTGTTATTGCATTCTTATCTCATATAACGAAATGGTGTTACTAGTTATTCATATGTATATTAATAAGACGGCAATGTGATGGCATATGGGCAGTCGGATCCTCATTTCCTACTGAAAAAATACGCACGCTATTTAATCTCGGGTTCAGGTTCCCGTTTTTCGACGAGAAAAGAGGGGAAATCGATGCAAATTTACGAGCAACTGAAAACGTTGAAAGTGGGTTTGGAGAATTCATAAAATGATAACAGGGCACTTCGAGAACGTGAGAGTAAATAGAATATGGCAAGAATACATGCGCAAAGTAAGGTGGATGAATGTAATGAAGGGGAACAGCGATTTAGTGCACTTATGGCATGTTTGGAAGCAGAACGTCAGGTAAGATTTTGCAACAATTTCGTCACAAACAAATTTTTCTTTATATTTGTTTTTATAAATAGATTTGCATTAATATTTTATATATCTTTATATTTATATCTATGCTGATCTTTATATTTATTTACGTTTATGTTCATGTTTATAATTTATGCTTCTAGTTGTATTCATTTATATTTATATTCATATTAAAAATTATATTTATTATTTATACTTATCTTTGTATTCATCTATATATGTGTTTGTTGTTTATTCATATTTATATTTATATTTATAAACTGTATTTACTATCATATTTAATTATATTTATTTTTAAAATATATATTACATCATATTAATATTAATTTTGATATTTATAATGCGTATTTATGCATCAATTTTATTTATATTTTAACTTTACATTAGTCCTTATATTATTATTAATATTTATATTTACATTTACAAAAACATTTGTAATTTGTGTTTCTCCTTTCGTTATATTTACATTCATATTTATGTTTGCGTTTATATTTATGCTTTTTTTCACATTTATATGTGTAGTTTATATTCATCTTTATCCTTTCATTCACCTTAATGTTTATTTTTTGTGTTTCCATTTCAAACTTACACTTATCTTTGCCTTGATATTTTCATTAACATTTAAATTTTTATTTACACTCATGGCCAGAACATATCTTCATATTTATATTTGTATGTATATTTATATGCCTATGCATTTACTTTTATGTTTACATTTATGTTTATGTTAATTTTTATTTGCATTCGTTTTATTTATTTATATCTATTTCTGATTTCATATATTTATGTCGTTTTACTTGTAAATTTTATACATATTTGATTTATTTGTTTATCTTATATTTCCATCTTTATTTTTATTTATATATCTATTTATTTTCATGTCTATATTTATACTGGTATTTGTATTCATATTTACATGCATATTTATGGCGGTATTTATATCTATATTGACCTCTGTGTTCATATTTTTATTAATGTTATTATTTATTTTTGTTTATCGCTTATATTTATCTTCCTATTCATATTTATATTAGTATTTACATTCATAATTATTTCTACATTGATACTTATATTTATATTATTAATAATATTTACATACAAATTTGTATTTATAATTTATATTGGACGTATTTTTCTAGTTGCTTTCGCACATTACCAGGCTGTGTGATTGAGGGTGTCGCGCTAGGGGCGATGGAGTTTTCACGCTCGCAGACCTCTGCGGGAGGGGTTTTTGCGTTTTGAAAGAGCCCCACGGCGACGAGAATAGTCGGAGCCCTCAAAGGTGCTCATGTGAACAGAACAGAGAGGTTAAAAGCGCCCAACTCCATTAGAACATCGTTTTCGTTCTTTCATTCGTACTAGTGTGGTAGGCAGCGCACTTTCAAAACTTTATATTTGAATTTATATTTCTGTTTGTGTTATATTTAGATTTAAATTTATCTTTATTTCTAAATTTAAATTTCCTTTAACACTAATACTCGTATTTGTCTTTGTATTAAAAACTCGTATTTATATTTATCTTTATTGTTATCTTAATCTCTATATTTATATTTTTCTTTACATTTGTATTTAAATTTACAATCATGGTTCTTATTTGTGCTTAACTTTATATTATATTAATATTTATATTTACATCTGTATTTATAATTTAAATTTTTCATTAGGTTTGTATTTATACTAACATTTATATTAATATTTGCATTCAAATTTGCCTTCCTGTTTGTTTTTGTTCTCAATTTTTCATTTGTATTCGAACTTTTTTGTGTTTATACTTATATTTGTATTTCTTTATATTTACATTCATGGTTATGCCTGTCTTCGAATTTACATTTAGTTTATGTTTTTTATATTTATGTTTATTTTTATATTCCTTTATATTTGTATTTATATTTATATTCGTTTTTGTATTTCTAATTTGTATTTATCTTTGTGTTTTCTATTCGTTTATATTCATTTTAAACTGATTTTTGTGTCCATATTAATATTTTCATAGCATCTATATTTGTATTTTCATTGATATTTATGTTTATTCACAATATTTATAATTTATTCATAATATTTATAATTCATTCATATTTATAATTATATTTATTTTTATATTTATGCATACATTTATATATGCATCAACGAATAATATTTGTTTTTATGTTTGTTTGCATTTATATTTATTCTTAGGTTTACGTCTATATTTATGTAAAATGCTATATTTATATTTATAATTTGGTTTATATACATATTTATATGTACACTTACAATTAAAGTTTGCCTTCATCTCTGTGTTCATGTTTATATTTAGCTTTTTATTTATGCTGATACTGAACACTTTTTGCAACTTCTGTTTATTTTTTTTTATATTTATATTTTTACATGTATTTATATTTAAGTTCAAAACTTATGTTTTTTATACTTATATTTACGTTTATAATTTATCTTCGTTTCTATTTATATTTTTACTTATGTCTAGGTTTACATTTGTGTCAGTGTTTATGCTTTTCTTCATCTTTATCTTTGTCTTTCTATTTAAAATGAAATTGAAGCTTCTTCTGAATTAATATAATGTTTTTGTCTATATCTGCATTTATATTTAATTTATGTTGATTTTTTTATTCAGTTTACGTGCATCTTTTTGATTATGTCGATAATTTGTATTTATCTTCGTATTTTTACTTTTGTTTATGTTTGGAATTTATACTGCTCCTTTCATTTATATTTATATCTCTATTTAAAATTTATAACGTATTTTTGTCTTTATATTTATGTGCATTTATATTCATATTTGTATTTATACTTATATTTGTAAGTGCATTTATGCTTATACTAATATTTATATGTATATTTGCATTTACACTTATGCGTATTCCTATTTATTTCTATTTACTTATTTACTTTTTTCCACGTTTCTATTTCTGTTTATATTCATATCTACGCTTATATTTATGCCTGTATTTAAATTTATATCTGTGTTTATAATTTTTTCTTTATGTTTATATTCATTTATGATTTTTATTATATTTACTATGAGATGTATAAGTTATATTTACTTTTATATTTCTAGTTCTCTATATACTTATATGATTTTTCGTGTTTATGTTTATATTTATATTAATTTTTTAAATCAATATTTGTATTTATATTTATGTTTATATTCATAATTATATTTATATCTATATTTATACTTTCACTTATATTCACGTGCATACTTTTTTAGTTTTACGATTATGGTTATAGCTGACGTTGAAATCTATAATCGTAATTCTGTTTTTATCTACACCTGCATTCGTATTTGAATTTACATTTATGCTTCTATTTATACGTATATTCATGTTTATATTTCAAGTTTATACTGGTCTTTGTATTTATACGGATATTTGTATTAGCTTCTATTTATATTAAATTCTCTATTTATATTTGCAATTGTATTCATATTTGAATTTATATTTACCGCTGTGTTTTTATTTCTAACTTTTCTGTTTACATTTATATTTATCTTTGAATTTATTTATATCTTTGTATTTATATGTATGTTTATATTAACCTTTCTATTTATATTTACACTTACATTTATCTTCGTAATTTTTATTTCTTCGTCGTGCATATATTTTTATTCACGTTTACATCCACAATTTATAGTTATCTTTATCTTTATTTCTTTAAATATTCTCATTTGTGTTTGCGTTTTTGTTTTTAGTTTATATTTATCTCTGCACACATTTCTTTTTACTGTTATATTATTTTTAATCTTGCATTTATATTTATATTTATATTTGTATTTAGATTTATATGCTTATTTCAAGAATGCGTCTGTATTTGCATGTTTATTTCTCTTTATACTTATTTGCATTTACATTTTTATTTTTATTAATGTTTAAATTAAAATTTACTTCTTTGCTTAAGTTTATTTTGATATCAATATTTATGTTTAAGTTTATGTTTATATTTATAATTTAAGTTTGCCCTTACCTTTATATTCATATTTATTATTAAACTTATCTTTATAATCCATGTTTATCCTTATCTTTATATGAGCACTATATTGCTGCTTATATTTAAATTTATGTGTATAAATTTAATTATATTTATCTTGATATTTATATTCAGATATATTTATCTTTATATTTCAATTTCTTTTGCACCTTATATTAATATGTGTCTGTACACATGTATGATTTATGTTTATATTTATATCTTTTCTTATAGTTATATTTATATTTGATTATGTTTAAATTTGCAATTTATTATCTTTACCTTTATATTTATATTTATTTTTGGTTTTTTGTTTCTACTTATATTTATATTACATTTATGTTCAAAGTTACACTAATATTTGCAATTATGATAGTCACTTAGTCATTGGGCCGCGCTTTTCGATTTACAATGCATAGTTTTAAGTTTGCCTTGGCAAACTGCATCATGCTGAAGTCGTATCTATGGTGTATGTTTATCTGTTTGTCTGTCCGTTTATTTGTCGACAAGTCTATTTCATTGAATATCGAAGCTTGATTCGTTGAAGCTATAGCATCGGTAAGTCTCCGTGCAAAACTTGAAATGTATGGAATCAGTGAGTTCGAACTTAAAAAGTTTTGTAAATACCATATATTGAATAGGAAGAGTCCACGTTTTCTCATCTATTTCCTTGATACTTCTTTGCTCGATTATGTCTTATAGAAATTTAATGTAATGTGATGTACATGAATGAGCTGAGGTTAATGACCAATAGTTTGATCCCATTTTACAGGTCTTATTTAGCATGATTATGCCGGAACGTTATTGGCCGTATGGACATTACACGTAATTAGCGATGCTCAAAAATGCTGCAAAATTTGCATACTTCATTGCGATTTCTGTGCACGTTTATCTCTGAAGTCAATTAATGCGGAAAGTTCAAAGCAAGGAAGGCATGTTTTGAGAAACACTTTTTCTTGTTAACTTTCTCGCTTAGTTTTTCTATTGCATTCCCTTGCAGTACTACATTCTTCCATTCGAATTGTCAACACAATTCTTCGTTCACCAAGCACTTGGTTTCTTTTATTTGCAATTAAATTGATTCTTCTGTGTGTCATAGTTAAAGGAAGACTCTATAAGAATGCATAACATTTAATTATCTCAAAAATTCGCCTATAATAATTTGCAATATTCATTCAGTGCTTCGCTTTTTTACCATCCTTTAGGCCATTCCAGTGGCATTATTTTGATCCTCAACGTTATGCAGTATTGTGCTTGATCCTTTGCTCAAGCATTTCCAATAAAAGGCGTCTGCTCTCATAGCAATGTACAGAGGATTCATATTTACTGGTTATTTGTTTTTAAAACTGCCGACGTTTTGCATTAATAGTTTTTAGAAATGTTGTTTTCAATGTATTGCATTTTTTCAACCAAATTTTCAATTATACTTTTTTGATGATATTGTAGGTGGTGGTTTGTCAGCATTCTTTGGAACACCGCCATTACGTTGGTCCTGATTGTTTAACAATGGAGGTTGGGGGAGTCTTCAAATACAATCACGTCGAATCGGTTCAACATCAAATGGTATGTGGTTTTTCTTCTCATTATTCCACTGTTCTTAATTTGCAGCAATTTCACTTGTATATCCCTTAATCCATCGCTTATCTTTTATTCTGTTGTAATGAAAGTCTGGAAATGCATGTTCTTTCGAGGTATCCTTGATGGGCGTCTTATCTTTGTGAATCATTCCACTGACGAGTTGGGACATTAACGAACTTTATCAAAATCACTCTAATCGCAGTCTAATTTGGAATGGAATTTTAATATGTGGGCGAATTTTTACCATTGGGAGTAATTAGTTTGATGATAACTGGCAGCACCGCGCCGATGTTATTTGTACTCGTGGTGATGGTATAAGGGATGAAAATGGCCGAGTGCATCTTGCAATGCCACGAATGTAGGCGGAAATGTCGAGAATGAAATCTTTGTATTTGTATCATCGAGCATTTCACGTTCAACATCAATGATACTATGAAACTATCATTCTGTAAATCGTTTTATATATATATATATATATATATATATATATATATATATATATATATATATATATATATATATATATATATATATATATATATATATATAGCAGGACCCTATTCATGTGCTATTGTCACTATTATTATTTACATTTCTAGGATGTTAAGTGATTGACGACTTCATCAATTATCTATGAAACGTGCGATCAGGTGATTGCTAAGATAAATCATGATTTGCATTATGCGGAATGATTCTTTCCTTCGTGATGAGGCTTCCAAATATCTCCCCAATGCCGCTATTTCTAGGTTGGCCCTTTTTATACGATCTTCATAGTGAGGAGGTTCATTCCCTTTTTGAGAGGAAAGATTATAGGAAGCAATTGGTATTATGTGCCAACTTTTGCTGAATGCGGCATGCTTGTTTCAAAACGAGGTCGTTATTTCATTTTTTGTTATTGTAGGTCTCCATCCGATCTGGTTTTTATTGCATGTGCTCAGGCTGATTGCTTGCAAAAAAACTTCATAAGGAAACGGGTCATATAAACATCCTATGTTGTTTTGTTTTTATGTATTTATGCATTAGTGTTTATAGAATTGCATTTTTTTTTTTTTTGCAAATTTGCATCTGTATTTAAATGTTTTGAAGCATTTATGGCAGTGGCGCTATGGATAACTTTTTAGTGATGGTGCTTAAATCTTTCGTCGATAGATCAGAAATGAAAACTTGGAGATATAAGAGAAAAAAGAAATCATTGAAAAAAAAATGCACGAAGCTGTTGAGAGTTATGCACGAACCATAGTTCGATTTAACATCAAAGCAATGCCATTCCTTAACCGATAACTTGCTTGCGAGTGATGGGCAACAGATGGATAGCGGGTACTGTGGGAACTGCCTAATGAATTTTCATTTCTAGTCGCATTTGGAAAACGTTGTGTTTTAAAGAAATTCTTCTTTCAAACTATAATATTCCCGTTTATCTTCGCTCCTCCAAATTCGCTGACTAATTTTTAGGTGGTCCGAAACCCGAACCACGATGGTATTTCAAAGGGAATCTCATAAAACAGGATCATCACAAATATTACTTATAAATGTAAATCTTTTCAGCGTTTTTTTTTTATTTACTTCTTTAAATTTAATGACGAAATGTTATCTTTATCATAGTTGTGCTTTATGAGGTACTAGATTTATAACGCGTTTATGTGCTGGTTCTTTTCTGAGAAAATTCATCCTCGATAACTACTGCATTGTTGTTTGACAACTGCCTTAGTTGTTTTGTTGATTAAATTTCTCTTACTGAAGTTGTGAAATTTACTTCAGTCCCTGCATCGCCACCAACGAGATGCACTTCGTTCTTTACATAATATTTTTTGATGCTTTCATTCGCCTCCCCTCAAAGATTGCATAAATTCTATGAGCCCTTTCGACCACGTTTGACCGCACTTCGAGGTGGCGCTCCAGCAAAAGTGACAACAAAGCTCTGAATTTTCGTTCGTATATAATTGACGACTCATGAAAATGTTGTCGTAAATTGCAAGGCTGCACATGGCTAGAAACTCGATCTTCTTTATGTGATTAAACGGGGAGAATTTTCTGCACGCATCTTTTCTACCTGTGCTCTTGTAACCGCTCTGCATATAGAAGTCATATAATTTAGATCACTTCATCGTTCATCGTTCTACGGAAAAGATGAGTGTCGTGCCATCAATCAAGCCGGCTATCATGTTCAAATGGACAGTAAGCGCTTTTCTTTCAAGAACATTTCCCATACGAGTTGCTTGGAATTTTCATATTTCTGTGGCTTTCAAACGAAATAAATTTGAGGAGGATATGAAGTTTGAGAAGCAATAAACCAACGTTTTTGGCATAAATAACAAAATCCTTTGGCAGTAATTCATTACCATTATCTTCAGGACTGTCAACAAACAACGCCCAACTATTCCATTGTTAGCATTAAAAAATTTATTGCCAATTATTAAATCACTGCAAAAATTTTTCGGGAAATTGAAACGAAAATTTTTGCTTGCACTAAAAGTGAAGGTAACTCGTGATTGGCAAATGATCGGCAGAGGAGATCGCATTGTGCTCGAATGCCAGGTGGCATATTTATTTATTTACATGTTTATTTATTTGCTCGCTTGTTAATTTGACTGCACATTCATTTGTTTAATTGTTTCTGCAGTTACTAACCATCTATTCATACCACTGTTGTTTTTTGTAATTTAGCGCAGTAATGAACGATTTAATATGTGAGAATTGAAAACAAGGTGGATAGTTTTTATTGGAGAATTGCTTGCGAGTAGTTTTGCACGTAGGAAACAACGCATCCGCTAAATAATTTCGCAGAAACCGCTATTATATATTCCGTTGAAAGAAATCGTAGTGAATCGTTGTTTTCTATTCGCAATTATAACATTTTGCAAAGATCGACACTTGATTCACATGTGTAACCATTGTGGCAGTTGTAATATTTGGCTAGTTGTTTGCTTATCAACTTCAACTCGATGCACTTTGCTAACTCGGCAATCATATAGTTAAAGGGCTGCTGATTGTCAAATGTCATCAAATAATACCTTGTTAATTTATAGGTGCTGGTTTGAAATCCGAAGCCGTAAGTAACTTGGTATCGTGGCGTGCGCGAGGTTCTATCTTATCGATACATTCAAATGAAGGAGGTCGTTTGACCATTCAGGTATAACTGAATTGTATTTTCCAGTGAGTATTTTGAATTACAGCGAATCACCTTTATACCCTAATTCACGTTGAGGAAACTCTCGTCGCTCCGAAGCGAGACGTCCCTAAGTTTGAGATCAGAGTGACCCGAAGCGTTAGATATAGCAAAGCTAGAACCCATGTGCTTCTGTTTGTTCTACGTGCGATAACGGCCCAGCCTCGCGTTCCGCTATAGCTGTAGTCTTGTTGCCTGAGGCATTCTTTTAGGGGCAGCGAAATCAACGAATGGGGTATGTATATGCGGTGTGCGTATCTCTGTGTGACGAGCAGAGCGTCTTCACCAATCAGCACTTTTGGGGTTTGTATGGCGCCGCCGTTGTTTTACGAATCTTATGTAATTCACTGATATATCAGTGATTAAATATACTAGGTATGGATCTTCGAATTTGTTCCACCATTCCCAGTACTCATTTGATGCTTGATATTAAATGCTTTTTGGGAAAGTTTGAACTATATATTGGTGTTATTAACCCACTTTTGCTAGTGGATTTCACAGTCTTTCGCGGTTTACTCATTGTTTTGCGAAAGTGTGGCCTTGACGAGTGAAGGTCAGTATCTATAATTTTTTATTCAAGACAACTTTTCCTCTCTGAAATTCAACTTTCCCAGCGTTTAACGCTATCAGTTTGTAAGTTGGAGTTTGTGTTGAAACTTTCACTTAGATCCGAAGCAACCTTCGACTCCGAGCAACTTCACCTGTCTAAATTAAGCCTTGTTATCCCTTACAGTGTTATCAGTCAACAGACCGGAACTGTGTCCCGGAGATCTGAAGCCTCATATTTATGAACGTTATGAATTCAAATGAATTCAATCTTATCGGCACATATGGCTTAACTACCTATAACCTCTACATTTCTTTCCCGTAAATCGCTTTCAGCAAGGTTCACTTATGTAAACCGTAAACCCTTAGTCGTTCACTTATGACTATCAAGCTCATTCATGGAGAACGGCATATATGGAGCTGTTGTTGCTTAATCATTTCCCGACATTTATAATGGCCATTTTGTTCAATATTTATCATTTTCCTGGGCGACAAATTGCTTTCAGCGGCTTGTTTCAGTATTCCTTCGCAGTGGGTTAAATCCAAATGTACCGCTTGTCTAATGCAACATATATCATTTGCTCCATATCTGCGCTATGCAGCCATCCATTTACGTCATAAGTGATGAAATGGGAACGAAAAAGTTCGTAATTCGAAAATAAATCATATATTTGAGATGGAACGCTTGTAATCGAAAGTGTACAGAATGGTGATGGAGGCCACTATACGTGTAAGGCATCGAATGCGGCTGGTGACGTCGATAAAATCATCCGTCTCAGCGTTATTAGTAAGTCAGTTTGGTGTTACATATCATGAAGCCTACTAGAATCGGTCCCATCGAATTTCAGTTTAAGAGATTCCAGTGGTTTATTGTTGTCGATGCAAATTTCTGCTTATTTTAAAAGTCATTTTAACGTCAAAAATTTTTCAGTCAGAAGCAATTAATAATAACATTTCCATACTGTTCTATGAAACAGGAAGTTAAATGTTCAAAGCGATGGGCACATTATGTTTTTCTCCAGTAAAAATAAAATGTTGCATATTTTCCTGCCAGGTGATTCCTTATTGTTTCCCAAGTTTAATAGATAAGTGTTTGAAAGGGTGAGTGAAGTTTGAGTTTGAGTTGCAACAACAAGAACGCCATATATCGTCGATTAACATTTACATCAGCTTTGGTCTTCGATATGCGGGATTTCTGTTTCACGAAGTTCAAACTGTTGATGCTTTTAGCGCCACCCTACAT
Source organism: Ascaris suum (assembly GCA_013433145.1). Lineage (NCBI taxonomy): Eukaryota > Metazoa > Nematoda > Chromadorea > Rhabditida > Ascarididae > Ascaris > Ascaris suum. The sequence continues at coordinate 135,061 of CM024180.1, forward strand.
GCCCGATCAGCATACAATCGTCACGGAAACGGTTATCGCAGGGCAACCGTTCAGCGTTTACGATCCAGTATTTTCAGCTCCGCTGCCACAGGTAATGCACATGTTGAATTACTTTCTTTGGTGTTTATTGTAGCTGATATATTTGTTCTTTTTAAATACTTCGAATCATTTGAACTTCAGCAAGTCCTTCTAAAGCAGCTGTATGAAAAGAAGAGAATTGCAAGATGACTTTTCCGGCGTTTATTGACAGCCGCAATAATGCTCGTCGCAGTCTTTATATTTATCTTCTGATTAGAAAAACTTGTTTAATGATTTTTAGTGTGTGCACTTAATGTTTCAGCCTTACGAAACCGATTTTCAATCTCTGCACAAGCAACCGATTTTCACTCTCTCTTTGTTCATAACCTCCACTAGGCTCTCATACGTTGAAATAATTGACAGACTCAGATATTATTCTGTTGTAACCGGAAAGCATCTACCTTAATAGAAGCGGCTATAGAGCAATCGTTGAAACTTATGAAATTTTCACCTTCTAATCACATTTTAGAAATAATCCACAGCTGTTATTTCTTTTTCACTTGCTTCCTCAAAAATTTGTTTACGTTTTAAATTAAATTATTTGATACATGAGATAGATTTAGAAGGCTGCCAATTGTTCATTTACTGATGTTGAAGGAGTGAATGCGTTAGTGAAAGAATGAGAGCTGGACAGATTGATATTCTCTTATTTCATTTGAGATAACACGGCATTTGAACGGTCGTCCGAATCGCTGACGGTGGTCCCAGTATTCACCTATCCGACGATGAAAACGTCGTTTGCTTATTCTGCAGTCGCGAACAACGGATGCAGGCGGTAATAAATGCATCGCGGGGAACCAGCTGGAGAATCGTCAAAAACTTCCAAGTGTAAGTGTTAGGTATGTTAGTTTTAAAAACAATGCACTGAAATAAAACTGCGTTGGAAATTCGTGGTTTTTCCGGGAATAAATTGACATAGGTGAAGCTTTTAAATCATGAAATCTGCTCCAGTTGATGTCTGTTTAGTTGACATAAAACCCATGGATATTTTCGATCGAACCTAATGAAAAACTCGGCTCTAGCTGTTTTTATTGACTCTTTCTGCTTGCACACACCAAACTGCGCATATCTTTCAAACATGCTTTCTTTGTTGTGTGCCATTCGCACCGCACAACGCTTTCATTACTTCCTAATTTTGTTAAAATGCGCAACCTTGTAACCGCACCATCTTCGTCCTATTCACCTTATAGACCAAAACAATTTTTTCCCCATTATTGGTAGCAGGGAGATGACGAGGAGAGGAGGGTAGGGAGCTGATGGGAACGTGGACTCAAATTCTTGTTTACTTTCAGGTGGAATTCACCCTTTCGTTGTTGTGCAGCTCTGTGTTCATTTCATCATCCTCAATATTGCAACTTTACAGTTCCACCAAATCTGGACGAACCTTCCCATAAATTGAAGCTGTCGGACGTTGCACCAGATATCTCATGGTCGGCCAACGGACAATTGCTAGAAGAGGGTCACGCAAAACGCGGTATTATTCTGGCACCTGGTGGCAAATCGGTGAGTATGCAAACATCTCTTTGATTCATCCAGTACGAATGTTTTTGTAGCCACATCATTAAGAATATCGATTCACCCGATTTGTTTACTACTAGAATCCTCTGTTAGCCATATGGAGCCAAAATAGTGGAAAGGTGAAGACGAAACAATATCTTCAAACTGAATAAATCTTTGTCAATATAAAAACTGAAATATACGATGGTGGATGTTAAATTATTGCTTATGTGACATTGTATTGTTGATAACTCAATGATGAGCTGTTTTCACATGACTAATTGCCACCGAAATAGCAGTGGTTGTTTAGTGCGGGGAATGTGTTCCTTACGGGATTCACATCTGAAATTCAACTATTCTATTGTTTTTCTCGCCGACGTTTTTGTCGACATTATTTTTGCCTAAAAATATTTCGCTGCCTTTCACATCGAGCGTTTTATGTAAAAATGCATCTTTTTCACTTCGCTCTACCTCAATGCACAGTTTTTTAGGTATCCATTATTTTATACGGATTGCCATTAACCTCTAGGAAAATTTACTTTAGATTTCATTCAATCCTAGATTCTCGACTTTTATCATATATCAAATTTTTGTTTTATTCTCCGAAATTCATGCGGAATCTTTTATGATCCAAAATCATCCGAATATCGGCATTTTGAATTAGATCTCTTATTTTATCTTATAACCGTTAATATTTACTCTGATATTATGTTTGATTTATAAGATTCTCTTGTTCAGATTGGCGTAATTTGTCCCAACTCATAGGTTTTCAGTTGTTTATCCAGGTCTCAGTCTTAAATAAAGTCTATAATTTCTTTCATTTCCGGATCATCGGAGTGTTCAATACTCATGATGTTGATGTCATTTTAGAGCCTAGTGTATTTGCCTACTCGAACTGCCGAAAGCATTTCGATCTCGGAAGAATTTGAGAATCTGTTTTTGTGCTTTCGATCATCTGATTGACGCCGGCTTTTTGATCGTCTTGGTCGTATGTACCTTATTCCTTTTTTATTTGATTTTATGATTTGAATGATTTTATTTTTTACTTTTTTTAGCGAGGCAACTGTGATTTTAATTGCTTGCTTTTGAAACAGTTACCCACCGCTTAGTGCAAACCGCAAAACTCGACCAATGTTATTTTTTATGCTTACTCAATTTGTGCAAATATTGGGCGGCCGTGTTAGAGCGTAGTTGCAAAATAGGGAATATCGGTGTTAATATGCAAGCTTCACGAGTATCGCTCAGCAATATTTACCCATTTATAGACCCTACAGCTTACATTGTTCGCAGCGTCTCGAAATCGCCATAAGTTTGGGAGGAACGATGAGGAGGAAAGGGTTAGCCCAGGGGGAAGATGCGGCTTATAAATAGATTGACGTGGTTCACTGAGCCATGCATTGTGGAGGCTTCCGGACAGATGGCGATGGAAAAGCACGAGATTAGGTTGATCAGAAAAGGCTCGGTGATGAGGGCAAGTTTTCTAACCGATGAAAGAAAATGGCTCTTCAGAAACAAGGGATGGATGAGCGTATTTTTGACGGCTTCTTTCGAAATTCAGTCGATCAGAGAACGGCACCTAACATTTCACGTACAGTATAGTTGACAGTTTGCCATTCGATAACATGTTGAAGCATTTTCAATAGAATTGAGCCATTCCACCGGTCGGCTTCCGCTCAGTGATGCGTGATGGTGCGTCAAAAGTGCATTCCACCTGAATGCAGCAAAAATTACATCCGTGATTACGCTGGTTGGTTTACGCGAAGAGTTCGTGCTGGGTGAGAGGAGGGTGGGAGGAGGGCTTGACAAATAAAGAACTGAATGTAGTGTGCGACTTCATTCATTCTCTGTCGTTTGTTTAGGTGGTTTTGGCTGTATTTTTCGAAGAACAAAAAGCTGGCAAGTGGATCGGCACAACATGCGCTTATTGATTTCGACTAACTTTTTTTTCCATTTCTTCTCACTAAACCAATCAGTTGCATATTCGCCAGGAAACATGCGCAATGCTGGTTTAATATTTTGCTGGCTGACGCGGTCGTACCTATGAATCCTCTATAGCGAATTTCTTTTTATGCGTTTTTCGGAAGCTCCCGACCGCATCTGCAAGTAACCCGAGCAGCCGCTCACTGCCTAAGGATGCACCTCTCCCGAAATCATGCTCAGGTTATCAGTTCATTGTTGTTTTTTATGATGTATCGTTATACGTTTGTGAAACGCCTTCACGTGCTCTTGATTAGTTGAAGGAAATTCATAATAATAACAGTGGGGACCCCTCTATCTGAGAGTGGTTCGAAGTACCAGCTGCACACCATCTCCCGCTGTTTTACAGAAATACTGCTATCACTTGTGCCTCCATGTACCTTTTTTTATAAGTATAGCTCTCATTAGATAGACATAGAAGTCGGTACGGTCTAGTTATTTGTGTTTATATACAGATTGATGGTGATTATCATTGAGTAGTTTAGGTTTTGATTCTTTTGCTCAAGTTTTTACTCGAACTGGCCGGTCCTTCACAATCGCTTCTAATGGGACTACTGTCGATGCGGGCGTCGTGAATCCATTTAAACGGCGGAGTGGTCAAGGTAGGGTTTTTTGCTTTCAAACTCGCTTTAAAAAGTGACTTGTTTCCTCATCGTGAATTAGACTGAGTTTTCCAAGCCGGTTTACGATATCTGCTATAAAAATGTAATCCATTTTCCTTTGAAGCAGAAGATTTTTGAGTATTTTCTTATGGAAAAATTCCGGAAAATCAACTGCAAAAGAGAAGTTATTACGATGAATTTAAGAACTTATTCGTACCCCGAAAAAAATTTTACCATCTTCGAAAGCTTTTCTTCTGAGATTGGAAGTTCGAATTTTTCTTTGCGGCAATAGAGATTATGTCAATTACTTTTCAGTTATTTCATTAGGGCTGAACTACAACTTCAAGACGGCATCTCACGTAGACTAATTACTATTAAGCACGTTAGTAAGGCAAAGTTGGTTAATTCTTCGTTGACTCCAGTTTTGAATTTGCCCCTAAAAGATGCTTCTATGAAGAATCTCACCGGGTGGCTGCTTGTTTGAAGTTTTTTTCAACTTATATGTTTTACACGAGTTGTTGAGAACCTTTTTTAATCGACCAGTGAAGTCCACCAAAATTTCCACGTAGCCATTTCGGATTTCGCTAGACATGCGATCTTCGGGATCGAATAGTTTAGAAATCAACTTTAAATTGACGTGAAAGAGCAGATTTTTTTGAAGCTGTTTATGTGGGAATTCAAAACGACTGGAAAGCATGTCAGAGATTCTGACACGCAGTGTTCTTATGGGTCCTATGCATGACATTTTTTTTTCGAGTTTCGATATTAAGTTAGGCGCTGAAAGTATTGAAACATTGAAACATATGAAACAATCTAAGCGCCTTTTGTCTTACCCGTCGCTTGTAGAAATTGTAGAGGGAGGGCTCCTTTTTGTGCACTTCTGCATTCGACTGTGTAAAACGCGTCAAGGCAGCTTAAGAAAAGCGTGGAAAATTTCAGCACTGGAGTGACTCACTTTTCTCGGAGTAAATCGACCATCCTGACCGTTGCTAGTTGGGACATGCTATAATGTTGATGCACAAATACATAAACGACGCCCTTGTGATGCGCATTGCAAACGTGAATTTGCGCAAACTTAAACTTAAAGAGCATGTCATAGTGATGTGCATTCCCGAGTCGTTATCCACCTGCAAAGGTGGCCTTTAAAGGTGAGGTCGAAACGTTGATGAGGTGACAGTTCAAGCGAGCTTCTACTGCTGCGAAAAATAATGCAAGTTTGCTAAGTTCTAGGGGTTTGCGGATGAAGAAAAATTGTTCTGAACACCAGTGGTTTCATTGCCTTGACAGCGAAGGGGTGATGGCAGTAAGTGAGAAGAAAAAACGTTTTTTTAGTCGTTTCTCTCACTCCTTCGTTTCCTCTCTTCTTTTTAAAAAGACTTTCATTCTTATTGTGGCCCGAGGTGTGAATCCGACTGCGACTTGCGACTTCCACCTCTTCAACTGGAGGACGATCGAGGGGAAAGGGGGTAGGCCCATTTGAGGCTCTGATTTAGATGACATTTCAGAGCGGAGCATACAGCAGTCTCGTCGAGCATCAATCCGTCTTTCTCAAACCAGTACTGCTCACGGTCATTTCACTCCTTCGTCACATGCCTGTCAAAATGCTTCAAACTGAAACAGGTCACTTTTTGAATCCTATTGTGCTGCACTTTACTAACACCAGAAAAGTATGTTTATTTATTTGCTTACATGAACAAGCAACTTACGTCTCATGTTGACCTTGCTTCTGGTATACATAACCCTCAGTACTTTCGTGTCTTGATTTCACCTGGATATTGCACGCAAGCTGTATCTCAACTTTTCCTGTTATTCCTTACAGCGACTACAAGGGGATCTGGTTGCATCTCCTTTTTGATTACATAGGGTGGATGGAGGAAGTAGCACCGAGGAGTATGTTGGGCGGGCTGCTAAGATGGTTGGGTACTGTGAAGTGCGTCTGACAAGCATCTATTGTAGATTCCATTCGTGCTTGTTCAATTCCATTCGTGTTTTCTTTCTTTTGTTTTTTGCTTTCTAGGAGTGCATGAATTGGAAAGTCTATGTAATCATCGGTCATGAGCACGTTTTCACGTTTAGATGTGCTCGAGTTTTGTTGCAAATAAGGAGGCTGATCCATCCACTGAAGCGATGCTAAGTGAATTCTGAAAGAACATTTGAGCATTCTTTTTGCTTACTTGGCACTTATTGTTTGGATGGATGGTACGACAGGGATCTAGGCACTTTATCTGGAACTCTTGTGTTGGCCAGTAGTGAGCTGTTATTTGTCTTTCACTTTAGCCTTTGAGAGTACAGTATGGTTTCGTTTGTTTCAGTTTTGCCGTTTTCAGTGATGAGCCTATGGACGACGATTGCTCACTGCCGCATGATGCGAGCTTTTCTTCTAATGGAGTTGCACATGGTATAGTCCATCAGTGCCTTTTGATTTGCCCAAGCCATTTCTTTCGATATTGTGTTAAGCGTTGTAACGTTAGTAAAAGGTTTGGGTCTTACTGTTTAAGTGGACGCAAATAGCCCTTCCCCCCCCTCCCCCCCCCCCCCCCCCCCCCCCAACCTCAACACTCAGCTTTCTTCCTTTTGCCGTCATCTCTTCCGCCACCCCAACTTGATGGTCGGATAAAGTGAAATGGAGTCATCGGATCAGGTTTAAGCTGAAGGTACCAAAAACGGTTTGTCAAAGAAGGTATATAAGTCATCTTCAGAATCGTTAAGCAGTTAAAGCGGGGTCTAGATTGCTTCTTTTCCGAATCTGGAGAATGTAATTGTACGGAGAATTGCATCTGCCTTTTTTATGCAAGTTGTTAGTGGTCTGAAAGAGGTCACTTGTGAATGTAGAAGCGACCATCGTTGTTGGCTTTTTTTTCGCCATATTATAGGTTTCCACTTTTGTTGCGGTATGGAGGAGCGGAGATGTGGGAGAAGAGGTTGAAGTATTGACATAGTTTTCGTGAAAGAAGAAGTAGTTGTGCGACGAAGTGATGAACCATTTATTTTGAGATTATCAGCTTCTTTCATCGGTTGTTTCGGTGCCATCGTTTTCGTCACGAAGCACTTGCTAGCGGCTAAACGAAGTCTTTCACTGCAAAGTAGTTGCTGTCCAATAACATTAAGAGTAGGATCGAGCCGCTGGAAACGCACTTCAGACATCGCTGATCAATATGGCTTGCAGAGTCGAATGGTCTTTCCATAGCAAAGAACAATGGATCAGGGGCGGAAGCGAACGGCGCATCGCATGGCACGTTTCAGCAACAACGATCGTTGCAGAAGAACTAGGTTTGTGCCCACTATGAAATTCTTTAAGGTGTTGAGCCGTTTTCTATGGAATATTGTGTAAAAATGGAAAACTGTCCGACTCGATCGGCTTTGAGCTGGGAATTTTGTCAGAGCTGAGTTTGTTCGGAGAGTTGAAAGGTTTGCCACTAACGTTGCCACACCCTCTGACTTCGAGGCAGTAATGTTACTACCGGTGGAGCGTTCGATGATGGCTGAAAAGCGGGTTTGCAGATTTTCTTTTTTTGCTTTTAGTGATTCATATGCAACTGCTCAGTATGTGAATAGGGTTCTCGAAATGTCTTCTGTTTCCAAATTTTTTGGTATTGGGCGTAAGTGAGATTTCGACTAGTGGGTCAGGTTTTCAATATTTGCTCTTGACTGAACTACTTGCTACTGTTGAGAAAACTGGTTTGTTGGTACCTGTTTTGGGATTTGCCACACCTTTTTTGAGGACTGCATAGACGAATGCCTTCATGAAGACGATGCTGGAGAGGACTGCAGATCGGCGGGCTACGCCAAGACAGAGCTGGCTCCGTACGAGCGCATGCAACGTCTCCTCGAGTTTGGCAGATCAGTGAATGCGCTCATCATAGAACTTCTGCATCCACGGCAGGCACTCATCAGTCGAATGCACGTAAGTGCTGGCGTCTGCACATTTTTCAGTGCTTGCTTGCTGTGCAATTATACAAAGTACATATTTCCTTTATTCAGTGGTTTTTCAAACTTATCTACGATCCTACTTCATGATGAAACCGAGTGGATTAATAGAAGGGACTGGTAAATGAAGATTGTGCTAAAAAATGCATTGAATGGATTTAAAACGATGATGAATAAACTTTTTAAACATTTGCAGGATGCTTTCGCACTTATCTGTCAGGCTTCTCCGAGGCAGTCGCCAGTGGGTTACTTAATGAATCCATCGATGAGAGGGAAAGCTACAGCTGCCATGAACAGCGCCATTCTTGGTTTGTTTGTTGAAGCAGTGGTTTCTTTGATTCTCTTGAGTTGAGAAGGATGCAGGAAATCATCGGTTCCATTTGAGATACATGCCTTGGGATGTACCTACTTTCGAGTTGTGCATTCTGCTTATGAGCGCTTGGGTCTTCTGCACTTTTATCATTGACAACCGTGATTTTCCAAAGGCTTAGATTGTTAGATATTTTTTGTTGCGAACAGTGACTGGCATTCGAGTCAAAGAAAATCAGCGTGCTTCACATCTTGAAAGAACATGACATCCCAGAAGTTTTCTGGCAAAGGCTAGGTGTTTTTTAAAAATTATTAGCAGTACAAGTTTTTTGAAAAGCTTGTCTCCATTTGAATGGAGTGGAGAAAATGTTGACAAAGTACTATTTTTGGTTCCGATTTCCCGATATTTTTTAGTTTTTACTATAAGAGGCTTATTAGAGTCAGTGCACAGCCAAACTCTGTTTTCGCGGTGACATTTCTATTGATTTCTGGGGGGAGGGGGGCAAGTACGGTTTGAACAGCTTGCCTTCTTCTAAAGCAGGCGCTTTCCTCCAGCCCGTAAATGTTTCTCTTCAATGACTTTAAAGACCTGTCATGAATTGAATAATTCTGTTTTGTTTTTTTTTTTTTTGAGAGGGGCGTGGTCAATTTTTGAAATTTTAGAATTCTTGGGCCTTCCTGCACAGTCAGTTCTGGATCGACACTTCCATAGAGCGCGTGAGATGCGTCATGAGCTTGCACTCGCCCAAGTTGGTGCTGCAATGTTCGCTGATGTGGAGAAGATGGTGCTTTGCGAGGAATTGGTCCATCGTTAGGCGGAAGTATTGCGCCGTGCACTCTTTTTATCTCTTCTATGAACTATTTGTTTCAATTGTGCTAGCAGAAAATGTTTACTTGTTTACTTGCTGAAGAACATTTCTGTTTGCCGCTGTGTGTTGTTTGTATCAACTCCCTCCCCTCCCCTTCTCTTGCAGTTAGAAAAATGATGCAGAAGACATCTGCGTAAAATTTCATATGGTTTTTGCATGATATAATTTTGTAATGTCGTGGAGTGGCGAAAGAAGATGTTTTTTCCACATTATTCAACTTTTGATATTAGATCACTTTTTTGCTGCAAAGTAGAAGAAATGCTGTACTCGGCTTTCGTCGACTTCCAGCTGTTGGGAGGTTCCTTCTTGTTTGAGACGCATAAAGGGGAGGGGCAGGGGAGGAATAAAAATAGATACTGATGGACGACTTGCGCGTAAATGAATCCCGGCAGAAAGCGGAACACTGCGCTTTGTTTAATAATGTTCTGTTCTCTGCTGAGGTTTCTCAGCAAATAAAATCGCCCATCATCATCTCTTTATTGAATATGCATACATATATGTACATTATATACGTTTACATATATATAAAATCGCCCATCAATATACATATATACGTTTATTGAATATGCATATATGTTGTACACGTATTTATCTGTGCACATATATGATATATATGATGTCATCGCCGTATGTCAGTTGCTAAATGCAAGGAAATATAGAGCCGTTTATTAGACTTCGCATATCAGTTGACTGTTGTGTGCAAATGTTGTATCACCGTAAGCAGCATCTACAGCGATGCGGGCGGCTTTTGGCATTGTGCATGAATAAGTACTCCAAAAAAGGGCTAAAACTGGGGAACCAAAGATAATGGACACCTAAGATTTTGTGGAATCCAATGTGAGATGATGTGTTATATTACCGAAGAATTTCCTTGATTTGCAAAATATCAAGTGGGGAATCATGAGTGAATAGCCATGAAATGGCCCTTTTACATTCTCTTACAGTCGGTTTTGTCGAAGTTGGATTATTTTATTTTTATTTTATTTTGGTTTTATTTTATTTCAGTTTTATTTTGTTTTAGTTTCATTTTAGTTTGGTTTTATTTTATTTTAGCTTTATTTTACTTAAGTTTTATTTTATTTTAGTTTAATTTTATTTAAGTTTTATTTTATTTTAGCTTTATTTTATTTTAGTTTTATTTTATTTTGTTTATTTTATTTTATTTTATTTTATTTATTTTAGTTTTATTTTATTAGTTTTATTTTAGTTTTATTTTATTTTAGTTTTATTTTAGTTTTATTTTATTTTGTTTTATTTTATTTTAATTTTATTTTAGTTTTATTTTATTTTAGTTTTATTTTATTAGTTTTATTTATTTTGTTTTATTTTATTTAGTTTTATTTTATTTTAGTTTTATTTTATTTTAGTTTTATTTTATTTTAGTTTTATTTTATTTTAGTTTTATTTTATTTTAGTTTTATTTTATTTTAGTTTTATTTTTAGTTTTATTTTTTTTAGTTTTATTTTGTTTTATTTTAGTTTTATTTTATTTTGTTTTATTTTATTTTAGTTTTATTTTATTTTAGTTTTATTTTATTTTAGTTTTATTTTATTTTAGTTTTATTTTATTTTAGTTTTATTTTATTTTAGTTTTATTTATTTAGTTTTATTTTATTTTAGTTTTATTTTATTTTAGTTTTATTTTATTTTGGTTTTATTTTATTTAGTTTAGTTTTATTTTATTTTTTTATTTTTTTTAGTTTTATTTTATTTTAGTTTTATTTTATTTTAGTTTTATTTAGTTTTATTTTATTTTATTTTATTTTATTTTAGTTTTATTTATTTTAGTTTTATTTTATTTTAGTTTTATTTTATTTTAGTTTTATTTTATTTTAGTTTTATTTTAGTTTTATTTTATTTAGTTTTATTTTATTTTAGGTTTATTTTATTTTAGTTTTTTTATTTTTGTTTTATTTTATTTTAGTTTTATTTTATTTTGTTTTATTTTATTTTGTTTTATTTTATTAGTTTTATTTTATTTTGTTTTATTTTATTTTAGTTTTATTTTATTTTAGTTTTATTTTATTTAGTTTTATTTTATTTTAGTTTTTTTAGTTTTATTTTATTTAGTTTTATTTTATTTAGTTTTATTTTTTTAGTTTTATTTTATTTTAGTTTTATTTTATTTTAGTTTTATTTTATTTTAGTTTTATTTTATTTTAGTTTTATTTTATTTTAGTTTTATTTTAGTTTTAGTTTTATTTTATTTTAGTTTTAGTTTTTTTAATTTAGTTTTATTTTATTTTAGTTTTATTTTATTTTAGTTTTATTTTATTTTAGTTTTATTTTATTTTAGTTTTATTTTATCAGTTTTATTTTATATTTTATTTTATTTTTTTATTTTATTTAGTTTTGTTTTATTTAGTTTTATTTTTTTTAGTTTTATTTTATTTTAGTTTTACTTAGTTTTATTTTATTTATGTTTTATTTTATTTTAGTTTTATTTTATTTTAGTTTTATTTTTTTTTTTTATTTTTTTAGTTTTATTTTATTGTTTTATTTTATTTTAGTTTTATTTTTTTTTTTTTTTTTTTAGTTTTATTTTTGTTTTATTTATTTTATTTTATTTTATTTTAGTTTTATTTTAGTTTTATTTTATTTTGTTTTATTTTATTTTAGTTTTATTTTATTTTAGTTTTATTTCATTTTAGTTTTATTTTATTTAGTTTTATTTTATTTTAGTTTTATTTTATTTTAGCTTTATTTTATTTTAGTTTTATTTTATTTTAGTTTTATTTTGCATTAGTTTTATTTTATTTTATTTATTTTATTTTTTATTTTATTTTTTATTTTATTTAGTTTTATTTTAGTTTTATTTTATTTTTTTATTTTATTTTAGTTTTATTTTGGTTTTATTTTATTTTTTTTATTTATTTTAGTTTTCTTTTATTTTAGTTTTTTATTTTGTTTTATTTTATTTTATTTATTTTAGTTTTATTTATTTTAGTTTTATTTTTTTTTATTTTATTTTAGTTTTATTTTATTTTTTTATTTTATTTTAGTTTTATTTTATTAGTTTTATTTTATTTTAGTTTTATTTTATTTTAGTTTTTTTATTTTAGTTTTATTTTTTTATTTTATTTTAGTTTTATTTTATTTTAGTTTTTTATTTTGTTTTATTTTATTTTAGTTTTATTTTTTTAGTTTTATTTTAGTTTTATTTTATTTTAGTTTTATTTTATTTCTTTTATTTTATTTTAGTTTTATTTATTTTAGTTTTATTTTATTTAGTTTTATTTTATTTTTTTTTATTTTATTTTAGTTTTATTTTATTTTAGTTTTATTTTATTTTAGTTTTATTTTATTAGTTTTGTTTTATTTTATTTTATTTTAGTTTTATTTCATTTTAGTTTTATTTTTTTAGTTTTATTTTTTTATTTTATTTTATTTAGTTTTATTTTTTTAGTTTATTTATTTTGTTTTTATTTTATTTTAGTTTTATTTTATTTTAGTTTTATTTTATTTTAGTTTTATTTTTTTATTTTATTTTTTAGTTTTTTTATTTTAGTTTTATTTTATTTTAGTTTTATTTTTTTTAGTTTTATTTTGCTTTATTTTATTTTAGTTTTATTTTATTTTTTTTTATTTTAGGTTTTATTTTATTTAGTTTTATTTTATTTTAGTTTTATTTTATTTTAGTTTTGTTTTATTTTATTTTTATTTTTTTAGTTTTTTTATTTTAGTTTTATTTTATTTTAGTTTTATTTTATTTTAGTTTTATTTTATTTTAGTTTTATTTTATTTTAGTTTTATTTTATTAGTTTTATTTTATTTTAGTTTTATTTATTTTAGTTTTATTTTATTTTAGTTTATTTTGTTAGTTTTATTTAGTTTTATTTTATTTTAGTTTTATTTTATTTTAGTTTTATTTTATTTTAGTTTTATTTTACTTTTTTTATTTTATTTTAGTTTTCTTTTATTTTAGTTTTATTTTATTTTGTTTTATTTCATTTTATTTTATTTTAGTTTTATTTTATTTTAGTTTTATTTTATTTTAGTTTTATTTTATTTTAGTTTTATTTTTTTTTTATTTTATTTAGTTTTATTTTATTTTAGTTTTATTTTTATTAGTTTTATTTTATTTTACTTTATTTTATTTTAGTTTTATTTTTGTTTTATTTTAGTTTTATTTCATTTTAGTTTTATTTTAATTTGGTTTTATTTTATTTTAGTTTTATTTTATTTTAGTTTTATTTTTTTTTAGTTTTATTTTATTTTAGTTTTATTTTATTTTATTTTTATTTTATTTTTAGTTTTATTTTATTTTAGTTTTATTTTATTTTAGTTTTATTTTATTTTCATTTTAGTTTTATTTTATTTTAGTTTTATTTTATTTTAGTTTTATTAGTTTTTATTTTATTTTAGTTTATTTTATTTTAGTTTTATTTTATTTTAGTTTTATTTTATTTTAGTTTTATTTTTTTTTAGTTTTGTTTTATTTTATTTTATTTTAGTTTTATTTTATTTTGTTTTATTTTATTTTAGTTTTATTTTATTTACTTTATTTTATTTTAGTTTTATTTTATTAGTTTTGTTTTATTTTATTTTATTTTAGTTTTTATTTTATTTTAGTTTTTATTTTATTTTAGTTTTATTTATTTAGTTTTATTTTATTTTATTTTATTTTAGTTTTAGTTTTATTTTATTTAGTTTTATTTTATTTTTTAGTTTTTTTTTATTTTTTTATTTTATTTTGTTTTATTTTATTTTAGTTTTTTTATTTTATTTTATTTTTATTTTATTTTGTTTTATTTTATTTTAGTTTTATTTTATTAGTTTTATTTTATTTTAGTTTTATTTTATTTTAGTTTTATTTTATTTAGTTTTATTTTATTTTAGTTTTATTTTATTTTAGTTTTATTTTATTTTTTTTTATTTTATTTAGTTTTATTTTAGTTTTATTTTTTTTTAGTTTTATTTTATTTTAGTTTTATTTTATTTTAGTTTTATTTTGTTTTGTTTTATTTTCTTTATTAAGTTTTATTTTATTTTCTTTTATTTTATTTTTTTTATTTTATTTTAGTTTTATTTTATTTTAGTTTTATTTTATTTTTTGTTTTATTTTATTTTATTTTTAGTTTTATTTTATTTAGTTTTATTTTATTTTAGTTTTATTTTATTTTAGTTTTATTTTATTTTAGTTTTATTTTATTTTAGTTTTATTTTATTTTAGTTTATTTTATTTTAGTTTTATTATTTTAGTTTATTTTATTTTAGTTTTATTTTATTTTGTTTTATTTTATTTTGGTTTTATTTTATTTTAGTTTTATTTTATTTTAGTTTTATTTTACATTAGTTTTATTTTATTTTAGTTTTATTTTATTTTAGTTTTATTTTATTTTACTTTTATTTTATTTTAGTTTTATTTGATTTTAGTTTTATTTTATTTTAGTTTTATTTTATTTTAGTTTTATTTTATTTTTTTGTTTTATTTTAGTTTTATTTTATTTTAGTTTTATTTTATTTTTTATTTTAGTTTTATTTTATTTTGGTTTTATTTTATTTTTATTTTTACTTTAGTTTTATTTTATTTTAGCTTTGTTTTATTTTGTTTTATTGCTTTATTTTATTTTAGTTTTATTTATTTTATTTTATTTATTTTGGTTTTATTTTATTTTAGTTTTATTTTATTTAGTTCTATAGTTTTTTTATTTTAGTTTTATTTTATTTTAGTTTTATTTATTTTTTTATTTTAGTTTTATTTTATTTTAGTTTTATTTTATTTTTTTTTTATTTTATTTTGGTTTTGTTTTATTTTTTATTTTATTTACTTTTATTTTTTTATTTATTTTACATTACTTTTTTTATTTTACTTTGGTTTAGTTTTATTTTATTTTAGTTTTATTTTATTTTAGTTTTATTTTGCATTATTTTTTTAGTTTTATTTTAATTTCATTTTTTAGTTTTATTTTATTTTAGTTTTTTTAGTTTTATTTTATTTTAGTTTTATTTTATTTTAGTTTTATTTTATTTTACTTTTATTTTATTTTAGCTTTATTTTATTTTAGTTTTATTTTATTTTAGTTTTATTTTAGTTTTATTTTATTTTTATTTTTATTTTATTTTAGTTTTATTTATGCAATTGATATCGCACTATCGACGTTTGTGCATTTCTAATTATGCAGTTTGATATTTTTTGGATTTTGGTTTGCTATATTTGAAAACTCGAAACTCTAGAGTTCGGTATATGTTATTTTATTTCATCACAGTTATAACTTTTGTTATACGTGTTATTTATTAAAATTCAGTGACCTATTACATTCAGGTTATTAATTTCTCTCATTCGTCAATTTTAGTCGCCTCTATTTTCCTTTTAATTTACTGCTTTATTTCTCATTTTTACCTTTAGTTTATATTTTACTTACCGCTTAATGCTTGCTTAATTCGTCATTATATACACCGCTTATATTGATAATGCCGTTTTAACTGTCGCTCGCCAATGACTGAGTTTTTCTTCAAATTTTTGTTGTGTAGAAGGTTTTTTTTTCATGAAAGTAAGCTTTTTATTTTATATCTTTAATTCGTAAGGCACTTTATATTTTAAGCATTTCAAGTTTTAATAGATTGCATATTTTGTGATGCATCATTATTTTATTTGTTTATAGAACGATTATTGACTCATTTACATTACAGCGAAATACTTGTATTTTACAGTCACTAAACAGGAATTGATAGTCGATGCGGTGCTGATGATATTATTTTAGTGTTGAATGTAACCCTATAAGAAACCTAAGGAAGCGAGAATTCGCAAATATATTTTTGTTGACTTTGCTTACAGATAGCCCATGGGATAAAAATGAACGACATACGCATATATTGAAACTGAGGCAGCGATGATATAAACCGAATTACGGCTATGTTCATTTTATTGTTAGGCTTTTGGATTCTTATCTTTCATACAACATTAGCGTTTTCTTTTATTTTCATGTCTTACGTTCCGAGTATTGAGGTAGAAATTATTGCTCCGGTTAATGCGAACAAAGTTACCACAAATATTCTAAGGTTTCGCGAGCTCCTAACTGCTTTTATTCCTCCACTCAATTTGTTCGATTTCACCGAAAGCAAGATTGAGTCTGTCTTTTTTCAATTTCAGCACTACATGCAGCAGAGGTGAAACTTGCGTCGGCTAAAGAGCTTCTCAAATCACAGGAAAAGGCGTTGAAGCGACGCGGTGAAGAGTGACGTAGCTTGAAATCAAAGATTTCATCGTTCGATCTCGAGATCCGTGGAAAGGAGGCGCAAATCAGACTCCTGAATGTTCGTTTCATTACAGTTTTTGATATAATTCAAGCTTATTTTATCAACTTGCATGGTTTTGTTTCTCTTCGTTGTCGCCAATCTAGCATCATTCCTGTTTTGCTATGCACCTTGTTTCTGTCAGTATCGGATTTATTGGAAAGTTTTGGTAGAATTTGGGCTGAACTGGTTGGATGTTGGTAGGCTGCAGTGTTTGGATAGTCGATAAGGCATAAAACAGTGAAAAAGAGGAGGTTCAAGGAGAATGCGCAAATGGTCAACGTAAAAGACCCACTCATTTACTTACTTTCACTCATTTTCTCTCTCAATTGCATATTTATTTTCCGATGTTATTGCTCCATCAGGGCTATTTTTGGTGCTTGTGTTATTGCATTCTTATCTCATATAACGAAATGGTGTTACTAGTTATTCATATGTATATTAATAAGACGGCAATGTGATGGCATATGGGCAGTCGGATCCTCATTTCCTACTGAAAAAATACGCACGCTATTTAATCTCGGGTTCAGGTTCCCGTTTTTCGACGAGAAAAGAGGGGAAATCGATGCAAATTTACGAGCAACTGAAAACGTTGAAAGTGGGTTTGGAGAATTCATAAAATGATAACAGGGCACTTCGAGAACGTGAGAGTAAATAGAATATGGCAAGAATACATGCGCAAAGTAAGGTGGATGAATGTAATGAAGGGGAACAGCGATTTAGTGCACTTATGGCATGTTTGGAAGCAGAACGTCAGGTAAGATTTTGCAACAATTTCGTCACAAACAAATTTTTCTTTATATTTGTTTTTATAAATAGATTTGCATTAATATTTTATATATCTTTATATTTATATCTATGCTGATCTTTATATTTATTTACGTTTATGTTCATGTTTATAATTTATGCTTCTAGTTGTATTCATTTATATTTATATTCATATTAAAAATTATATTTATTATTTATACTTATCTTTGTATTCATCTATATATGTGTTTGTTGTTTATTCATATTTATATTTATATTTATAAACTGTATTTACTATCATATTTAATTATATTTATTTTTAAAATATATATTACATCATATTAATATTAATTTTGATATTTATAATGCGTATTTATGCATCAATTTTATTTATATTTTAACTTTACATTAGTCCTTATATTATTATTAATATTTATATTTACATTTACAAAAACATTTGTAATTTGTGTTTCTCCTTTCGTTATATTTACATTCATATTTATGTTTGCGTTTATATTTATGCTTTTTTTCACATTTATATGTGTAGTTTATATTCATCTTTATCCTTTCATTCACCTTAATGTTTATTTTTTGTGTTTCCATTTCAAACTTACACTTATCTTTGCCTTGATATTTTCATTAACATTTAAATTTTTATTTACACTCATGGCCAGAACATATCTTCATATTTATATTTGTATGTATATTTATATGCCTATGCATTTACTTTTATGTTTACATTTATGTTTATGTTAATTTTTATTTGCATTCGTTTTATTTATTTATATCTATTTCTGATTTCATATATTTATGTCGTTTTACTTGTAAATTTTATACATATTTGATTTATTTGTTTATCTTATATTTCCATCTTTATTTTTATTTATATATCTATTTATTTTCATGTCTATATTTATACTGGTATTTGTATTCATATTTACATGCATATTTATGGCGGTATTTATATCTATATTGACCTCTGTGTTCATATTTTTATTAATGTTATTATTTATTTTTGTTTATCGCTTATATTTATCTTCCTATTCATATTTATATTAGTATTTACATTCATAATTATTTCTACATTGATACTTATATTTATATTATTAATAATATTTACATACAAATTTGTATTTATAATTTATATTGGACGTATTTTTCTAGTTGCTTTCGCACATTACCAGGCTGTGTGATTGAGGGTGTCGCGCTAGGGGCGATGGAGTTTTCACGCTCGCAGACCTCTGCGGGAGGGGTTTTTGCGTTTTGAAAGAGCCCCACGGCGACGAGAATAGTCGGAGCCCTCAAAGGTGCTCATGTGAACAGAACAGAGAGGTTAAAAGCGCCCAACTCCATTAGAACATCGTTTTCGTTCTTTCATTCGTACTAGTGTGGTAGGCAGCGCACTTTCAAAACTTTATATTTGAATTTATATTTCTGTTTGTGTTATATTTAGATTTAAATTTATCTTTATTTCTAAATTTAAATTTCCTTTAACACTAATACTCGTATTTGTCTTTGTATTAAAAACTCGTATTTATATTTATCTTTATTGTTATCTTAATCTCTATATTTATATTTTTCTTTACATTTGTATTTAAATTTACAATCATGGTTCTTATTTGTGCTTAACTTTATATTATATTAATATTTATATTTACATCTGTATTTATAATTTAAATTTTTCATTAGGTTTGTATTTATACTAACATTTATATTAATATTTGCATTCAAATTTGCCTTCCTGTTTGTTTTTGTTCTCAATTTTTCATTTGTATTCGAACTTTTTTGTGTTTATACTTATATTTGTATTTCTTTATATTTACATTCATGGTTATGCCTGTCTTCGAATTTACATTTAGTTTATGTTTTTTATATTTATGTTTATTTTTATATTCCTTTATATTTGTATTTATATTTATATTCGTTTTTGTATTTCTAATTTGTATTTATCTTTGTGTTTTCTATTCGTTTATATTCATTTTAAACTGATTTTTGTGTCCATATTAATATTTTCATAGCATCTATATTTGTATTTTCATTGATATTTATGTTTATTCACAATATTTATAATTTATTCATAATATTTATAATTCATTCATATTTATAATTATATTTATTTTTATATTTATGCATACATTTATATATGCATCAACGAATAATATTTGTTTTTATGTTTGTTTGCATTTATATTTATTCTTAGGTTTACGTCTATATTTATGTAAAATGCTATATTTATATTTATAATTTGGTTTATATACATATTTATATGTACACTTACAATTAAAGTTTGCCTTCATCTCTGTGTTCATGTTTATATTTAGCTTTTTATTTATGCTGATACTGAACACTTTTTGCAACTTCTGTTTATTTTTTTTTATATTTATATTTTTACATGTATTTATATTTAAGTTCAAAACTTATGTTTTTTATACTTATATTTACGTTTATAATTTATCTTCGTTTCTATTTATATTTTTACTTATGTCTAGGTTTACATTTGTGTCAGTGTTTATGCTTTTCTTCATCTTTATCTTTGTCTTTCTATTTAAAATGAAATTGAAGCTTCTTCTGAATTAATATAATGTTTTTGTCTATATCTGCATTTATATTTAATTTATGTTGATTTTTTTATTCAGTTTACGTGCATCTTTTTGATTATGTCGATAATTTGTATTTATCTTCGTATTTTTACTTTTGTTTATGTTTGGAATTTATACTGCTCCTTTCATTTATATTTATATCTCTATTTAAAATTTATAACGTATTTTTGTCTTTATATTTATGTGCATTTATATTCATATTTGTATTTATACTTATATTTGTAAGTGCATTTATGCTTATACTAATATTTATATGTATATTTGCATTTACACTTATGCGTATTCCTATTTATTTCTATTTACTTATTTACTTTTTTCCACGTTTCTATTTCTGTTTATATTCATATCTACGCTTATATTTATGCCTGTATTTAAATTTATATCTGTGTTTATAATTTTTTCTTTATGTTTATATTCATTTATGATTTTTATTATATTTACTATGAGATGTATAAGTTATATTTACTTTTATATTTCTAGTTCTCTATATACTTATATGATTTTTCGTGTTTATGTTTATATTTATATTAATTTTTTAAATCAATATTTGTATTTATATTTATGTTTATATTCATAATTATATTTATATCTATATTTATACTTTCACTTATATTCACGTGCATACTTTTTTAGTTTTACGATTATGGTTATAGCTGACGTTGAAATCTATAATCGTAATTCTGTTTTTATCTACACCTGCATTCGTATTTGAATTTACATTTATGCTTCTATTTATACGTATATTCATGTTTATATTTCAAGTTTATACTGGTCTTTGTATTTATACGGATATTTGTATTAGCTTCTATTTATATTAAATTCTCTATTTATATTTGCAATTGTATTCATATTTGAATTTATATTTACCGCTGTGTTTTTATTTCTAACTTTTCTGTTTACATTTATATTTATCTTTGAATTTATTTATATCTTTGTATTTATATGTATGTTTATATTAACCTTTCTATTTATATTTACACTTACATTTATCTTCGTAATTTTTATTTCTTCGTCGTGCATATATTTTTATTCACGTTTACATCCACAATTTATAGTTATCTTTATCTTTATTTCTTTAAATATTCTCATTTGTGTTTGCGTTTTTGTTTTTAGTTTATATTTATCTCTGCACACATTTCTTTTTACTGTTATATTATTTTTAATCTTGCATTTATATTTATATTTATATTTGTATTTAGATTTATATGCTTATTTCAAGAATGCGTCTGTATTTGCATGTTTATTTCTCTTTATACTTATTTGCATTTACATTTTTATTTTTATTAATGTTTAAATTAAAATTTACTTCTTTGCTTAAGTTTATTTTGATATCAATATTTATGTTTAAGTTTATGTTTATATTTATAATTTAAGTTTGCCCTTACCTTTATATTCATATTTATTATTAAACTTATCTTTATAATCCATGTTTATCCTTATCTTTATATGAGCACTATATTGCTGCTTATATTTAAATTTATGTGTATAAATTTAATTATATTTATCTTGATATTTATATTCAGATATATTTATCTTTATATTTCAATTTCTTTTGCACCTTATATTAATATGTGTCTGTACACATGTATGATTTATGTTTATATTTATATCTTTTCTTATAGTTATATTTATATTTGATTATGTTTAAATTTGCAATTTATTATCTTTACCTTTATATTTATATTTATTTTTGGTTTTTTGTTTCTACTTATATTTATATTACATTTATGTTCAAAGTTACACTAATATTTGCAATTATGATAGTCACTTAGTCATTGGGCCGCGCTTTTCGATTTACAATGCATAGTTTTAAGTTTGCCTTGGCAAACTGCATCATGCTGAAGTCGTATCTATGGTGTATGTTTATCTGTTTGTCTGTCCGTTTATTTGTCGACAAGTTATTTCATTGAATATCGAAGCTTGATTCGTTGAAGCTATAGCATCGGTAAGTCTCCGTGCAAAACTTGAAATGTATGGAATCAGTGAGTTCGAACTTAAAAAGTTTTGTAAATACCATATATTGAATAGGAAGAGTCCACGTTTTCTCATCTATTTCCTTGATACTTCTTTGCTCGATTATGTCTTATAGAAATTTAATGTAATGTGATGTACATGAATGAGCTGAGGTTAATGACCAATAGTTTGATCCCATTTTACAGGTCTTATTTAGCATGATTATGCCGGAACGTTATTGGCCGTATGGACATTACACGTAATTAGCGATGCTCAAAAATGCTGCAAAATTTGCATACTTCATTGCGATTTCTGTGCACGTTTATCTCTGAAGTCAATTAATGCGGAAAGTTCAAAGCAAGGAAGGCATGTTTTGAGAAACACTTTTTCTTGTTAACTTTCTCGCTTAGTTTTTCTATTGCATTCCCTTGCAGTACTACATTCTTCCATTCGAATTGTCAACACAATTCTTCGTTCACCAAGCACTTGGTTTCTTTTATTTGCAATTAAATTGATTCTTCTGTGTGTCATAGTTAAAGGAAGACTCTATAAGAATGCATAACATTTAATTATCTCAAAAATTCGCCTATAATAATTTGCAATATTCATTCAGTGCTTCGCTTTTTTACCATCCTTTAGGCCATTCCAGTGGCATTATTTTGATCCTCAACGTTATGCAGTATTGTGCTTGATCCTTTGCTCAAGCATTTCCAATAAAAGGCGTCTGCTCTCATAGCAATGTACAGAGGATTCATATTTACTGGTTATTTGTTTTTAAAACTGCCGACGTTTTGCATTAATAGTTTTTAGAAATGTTGTTTTCAATGTATTGCATTTTTTCAACCAAATTTTCAATTATACTTTTTTGATGATATTGTAGGTGGTGGTTTGTCAGCATTCTTTGGAACACCGCCATTACGTTGGTCCTGATTGTTTAACAATGGAGGTTGGGGGAGTCTTCAAATACAATCACGTCGAATCGGTTCAACATCAAATGGTATGTGGTTTTTCTTCTCATTATTCCACTGTTCTTAATTTGCAGCAATTTCACTTGTATATCCCTTAATCCATCACTTATCTTTTATTCTGTTGTAATGAAAGTCTGGAAATGCATGTTCTTTCGAGGTATCCTTGATGGGCGTCTTATCTTTGTGAATCATTCCACTGACGAGTTGGGACATTAACGAACTTTATCAAAATCACTCTAATCGCAGTCTAATTTGGAATGGAATTTTAATATGTGGGCGAATTTTTACCATTGGGAGTAATTAGTTTGATGATAACTGGCAGCACCGCGCCGATGTTATTTGTACTCGTGGTGATGGTATAAGGGATGAAAATGGCCGAGTGCATCTTGCAATGCCACGAATGTAGGCGGAAATGTCGAGAATGAAATCTTTGTATTTGTATCATCGAGCATTTCACGTTCAACATCAATGATACTATGAAACTATCATTCTGTAAATCGTTTTATATATATATATATATATATATATATATATATATATATATATATATATATATATATATATATATATATATATATATATATATATATATATATATATATATATATATATATATATATATATATAGCAGGACCCTATTCATGTGCTATTGTCACTATTATTATTTACATTTCTAGGATGTTAAGTGATTGACGACTTCATCAATTATCTATGAAACGTGCGATCAGGTGATTGCTAAGATAAATCATAATTTGCATTATGCGGAATGATTCTTTCCTTCGTGATGAGGCTTCCAAATATCTCCCCAATGCCGCTATTTCTAGGTTGGCCCTTTTTATACGATCTTCATAGTGAGGAGGTTCATTCCCTTTTTGAGAGGAAAGATTATAGGAAGCAATTGGTATTATGTGCCAACTTTTGCTGAATGCGGCATGCTTGTTTCAAAACGAGGTCGTTATTTCATTTCTTGTTATTGTAGGTCTCCATCCGATCTGGTTTTTATTGCATGTGCTCAGGCTGATTGCTTGCAAAAAAACTTCATAAGGAAACGGGTCATATAAACATCCTATGTTGTTTTGTTTTTATGTATTTATGCATTAGTGTTTATAGAACTGCATTTTTTTTTTGCAAATTTGCATCTGTATTTAAATGTTTTGAAGCATTTATGGCAGTGGCGCTATGGATAACTTTTTAGTGATGGTGCTTAAATCTTTCGTCGATAGATCAGAAATGAAAACTTGGAGAGATAAGAGAAAAAAGAAATCATTGAAAAAAAAATGCACGAAGCTGTTGAGAGTTATGCACGAACCATAGTTCGATTTAACACCAAAGCAATGCCATTCCTTAACCGATAACTTGCTTGCGAGTGATGGGCAACAGGTGGATAGCGGGTACTGTGGGAACCGCCTAATGAATTTTCATTTCTAGTCGCATTTGGAAAACGTTGTGTTTTAAAGAAATTCTTCTTTCAAACTATAATATTCCCGTTTATCTTCGCTCCTCCAAATTCGCTGACTAATTTTTAGGTGGTCCGAAACCCGAACCACGATGGTATTTCAAAGGGAATCTCATAAAACAGGATCATCACAAATATTACTTATAAATGTAAATCTTTTCAGCGTTTTTTTTTTTTTTACTTCGTTAAATTTAATGACGAAATGTTATCTTTATCATAGTTGTGCTTTATGAGGTACTAGATTTATAACGCGTTTATGTGCTAGTTCTTTTCTGAGAAAATTCATCCTCGATAACTACTGCATTGTTGTTTGACAACTGCCTTAGTTGTTTTGTTGATTAAATTTTTCTTACTGAAGTTGTGAAATTTACTTCAGTCCCTGCATCGCCACCAACGAGATGCACTTCGTTCTTTACATAATATTTTTTGATGCTTTCATTCGCCTCCCCTCAAAGATTGCATAAATTCTATGAGCCCTTTCGACCACGTTTGACCGCACTTCGAGGTGGCGCTCCAGCAAAAGTGACAACAAAGCTCTGAATTTTCGTTCGTATATAATTGACGACTCATGAAAATGTTGTCGTAAATTGCAAGGTTGCACATTTCTAGAAACTCGATCTTCTTTATGTGATTAAACGGGGAGAATTTTCTGCTTCTTTTCTACCTGTGCTCTTGTAACCGCTCTGCATATAGAAGTCATATAATTTAGATCACTTCGTTCTACGGAAAAGATGAGTGTCGTGCCATCGTTCAAGCCGGCTATCATGTTCAAATGGACAGTAAGCGCTTTTCTTTCAAGAACATTTCCCATACGAGTTGCTTGGAATTTTCATATTTCTGTGGCTTTCAAACGAAATAAATTTGAGGAGGATATGAAGTTTGAGAAGCAATAAACCAACGTTTTTGGCATAAATAACAAAATCCTTTGGCAGTAATTCATTACCATTATCTTCAGGACTGTCAACAAACAACGCCCAACTATTCCATTGTTAGCATTAAAAAATTTATTGCCAATTATTAAATCACTGCAAAAATTTTTCGGGAAATTGAAACGAAAATTTTTGCTTGCACTAAAAGTGAAGGTAACTCGTGATTGGCAAATGATCGGCAGAGGAGATCGCATTGTGCTCGAATGCCAGGTGGCATATTTATTTATTTACATGTTTATTTATTTGCTCGCTTGTTAATTTGACTGCACATTCATTTGTTTAATTGTTTCTGCAGTTACTAACCATCTATTCATACCACTGTTGTTTTTTGTAATTTAGCGCAGTAATGAACGATTTAATATGTGAGAATTGAAAACAAGGTGGATAGTTTTTATTGGAGAATTGCTTGCGAGTAGTTTTGCACGTAGGAAACAACGCATCCGCTAAATAATTTCGCAGAAACCGCTATTATATATTCCGTTGAAAGAAATCGTAGTGAATCGTTGTTTTCTATTCGCAATTATAACATTTTGCAAAGATCGACACTTGATTCACATGTGTAACCATTGTGGCAGTTGTAATATTTGGCTAGTTGTTTGCTTATCAACTTCAACTCGATGCACTTTGCTAACTCGGCAATCATATAGTTAAAGGGCTGCTGATTGTCAAATGTCATCAAATAATACCTTGTTAATTTATAGGTGCTGGTTTGAAATCCGAAGCCGTAAGTAACTTGGTATCGTGGCGTGCGCGAGGTTCTATCTTATCGATACATTCAAATGAAGGAGGTCGTTTGACCATTCAGGTATAACTGAATTGTATTTTCCAGTGAGTATTTTGAATTACAGCGAATCACCTTTATACCCTAATTCACGTTGAGGAAACTCTCGTCGCTCCGAAGCGAGACGTCCCTAAGTTTGAGATCAGAGTGACCCGAAGCGTTAGATATAGCAAAGCTAGAACCCATGTGCTTCTGTTTGTTCTACGTGCGATAACGGCCCAGCCTCGCGTTCCGCTATAGCTGTAGTCTTGTTGCCTGAGGCATTCTTTTAGGGGCAGCGAAATCAACGAATGGGGTATGTATATGCGGTGTGCGTATCTCTGTGTGACGAGCAGAGCGTCTTCACCAATCAGCACTTTTGGGGTTTGTATGGCGCCGCCGTTGTTTTACGAATCTTATGTAATTCACTGATATATCAGTGATTAAATATACTAGGTATGGATCTTCGAATTTGTTCCACCATTCCCAGTACTCATTTGATGCTTGATATTAAATGCTTTTTGGGAAAGTTTGAACTATATATTGGTGTTATTAACCCACTTTTGCTAGTGGATTTCACAGTCTTTCGCGGTTTACTCATTGTTTTGCGAAAGTGTGGCCTTGACGAGTGAAGGTCAGTATCTATAATTTTTTATTCAAGACAACTTTTCCTCTCTGAAATTCAACTTTCCCAGCGTTTAACGCTATCAGTTTGTAAGTTGGAGTTTGTGTTGAAACTTTCACTTAGATCCGAAGCAACCTTCGACTCCGAGCAACTTCACCTGTCTAAATTAAGCCTTGTTATCCCTTACAGTGTTATCAGTCAACAGACCGGAACTGTGTCCCGGAGATCTGAAGCCTCATATTTATGAACGTTATGAATTCAAATGAATTCAATCTTATCGGCACATATGGCTTAACTACCTATAACCTCTACATTTCTTTCCCGTAAATCGCTTTCAGCAAGGTTCACTTATGTAAACCGTAAACCCTTAGTCGTTCACTTATGACTATCAAGCTCATTCATGGAGAACGGCATATATGGAGCTGTTGTTGCTTAATCATTTCCCGACATTTATAATGGCCATTTTGTTCAATATTTATCATTTTCCTGGGCGACAAATTGCTTTCAGCGGCTTGTTTCAGTATTCCTTCGCAGTGGGTTAAATCCAAATGTACCGCTTGTCTAATGCAACATATATCATTTGCTCCATATCTGCGCTATGCAGCCATCCATTTACGTCATAAGTGATGAAATGGGAACGAAAAAGTTCGTAATTCGAAAATAAATCATATATTTGAGATGGAACGCTTGTAATCGAAAGTGTACAGAATGGTGATGGAGGCCACTATACGTGTAAGGCATCGAATGCGGCTGGTGACGTCGATAAAATCATCCGTCTCAGCGTTATTAGTAAGTCAGTTTGGTGTTACATATCATGAAGCCTACTAGAATCGGTCCCATCGAATTTCAGTTTAAGAGATTCCAGTGGTTTATTGTTGTCGATGCAAATTTCTGCTTATTTTAAAAGTCATTTTAACGTCAAAAATTTTTCAGTCAGAAGCAATTAATAATAACATTTCCATACTGTTCTATGAAACAGGAAGTTAAATGTTCAAAGCGATGGGCACATTATGTTTTTCTCCAGTAAAAATAAAATGTTGCATATTTTCCTGCCAGGTGATTCCTTATTGTTTCCCAAGTTTAATAGATAAGTGTTTGAAAGGGTGAGTGAAGTTTGAGTTTGAGTTGCAACAACAAGAACGCCATATATCGTCGATTAACATTTACATCAGCTTTGGTCTTCGATATGCGGGATTTCTGTTTCACGAAGTTCAAACTGTTGATGCTTTTAGCGCCACCCTACATGCCCGATCAGCATACAATCGTCACGGAAACGGTTATCGCAGGGCAACCGTTCAGCGT
Source organism: Ascaris suum (assembly GCA_013433145.1). Taxonomy (NCBI): domain Eukaryota; kingdom Metazoa; phylum Nematoda; class Chromadorea; order Rhabditida; family Ascarididae; genus Ascaris; species Ascaris suum. The sequence continues at coordinate 162,896 of CM024180.1, forward strand.
TTACGATCCAGTATTTTCAGCTCCGCTGCCACAGGTAATGCACATGTTGAATTACTTTCTTTGGTGTTTATTGTAGCTGATATATTTGTTCTTTTTAAATACTTCGAATCATTTGAACTTCAGCAAGTCCTTCTAAAGCAGCTGTATGAAAAGAAGAGAATTGCAAGATGACTTTTCCGGCGTTTATTGACAGCCGCAATAATGCTCGTCGCAGTCTTTATATTTATCTTCTGATTAGAAAAACTTGTTTAATGATTTTTAGTGTGTGCACTTAATGTTTCAGCCTTACGAAACCGATTTTCAATCTCTGCACAAGCAACCGATTTTCACTCTCTCTTTGTTCATAACCTCCACTAGGCTCTCATACGTTGAAATAATTGACAGACTCAGATATTATTCTGTTGTAACCGGAAAGCATCTACCTTAATAGAAGCGGCTATAGAGCAATCGTTGAAACTTATGAAATTTTCACCTTCTAATCACATTTTAGAAATAATCCACAGCTGTTATTTCTTTTTCACTTGCTTCCTCAAAAATTTGTTTACGTTTTAAATTAAATTATTTGATACATGAGATAGATTTAGAAGGCTGCCAATTGTTCATTTACTGATGTTGAAGGAGTGAATGCGTTAGTGAAAGAATGAGAGCTGGACAGATTGATATTCTCTTATTTCATTTGAGATAACACGGCATTTGAACGGTCGTCCGAATCGCTGACGGTGGTCCCAGTATTCACCTATCCGACGATGAAAACGTCGTTTGCTTATTCTGCAGTCGCGAACAACGGATGCAGGCGGTAATAAATGCATCGCGGGGAACCAGCTGGAGAATCGTCAAAAACTTCCAAGTGTAAGTGTTAGGTATGTTAGTTTTAAAAACAATGCACTGAAATAAAACTGCGTTGGAAATTCGTGGTTTTTCCGGGAATAAATTGACATAGGTGAAGCTTTTAAATCATGAAATCTGCTCCAGTTGATGTCTGTTTAGTTGACATAAAACCCATGGATATTTTCGATCGAACCTAATGAAAAACTCGGCTCTAGCTGTTTTTATTGACTCTTTCTGCTTGCACACACCAAACTGCGCATATCTTTCAAACATGCTTTCTTTGTTGTGTGCCATTCGCACCGCACAACGCTTTCATTACCTCCTAATTTTGTTAAAATGCGCAACCTTGTAACCGCACCATCTTCGTCCTATTCACCTTATAGACCAAAACAATTTTTTCCCCATTATTGGTAGCAGGGAGATGACGAGGAGAGGAGGGTAGGGAGCTGATGGGAACGTGGACTCAAATTCTTGTTTACTTTCAGGTGGAATTCACCCTTTCGTTGTTGTGCAGCTCTGTGTTCATTTCATCATCCTCAATATTGCAACTTTACAGTTCCACCAAATCTGGACGAACCTTCCCATAAATTGAAGCTGTCGGACGTTGCACCAGATATCTCATGGTCGGCCAACGGACAATTGCTAGAAGAGGGTCACGCAAAACGCGGTATTATTCTGGCACCTGGTGGCAAATCGGTGAGTATGCAAACATCTCTTTGATTCATCCAGTACGAATGTTTTTGTAGCCACATCATTAAGAATATCGATTCACCCGATTTGTTTACTACTAGAATCCTCTGTTAGCCATATGGAGCCAAAATAGTGGAAAGGTGAAGACGAAACAATATCTTCAAACTGAATAAATCTTTGTCAATATAAAAACTGAAATATACGATGGTGGATGTTAAATTATTGCTTATGTGACATTGTATTGTTGATAACTCAATGATGAGCTGTTTTCACATGACTAATTGCCACCGAAATAGCAGTGGTTGTTTAGTGCGGGGAATGTGTTCCTTACGGGATTCACATCTGAAATTCAACTATTCTATTGTTTTTCTCGCCGACGTTTTTGTCGACATTATTTTTGCCTAAAAATATTTCGCTGCCTTTCACATCGAGCGTTTTATGTAAAAATGCATCTTTTTCACTTCGCTCTACCTCAATGCACAGTTTTTTAGGTATCCATTATTTTATACGGATTGCCATTAACCTCTAGGAAAATTTACTTTAGATTTCATTCAATCCTAGATTCTCGACTTTTATCATATATCAAATTTTTGTTTTATTCTCCGAAATTCATGCGGAATCTTTTATGATCCAAAATCATCCGAATATCGGCATTTTGAATTAGATCTCTTATTTTATCTTATAACCGTTAATATTTACTCTGATATTATATTTGATTTATAAGATTCTCTTGTTCAGATTGGCGTAATTTGTCCCAACTCATAGGTTTTCAGTTGTTTATCCAGGTCTCAGTCTTAAATAAAGTCTATAATTTCTTTCATTTCCGGATCATCGGAGTGTTCAATACTCATGATGTTGATGTCATTTTAGAGCCTAGTGTATTTGCCTACTCGAACTGCCGAAAGCATTTCGATCTCGGAAGAATTTGAGAATCTGTTTTTGTGCTTTCGATCATCTGATTGACGCCGGCTTTTTGATCGTCTTGGTCGTATGTACCTTATTCCTTTTTTATTTGATTTTATGATTTGAATGATTTTATTTTTTACTTTTTTTAGCGAGGCAACTGTGATTTTAATTGCTTGCTTTTGAAACAGTTACCCACCGCTTAGTGCAAACCGCAAAACTCGACCAATGTTATTTTTTATGCTTACTCAATTTGTGCAAATATTGGGCGGCCGTGTTAGAGCGTAGTTGCAAAATAGGGAATATCGGTGTTAATATGCAAGCTTCACGAGTATCGCTCAGCAATATTTACCCATTTATAGACCCTACAGCTTACATTGTTCGCAGCGTCTCGAAATCGCCATAAGTTTGGGAGGAACGATGAGGAGGAAAGGGTTAGCCCAGGGGGAAGGATGCGGCTTATAAATAGATTGACGTGGTTCACTGAGCCATGCATTGTGGAGGCTTCCGGACAGATGGCGATGGAAAAGCACGAGATTAGGTTGATCAGAAAAGGCTCGGTGATGAGGGCAAGTTTTCTAACCGATGAAAGAAAATGGCTCTTCAGAAACAAGGGATGGATGAGCGTATTTTTGACGGCTTCTTTCGAAATTCAGTCGATCAGAGAACGGCACCTAACATTTCACGTACAGTATAGTTGACAGTTTGCCATTCGATAACATGTTGAAGCATTTTCAATAGAATTGAGCCATTCCACCGGTCGGCTTCCGCTCAGTGATGCGTGATGGTGCGTCAAAAGTGCATTCCACCTGAATGCAGCAAAAAATTACATCCGTGATTACGCTGGTTGGTTTACGCGAAGAGTTCGTGCTGGGTGAGAGGAGGGTGGGAGGAGGGCTTGACAAATAAAGAACTGAATGTAGTGTGCGACTTCATTCATTCTCTGTCGTTTGTTTAGGTGGTTTTGGCTGTATTTTTCGAAGAACAAAAAGCTGGCAAGTGGATCGGCACAACATGCGCTTATTGATTTCGACTAACTTTTTTTTCCATTTCTTCTCACTAAACCAATCAGTTGCATATTCGCCAGGAAACATGCGCAATGCTGGTTTAATATTTTGCTGGCTGACGCGGTCGTACCTATGAATCCTCTATAGCGAATTTCTTTTTATGCGTTTTTCGGAAGCTCCCATTTGCAATAGAGATTCTTTGGATATTGTCATGCGCATTTATGTGTCCATCCGCTTATGGTGGAATCGCGGAAATTAGAGCAACAAGTTTCAGTGCTTACAATGCTCTTTAATGAATGACTTTCTTTAGCAACATTGAAATTCGTCAAATTGTATCGAGAGGAGAGAGTTATGGTCACTTAAATGTGGCAAAAAATTTGCATAAATTTCGCAACTAATTGAATTTCCGTTTTGTTTCGGCTAACTTGCATAAAAGCAATCTTCACACTTTATTCCGAACATTTTTTTTTTGCATTTCTTAGGATAGTTGTTCGGTGGGTACAATTCTAACAATAGATATAATTTCGGCTGAATTGGTATACTTCAATTCTCCCATGACTTAACATCTTCTTGCCAAATGCTGCTTAGTTTTGCAGAATAAATGCAAATTTTTAAGGCAACTTTAGCTTCTTTAGCTTCTTTCGAAGTTGATCAATACATCTAAAAATTATAAAAAAGTAAGAGTTATATAAAAAAATAAAAAAGACGTCGAAAGGTCCATGGAGGGAAACGATAAAGAAGATGAATCAGATGTTTTTTTTATTTAGTTCTTAAGTTTATAAAGAGGAAAAATGAATTTAGAAACGATTAGGTGCAAACCAAATATAAAAACATTCAAATGCTTCATCGTGACCTCAGTGGAACGCTATTTATCTTTTAGATTTGTATTGGATTGCTTAAGTGGACATTTATCATGGAAATTGGTATAAGGAATCTTTTTGATAGCCATGGTAGTTGTTTAATTATTTTGAATGCTGAATATTCTTATTAAAGGACATTGACATGGGCAATAACCGAACGAAATCAGAGATAGAACAGCTCGAAGATCGTCTCAATGAATCATTTCCATTAACGGTTAGTCAACTCATTTTCTGCTAAAATAATTCGTTCTTTGCAGAAAGATCATATGAATTTATTTAATTGATGGGAAAATCTATTTTTGCGTATGAAGAGATTGCTTACAAAACAAGAGATATTCGCATTTCCACAGTGGTCGAATATTCTTTGTATATGCTTTTCTCGTGATTTATTTAACAATCATTGATACTCTTATATCCGCTTTTTATCTAAGTTCAAGCAAATTGCGCCATTACAGTTTTAACTTAATTCGTTCAGAAATTCGCGTTTTGTTTATAGAAATGTGCGATAAGGTAATTCTCTACTGATGAGATGATAATCGGTTTTGATTAGTTTGCTAATTTTCGATAAGTGTAATAACTCTTATCAGAATATTTCATACAAAAGGAAGTAAATGCTTTGTATAGTGAGTCATACAGTGTGCTGCATAGGGTTGCAATATATACACATATTGTTTTGATGTGTTCATTTAGCGGCCGCTTTCGTCTAATTGACCAGTTCCCCTCAGAGGCTGCTTCGTTTCATTTCTCAGGGTCGCGGTGAATCACGCTAGCCACATATAGAAAAAATCTTTAAGCTAGAGATTTCCAATATATGATGTCCTCCTATTCCGCTTCGTAAATTTATGTTGCACTTCTTTGCAACTTAGTTGAAGAACGGTGGCACCCCGGTTGCGAACCCCGAACGCAGCTGAGCTCGTGCACAACACAGCGTACGCACGACTACCATACTCTGGATTCTGCAGGCCAATACTGAGCCCATCACAGGAATTCGAAAACCTGTAACCAGAATGTCAAATAATATCCCCGTTCAAATTCCCAGCTCAGTTGAGGCGGGGAAGTGGATGCCGATCATTGCAGAGAGAGCGATCGGTCATCCAGCAAGTGCATTTTCCCCGCCTCAATTCAGCTGAAGTTTCCGCGGAGACATTTTCATTATTCGATTCGGTTACAGGTTTTCGAATTCCTCTGATGGGAGTTAGTACTCGCCTGCAGTGTAGGGTACGGTAGTCGTGTGTACGCAGTGTTGTGCACGAGCTCAGCTGCGTTCGAGGTTCGCAACCGGGGTGCCATCGTTCTGTGCAAGAAAGAGTGCGCAAAATGTCACGTTCCGAAGAGCCCGTTGGTAGTGGAGAAACCTGCCCTGTCGTGTTCGCGTGCGTCTTTGTTGTGAAAGTCTACATAGTGAGCGGTGGTGGTGTGGCCCGTGTTGCTGCGTTCGCTATAAAAACGTAGTCCTGTGCGTTTCGTAACTGACTGAGTTTTCTTGCTCGCATATCATTCTGTCGACATTTTCATATTATGTATGCTGCATTTTTAAGAGCTTGTTAACAAATCTCTTTTGCAAAGGCTTGGAGGTGGGAAAGGAGGTTATCTTCAAGTAATATGTTCAGTTTCTGCTTTTCTTTCGATTTCGGTTTTGAAGTGCCTCACGTGCTTCATCCATGATCATTAGACCTCTCCTTGTTAAGATTTTGAAACTCCGCACGTACGTGACGAAGCAAATTTGGCACGCGTACTCGTTGCTGTGCTATGCTGTCGCGTTCGATTTCGAAATTCTTCTGCACCGCAGTTTTCAGTATTTCTGTGATTAAATGCAATTCTATGCTTCTTTGGTCGTGCCGATTTACGTTTTCATATCGCAAGTGTCGTTTTACTTCCATTGTCTATACTGAGTCATGAATTGCTTTAACAAATTGACTTTGAATGAGCGCATTATGACAGCATCGTTTCTGCGCATGTGTGCTGTGTGTCTATCTGCGTGCGCAGTATTATCAGCTCAGGATTCACTAAAGCTACAGTTACGAAGTATGCTCGATAAAATTCACAGCGTTATTGTAAATCATGTTGTTTCACAACCTCTGGGAAAACTTACACGCACTTAACTGTAGAAAACATCGCATACGTTTCACAGCGTTCGCCTCTTCGTTTATGTCGTTCGGGTTACAGATTCAGAAAAATTATCTAGTACGGAATATCCGAGCGGGCGACAAGATCAGGTTAGTTATTTTATCGTAGTATTGCTTATTTCAATTTGTTAATAATCCATGAAATTAGCTGTTCTTGTGAGCGAGATGCAAAGGCGTACATCACATGTACATCCCCACCTATTTTCTCATCCAGAACTGATTAGGGGTTACAGATATTAGTTTACATTTTCTCTGTAAAAAAACTTGGCCTATTGGAGGTGTTGGAGGTGACCTGAAAGCCTTGTGGCTATAAATTCGAAGATCTGTTCTCTATCTTGCTTAATTTTTCGCTCATCTTTGGTTTCTTACTTTTCTGCCGCTGTGAGGAAATAGTGTGATCCATTTTCATGTATATTGATGCTTTGCCTGGAAAGGTGCTCCATATCATGCTTCAGTAGCGTTGCTGCGCACTCGAAAAATGCCACTTCAAAAGTGGTGAGTCCAAACAGTTTTCATGTTGCTGATTTTGGCTCTGCGTGCATATTATTCACTTTCAGATGGACGACTCTGAGGCCCTACATGGAATATACTTTTCACATAGGCGTGAGAGAGTTGCCACCATCCGAGAAGGAATACTGGCCGCGGGAGGTCGTCGTGAGGACAGACGCAGCAGGACCGCCGTGTGTCAACGTGGCCAATTCATCGAATTGCAAGAGGCAGGCACAGCGCTTATAAGGCTGAGATGCGCCAGCGAAGAATATGGTCCAATAAGCCACTATTGGCTCATTGTGGTGCCAGGTAACTTTACTCAGGTTCGTTATTCAGGACACATGTTACTTGTGCTTAAAGTTCCAGGCTTCAGAAACAACAGCATAGGTATTTGCGTTTTCGAGCGCCCACAAGAGTGTATGACCTCAGCTATCATCATGCAACTGTAATAGGCCTTCTGTTCTCCATCTAGTGCTGCCCTATGTTTTAACTGAATAATGAATGAATAGAATTTCTCATCTTCGTTCTTTACTTCACCCAGTTTACCTTGTTGTTATAATTTCAGTGGCAGAAGTGGATGCGGTCGAAGAAACTGATTGCTTTTAGGAGTGTGATAGGTTAGCTGTTATGTTGGAAAGTGATGTGCAGAAATTGGATAAATTCCTCTCATACCCACCCTTCCGCAATGGAATTGTCATTAACTGAAGTTTTTTGGAAGCACTTGAACGGAGAAGTCTGTCATGCTGTGCTTGGCCCACTTTGCCAGCAAAAAAAGGCGCTTTTCAACGGAAGTAGAGCAAATCGCAGTGAAAGTAGGTGTGGAGGTAAATAAATTGCAGAATTCACAAGTGCATTACTTCTGTCTCATTGAAAATCTTCTAATAGCAAATGCCTTGAATTCAAAAAAAAAAAAAAAAATCAGTCGAAATCAGTAGAGAAAAAAACATTGCACTCAAGTCATACCTTGAGAATGTGGGTCTTTAAAAAAGCTTTCACCTGCATAACTTTGCAATAGAGGCATTGATTGCTGATGCGGTCCATTTGATTGGCAGGCGATGTATGATTAGTATTGTAAAGCCGGCAGCAATTGGTAGTGGTCATATGCCACGATCGTTGTACTTTGAGTGGTGTCTGCAAGCGTTTGCATATCATTTTTTCGAAAAATACATTCCACGGCTATAGCTGTTTATTTTTCGACACTTCGCAGCTCTCATTCTGAAATAAGACTTTCATGATAGGAACTCGATTCAGTTTTTTGGATTGGTATATCTCTGTTGTTAACAAACCGCTTGTACCGCATTTTTATATGACATGTACATTCAAATTTTCGGCCTTTCTAGATGAAATACTGCAACTGAGTATGCCATACCTACAGGGATATTTTTATTTATTTCAGGACTTGAAGTCAGCATTTCAGGATGATGTACTGAATTTGGACTTCACCTCACTCCAGAAGAGCATGGCGCAAATGAAATTGCGCCACGAGTTATCTCATGGCTCAATACTCGGATTCGAAGTCGAGTACGCAAGGCCAACAAACAGCATCCTCACAAGAGGTCACCTTTTCTGCGAAGTTCTACTTCTTATTTCCCCAGTTTGATGGTGGTCGATGACATTTAGGTTGAGATTTCCTACTGTCTTGTATGCAGATGGTCCGTTTAGGAAACTAAGGAATGTTTAAGAATTTGAAGAAGGAAATAAAGTGGAAGGAGGATGTAGACGGGCAAGAGGAGGGCGATTTTGGAGCGACGGAAGAGTGGAGAGAGAGAAGTTAAGGGAACACGGAAGAATTTCTGATCGTGGCATTTCTTGTGTTTTTTATTTCACACGGTTCACATAGTTTTCTCTTTGTTCATCCAGTAGCCTGATTACGGTCATTCCCGTGTTCCTTCGTCCGTTGAAATCCCTTTGTTCCGCAACGCTTTTTTTTCAATTTTTTTTTTCAATTTTAGATGACACTTGCAAGAGCAGCGCACCGTACGAGGTGCATACGTTGCTGCGGGCATTGCATTGCTCGAGATGCAGCAAATGCAACGCGACGATCGGCCATGTACGGTTGGGGTGAACAGGCAAGTGTGCGTTTATGGTCCCGTAAGTTGCATTCAACTCATGCTTTATGTTTTTCGCGTATCAAACCTCACTTCATAGGTGCAGCCATTTCGCGCTTCGAACAGCTAATGCTACGCTGCCGTTTCTATGTGTCATTGTTCAAAATAGGGGAATTAGGACTTAGGAGAAAGGTTGGTTGTGGTCGCCGAATATGGCTCTAAAAAAGGCGCCACTGTTATGAGCGCTTGACGACGAGGCGTATTATTAGAAGAAACATAGCGAAACAGTTGCTATCGTTTCAAGATATCAACGCCAATTAGGCAACTTCGTCCTACTCAGTTCTGCTAGCTAGATCAGGTTATACATGGCGTTCAGAAGAGCCAAAATGTGGCTTTCGAGTTTCGGACTACTCGGAACCCTCTGTTTTCTTTCGATTGAGTTATACTGCCCCTAGTGAACAAACTGCCTTTTATGGCGAAAGAAAATGGGATGGCATAATTCACTTGTAGGGCCTTCTAAATCATTTCTTGAATAATTTGAACGAATAGATGGATGAAGCTGTTACGAAATAGCTAGAATTCGAATTTCCACTTCGTTTGATGTCAGTCCTGTATTTCTGAGATGGTTGTAGGATCGGGTCGTAGTTTTCAAGCTCCGCCGTTGTGCAGACGTTAGTCAGTCCGTTGCGATGGGCAGGGACATTTTATTGATCAGTCACAAAGGATAGTAATTTCGTGAACGCGGCCAGGGCGAGCTTTCACATACGGCGACACATACGCCGCTCACTTATGCTCAGCGCACGAAACATGAAAGCAATTATAATGGTTGTCTGAAGCAGACCAAGCAAACGCCGCCCCTCGCACTGAAATGACCTATGATTGGTTAGCAGTCTCAGCGACTACCAGTCGACATGCGTTCCTTATCACGCATTCGCCTAGCTCGTTGTTTATTTGAAAATCGAAGACGAGAATAATTTGTGGGGATATTTGTGGCGGTATAGGTATTCAACTTGCAGATATTTGTTCGGCCATCTTCGTAGCAGTCAAAGTTATTGTTGAGGTGGATAGCGACTTTTAATTTAATTATTGCTAGTGCTACGTGGAAAGGCATATCTCAAATGATCCGTTCTTATGTTAATATTGGTGTGCTTGGTTGTCTGTTTATCCTCGATGTGTCTTTTGAACGTCGAGAAGGATGCGAGAAAATGAGTTCCATAGGATTTGCTTTAAACTTCTGCTCGACTCAGCGAAGAGGTGCTCTTTTCTTCAGTGAAGTTATGAGGAGCATTCTGTCTATTCTTGCGCCTCTCATATCTCAAAACTCTTATTATTTATCTTTCTGCTCTGTGAGATGTTTGTTCTACCTCCCGTCATTAGTGCTTGTATCACTTTCATATATTTCAGTTATGCACAAGTTATACAAGTTTACAGCAGAATTTAGAGATATAAGGTGAGTATGGAGGAGTGATTCAGCAGTTGTAGAGAAGAGAAGGGAACAGGTTACATGAAGGTCTTTTTAAAAAAGTGCTTTTTTGTTGCAATATAGATATATCTACGAAAACGGGTAATAGATTTCATGGCTTATGGACAAATCGGCCTGTGAATGAACAAGCATAAGACGTCTACGCTTTGATTTTAAGGTGCTCATTACTTTTGAGGGAAACCAACAAAAAGCAGTTTGAGGTGTGGCTGTAGTCGTAAAAAAATTGACTATTACGAAACGCATAATTGTTGGTAAACAGAAGCTGCAATTACGGCACACGGAGGGCGCTTTCACTAGGGAGCTATAGAAAGCCCTTCCTTGTGGTGCGTTGTGCGCCAAGCTGCAATCGAGTGTGGTAGAGTGGCCTCCTGAACCGTGTTGCAATAGTTCTCGTGTTATGCGTTATAAAGGAGCTTGCAGCGAATGATTGTCGTTATACATAGTACTTTCTGGGCAGAATAAACAGGGCTTTCTGGGCTCCTTCCTGGCAGTTTCCCTCATTGTCCTTTCTAGCCAAATTTCAAACAACTTTCGTAGAAGGCTTTCGAAGTTTCTTGGATGACCTAATCACTATCAGGCTATTCTAGCAGTATCAGGAGTGGCAGAGATCGTTGAACTGATCTACTTGGCGATGAGCAAGTTCTTTCTGGTATTTAAATACCCTGGAGCATGCGGATTTAACGTATTTATTGGCAGTCACTGATGGCAGCTTTAAGCTTTGTTCGCTGATATACCGCCGCTAATGCCTAGAGTTTTATCGCAATTTATGGTCGAAGTAAAGTGACTGTTATATAGTGACATGAGGTGGGATATGATGGGAGTATAAATTTGGTTACAGATTTCGTTGCACGTACAGAGCAAACGTTAAAATTTTTCTGATTTGACGCTTTTTTTTGCTCGTTTCATAGTACACGATGAAATTTGGGAAACGTATTGAGAGGTTTGAGGCACTATTGTGCACAAAGTGGTTTTCTTAAAACATTCGTTTTCGAGATTGCGAACATTGTATGCGAAAGTAATGCACTGTTTGACGTATAGTTTTATGTGACTTCGGTTTGTTAGGATTTATGAAGAGGTCCTCAGCATCCCTTCTTTATCTGCTCCCCTCTCCGCGTCTCTGATTTGTGGAAAATTCTCCACTTCGTAAGCCCATTGTGGAGTCGAAATTTGATTAATATTCTGCCGGAATTAGTGTGTTTCAGTATATTCCCAGTGATAAGCTTTGTTATCTCGCTTTTTTTCACTGAGAATGATGCATCGAACTTTTCATGTCGACAGTTGTTCTAGTCCGCATAAAATTTCCAATTCTTTCATTGAGTTATTTGCGTTCTTTGGATTCATATTTGGATGTCATGTAAGTCTCCCAATCTCTTTCGTTCAGCGGGAGTAGCTTCTTTCCTTTTCGCTACCCTATTTCGATTACCTCATACAAAACGAAGTATTTTCTCTCTTCATTGTTTCTTTTCTTTCCATAGTAATTTTGAGTTATCAATTCGAGCTTGTGTTCATCTTTTTCTTTTGCAGTATGCAAAAGAATTTGCACCGTGGCTGTATATCGATTATCAAACGCAATGGAAGTGCGGTGCCACAAAAAACAACACAATACCTCATCGCCGGAAGCATTTTTCTTCATGTGAGTACTTTCTCTTCTCTATTAACTCTGCAACACAATACCCTACTCTGCAACCCATTTTTATATACTGAGTTTTGCTAAAATATTCACGTAAGGAAGTGATAGATAAGCAAGCTGCCATCTGTAACCCAAATACTTGTAATTTCATGTTTCACGAAATGTTGTGTTTCGGGAGGACGAGAATACCATTCAACTGAGCTTTCCATAATATTTCGGATTACATAAAATATAGAAATGAGTTGGCAGAAAAATGCACTAGGAACTCCTGGCGATATCTTCTATTATAATACGTGGAGAAGGAGAGGGCTTCTCTGATTTAATAGCTGCTGATTAATTGGTTATGAGAGTCCATAACTGTTTTGATTCTGGGATGCTCTGTAACTGTTGCATTGTGAGCTTTTTAACCTTTATTGTGGGCGTATCCTCCTTTTTCTTTCACTGCTGAACACCTTCGTTTAGTTTACGTCTTCCATTTTCGCGTTTAAAACATACTCTGTTCAGCGGGAAGGCTTTTTCTTTTCTTTTCATTAGCTTAGTGACAGTTTAGCTTTAAGCTGTGCTCTTTGTAAATGATGAAAGCAGCTTTAAACTTCAGCATATTTCAGCATTTTTTGGTTCCTATTCTTTTTACGTGATGCATGAAAGTTATAAACCATCCAAAATTACAGTGCTATAGCTGCGTGGTTAGCCCACGAGGGCTACAGTCGATCATTGAACGCGTTCTATAAAGCCACGCAGCACAAGTCGAACGAGTCGCAACCGAGTGAGTTCCACACAAGGGAGTCGGCTGAGTCAATGGAAAATCGCAGGGGTACGTTTGTGACCTCGTTTTTTCACAGTGTCGATTTCTTTGCGGTATTGAGCTGAGGTTGAGTATTGCTAGTTCGTTGCCCTGTTTAATACAGTGGAATGCAAAATGATTTGTAACTACCACATGCGGACTTAGGCTAATGCCACTTTATAGTGAGCAAAAAAGAATCTACAATTCCAAAAACTGAATATTGCAGTTATGGCAAGGAGATCGAATTATGAGCAGATTGCGGTTAGGTTTGTTATTATGCTTTGCAGGCATCCATAGGTTGGCACTAACATGCTTTGCGCAGTTGGAAAATTGTGTTAATGATATATATATATATATATATATATATATATATATATATATATATATATATATATATATTCACTCTTCGTCTTTCTGGCGTCTCGACTGCAGAGATCTTTACAAGTAAAGCAGGAAGACTCACCGCCGGAAGGCTCAGAGCTATTTTACAACCCGGGAATGGAAAAATCTAGCATTGCGGCGTTCTGTGCTTGTGACCGGCCTGTTTTTCTTTTCCGGTTCTTTAGATAGCTTCGGTGGTGTAAATGGAGCGCTCACTATTTTCGCTCGAACGATGAATGAGATTTTGATTCCGTTTACGCACCAATAATGAAGACCACAGATTTCTGAGACTGTATGATGGGTGGAGGAATGCATCACAGTGAGGTAATTATCTTAGATCGAGCTAAGTGGTGAGGAACCGAAGGATTTCATGAGGTTGTACAATTTCGTTATAAGCTTGATCAGAGTATATAGTGATTCCGTCCTTGAGCATATGTTTGAAACAGGCGGGTCATCGCTTGGAAGCCTAATGTGTTTTAAATTTGTCCAATGGAACGGGAGAAAAAGAAAGCAGCCACGTAGCGTCTACAAACGAATGTAACGAGTCCTGTGCTGGCATCAAGGGATGATGTTGTAGGAATCCTCTTCGTGACATACGGCAATTTACTTCGTGACATACGGTAGTGCGGCGCTGAGGGCATTAAACGACAACGATATTTCTGAAAGTCTTCTATGAAAGATGACTTGTATGAGATCAGGTTTCAATAAAATCTGGACTGGGATGTTAAGGATAGTATCCGAGGAGTTCCTTGTTTCTTGAGAACATGACAAGCACGCATTCTGCAATCACCCTTGCATACATAGCGCCCCCGCTGAAATATGTGAGCGAATTCTCGAATCTTTTGAGGATGTTCAGCTGTCGATGTACCTTAACTCGATACTCAAATAAATTATTGGTGCGTTAAAGGCTGTCCTTCTTTTGCTAAAAGCTGCTGAAGGCAAAGTCAAAGAGGTACGGTAGCAAATATGTTAGAAAGCTGTTTGTGTTAAAAAGGTCACCAGGAACGAAACTGCTAGTGAATGTTGTATCAAATTTGGCTCACCACAGGGATCTGTATTCTTAACCACAGGTTTTTGCACATTGTGCCTCCACAATACGAATGGGAAAATAGTTATGTTCGTCGGTGATGTACCGCTCTTATGTAGCGGCTCTCCAGCGCAAGAGAAATTAGTGCAACTAAAAATGAACAACTTTTTTGGAGTAATTTATTTGTGTTTTGGAAAGAAGTTCTTGAGGTTAAAGTTAAAAAACACTGTCTTGAGAAGACACGTTACATCAAGGTGACTGTCGGAAACGAACCTCGACTCATTGTTTGAGACCGGCGATGCAGCAGTGAAAGTGGGATCCCTAGTAAGAAATCAGCCTTTGTGTGGATTCGAGTCTTACCTCTCATCACTACTTCACCAAAGCTTCTCAGCATTGTTATTCCATCTCATGACATATGAGTGCTGCAGGAGATTTCAAGTTTCGAAAGTACGCAGGGCTGTATTTCAACACTCTTATTTTACTAAAGATGAGGCTGTTCCTACCATGGCCGAGAACAACAAGCACAGGTCTCAAGGTCGTTCAGAAACTAGTCATGCATGGCTTGCGAGTGGTTCATGAGAGAGGGGAGTATGAACGCGTAGCTGAGTTCAATGATAGGTCGTTTTGTCATAACTACCAATTCGTATTTTTTCAGTCTCGGTAAACAAAACTGTTATTAGTTAACATCTCGTAGAGCGGAAAACCTCTAGTTTTGTTGATCCCCAGTGAGCCTCCATCGGATTGCGCGAGCCGATTCAGGAGTTTATCCGTGGCACCTGTTCGTCAGAGAGATGTTTGCAGTAATGAACCTGTTGCATCTGGTAATTAATGCAGTATTTTTCAGCCTTGCAGAAACTTGTTCTGGAGGGCAAAGTTGGGGAGGCGATCTCTCGCACTGAGAAGCTGTACCCGAATTTGCTATCGCGCAACAGAGAACTCGCTTTATTGCTCCACTGCCAAGAGTTCGTCGAGATACTCATTCAGTTAACAGAGATAAGTCTTCACTGAGATTCTTTTTCCAAACATTAAAAGAGTGTATTAATGCAGGAGGAGGAGAGGAGGGAGGAGGGGCGGCTTTACTGTAAAGCAAGGAAGCTTTCCTTGCATAAAATTTCCAGGTTCAATCGTGCTGACTTTGCGTTGCGTCGAAAAGTTTGGCTTCGTTCTTAATGAGCTAGAAGTCAGCAATCATTGCAGAAGGAGGGTGATTAAATTCTCCACATAGAGAATGCGAAATGGCGCAGTTTCGACGTATCGAAACATCCAAATCCCGGTCTTAGTGGGTGGACTAAGTGCACTATGTATCGTTTTGCCATTTTCAGTTCACTAAGAACCATTAAATGCCACCTACGATGGTGTAAGGTGGGGTAGGCTGTAGTGTTGTTGCGCGGCGTAACTTGTCCGAGCGGCTATAATCTCGGAAATTTTTAACTCGAAGTTTTAGTTGTTCTGGGAAGTTAAGCTAGGACTGAAATGTTTGAGATCGGAGATCCTCAGCTTTAACCCGTGGAAACTGAGATTCATTCTCATGTTTTAATGACAGTTAAGTAAGCCCTTCCCCTGTTTCCTTCTGCAACACTAATTACAAGAGCCAAGTAGGCGAATTGTCATTTGTTGTTTAGGATAAGGTGGAGTATTTTCGAGCTGCACTCGTAGTATAGTGACTGAATAATGGCATAAAGTAACGGAAAGTTCAGAAAGTTGTTATTGAACTGGCTGCCAGTATATTTCATACTTAACGCAATTAAAACCACTGTAACTTTCTCATATGAGGGTGAATGATCGTAAAGGCTTGAGACCTGATATATTGAAAGATATACAGTTCTGCGTATTTCAAGCTTCTGCGCTTGTGGTGTTTGAAATTGTGGGGTGTTCAGAGTTGAATGCTAACCAAGGTAGTAATGTAATAGTGCCATGTCTGCTTCCCTCTCCGCGCACAATCGCAGGCTGCTTTATTGCAACATTTCCTCTTGTTGTTTTTAGGCGACGGCATGTTGCCTGACTTCATTTCGGGTGCTGCTGAATGCAGTAAGAGTAGAAATGGATTGTTTAGAGGGATTGAGCACCTTAAAAAAGATGACCTGATGGCTGTTAAACAGGCGAGGTGTGCTAACATTAAGCCAAGCATGTATACTATAGGAAAGGGTCGTAAGAAGCATTTTCCGCTCTCATTTTTTCGGACTCAATATTGCAAAGTTGCCTCATCGTTTTTATTCCAGCTTGAAGCATCTAATCATTCGCTGCATTTTTACTGTATCTCGAACAAGCAGCAGAACTGTTTCGCGGATCCTAGCATCAGAAGCATTTCGTCCTAATCATACAACTTAGGAACTCTTTGACCTGATATTCCGCTATGCGTACTGTATCCTACAGCACTTCAAAAAGGCTAAAGAACCTTTGTTCTTAAGGTTGCGCTAATGCCACAGTTTTTTGCAAGGGCAAATTCCTTGAGCTGATCGAATTGACTGCGAAGCACTGAACGTGTAATAAAATGACAACTGAGTAATTGACGAATTGTTGAGTGAGCACACTTGCCGATGATTTTTTATGCTCTCTTTTAGCTACTTTGCAACCAGCTGCATTAAGCGAGACGTTATTTTCTCAAAAAGGTTCTTACCCTTGGAGAATTAGCTTAGAATTCGTTTCCTAAAGGAAACGGTGATGCATCGTGCAACTCATCCGCTGGAAACATTAAATCTCAGCTTGCGTCGACCGCATCTGCAAGTAACCCGAGCCGCCGCTCACTGCCTAAGGATGCACCTCTCCCAAAATCATGCTCAGGTTATCAGTTCATTGTTGTTTTTTATGATGTATCGTTATACGTTTGTGAAACGCCTTCACGTGCTCTTGATTAGTTGAAGGAAATTCATAATAATAACAGTGGGGACCCCTCTATCTGAGAGTGGTTCGAAGTACCAGCTGCACACCATCTCCCGCTGTTTTACAGAAATACTGCTATCACTTGTGCCTCCATGTACCTTTTTTTATAAGTATAGCTCTCATTAGATAGACATAGAAGTCGGTACGGTCTAGTTATTTGTGTTTATATACAGATTGATGGTGATTATCATTGAGTAGTTTAGATTTTGATTCTTTTGCTCAAATTTTTACTCGGACTGGCCGGTCCTTCACAATCGCTTCTAATGGGACTACTGTCGATGCGGGCGTCGTGAATCCATTTAAACGGCGGAGTGGTCAAGGTAGGGTTTTTTGCTTTCAAACTCGCTTTAAAAAGTGACTTGTTTCCTCATCGTGAATTAGATTGAGTTTTCCAAGCCGGTTTACGATATCTGCTATAAAAATTTAATCCATTTTCCTTTGAAGCAGAAGATTTTTGAGTATTTTCTTGTGGAAAAATTCCGGAAAATCAACTGCAAAGGAGAAGTTATTGCGATGAATTTAACGAACTTATTCGTACCCCGAAAAAAATTTTACCATCTTCGAAAGCTTTTCTTCTGAGATTGGAAGTTCGAATTTTTCTTTGCGGCAATAGAGATTTTTCAGTTATTTCATTAGGGCTGAACTACGACTTCAAGACGGCATCTCACGTAGACTAATTACTATTAAGCACGTTAGTAAGGCAAAGTTGGTTAATTCTTCGTTGGCTCCAGTTTTGAATTTGCCCCTAAAAGATGCTTCTATGAAGAATCTCACCGGGTGGCTGCTTGTTTGAAGTTTTTTTCAACTTATATGTTTTACACGAGTTGTTGAGAACCTTTTTTAATCGACCAGTGAAGTCCACCAAAATTTCCACGTAGCCATTTGATCGGGTTTCGGATTTCGCTAGACATGCGATCTTCGGGATCGAATAGTTTAGAAAGCAACTTTCCTTAATTGAAATGAAAGAGCAGATTTTTTGAAGCTGTTTATGTGGGAATTCAAAACGACTGGAAAGCATGTCAGAGATTCTGACACGCAGTGTTCTTATGGGTCCTATGCATGACATTTTTTTTTCGAGTTTCGATATTAAGTTAGGCGCTGAAAGTATTGAAACATTGAAACATATGAAACAATCTAAGCGCCTTTTGTCTTACCCGTCGCTTGTAGAAATTGTAGAGGGAGGGCTCCTTTTTGTGCACTTCTGCATTCGACTGTGTAAAACGCGTCAACTCAGCTTAAGAAAAGCGTGGAAAATTTCAGCACTGGAGTGACTCACTTTTCTCGGAGTAAATCGACCATCCTGACCGTTGCTAGTTGGGACATGCTATAATGTTGATGCACAAATACATAAACGACGCCCTTGTGATGCGCATTGCAAACGTGAATTTGCGCAAACTTAAACTTAAAGAGCATGTCATAGTGATGTGCATTCCCGAGTCGTTATCCACCTGCAAAGGTGGCCTTTAAAGGTGAGGTCGAAACGTTGATGAGGTGACAGTTCAAGCGAGCTTCTACTGCTGCGAAAAATAATGCAAGTTTGCTAAGTTCTAGGGGTTTGCGGATGAAGAAAAATTGTTCTGAACACCAGTGGTTTCATTGCCTTGACAGCGAAGGGGTGATGGCAGTAAGTGAGAAGAAAAAACGTTTTTTTAGTCGTTTCTCTCACTCCTTCGTTTCCTCTCTTCTTTTTAAAAAGACTTTCATTCTTATTGTGGCCCGAGGTGTGAATCCGACTGCGACTTGCGACTTCCACCTCTTCAACTGGAGGACGATCGAGGGGAAAGGGGGTAGGCCCATTTGAGGCTCTGATTTAGATGACATTTCAGAGCGGAGCATACAGCAGTCTCGTCGAGCATCAATCCGTCTTTCTCAAACCAGTACTGCTCACGGTCATTTCACTCCTTCGTCACATGCCTGTCAAAATGCTTCAAACTGAAACAGGTCACTTTTTGAATCCTATTTTGCTGCACTTTACTAACACCAGAAAAGTATGTTTATTTATTTGCTTACATGAACAAGCAACTTACGTCTCATGTTGACCTTGCTTCTGGTATACATAACCCTCAGTATTTTCGTGTCTTGATTTAACCTGGATATTGCACGCAAGCTGTATCTCAACTTTTCCTGTTATTCCTTACAGCGACTACAAGGGGATCTGGTTGCATCTCCTTTTTGATTACATAGGGTGGATGGAGGAAGTAGCACTGAGGAGTATGTTGGGAGGGGCTGCTAAGATGGTTGGGTACTGTGAAGTGCGTCTGACAAGCATCTATTGTAGATTCCATTCGTGCTTGTTCAATTCCATTCGTGTTTTCTTTCTTTTGTTTTTTGCTTTCTAGGAGTGCATGAATCGGAAAGTCCATGTAATCATCGGTCATGAGCACGTTTTCACGTTTAGATGTGCTCGAGTTTTGTTGCAAATAAGGAGGCTGATCCATCCACTTGAAGCGATGCTAAGTGAATTCTGAAAGAACATTTGAGCATTCTTTTTGCTTACTTGGCACTTATTGTTTGGATGGATGGTACGACAGGGTTCTAGGCACTTTATCTGGAACTCTTGTGTTGGCCAGTAGTGAGCTGTTATTTGTCTTTCACTTTAGCCTTTGAGAGTACAGTATGGTTTCGTTTGTTTCAGTTTTGCCGTTTTCAATGATGAGCCTATGGACGACGATTGCTCACTGCCGCATGATGCGAGCTTTTCTTCTAATGGAGTTGCACATGGTATAGTCCATCAGTGCCTTTTGATTTGCCCAAGCCATTTCTTTCGATATTGTGTTAAGCGTTGTAACGTTAGTAAAAGGTTTGGGTCTTACTGTTTAAGTGGACGCAAATAGCCCTTCCCCCCCCCCCCCCCCCCCCCCCCCCCACCTCAACACTCAGCTTTCTTCCTTTTGCCGTCATCTCTTCCGCCACCCCAACTTGATGGTCGGATAAAGTGAAATGGAGTCATCGGTTCAGGTTTAAGCTGAAGGTACCAAAAACGGTTTGTCAAAGAAGGTATATAAGTCATCTTCAGAATCGTTGAGCAGTTAAAGCGGGGTCTAGATTGCTTCTTTTCCCAATCTGGAGAATGTAATTGTACGGAGAATTGCATCTGCCTTTTTTATGCAAGTTGTTAGTGGTCTGAAAGAGGTCACTTGTGAATGTGGAAGCGACCATCGTTGTTGGCTTTTTTTTCGCCATATTATAGGTTTCCACTTTTGTTGCGGTATGGAGGAGCGGAGATGTGGGAGAAGAGGTTGAAGTATTGACATAGTTTTCGTGAAAGAAGAAGTAGTTGTGCGAGGAAGTGATGAACCATTTATTTTGAGATTATCTGCTTCTTTCATCGGTTGTTTCGGTGCCATCGTTTTCGTCACGAAGCACTTGCTAGCGGCTAAACGAAGTCTTTCACTGCAAAGTAGTTGCTGTCCAATAACATTAAGAGTAGGATCGAGCCGCTGGAAAAGCACTTCAGACATCGCTGATCAATATGGCTTGCAGAGTCGAATGGTCTTTCCATAGCAAAGAACAATGGATCAGGGGCAGAAGCGAACGTCGCATCCCATTGGCACGTTTCAGCAACAACGATCGTTGCAGAAGAACTAGGTTTGTGTCCACTATGAAATTCTTTAAGGCGTTGAGCCGTTTTCTATGGAATATTGTGTAAAAATGGAAAACTGTCCGACTCGATCGGCTTTGAGCTGGGAATTTTGTCAGAGCCGAGTTTGTTCAGAGAGTTGAAAGGTTTGCCACTAACGTTGCCACACCCTCTGACTTCGAGGCAGTAATGTTACTACCGATGTGAGCGTTCGATGACGGCTGAAAAGCGGGTTTGCAGGTTTTCCTTTTTTTGCTTTTAGTGATTCATATGCAATTACTCAGTATGCGAATAGGGTTCTCAAAATGTCTTCTGTTTCCAAATTTTTTGGTATTGGGCGTAAGTGAGATTTCGACTAGTGGGTCAGGTTTTCAATATTTGCTCTTGACTGAACTACTTGCTACTGTTGAGAAAACTGGTTTGTTGGTACCTGTTTTGGGATTTGCCACACCTTTTTTGAGGACTGCATAGACGAATGCGTTCATGAAGACGATGCTGGAGAGGACTGCAGATCGGCGGGCTACGCCAAGACAGAGCTGGCTCCGTACGAGCGCATGCAACGTCTCCTCGAGTTTGGCAGATCAGTGAATGCGCTCATCATAGAACTTCTGCATCCACGGCAGGCACTCATCAGTCGAATGCACGTAAGTGCTGGCGTCTGCACATTTTTCAGTGCTTGCTTGCTGTGCAGTTATACAAAGTACATATTTCCTTTATTCAGTGGTTTTTCAAACTTATCTACGATCCTACTTCATGATGAAACCGAGTGGATTAATAGAAGGGACTGGTAAATGAAGATTGTGCTAAAAAATGCATTGAATGGATTTAAAACGATGATGAATAAACTTTTTAAACATTTGCAGGATGCTTTCGCACTTATCTGTCAGGCTTCTCCGAGGCAGTCGCCAGTGGGTTACTTAATGAATCCATCGATGAGAGGGAAAGCTACAGCTGCCATGAACAGCGCCATTCTTGGTTTGTTTGTTGAAGCAGTGGTTTCTTTGATTCTCTTGAGTTGAGAAGGATGCAGGAAATCATCGGTTCCATTTGAGATACATGCCTTGGGATGTACCTACTTTCGAGTTGTGCATTCTGCTTATGAGCGCTTGGGTCTTCTGCACTTTTATCATTGACAACCGTGATTTTCCAAAGGCTTAGATTGTTAGATATTTTTTGTTGCGAACAGTGACTGGCATTCGAGTCAAAGAAAATCAGCGTGCTTCACATCTTGAAAGAACATGACATCCCAGAAGTTTTCTGGCAAAGGCTGGGTGTTTTTTAAAAATTATTAGCAGTACAAGTTTTTTGAAAAGCTTGTCTCCATTTGAATGGAGTGGAGAAAATGTTGACAAAGTACTATTTTTGGTTTCGATTTCCCGATATTTTTTAGTTTTTACTATAAGAGGCTTATTAGAGTCAACGCACAGCGAAACTCTGTTTTCGCGGTGACATTTCTATTGATTTCTGAGGGGGGGGGGGAGGGGGAGGGGGCAAGTACGATTCGAAGAGCTTGCCTTCTTCTAAAGCAGGCGCTTTCCTCTAGCCCGTAAATGTTTCTCTTCAATGACTTTAAAGACCTGTCATGAATCGAATAATTCTGTTTTTTTTTTTTTTTTTTGAGGGGGCGTGGTCAATTTTTGAAATTTTAGAATTCTTGGGCCTTCCTGCACAGTCAGTTCTGGATCGACACTTCCATAGAGCGTGTGAGATGCGTCATGAGCTTGCACTCGCCCAAGTTGGTGCTGCAATGTTCGCTGATGTGGAGAAGATGGTGCTTTGCGAGGAATTGGTCCATCGTTAGGCGGAAGTATTGCGCCGTGCACTCTTTTTATCTCTTCTATGAACTATTTGTTTCAATTGTGCTAGCAGAAAATGTTTACTTGTTTACTTGCTGAGGAACATTTCTGTTTGCCGCTGTGTGTTGTTTGTATCAACTCCCTCCCCTCCCCTTCTCTTGCAGTTAGAAAAATGATGCAGAAGACATCTGCGTAAAATTTCATATGGTTTTTGCATGATATAATTTTGTAATGTCGTGGAGTGGCGAAAGAAGATGTTTTTTCCACATTATTCAACTTTTGATATTAGATCACTTTTTTGCTGCAAAGTAGAAGAAATGTTGTACTCGGCTTTCGTCGACTTCCAGCTGTTGGGAGGTTCCTTCTTGTTTGAGACACATAAAGGGGAGGGGCAGGGGAGGAATAAAAATAGATACTGATGGACGACTTGCGCGTAAATGAATCCCGGCAGAAAGCGGAACACTGCGCTTTGTTTAATAATGTTCTTTCTCTGCTGAGGTTTCTCAGCAAATATAAATCGCCCATCATCATCTCTTCATTGAATATGCATACATATATGTACATTATATACGTTTACATATATATGTACACGTATTTATCTGTGCACATATATGATGTATATGATGTCATCGCCGTATGTCAGTTGCTAAATGCAAGGAATATAGAGCCATTTATTAGACTTCGCATATCAGTTGACTGTTGTGTGCAAATGTTGTATCATCGTAACCAGCATCTACAGCGATGCGGGCGGCTTCTGGCATTGTGCATGAATAAGTACTCCAAATATTTCTTTAAGGGCTAAAACTGGGGAACCAAAGATAATGGACACCTAAGATTTTGTGGAATCCAATGTGAGATGATGTGTTATATTACCGAAGAATTTCCTTGATTTGTAAAATATCAAGTGGGGAACCATGAGTGAATAGCCATGAAATGGCCCTTTTACATTCTCTTACAGTCGGTTTTGTCGAAATTGGATCTGTTACTTTCTGTCAGTGTTAGTTTAAAACGACGGAAATTTGTGTGTCACAAGATGTCATTACTTGGTTCACCTTGTTCAATGACTGTTCCGATTTTGAATCCATTTTTTGTCGTTTTTTTTAAATTTTAATTTTTGATGCCTTTCAACGCGCGTTAGTGCTAGTGCTATTGGTAGTATTAGTGCTGATGGTAGTGGTAGTGCTGCTCGCAATGGTAGTGGTAGTGGCAGTGGTAGTGCTGATGGTAATGGTAGTGCCAGTGGTAGTGCTTGTGCTAGTCCTAGTTTTAGTGGTAGAGCTAGTGCTAGTGCTAGTGCTAGTGGCAGTGCCAGTCGCAGTGTTAATGCTGGTGGTAGTGGCAGTGCTAATCGTCGTTAAAGTACTAGTGCTAATGTTAGTGCTAGCGAAGCCGCGAGGTTAGATTTGAAAGTTCGTTCCACATTTTTCCTCACAGCGCTCATCTACCTCCACATATATATATATATCCTGGTCGTAGTTGTAGTGGTATTGCTGCTGGTAGTGGTATTGCTAGTCCTGTTGGTACTTTTAATGCTAGTGCTAGTGCCAGTGTTACTGTTAGTGTTAGTGTTAGTGTTAGTGCTAACGCTAGTGCTCCTCTCATTGGCTCCTCTCATTCCCCCCTTTCATGACGGGCACATGGGTAAGTTTTCAGTTTCATGTGAGCAGCTATTTGCGGTCGACCTAGATTTATCTACCATCGTGTGAGCAAGGCGCTTTGTTGCAGAAGGGTCTAGCATTAGGTCAAGCATTTGCAGACCGATGTTTCAATTGATAATGCTGCATCTTCCCTGTGGAGCTTTTTCAAGAATGTGTTCTAGTATCAGAAAGGATGGGTTGTCAATCGTCGAATGCGCTTTCAGAGACTTGAGCATAAAAATTTGTCCCGACCTCCTTTGCTGCTTGGCTTATTCATAAGCTGGGCCAGATTCATATAATGTTGTTACTTGTACTGTTTGAGGTGCTGTCGGGAGGTTTTTGCTACTGCATTTTCGATTGAATTGACGACTCCTATGGGGAGTGTGAAGCTGCAGGAAAAGCAAACAGCTGTAGTTTCTGAAATGGGCCGTGTTCTTAGCGAGCGATGACACCTTGATCATTCATTGTTAAAAACGTTGCAGTAAACGTAACAATATATCATGGGGAAGCAGGATTTGAAAAGCAAAACTTGACAGATTTTGAAGGGCATTACAAACTTCATTAGAACCCCTCGGAACCCGAGATTAAAAAAAACTTTTCCTCACACCGATTCATGCTCATTCCAAATCGATCAAAACCAAGGCAAAAAGACGGCGGAGGCGGTCAGAGATGTAGGCAGATGCTTTTACAGGTAGGTATTATACGTATGCAATTTCTCGCTCCTGAAGGGTTCACTGGGCGAAAGATCCTCAGAGCAAAATTTGCACGTTTGGCAATACAGTCCAACAGTTTAGCCGCCTAATGATTGATCAGAACCTTTTCTATCGATCACCTTTCGATCTGTGAACACTTCAGGAGCGAGGAATTGTTCACGTTGATATTTGCATGTAAAAGCAGTTACAAACATTTCTGATCGCAACCGCCATCCTCTTGCCTTGGTTGTGATCGATTTGGAATGAACACAAGTCGGTGAAAGGAAAGGTTTTCGTTTTTATCTCACATTGTGATGAATGAATTTATCTGATTTATATAGGCGTAACGTCGTAGAAGAAAGTCGTTGGCGATTGATCCGGTGTGGCTGATGGAACTTGTAAAAAAGAAAACGCAGTGAAGTTGCGGCGGCCCGTTCATTTCATTCTTTTGTTCGATTCATTTTCTCTGCTCTTTCGATGGACTCTTCGGCTCCATGTCACGCACACGTGAGTTTCAGACGCAGCTTTGCAATATTTTTCTCCGTTGTTGATGTTAACCATACTTTTCTCATTCTATTGGCATTCCTTACGTGGTGTTATTCGCGTAATTAAATTCAGGACGGTGATATGATTGGAGAAGAACGCGAGGCTTTTGCTTCCGGTGACTATTGCTTCGTTGGTGTTTTTATTGAATCGATAATTCATATCTTTATTTATGTTACAGTGTGTTTTATGGACCAGAAATCGATGTATTCCATCCCGTATGATGGCAAGTTGGGGGTTATTTAAAAGAACAGAAAACAGAGATGGCCAGATGCAACGAGACTGCTTCTTTCTTAGACTCACTACGACATTTTGTTGGATTTATTGCGACGTCTTCGTCGATGACTAAGGAATTGTTGCTGGCTTATATCGCGCAAGCTCTCTCCCTCCTGCGTGTGCGTTTGCGTGTGGTGCTGAAGCGCCTAACGAAAAAGCAATCTGTACGGTTCGACCGCATCGGCCGACTGACTGCATTTTCAAAATTCGAGTGACGAACGAATTTTCAGCTGCGAATTCACTTCACTCATCTGAAATTTCGAGCGGCAATTTCAGTTAGGCGCGAATGCTCCAAAAGTCGCGCCTAAATTGCATCGATGGGATCGTTTTTTCCCGAGTGCTTGCATGTAAGTAGTGTTTTCTATAGGAATGCGTATTTTATTTTCTGGGATTCATTCATGAAATTTTCAAAGAACGAACACATGTATTATGGAACGTTGTAAGCGTTTGACTAGCGGTATAATTGAGGAGGAAGTAGGATGGTGAGTGTAGTCAGGCAACAACTCTCATGCGCTGTTGTTTTGGGTATGCCTTCCGGAATCAATGAGGGAGCTTTGCGTCGCAATGAGCTTTCGTAAACGAAATTGCTTGATAGTGGACCTAGGAGAAGAAAGGGTATAGCGGTCTTAATGAAGTCACTAGATGTATGGGATGTGTGAAGGTAGAATGTCCACCCGTCAGTTTGGTCAGCAAGGGAGAAAGAGGGAAGAAGGAGTAAGGAGCGAAGGGATTTGTCCTCTCGTTATTTTCAAGTTATTATTGGATCTTCCCTACTTGAGGTCAATTTTTCATTCAGAAAGAACCGTCTGCGCGATTGGGAAGGTGCAAGAAAGGTTCACTGCAAAAAGTACTGTCAAACGTACATCGGTTTCTGTCCTTTACCGGCAATTATAATTGTTCACTGCTGTGCTAAAAAAGCTATTGCTGCGTATGTGCTAGAAGAATACCGGTCATTCTTTTGATTTGTTGTAGTGCATTTTGACTTTTTTACAGAGCATGACAGCATTTAAGGTTTCTCTGACACTGCTGCATATGCTTAGTAATGTCTGCGATCTCTGACACACTCTCCAACCTTCCAGGTGCAGTAGAAGGTAGAGGAGTTGGAGGAGACATTGAGGAGTCGCTGAGAAGTATTGTGCAATATGTTGGTTGCCGTGTTGTTAGCGTTGTGCAGTTTTTTCCAAAATCCACCATTTCGGTATGTTTTACACGACACGAGGTTACGACATCTCATCGAAGAAGATAGAGTGGTAGCAGTGACATTAGACAGCTTTCTTTAAACTTTAGCTGCCTCCATATTCCAAAATTGCCGTGTCAGTTCATTCCGGTGTAGAGGGTTCCTGCGATGCTTCATTTAGAAGCACAGCTGACTCTTAGGAAAATATATCTGCAGGTGCACACGTACGTCTCTTACGGCGATGCGCCTCTTTCCGATAATCTTGTTCGCTTCGTCCTGCGTCGTGTTTCTTGCGTAAAACGCCACCTATATCTGGGCATTGTTTTGCACGCAGTGAGTGCTGCACTTCTTAGTACGCAGTTTTCGGGCCATCGTTTTATGGATTCTCTTATTGTCTCTGTGAAGTCAGTTGCGTAGTGTTTGTTATTCCAATGTTTTATTCATTACTTAGTTATTTTTTCATCGATGCAGCACAACGGGCAACTGCCAGCGTCTGTGTCGCGTCACAGCTTATTTTCGATAATCCTTTAATAATTTAATCATTGAGTCACTGAAAATACATTCGTTACGAGCAGATTCGAGGATGATTTGTTGAATTGCTTTAAAATAATGAGAGGATTAGGTGAGAAAAGCAGTCTTACTATATAAGCAGCACACAATATGCGCCATCACTTTTGTCGTAGACGACCTGATTTCGGTGGCTTACGGTGACCATTCGTCATGACCTGAACTCCGAAATGGATCGGTGGTAGCTGATCCAAAATAAACTGTAGTTTTTTTCAAATGGGTAGAGAATTTCCTCGGTGGCTTTTATTCCATTTCGTGACTGGATTTAGAATATCATTTCTTTAAGCTCTAATAATCATTTTTACATTTAATAATCTCGAGTAAATTATTTGAATATGCTTATTGCAGTGATGTCACTTGTGGTTAATCGGAAGGGAAACATTTTCATGGTTTCATAATGCAAGGATATTTGCAGATGATGCTTTCTTATATTCGGACACGCGCATTTGGACTCTGATTCGTTTCTTTTGAAGAAACCGCTCTCTATTCGTTTCTCACTTTCAAATCCTACCTTGGTGAATTTCATGCGAGACTTGCTGAAGCGAACCGCACCATGGTTAGTTCCTTCTCCCTCGAGCGAAATTGTATGCAGCGAATCTATCCAGATGCCACTTAAGCGATAGAGAATAATCTTCAAAGATAAGAACTACTTTTGGCAATTCCATTTAACATTGTCGAACATGCCCTAGCTGAAGACCTTTTTTAAAGCTTTTGCATTTGTTGATTAGCAGCTAAACGAATCGATGTACGAGCTAAACGGAAGATTCTGATGTTGCACCTAAGAAGACATCGTTAGATTCTCTCACCGGGGACAGCTAGGAAGGGGTAAGGAGTCGCTTCCTTTTCCCATAGCTGAAAAATTTTCCGCCCCTTAACGGTTGAAGCTCTACGCTGGTAGATCTCAAAGCATCTGGACTACAGAAACGCAAATTTTCGGTCTCTGAAAGTTTTGTCCTCAAAAGCTTTCTTTTTACTTGTGTCGTAATCGTTCGCAACTAATATATGATTCAGAATCTTATAAGTGATGCTTGGATGCGAAATATTTGTATAATAGGATGACAGTGGGCTGCAAGGTATTCTCTGCGACACACAAGCCTACTTTCAGCGGTAGCAAAATGAAATCAAGCATTTTATTCGCCTTCTTTACATGTAACTCAAGAAATTTTGATTTTTATGAGTAATTAAATGATAATATTAACATTCGACTCGGCATGTTTAAACGCTAAGTCATCGCGGAAGAGGAGAGAGAGGGTTCCTGGGGACATCTCTTACCTTTCCCTTCATTCTTGTGCTCAGAGCTTTGTGTAACGAAGTATTCACACTTTTAAACAATCTTCAGCAGCATCTGTCTGTAGATGCTTCGTTCTCATAAAATATCTGCGAGGTATTTCCCAGTTGTTTCCAGGTTAACTGTAACATCCATTTCTTCCGCGAAACCGATTAGGTTTATCTCTAACCAGTTAAAAAGAATTGTCTTTTTGAGAGGTCTTATTCTCTTTTTATAACTTCATTCCATCGAAGAGTAACTGTTCTCGTTTCCGCCATTCGCGAATAAGAGTCTATCGCAGATTTATTTTTAGCAGATGCCACCATTTTTAGCCGGTGCCGCCATCATGCGATGCCAGTGCCTTCTACACAGATAAAACGATTCTGGCACCGATGGTACGTGCTGGAAGAACTCCTCTCAGGTAAATCGGTTCTTAATGTTTATGTTATGAAAACGTCATTATTGTACATGAGCGATGACAGATGAGGCGTTCATCTTTTTTTTTCTTATTAACCATACGCTAATATTAGCATGAATCACCTCTAACGGTTCTACGGGTTGTATCCTATCCAAATAGACTAGGATTTTTGAATGGGGAAGGATATCCCGTTCCTGAGATGACAGCGGCATTCGTTGTAGTGAGCCGCACTTTTCATAATCGTTATCTTATGTTCTAGGTACATTGCGCATACCTATCATAAGTCCTCTGACATGTTGGGAAGACTTTTTTAAATAGTTTTAAGCGAAAAACGCTTCAGCAAATTGCATTATATGCTTAGGTCATTGTTATTATAACCACTCTGCAAAGTAGTGTTACATTTTCTTTACTATTTTGTTTCCTTGTTTATTCTTTTGAGTCGAGAAAATTGATTTAATATCCTTTTTCCATTCATCAACACTGATAACTTATTGAAAAAAAAGAAAGAGCAAAAGAAAGGTCGAATCATATGCTATTTAATGCATCGTTGAACTGTTTAAATGCATTGGTGTTTTCAAATCAACTGAAATTTTAGGCACGCAAAATCCATTTGCTTCTAGACGCTGCAGTAAACAATTGTCTAAGCATTGTGCATAAAATTAACTTATTTACTTATATACTCCATGATGCGTATAGGTTATTCCCTTTCATAAATAGAAAAATAGTGCATTTCATTTCTTTGAAAGCAAAGAAAAGAGCATACGCAGCGTATTCATTCATCATTCCAAAGAGTGCATACACAGATATTTTCGATCGCAGTGAAATTTAATGAGCTTATTGATTGTTCAGAATGATAGAATAGGAGGAAGGCTGCTGCCGTTGCAAATGATAAAAAGAAGAAGATATGTTTGTAGGTATTTAGTGGCGGACATTTTGTTTAAGACCTTCAAAACTGAACAAGTTCAAATTAGCTAACATTGAGGTTGTGTTTTGACAGTACTTAATGAGTTGAGATGTCATCAGTTAGGCGTCAGAGAACGTTTGCAAGATTTATAGGCGTGTGCAGTGTTGTCGGTATATTATGTATATGTCACACTTCCTGATGCCCTACTGCTGCTATTGTCCATATGTCGTGGCTGTTGTTCCTTACCACTATTTAAAGTTGGAAATGAAATTTTCTGCTAGTGTCGCTCAGAAGAAGGTGAGAGGAGGTAGGGGTAAAAGGTCTAATTCCTTCTTCTTATCTATCATCCCAGTAAGTTTAGAAGGCTCGATCTCTTTCCTGAAGTCACTGCGTCTTTTTTTTTCGAATTTCTTAGCCCACTTCACTGTATCGCTACTATGCTTCCGACCTCCTTTCCATCTTTTTCGTTCTGTTTTTGCTGTTTCCTTTTCCCGTAGCCTGCAGTTTCACCAGACAGACAGTCAGCTTCTGTCTCACTCCTTCAGCGTCTCAACCCTCCTAAAGTGCAGTCCAAGAATTGTGTTATTTCAACAACCAGTAGAGGACTGCGAACTTAATTGTCTCTATTTTCAGATAGAAAGCCAAGTTTCAGTACGGATACGATAAATGCCTTAGTGGCAATTTGTGGGAAGCTTTTTGAAGAAAGATTTGAAATGGCTCGGCAATGGGATTATGATTTATTTGGCCGCCGAAATCTTTCCTCCCGTTGTTCAGTTTTTGAACAGTGGCAGCCCATTCTCCTTTTTAAGGAAGCAAATTATAGTGTTACCTAGATGGGATGCTAAGTGTGCTTTACAGTTATGTTTCGATATGAATGTGAGATACAGTGTTTAATAAGTTTCTGTACTGTTTCGCTTAGACTGCTGGCTCTCGAGTATGGCGCAGACTTGGTTTATACGGAAGAAACAGTGGAGCAGAGACTTCTAAACTCAAGGGGCATTGTGAATGGTTAGAAGCTCTTTTCAGCATTATATTTCCCCTACTTCGTTTTGTGAACTTCCACTGATGTCCAATCAATTACACAGCTTATATTGTGATATGGGCTGGTTTTTGTGGTTGGGGAAGTGGAGGAGGGGACGGAGAGGGTGGGTGATGCTGAAGATATGTTTACGTGCGCTGTGCTAGCAGTTGTGATGGTTCGCTCTTACGTCTTCGTAAGGAACGACATTTATATCGTTATGCATTCGTTATGCATATAGCTGAAGTAAACTTTCATCAAGGGATTTAGAACCCTTAAATTGCCGCAAAAAAATAAGAATCTCAAGCAATGTAGATGATCACTGTTATGCAACTGAGATTTTACTGTCAATATAACTAACACAACAAAGGTTTTGCTATGCGAATAGCAAACTAAAGAGGGTTCACCTGAGCGTTAGAGAGGCGCAACCAAACTTTTGCCAGACTCAAGATATTTTATGAAATCGATGTACGTCCCTTCCATAGGCCCATGTTTCTGGCGTAAGATTACTTAGTTTCTAAACTAGGAATGCGATTATTTAGAGTTATGAGGGTAAGCGATAAGCATTGCACAGGTTGTGATCTATGCTGGTTAAACGTAGCAAAGATCAGCTATATGTTTTAGCAGCGAGAAGAGTGCGTTTTCGATCGCTTCTGTTTATTCATTTTTTAGATATTCTATATACGGTCGACTATGTGGTCGAGGAAGACGTTGTTTTAAGGGTTGCAACGGAAAGAGAACGAAATAAATGCGTCTTACAAGTGGTATCTTTTTCATTTTGCTGTTTTCCCTATTCATTTCTCATTCACATGATTTTACGCAAATTTTGAATCGTATGGTGGAATGACGTATTTATTGCTTAGCTTCAAAGCTTTATAAGGATAACGAAAAATTAAGTTAATGATGGCACAACAATAAAGTAGCAAACACACAATGGAGGCGTTTTCTGAAAACGAATCCTTGAATGTCGTTGTGCCTCGATGAGATGAAAATTTACGATCCGTCCGAAAGTTGCTTGAGCATCCATCGATCGAACAGTGTTGATGCATCACATCTCACTTATGATGTACACGATCAATTTCACGGCTTTTCACAACATTGCCTGTCACTCATTTCTGCAATATTCACCACTTTGAATTTTAATTCGTAGCACAAGCCACGCAGCCAAACAAATTGAACAGCACTTTTCGATGGTTGAGAAGATGACTCAGTTTTATCCTTAAGGTTAGCAAGTATTGTCCAAATCGCATTCAGTTTATTGATGCAACAGCGAATCTTTTCGGCAGTCACTTATCGTACAGATAGCCTAGAGGGGATAGTGTGTTATTAGTTAATCTTATTAGTAGTGGAACTCATTTTTGCTAGATTTATTTTAGATATGCTGCAAAATGTAGATGTATAGGATAGTAACAAATTTCTCGTTAGTGAAACTTCTATCGCAAACGTTTATAATGAAGAGCATTCCTTTCACTAGGCAGATATTTCTTTTTAATTGTTTTCCATGTAGATTTTACCTCTTATATACATGCATGTATACCTATATAAAATATGTAAATATTTCAATGCACATAAGCAACTTGCCGATAAACTCTAAGAATGCATGTGCACTGGAGATTTTTCAAGGGAGCAACTTGATGTCTCGTATTTCACCTCCATTTCGATCATTGATTCAGGAATCGTTTAGAGCAGATTTCCACGAAATGTGCCTTGTAACACCAGGTAGTCCAGAGTGGAAGGTGTTAGGTGTTTTTTGAGTAGCCATTTGTACGTGTAGAATGTCCATCGTCAGGTTATACAATTCCTGTCGCTTTTCTTTTGTTCAGTAGATCATCAATGCAAAGAATATGGAATCTTTTTTTATCCTCTTCTTGATCCCTCGAAAAAAAATCAATTTTCTGATGCCGTGGCCAACGGGCGGGAAACCGTATGAAAGCATTTGCGACGAACGGCGCATACGAAGATGGATTTACGCCGTTGCTTTTGGAGCGGCAATACAATATTTCCGTTAGCTATCTGCAGCTTTGAATGATGAGAAAGGAAGTCTTTAAGAACCGTTTCCAGGGAACAAACAATGGCGATAGAATCGCTGCTGTCGCCAAAAAAGTGTGTTTGTTTTTTCCACAATACGTGATTTTTATAACCAGATATGAGCAACTAGCAAAAACGTTGTTATATCAGGGCAGAAGATTGGATGCGTTCGGTTGAGAGCAGACACGCATTGCTCGTTTTCGGATTCTACATTCTCGGCCTTTGTTCTCCTGGAGTCATTTGGTTATCGAATTCCAGAGTCTTTCATTTAGATAAATTGTTTTTGACATGTATTTATGTAATTTAAGATTAAGAGGGCTTCCATTTTCGTAAGGAAAATGCTGCTTTCATTTTTAAAAAATTCCTTTCATTTGCATACTCAAACAACAGTCAAACTGTGCATTTCGTTTGAAAATTGGATGTTTATTGATTTGTTGGTTTTCTGCGGTAGATGAGGTCCGATCTGATCGAACTGCGTTGCTCGATGCAGTCAGTAATCGACTGAACAATCAGTTGTATTATAAATTACTTGTAGATAAGCCTTTGCTTCAGGGTTATTTTTTAGCAGCATTTCAGGCACGATGACATAGCAGCTATTGATGTGAATATGGGTTGTCCAAAGCTATTTTCTCTTACAGGAGGAATGGGAGCTGCGCTCCTCACGCAGCCCGACAAAATAAAAGAGGTATGACCAATATTGTACTTTCTTTTCGATGCTGTGCGCCACGTTTTGAATCCTGCTTTATTAAACCATCTTTTTTGACATTAAATCTTTATTCGTTAGTGATCAGGTGATCATTTTGATCGTGATTTCAGCTTTTGAACTGTATTCCTTCCAACTTTCCCTGTTGGCATTCCAGTCTTAGAAAATTTAATCCCCCGAAGGAAATTAGAAGCTAAGCAAGGTTTATTGCTTTCAGTGTTGCGGAGTCTTCTAGTTGCAGAGTTTCTCGAACAAAATTCACAGGTCATCATTAGTTGCGTTTCTGTACATCGCATATATATATATATATATATATATATATATATATATATATATATATATATATATATATATATATATGTTTTCGAGTGCCATCAAAGAGCACTGTTCTTTCGGGATTTGTTTGCTGCAAAAAGCAAGCAGATTTTATTGCTTGGGAGCGCATCGTATTCTTTGCCCTCTAAGATGCTAGCCCATTGCGCTTGATCTCGCAGCAGTAAGACCAAATGCGTCATGTTTCTTGAGCGTTGCCAAAATTGTGAAAACCTCGCAACGTTTATTTTCCATCTCTGTTCCTCACGTTCGGAACATTGCCAAAAGTTCCATAACCAAGGTTTCATTTAGCAGATTTCACGAATCTTCTTACTGAAGATTAACCAGCATGGGCTTCTATTAGGGGACAGAGCACATTTTTTTGGAGAAATGACCGAAAACATCTGTTCCATCTGTTCTTGTTTGCGCCACAACAACCGGTATTATGAGGGAATCGCTGTCTGCTTTGTGCCGTACATGGATGTGGTTTTTATGTTGCCCGAAATATCTTGCGAAAAACATCGTCCTGCCCTATACAGCTTTATCGGATGCTTTGGCGTTCACCTGCACAATTATCTGTTGGAGCTAATGACTTTTGAAGGTTAAAGGTGAGCGATATCTAGATGCATCAGAGGTTTCGGAATCGGAAAAGAACACCGCACGCACACAAGTGAACAAACTGGAAAAGAGCTGCAACTCGTGAGGAACTGCTCATTCGTAAGTCCAACGAACTGCACACTGCGCTTGAGGATCTAGCTGGTGCACATCTTATCTCAGAGGATGGTCGTGTTGGTGCACTTCAAGGGCTTGAAACTAAAAAGTTTCAAACTGCGGATTTGCAGGTATTATTAGTTTTTTTATTATTAGCTTTATCACTTTATTATTAGTTTTGTTACTGGACTATTACTACATTTGTTATTATTTCATTAGTACTTTAATATTTGGTCCATTATTAGTTTTGGTATTTGTGTACTATTAGGTTTGTTTTATAATCGTTTTTCATTATTAGTTTGCTATTGATTATTTTTTAGTCTATTGTTTCTCTGTTATTAGCCTTATTATATCTTTGTTATTATTTTTTATTAGTAGTTTTATTATTAGTTTATTATTAGTTTGCTATTAGTTTAGTTTACTATTAGCTTTATTAGTTTATTCTAGTCTCTTTATTTTTATTATCGGTGTTATTATTAGTTTGCTATGAGAATGATGACTAGTTTATTGTTGGTTTCAGTACTAGTTTGTTATTGGTAATTTCAACGCCTTTGCCAATTCTTCCATAACAATATTTGTCTAGAAACCAATTTTTTGTGGTGATCCATTGTTTCTGGCTTAGCTTCGCAGTGGAAAATTCGCGCATTCGCAAGGCGATCTAGAAATGCTGCTGTCTTTGAAATGAATCGTATAAATTGAAAGTGCATACAACCAAACCGAAGTCTAAACTATTGTTGGCCTTTATATGTTCGTGATTACTTCCTCTTGGCTCTCATGCTTTCTAACTTCTGTGGCCTGTTTCGAGTTTAGGACATATAAATGATGTGCCATACTGAGGTGAATTCATAGCATACTGTTAAGCTTCTCGTGTTTAACTATAATGTTTGATATACTCTACGCGGCTTTTTTGTCAATTCATGTGCGATAATCAACGCACTAAGTGAACAATTACAAATTTATCTTTGATGAACGATCTGAGGAATATGCATCATGAGTTATTGAGGGAATACGATAAAAACGATTAGAGCGTCGTTTGCGAAATGTTTCCAGTAACGTAAGAAATGGGCTACTGATCCCCATACTTAGCGGTCTGTTGACGTTTCTAAACAATCGGAGGTGTTCGTGGATTAAGAGAGTGAAGAAAAAATAATGGAATTTATTTCAGTACGCACCTTCGTTACTCTAGCGCGATGTCGAACGCGGTGTCAAACGTGAAGGATGTGGGAATGGGATGACGTTGCTCAAACAATAACAATTGCAAACGTTTTCGCTTTAAGCAATATCCATGGAGGTCAGCAATTTTCAATCATAATTTCTTCCGGTTCTTCGAACGATGTCATATCATGTGATTTTGCATCAGGTGTTAATTAAAGGTACTTCGAAAATTCACACAAAAAATGCGCACTCTTTTCGCTATTCCTTTCGCCTTTTTATTATCTGCATCTTTGAAACGCGTATTTAGGTTTTTGCGTATATGCGTTTTCAAGATGTGGCGTCTTTGCTGTCTTGTGTATCCGGCTGGCTATTCCGTTTCTTTGCTTATAATGTTTGCTCGGTTCGATTGGTCTCCTGTTTTAGAGCCTCATGATTTGTTGCAACATTAAGGTCAGCTGACTACATGTTGAACTTTCTTTTCTTGCTCATTGTGCTCAAGAAATTCGGTGTGTTCTCGCGCTTTCTTGCCCCTTTTGAATGATCTCTGTATTGCGGTCATCATCCGCCATCTCATTTAACTATATCCATCGTTACGATAGCTAGCTCTGTTGACTGATTTGCCTAGACTTCTGTTGAATGATATGCAAGTCTAGTTACTGGTTTATTATTTGCTTTATAATTATTTTTATTATCCTTCTTATGATTAGTTTGATTATTAAATTTAGATTTATTATTAGTTTATATGTATCATCAGTTTTATTTTCTCATTAGTTTAATTTTATAATTTCGTTAGTTTTGTTATTGGTTTAATTTTATAATTAGTTAGTTTTATCATTCGTTTTGTTATCTGTGTTTTATTAGCTTTATTGTTAGTTTTATTATTTGTTTTATTATTAGTTTTATTATAAGCTCTGTCATTAATTTTATT
The DNA here is from genome assembly GCA_013433145.1 of Ascaris suum. Taxonomy (NCBI): domain Eukaryota; kingdom Metazoa; phylum Nematoda; class Chromadorea; order Rhabditida; family Ascarididae; genus Ascaris; species Ascaris suum. The sequence continues at coordinate 199,744 of CM024180.1, forward strand.
ATTAGGTTAGTTTAATTAACAGTGTGTCTGTACTTCTAGTTCAGTTCTATTGTTAGTTTTGTGTTATTATTAATTTAGTTGAATTGTTAGTTTGGTTTTATTCTCAGTTTGGTTTTATCAGTCGTTTAAATTTATTATTAGTTTGGCTTTTACTAGCTTCGTTTTATTGTTAGCTCAGTTTCATTATTAGTTTAGTTTTATTATTTGTTCAGATTTATTATTAGTTTAGTTTTGCTGTTGGGTTAGTTTTGTTATTAGTTTAGTTCTGTTATTAGTTTAATTTTCTTATTGTTACTTCTATTATTATTTTTGCTGAATTTTTACATTGGTTTTATTATTGGTTTAATTTAATTATAATTTAGTTTTATTACTAGTTCATTGTTTATCATTAGTTTATTTTTAGTGTTCGTTTAGTTTTATTATTTGTTTTATCATTCGTTTTGTTATTAGTTCTTTTATTAGTTTAATTGTATTATTGATATAGTCTGTTCAAACACAACAGCAGTGACGGAGTAATCCACACCCATCAGGTGAAAGGACGAATCTAATTTTCTTCTTTTCTGCAAATAGAACTAGTAACATCTCACATAGCCAAAAATATGAATCATTTGTCGATTGAGTTGCTCAGTAGTGTCGAGTAAAAATTTACATTCTGACATGAAGTGTGCTTGAAGTTGGAGCATGATCGTGACTAAAACAATAGTAAAATGAAATTCGACTTACCTCATTTGTACTTCAGGTTGAAAGACTTCGGTCCGATCGATGTGCGCTATCACAAATGTGCACCTCTCATGCCACTCGAAAACATCATCTGCTGCAGTATTTACGACTTTTTTGATGTTTTCTTATTTTCTTCCTACTCAAATGCGTATTTTCGACGAAAATTATTCCCTGCGGATCGGAAACGGAAAACTTCTCTTCAGATTATAAAGCAAGATGAACGTTAGTGGTTTTGGGCAAGAAATTCTAAGAATAAGGCAGAAATCTTGAAATACAGCTGTTTTCAAATAGTTGTATTATTTCTGACTTATGCCATAAATGCACGCGTTTATGCCAATCTTTACAGTTCGCAGCTACGTGACAAGGGCAGTTATAGTTGTCGGTTAAGAGTGATTCTGTTAAGAGTCGTGTCGATTAGAAGCTGCTGATATTGGCACCTTCAGAAATTACAGTGCTGGATAAAGATAAGAACAGGTATGTGAAATTGCTTGATTTTTCTTGCTGCAACAGTTTCGAAAATGGCAAGCGGTCACCCGGTTGAAGTGATTCGTTTCATACAGCAAAGCTTTCGTACTACGGGAACCATGGGAAGTGGAAGCGAGTAGAAGAATCGCATGTTATAGAAATGGAGTTTGCAAGCTGAAAGGTCAGTAACTACTGGATACATCGCCCAACAGTAATTCTCAAAAAATTTTTGCATAATCATAATACCGACGATGAGAAAACATTTCACATTCGTTTATTCACACCTCTCATAAAGTCAGTACTGAAGGCTGATTCAGTTCTGTGGTTTCGGGCACTTCGCACTTTGGATTTATCGACTTTTTTTTGCTTATTTTATAGCACTTCTCAATACTTCTTTAATATTATTTCTTATAAAACTACTCAAGTTGCTTAAAATTTCAAAGCCTTTTTATAATCTAAGGAATTTTTAATTCAAGGTTTTATTTGAGGGTTGTATAGTTGCTGGAAGTGTTGAGGAAACGGACCAATGAACTCTGTTGAAACGAAACCTTTGTGTAGTTGTGAGCATTTAGAAATAAGCCTATGGCCTATTATAAAACGATGCCAGCTGACGTTGTCTTCACAGTTTTTGTGAAGTTCACTTCACAGTGTAAGGGAATTAGAAGGACGTCGTCTTCGTATTTGAAATACCGTGCCATCTCTTTATTCGGCCTCTTTTTCTTCCAGTCTCTCTCTTTTTCTGGCAGCAGCCGTCATCAGAGTGTAGCAAAAAATGTGTTATCCAGTAAAACCCTATCACAAAATGTTATCATAACGAGTGATTGTCGCATTAGAATGTCTATTACGCGAGTCAGGTGGGCAAAGGCAAAAGGTGAAGAGATAAAGGTTAGGCAGATCTCTAAGTCTGTGCTCCATTTTCTCCGCGTCCGCGTCACGTTCCCTTTCATTAAACCAAAGAATCAGCTGTTTGCTTGCTTCTTCAGATAATGCTGAACTGCTCGAAATAGCGGTAATTGCAGCATTTCTCAGCTTATCGTCTCGTCGCCGACTTCATATAAGCCGAATTCAACTCGAATTTGACAGTGGTAAAATAGTGCATGATCGCTTCTTGGGCTCAATAGGGCAGTTGAGTTTTGCCATATATTTTCTTATTGGTTACTTGTCTGCGATGATAATCGAAGTTTATCGATTTTAGCAAATCGAGGTATAAAGTTTCAAAGCTCATCTCTTGATGTCTCCAAGTGGGATTCTTATTTCGATCCTAGCGCGATCATTTAAATATTTCACCCGACATCCTCAAGCAAACGAATGAGAGAATCTAAAAGAACAACCTTATTAATGACTCTCACTAAGCTATTCTATATAGATGCATAGGAACTACAGTAACTATATAATAACTATGTTATATGATTATAGTAATTATGTGGTGACTATTATTGTAGCAATTTTATGACTATTGCACATACTATGTTCATTAGGCTGTCTCAGTAGAAATTATATCCAACTAATCCCACACGCAACCATTTCATTTAATGTGGATTTACTGAAAGTAGTTTTTAAAAAATGTCAACAGTCCGTTGAGAGTGGACTGAATTTCCCAAATTCGACGTCCACTAAACAACGGCTCTCCAGTTTCAAGTGGTCACTGTTTCTGTGCACTCACTCAGCTGAACAGCTTCTGCGATATTCTGTTATCACTCACAAGCTTTGCGTTTCCAATCGGTCACGCTTTCAACTTTCATCTTTTTTCATTTCTGTTTCTTTTTCAGATTATATTGTCTTGATGTGTGCATACGAGCAGTAAGGACGACTAGAGTGAATAAAGAAGAATATCATCTTAAGGTGTTGGCCTCTTGGAAATCGCTACCGAGCCCGAATTGAATTCAGCGCTCGAAACATATTGTTTCACCGAACAATTGAGGATTATGCTTACACTGAATGGAATTTGCTGTGGCGAAATGCAGAGTCGGTTCTTCTTTCATTACGCTATATTTCCTGTGCACTGTTTGAATAGCGCGCTTTATGGCTTCAATTACTTTATATAATAACTCTAAGTAGTACATTCTCAATTTAAAGCCTTTCCCTTCTTCACTGCTTTATTTCAAGTGTAATTTTCTGAAAGCGAGAAAACAGCCTGTTATTGGTTAATTATTTTGAGGGGGGAGGGAGGAAGGAGAGCGTTGATGGTGCATTCGTGCGAAGTACTTTCTATTTCGCTTTCGTATCTTCCCGTTTCTTTGGGTCTCTTCTAGAAGAAACTTCACTTTTTACAGTATCGCAATCATATCATCAACTTTGAGTGTTAAGCGTATATATATATATATATATATATATATATATATATATATATATATATATTATATATATATATAAATATATATATTATGCTCACTATGCAACGCTGTTGCTTCTTCGTTATAGTTCTACAATACCTCCATCTTCAGATTTATTTATGTTTTTAATACATTTGATCACTAGGAGGAAGGCCAGTCGATGTTTCTTAAATACATTCTAATCTTCGAGTCGGTTAAAAAATTGAAAACTACCTGATCCATTAGAACTCAATTCGAACTTCATTCAGAGAAAAAAAAAACTGATCTAATGAAGTAAGTTTATTTTGCTGTCAATAAATGCAAGGCTTTATTCAAAGAATTGAGCTTTTTATAGCATATGAAGATAGAAAGCATACATGCTGTGTTACTATAATCGTGAAGTAATTGAAGGCATGTGGCACCCATGAGAGAGGAAAAGATCCAAACCGGCTATACCGCTTTATGCTTGACGCGAATTTGCATGCTGTTCACATAGATCCGGAACTGATCGTCAATGCAACACGAGCGTTAAATCGGCGACCGACATACTTGCGCTGCATTGAAGAATACGATTTCGATCCAGATTCTGCATTACCCGTAGTGTTAGCTAAGAGTTTTTTTAAAATATTTATATCGATTTTAATACATGGCATGAATGTTTCTACTTATCCTTCCTATTTTTCTCTAATCTTTCATTTATATTAACATTTATAATATATATTTTTATTCATGATTTATAACTACTTTTACAGATATGTTTATTTATTTAATAATTTGTATTTATCTTTACCTTTACGTTTATATCAACATTTATATTTACGTTTAAAGTCACATTTATATGTAATTTATATTTATCCATAATTTAAACTTATCTTCGTATTTATATGGATATTTATATTTATATTTGTGAACATATTTGTGTCTGTGTTTACATTTACATTAATATTTATATTTACATTTGCATTTATCTTTCCGTTTTTATTTTTTCACATTTATGTTTATGATTAAGTTTATATTTATGCTTATACGTATAAATATCTGTATGTATCTAAATGCTTAACTTCCTATTTATATGCCTAAGTTTACTTACATTTATATGTATGTTTATGCTTTATATTTATATGTACTTATATTTATGTGTTATGTTTGATATCAAGATTTATATTTACTTTCATATTTGTATTTGTATTTATGGTTTTGCTTATACTAATATTCATATTTTTATTTATAATTCACGTTTAATTTTTATATATTTATATTTATATCTATATCTATATTTGTAAATTATATTTATCCATCTCTTTATATTTATACTAATATTGATACTGTTTGTATAGTTGTAATTTGCGTTTATTTTTATCTTTGTATTTATCTTTATAATTAGCTATATTTTCATTTATGCTTATATTTGAATGATATTTCTATCTTATACTATATATATATATATATATATATATATATATATATATAATATATATATATATATATATAATATAAATATATATATATATATATATATGTTGGTGTTCATACTTTTATTTATACTTAGATTTATTTTTGTATTTATTTTTATATTTATCTTCAATATAAATATATATATATATATAATATATATATATATATATATAATATTATATAATTGTGTTTATATTAACTAAAAAATTATTTAAATGTTTACAATTCTATTTACATCCAGATTTATATTTGGAGAACATTGCGTTTTCGGTAAATTCTTCTTTAAATGAGTAATATTCGCATTTCTTTTTATTCCTCTAAACTCGCCGAGGATTTTTTAGGTGCTACAAAACCTCAATCGTAATGGTGTTTCAATGGAAATCTCGTTAAAGCGATTGCCGCAGATGTTACGTCTCCAGAAATGTTAGTCCCTTTAGCGTTTATTCGTTAAATTCATTGATGAAGTTTTATCTTTATCACAGCTGTGCATACGGGTGCATTATTTATAACGCTCTTGTGCCCTGTTTCTCTTTTTTGACAAAGTTCATTCACTCCATCCCACGTATGTATTTATATATTCTATTTGTATCTGTATTTATTGTTTATATTTATATTTACATTGATAATATTTAAATTTACATTTGATTTTCTTATATAAGCATGTATCTTCATGCTTAATATTCATCTCCAGATTTATTATTCGTATAATATGTATTTGTCTGTTTATTTTTTTATGTTTAGATTCATAATTGTATTAATATTTATATTAATATTATTTATCTTTATGTTTATTAATCTTTATATCCATGTTCACAATTATGTTTATATTTGTTTTTTTTAGTATTCAAGATGCGTCTATATTTATGTTTATAACAAAATTTAGAAGGGTATTCTTATTTATATTTAAATTAAAATTTATATGAATTTTTATATTAATATTCATATTTATCTACATATTTATTAATATAGATATCTATTTTTATATCCACACTTATTCGTGTTTATAATCATATTTTTATCGTTATTTACAATTTTTATTTATCTTGACATTTATATTTTTATTGATTTCTACATTTGTATTTGTATTTTTTCTTATATCTATATTTTATGTCTATGTTTTTATGTAGTTCCAACTTATTTCTATCTTATATATATATTCATATAATTTTATTTGTAATTGTGCTTATATTTCTGTATCATTATATGAACTATTATGTTTTTATTTGTATTTATAACTTGTGCAAATTAGTATCTCCATTCATATTGATATTCGTTCTCATATCTATTTTTGCATCTATGTTCATGTTTTATATTTACCATTGCATTTTTCTATATTTATTTCTATATCTTCAGTTTATGTTTATTGATACGTATACATACATTTGTATTGATACCTGTATTCGTGGTTATATTTACGTTAAGGTTTCAATATGTGTACATATTTATTTTTTCTTTTCGCATCTGTGCTCAGATTTTATCTATATTTATATTTACATTTATATTTATATTTATATTTATTTTATATTTATATTTATATTATATTTATATTTATATTTATATTATATTTATATTTATATTTATATTTATATATATTTATTTATATTGTATTTTTATCTTTGTATTAATATTAAATTGACATCTTTATATTTGTGTTAAAATATTTATATCTTTATATTTGTATTTGAAATGATATTTATATACATACATATCTATTTCTGTTTATAATTAAAATTTTCTAATTTTGTTTATGTCAATGTCAATAATGCATATTTATACTTATCCGCGTATTTTTTATATTTACATTTATATTCAAATTTGTGATTTATCTGCACTTTTCTTTTTATTTCTTTTGATGTTTTTTTATGTTTTATATTTATAGTTAATACTTACCTTTATATTTAATTATAATTGAGTTCATATTTATATTTACAATCGTGCTTATAATTTTTATTTATGTTTCTGTTTAAATTAGTATTGATATTGATGTTTGTTCTTACATTTATATTTTACATTTATGCTTAAATTTTTATTTTATATTTATAATTATATTTAGATTTCGATTTATGCTCATATTTACATTTATATCTTATATTGTTCGTTCTATTTGACTGTACTTTTGTGTATATTTATATTCGCATTTATGTGTATATTTGTATTCTATTTACATTTATGTCTGCATTTATATTCATATTCAAACTTTTATTTATTTCTGCGGTTATATTCACATTTATTTTAATATTACTGCTAACATTAATATTATACTTTCTTTCATAATTTGTCTTTATTTATGTTTGCTTTATTTGTACTTATTCAACTTTATGCTTATTCCTACCTATATTTATATTTGTATTAATATTTTACTTTTTCCCTCATTATTACTCGTTTGTAAATTCATCTTTATCTTCATATTTATGCTTATATTTGTATTTATAACCTGTATTTATATTTGCCTTTGTGTTAACATTTATGTTTATTTTTAAAGTCTCTATTTATTTTCATCTAACATTTAAAGTTTTGCGGGCGTTTTCATTTGTATGTTCAACTCGGCACTAAATTCGGAGAGGGCGAAGTGATTAGGGAGGGGACAGGATATTCATTGCTGAGCGGGAGGAAATCACCTTCATCAGCATGTTATTTCGCGGAGAGTGTTTCATTGACGAAATTGCATTTACTGAACTGTTTAAAACACAATTATTATTGTTTCATGGAAAAATATGTCAGCGTCATAGCTGGAAGTTATTAAGAAGCTCTAAAGTATAAGTATGAAGGAGGAATTGAGTATAAGACGAAGATTTTGAAAACTGGAATTATGGGTTAACAAGGAGGATTGTAGCGATACGGTCAAAGGCAGTCAGAGTGATTATGCTCGTTGTTTTTATTAACTTCCTTTCGCTCTATTCGATCACTGACTGCGACATCAACCTTCTCGTAGAGCATTTCACTTCATTACCGCATAAATTTAATTTTTAGATGAACTAGCAAATGTAACGCAGATTTTTAATTTGGATTTAGCTTCATCTTTCCGTATTGGGAAGTGTTTTGGATTGAACAGTGAAATATGTTTGATTACCTGGCCCATTAACTAATTATATACAGAAGCAACCCGTCATCTGATTACATGAATGAAAGAGCTGTGGGCGGATCGTGCTTTAAATAGGGCAGCCGCTCAAATACGTATTATTATCTTCGCACGCCGCTTTGATGCTTTTAATCTGAAGGTGCTCGATTTCTTCATTAACGGATCAGTGAAGCATCATTTACTGCTAGAATTTCATTGCGAACGAAACCTTACGGGCCGGAAGTGACTCAAGTTGGAAGTGATGGATTCGCTCCCACGCGGTATCGGGTTCACTCGCAGGCCTGAAGCTCATATCGATTTTAGTTATCGGTAGTTTGAAGTGAAGCAATGCTTTGTTTTCGTGAGCCCGTTGTGGATGTAGATTTACCAACAAGCGGCGGTGCTAGTAGTGCGGTATACTAATAAAAGTAAGTTTAGGCGGTAATCCGTTGTGCAGAATGCGTCATCAGAGTGGGATATGGAGAGCAATGCGTTGACTGGATCGACCCGAGCAAAACACTTTTTGAGGCGTTATCTCAACACGCACTGGACAAAGCTATGCATTTTTCAATCAAGTTCGCAGCTAGATTTTACCGTATTGCTGCAAGCTTTGTTTATTCATTGTAGTTTTAAGTATTCTATATATGAGTGGCGACTATGCAGCTTTTCTTTTCCGGTGCTGTTGCAGATTGCATCCGCAATGCTTATATGTGCGCATGTCTCTCTACCGGGTAATTTGTATGCGTTATTCGTTTCGAAATGTGGTGGCCGTAATGTATGTCATAGGATGATCTTCTGCAGCAACGTTGCGACTGATCCACAAACTTGAAAAGAATTTATAAATGCGTCGAAGGATTTGCTAGCAGTTTTGTAAGTTCTGAATTGGGTGGGTAGCAAAACGATATTTTTTGCGAGGGCAGCACATATGGCTCGTTTCAGCGGATCTCTGCGCAGGTGACCGAGCTGGTTAATCAAATGAGCAGAATACAAAGGTGCATATCGTTTAGTCCGTTTAAGACGCTTTTATACTTGTCTATATGTATTTGGAGTGTTGGCAACGTGTGAATTGGAACGTATGGAAATGTGCATCTGAGCTTTCCAAAGAAATCGAATGGCTTTTTCGTACAAATATCTCCGGAACCATGAGAACCATAGAATGAGGGCAAATAAAACGGTAGGTAGGGATGGAGCCGAACTTTTATCCCCCCTTTAGCTGGATTTTCCATATTACGAAAAATTGTTCACCATCATATCTTCAAAAATGTCGTTTAACTTTAAAAAATTGCTTCCATCTAAACCTTCAGAAATGACCGTTTTCTATTTTTTCCTCTATTTCTGGCAATGCTTGCAGTTGGATATATTTTTCTTCGTTATTTGAATGAGCCATCTTATTGCTTTCAAGGTGTTTCTTTAATGGCTGTGCATGGATTTCCCTTCTAGAGATAGGGCGCGTTAAAATGTTGAATTGCATTCCGAATCATCCTCAGTGGAATGCTCGATGTGCTTCTGTCTTGCACTCTTGCAGTACTCAATTACTTACGTATAGTTTGTGCAAGCTCATCTCAGGCGCTTTTAAATGCTCACTGTTGGACACTTTAAGAGCGTTAGAGATTTTTTTGGCGTAAGACAAATCAGCAACATTGCAACAAAGATGGTTCTTCTTTAAAACGACTGTCTTGTTCTTCTTGGGATCGTACTTGAAGTATGCATCCCGCCATGATGTACATTCGATGCACCAACGACCAGCTGGTATAAGCTACAAATGCATATCAGTTCGGCAGCTTTCTCAAACCACTGGCGCTCATGCCTTAGGAGGTTTTCATTGGGGTATGGCACTGCTTAGAATAAATATTCCGAATTAAACATTTTTCCGCTAATGTTTTTACTGGAGCGCACTAATTCATCGATAGGCTTTGCTCATTCCTCTCATTGCTGCTACAGGGCGCGATTTCGATGACAGTATCGAGATTACATTTAGAAGTTCGTTTTAGAAGAGGAACGGAAAAAAAGAAAAGGAAAGATATTGCGGGAAATGAACCTGCAGACGAACTTAGAGGTGAAAGTGGAATTTATCACCTGGTTGAAAGTGCCAATCGCAAGCATGTTTTCACTAGTATTTTCACTCTTCGAACTGTTTTTATTTTGGAACAGGTGCTGTAGAACGCAGACTACTTTCCATTTTGAAGTTCACTCTTCTTTCAGGTTTGCAAAGTACTTTAGCAAGATATATCTTGCTGCATCATTTCCTGCAAAAACTAAACGATTCTTGTGTTGTTAACCGTTTTATTTCATAAAGGAAGATTTGTTCGACGACTGGATTAATTCTTCAGAGCAGTTGAGCTCCCTTAGGACATAACGACCTGTGTGGACGTATTTGAATTTAATTATGCACCAAAGTTAATTTATTTGCAGGTAATAGAAGAGAAGAACAAATGAAACGTCCAGAGGAACTAAGGGTGGAGGTATAACGGATAAGTGCCTATCAGCTGCATCGATTACTTGCAAATTACTTGCCGTACTTCACAAACGTTCTTTCTTCATATGTTGTTGCAACATTTAAAGTAATTGTTACAAAGGTGGGTGCTTGGAACGTCGTTCTTCTGCTTGTTTCGTAGTAAATATGGCTGTTCAAGGATTAGCCGAAATCTAAAATGCAACAATTTACCTGCGAATTTAGAGCATACCTGTGGCGGTTACCTCGAAGCTGCATTCTCAGAAATTTTTTATTTAGTGCAGAATTTTTATCACACCTTACTATACCACCAAAATGGCCTACCTGCCTCCTGAAATGCATATTATGTTCTGACTAGAGCGTTATGTGTAGTTTTCTTACAGGGTGGAAAATGCCGCGTTGAACTGCACAATGTTGCAGGTGTGATGGGTGGCAAAAGCGATAACTGCGTTGTGTAGGTGGGCAAGTGGAGAGTTGTGATTTAAATTTTAAATTTAGGTATGCCAAGGAGGAGTTGGCTCAGAAGAGACTGCTGGCAGCATTCAAGGCGAGGAATCTGTAATTCGAACCGAAAATACATTTCGACGACATCTCGTTGTTTGAATGGTCGCAAATAGAAGCATTCCTCCTGCCACAAACGAAAGCGGTATGTTTTGTTTTTGCTGATAAAGACGGTTTATTCGTCAGGTATTTAAGAGGTTCCCCAGTATAGTGTGACGAACGGCTGCGTTGTGCATTTTCTTCGAGGAGCATTCTAAAAATCGAAGAAGGAGGTGTTAGGATTAGGGAATGAAGATTATATAAGAAGGTCGGGCGGGAAAGGGGGGTTGGAGGGAATGTGGGACGAATGTGGAAGTTGGTGAGGAATGTGGAGGGCGTTGGAGGGAATGTGGGACGAATGTGGAGGGGTTTGGAGGGGATGTGTGACGAATGTGGAAGGGGGGCAACGCGGATAAAGGAAAAGGATCATGTAATTACCGTTTGCTTTAATGTTGAAATTAATGCTGATCGATTGCTATGCTATTATCCACTGAGTGTATGCTGTGCACAATATTACTGTGACTGTTATTGATGTGCACGATCCCTGCTTGATCTCCAGGAAAACTTTTTGTTCAGGAATGAAATGATTATTTCATAGCAAGCATATCCAAATGAGTTTATGATTACTTACCGCCAATTACACTTGGAGGAGGGAAGTAGCAACGTTACCTTCATATATGTTTCCCCATCCCCAACTTTAAGAGACGTCGTAGGGAAAAAGAAGTCGTGGAAAAAGTCGAAAAGATAATGCTGACGTGGAGGTCAGATTGTGAAAGGCAGTGGCTGATATGGTGGCGCATTATGGCTGACGTAAGTGGCGCAAATGTCGCGAGTCTTGACGTGATAGGATGCGCAGAGCAAAATTCCTGCAGAGTCGTACTTCCATATATACACGCCGAGTACATGTTGCATTTAGAATAACGGCAGCATCTTATCTTGTCATCCAGGTGTATTTTTAACGCACGATCCACGTAAAACCTGCAAATCGAATTAACACCAGGCGCGCAAGTTGTGAATCTGAGAAGTAGGATCAAATAGCACTTATTGGTTCGAATTCCACCTTATGACACTTTCGACTTCGTTTCACTTTTGCGGAGTGGGTATATTAGTGATTCGAAGGGATTATCCCTGTATTTTAGAAAAAATGGTTCGTTTTGCTGTGTTAAGGAAGTCACTCAAAAGCTGTATGGTGAATAACATGTCGACAACCGTTCGTTTTAGCTAATAGAGAAGCAAAATTTGATAAGATAGATGATATTTGTGTTAGGCTAGTTGTAAGTTTTTTTGCTCGCCTTCCAAAAAAAAAGATACAATTGAGAATAAGGTTAAAGTAGAAAATAAGATTGTGACGACACTCGACGAACATCTTTTAGTCAACAAATCGAAAAATAAATCCACATAGAAATTTCGGTCATAGGAGTGTGCAGAAATTTATTGAAAATAGAGCATGTGCGCATATGATTGCCTTTGATGTATATATCGATAGGATCCTTTTTTTTGCAGCATGAGCGAGTTTTTTTCGACGACCAAAATATGTTGCATTGGCCATTATTGGTTCAATACTCGGAGTGTGCAGACTGACTTTTTCACGGAATGTTGCAAGTTAAGCGCTGCAAGAGTTGCTGCATCCTGTTTTTCGAAATGCTCACTTTGGACCCGAATCACGACTTCAGGTTGGATGCTATCTTTTATTAGATTTTGCTTGGCATGAACTATCCACCTATTCCGGAAAAATAGAGTCCTGTACGTTTGCATGGCCACACAGTTGGAGGTGCAAACTATGAAATTCTTAATATTCAGCCCAACATAGCAATGAGGCACATCGTCAGGCTATTCTTTTCCACTGACTTTTCATGTTTTTCTCATAAAAAATTCAATCGTTTCACCTCGCCATACCGTGAAAATCAACAATTGGAAAGCGGATGCGGGAGAAGGATAGAGGTCAAAGGTGATGAGCTATAAGCGTTGAAAACTTTCTTGAGACATTAAAAGTTTGTATGTTTACTGTCGGGTATTTTTATATATCAGCAGTTTGTAATGAGTTCTGATTTCTACGCTGCGATCCAGATTTCTACACTCTTCCAGCTCGAATTCTCCCACCATGCCCACCATTCCGTAGAGGATGAGAAATTCGAACCTTAGAGGTTTGCACTTTCAGTGAGGGACAGCAAATGTAAGGTGGTAAAGTATGAATTAGGGTTATACTAAAAGCGGAGGGACGCAGCATTATGAGGAAGAGAGGACTATGGGAGGAGGAATTTTTGGCTTTGATACGTCTGACAAGTCTTTTGCAAATGCTAAAGGAAGTATCAAGGGATGAGGCACTTTTGTCAGTACGATTACTGTAGTCAAGTTTTTCGGGCAAATGTTTTACAACTTGAATAAACTAAGCAGTGGACGCGGCAAGCTGTAGATTGCGCTTGTATTCTTTTGTGCGTAACTAATGTTGATTCATGTTTTCGTATGGTTGTGTTGTGCACAGATGTTTATTTGACGATTGTTTTGAAAGGTTGCTTGTTGATGAAGTTTCGAAATGAATCGTTTTGGGCATTGTCAGTGTCTTTTTTGTTTTGAGGAGACGTCTTTTACGTCCGATGTAAGTTACCTTTCTTTTGGCAGTTTGGTGGATGCTCATCGAAGGTTTGTTTGTTATTCTCCTTCATTATTTCACGTTCGCCTTCCGTGGCAGGTGTTCCCAAGTGGACATTTCCCGCTGCCATATATATATATATATATATATATATATATATATATATATATATATATAATATATATATATTATATATATATATATAATATGATATAACATTTAATATTTACATTCACATTTATGTTTATTTTATAATTTATGTTTCTCGTTGTATTTCTTTATATTTATATTTATGTTCATATTTAAAATTATATTTATATTTTTTCCTCATCTTTCGTATTCATCTCTGTTTTTAGATTTCTTTTTTATTTATTTATATTTATATTTGCATTTGCATTTAGATTTATATTTGTATTTTATTTCATTTTTTATCTCCATTTTTATTTGTATTAATATTTTTTATCTCTATATTATATATAAATATATATATATATATATATATATATATATATATATATATATATATATAATAAATATAATATATAATTTATTTATTTATTTGTTTTTTATTTTAAATTATTGTCATATTTATATTTAAAAATTATATTAAACCGTCATATTTAATTATTATGTATTTATATCTATATGTTAGTGCATTTAGTTTTACGTTTATGTTGATTTTTGTTTGCGTTCGTTTTATTTTTCTATATCTATTTATGATTTTATATGTTTATGTTGATATTTGATGTTTATGTTTACATTAAAAAATTGTATTTATATTTTTCTTCATATTTATGTTTACAGTTGCAACCATAATTCATATTTGTGCTTATCTTTATGTTACATTAATGTTTAATTTTCATTTATATTTACAATTTAAATTTATCATTAGGTTTGTACTCATATTAGTATTTATATTAATATTCACATTCATATTTGCATTGATATTTGTTTTTGTTCTCAGATTTTGATTTGCATTCGAATTACGTATACTTATATTTGCAATTGCACTTATGCTTATACTAGTATTTGTATTTACATTTGCATATGTACTTGTGTTTATTTCAATTTATTTCCTTTGAATTCTATTTATTTATTTATTTCTTCTCCATATTTCTATTTCTGTTTATGTTCATGTCTTGCTTACATTTGCACTTATACTTAATTTTATATCTGTGCTTATAATTTTTTAAAATGTTTATATTCACTTATGATTTTTATTCTGTTTAGTGTTAGATGTATAAGTTATATTTATCTTTATATTTTTAGTTACATATATACATTTATATGATTTTTTATACTCATGTTTATTTTATATTAATTGTTTCAGTCAATATTTATATATATTTATGTTTTATATTCGTACTTATGTTTATATCTACATTTATTTCTTCATTTTATATTCACATGTATTTTTTTTCACATGTATTCACGTGTATTTATATTCACAAGCAAAAAGAATTGAATATAAACATTTATTTATTTACTTCTCCATATTTATATTTCTGTTTATATTCATGTCTTGTTTACATTTGCACTTGGATTTGTATTTATTTTATATTCATGTTTATCTTTGAATTTTTATATATCTTTATATTTATATTTATGTTTCCATTAACTTTTCTATCTATATTTTCATTCACATTTATATTCGTTATTTATATTTCCTCATTCTGCATATGGTTTTATTTACGTTTACGTCTACAATTTATATTTGTCTTTATCTTTATTCCTATAAATTTTCTCGTTTATACTAGCGTTTTTATTTTTGTTTTATATTTATCTCTGCATACATTCCTCTTTGCTGTTATATTATTTTTAATCTTACGTTTTCATTCAAATTTATATTTGTATTTATGTTTATGTGTTTATTTCAAGAATGCGTCTATATTTGCATATTTATTTCTCTTTATATTTATTTGTGTTTACATTTATATTTCTGTTAATGTTTTAATTGAAATTTTGCTTTTGTTTAGATTTATTTTAATATCAATATTTGTTAAGTTTATGCTTATATTTATGATTTAAGTTTGTCCTTATCTTTATATTTAAATTCATATTTGTAGTTAAACTTATATTTGCAATCTATGTTTATCCTTATCTTTATTTGAGCACTAATATTGGTATTCGTGTTCAAATTTTATATTTATATTTATATTTATAATTTGTGTTTATGTTTTCATATTTATATTTATATTTATATTTGTTTTATATTTATTTTTATATCTATAGTTTATAATTATAGTTATATTTTTTTATATCTATTTTTATATTAATTAGATTTATGTTTATATTTATATTTGCAAAGATTTTTATTTGTGATTCACCATGAACAGTGTTTTGATTTAGCCGTTTCGGATGAGGGGAATCCTCTGAAAAGTGGCCTATGTTTAGTACAATCGAAAGTGGCAGTAACTGTGCATTATATGTAACATAATCGTTGATGATGGATCTATATGATCCGTGAATTTGGAAACTGAAAGCCTTTTTTTGCGGATGGCCATTTACTACATTCACTTGGAAGAAATTTTTTAAATAAAAATTCCATACTCATTTTCAACAAATTTCCTATTGTAGATTATCGACTTGACGAGCAATTATGAAAATGCAGAAGAGGCACGTAAACGACTTGAAAAGCGACTCGCTGGTGCAAGGAAAGAAATCACTAGCAGGTGTGGATAATGCTCTTTGAATCTCATCTTCGTTTATTCGATCCTTTAATGCGTTTGACAAATAATTGAACGATTTTTCCGACTTATTTCAATGGGGAAAGAACGATGCTAAGGTTCACGCGTGTTGATATTCTCGGCGTTTCTTTCCATTTACGAACATCTCGCTATCTTTCTGAATACTTGACCGTCTATTGATTTTATTCTGTCAAAACATGTTTTTCATGAGGATAGCAGAGCTCTTCTGCACAAAGACCGCTTCAATCTCTTTGTTTTCCTACAGAGTTCGCTCGATAAACACCATCAAAATTGCTGTTCAAACTTGTGGTTATATCAGAGAAGAACGATTACCTGGCCGCTCAAGCTCTTACAGATTACAATTCTGATGGAGGCAATGAGTACTCATTTGCGTTCCACTAAAAATTGCTTAAATTTCCTCCAAAATTTCTTTTATTTTTATTATTTGTTTAATTCCTGTATTATTTAGTTTTAGTATTAGTTTTTTATTTTCAGTTTATTTCTCTTGTTACTTTACTTTTATTATCAGCTTAGTTTTATTATTAGTTTAAGTTTATTATTAGCATAGTTGTTTTTATTCGTTTTCTCTTCTTCTTAAATTATTGGTTTTGTTTTATTATTTATTTAGTTTTATTGTTAGTTTAATTTATTACTAGTTTAATTTCATTAAAATTTAGTTTTATCAGGAGTCACTGGTATATTTATTATTATAATTATATATATATATATATATATATATATATATATATATATATATATATATATATATATATATACTTTCGGCGCATCAGTAAAACCTCCGCCGTTAAGGGAAGAGAACCTGCAAAAAATATGTTGTTAACCAGTGATTTACCTTAGCAGGTGATCCTCTGTGATGAAGTCAGTTTCATGGTGGCAGCGGTCATCTTGATCCTCATTGGGGTAACAACTTCTGTGTCCACTCTTTTTGATCTTAAGTAGTATCTCATCCGTGTTAATTATGACCTACCGTACTTTCGGGACAGTAGGCGTAGATGTGAATAGCCTGCGGCCTCTCTTGCTGTTCAATATCCTTGTGTCTTTCAGTGCTCATCGTCGTTAGTTCTGCATCTCTTAGTGGTCGAGTTTGTTTCTTCGTCTGTCCGCCTCAACAGCCGTGGGTCGTTTTGGTATTATTCTCTGAATTATTATTTACACTGTTTGTATTACTCTTATTACATTTATTCGGCTATTTCTGTTTTCGTATTAGTCTTTGTATTCTTTCTTTTATCATTTGCCTAGCTTGTATGTTTTATTCTATCATTATTATTTGTATGATTATAATTTGAGTTTTTCTTGTTTGTGTTTTTATTGTTTCAGTTATTCTTATTTGGATTACTGTTCTTTGTGTCATTATCATTTGGATAATTACTGTTTGTATTATTATTATTCGTATTGTTGTCATCAGTTCTACTATTCCTTATTTGTCATTATTTGCATTATTATTATTTCTCTTATTAGTATTTATATTATTATTATTTGTATTTTATTATTTCTCCTGTTATTATTTCCATCATCACTCTTTCTATTATTATTATTGTTTTCTTTATTATTATTATACTGTCATTATTACTGATTCTGTTACTGTTATTGTTTCTATTGTTATTGCTTTTATTTCTGTCATTATTCTTACTTCTCCTCTTAGTATTATTTTTATCATAATTATTCATTAAAATTTATTACTATTATTGTTAACTGTTACTGTTTATTTTTGCTATTTATTATTATCATTATTTATTATTTGTTGGTTATTTATTGTGTATGTATTACTTAATCTTTATTATTTGTTGTTTATTTACTATTCTTATTGTTAGTTATTATTATTATTTCTTCTTATTGTACGTTATTATTTTTTGTAGCTAATATTAATGTTAGTTTTATTGCTAGTTTAATAATAACTTTGCGTATTCTTTGTTTTATTATTAGTTTTATTTTTAGTTTATTTTTGTTTCTTCATTAGTTCTTTATTATTTTTATTATTAGCTAATTATGAGTTTTACTATTGCTTTACTATTTATTTAATTGTTAGTTTATTATTTCTTTTATTATTAATTGAAGATTTTCATTAATTTTACCATTTGTTGATTACTAATTTATTTAATATGTTTATATTATTTGTTTTGTTGTTAAATTTTTATTTGCTTATTACTAGTTTTTGCCAGTTTCTTACTGGTTTCGTATTGGTTTATTGTTTGTTTTTCAGCAGTTTTAGATTTAGTTTAATATTAATTCTTTTTCACTTTATTATTAGTTTTATTGCTACTTTATTTCTTGTTCTATTTTAGTTTATTATTGGTTTATTATTAGTTTATTCTTAGTTTCGTTATTACTTTGTCATTAGTTTTCTTATTAGTTTATTATTAGTTTTATTATTTTTGTTATTAATTTCGTTATTTGATTATTATTATTTTGAGTATTTTTATCATTAGTTTTTTTATTAGGTTCGTTTGTGATTAGGTTCGTAATTGGTTTATTAGTGGTTTCCTTGTTTTTGTTATTGGTTTTATTTTTTGTTTATTGTTAGTTAATTTTCTTGTTTCTTTATTTTATGACTTCTTTGTATGTTTATTATTAATTTTATTATTTTTGTTTTTAATTTTATCATTGGTTTATAATTTTATCACACGTCTTATTGGTACTAGTTTTATTATTACTTTTATAATTAGTTCGTTATTTGTTTTACGAATACTTTATTAGTACTTTGATTATTAGTTTATTAGTGACTCTCTTATTCATTTATATTTAATTTTATCATTGAATTATTATTAGATTTTTTAAAATTAGTTTATTATTTATTTTATCTTTAGTTTATTATTAGTTTAGTTTTTTTTCGCTTTATTAATAGTTTAGTTTCATTATTAATTGTTTGAATTTTTAGTTTTGCTTTATTAATTGTTTTGTTGTGTTATTAGTTTTGTTTTATTACTTACTTTAGTATTTTATTATCTATTTTATTTTATTATTGCTTTATTCAGTTTTATTATTTTAGCTTTTACTTACTATTAGTAGTTATTATTAGTTTTATTATTAGTTTTATTATTAGCTTGATTGGCTTAAAAAGTTTTGTTATTGGTTTTGTTATTATAGTTTTTTATTAAATTTGGTTTTATAATTAGTTTCAGCTTTATTATTAGTTTAGTTTCATTACTAATTTAGTTCTTTTATTAGTTAGTTTGGTTTTTTGTTAGTTCATTTTTATTCTTAGTATAATTTTATTGTTAGTTTAGTTTTACTATTGGTTTAGTTCAATTATCAGTCTCGTTTCATCATTAGTTTAGTTTAATGATTACTTCTGTTTTCTTATTAGTTTAGTTTTATTATTACCGTGGTTGACTTATTAGTTTTGCGATTACTTTTGTTTTTATCTTTATCATTGGTTTTTTATTAGTTTCATCATCGGTGTTATTACTAGTTTCGTTTTATTATTACTTTAGTTTTATTATTAGTTTTGTTGTCGGCTTTATTATTGTTTTTATGAATAGTTTGTTGTTTGCTTTACTATTAGTTTTTCTATTCGTTATATTATTAGATTTATTATTTATTGAGCTTTGTTATTTGGTAGTTCTCTTATTATTTTAGTTGTTTTACTAATTTAGTTCAATTGCTAGTTTTGTTTTATTATCAGTTTAGTTTTGTCATTTGTTTAAGTTTATTATTAGTTTAGTTTTTTATTCATTTTGTCTTATTATTAGTTTAGTTGAATTATTGGTTTTGATTTATTATTTTGTTTAGTTTTATTCCTAGTTTAGTTTGTTACTAGTTTGAGTTGATTATAATTTAGTTTTATTTATAGTTTGCTTTGATTACTGTCAAACTATAATCTGCGAAAAAAGCTGTAAGCCTAAAATGTTTAGAAATTTAAAAAATTTATGTGCATTTTGCATTAGGTGCATTTTTGTTTTGCACTGATTGTATCGAAGGTTAAATTTTTCTCGTTTGTTTCGGCACGTGTTATTAATTCGCCTACTGTTTCGGCACGTGTATTAACTACCATCGGAAGCTCAGGTTGCGGATACCGGTCGTTTCAGTTGTGTGTCGAGGAACTCGGCGGGAAAGGCACGCAAAAGTTATGATCTAAAGTTCTAGGTAATCGCTTTTTAGTGCTTTAAAGATTTCAGTTATATTCGTCCAGCGCTGCCCAATAACGCTTGCATAGTGAATCGTTCGAAGTACAAGAGATGATATTTCAAAGCTATTTTCGATGAACCAGAAAATATTTCACATTGTTTATTTTGTTTCAGCTTGAGACCATTGCAGCTGGAGCTTCCAGATTTGTTGGCGTAATATGAGAGTTTGCTTGACCTTTTGTATGGTGATTCACTTTGATTCATCAACTTTTGAAAAAAAGCCGGACTTTGCACTTTTTCTCTAGGCGTTGCACTTCATTTCGTTTATACTAATTACCATTTAGTACAGTGCCGCCATCGACCAACGAAACTACATCATCACCACTACTGCAAACGATCACTCCCGAACGGCATCTGCTGTGGAATGCAAAGTGGATGCGATTCCCGAGGCAGAGGTTGGTTTCCTTGCGTTTTTTTTGCATTTTCAGTTTTTACCGTCAAGTGGGGACAACGTGAAAACGATGCATAATTATAAGAAATGATGCATGGTATTGGACTAATGGACCTAGTGGTTAAACAAAAGGAGGAAACTGTCTATGAAAAGATAATAATGTGCAGGTACGAATGATACACATTTATCATGATTCCACTAAACATCGATGTTTTTAGTAAAGCTAGTCATCGAACTATTGACATGAAATATTTTTCCGTATTTGAGAAGTTTCGTGCTTTGCTATGTACACTTTATATATATATATATATATATATATATATATATATATATATATATATATATATAATATATATATATATATATATATATAATATATATATATATATATATATATATATATATTGTCTCGCCCTCCTCACTTGCTATTTTTGGCCAGGCAGGTGGAAAGGTAATTAATACAGTTTTACCCTTCAATAAAAGACGCATGGGAATCCTTGTGAAATATTGTAGATCGTTCGGAGCTTCAACTTTCCGAATAGCACTAAGGAGAAGGGTGTTTGCTGCTGATTAAACCTAGATCATAGTTCATGACTGCTGACCTGAGAAATCCATGGCTCGGGATCTTTGACTCGGCCTTGAAATATTACTATTGAAGTATTACTGAACGTTCATACTTCATGAGTTCATCTCACTGCCTCGCTCTCTTTTGCTCTAATCATAATAAGAAAAAATAAAGGACAGGTGGTCATCTTTTAGTGTTGAAAATTTATCATCAAATGTATAGATATTGCAAGGAAAACAAGTGGTCAAGAGATGTGAATGTGTTTGTTTACTTATGGATCAACGACAGTGCCCGAAACCGAAACATTTTGCGTCTAATGGGCGGCGTACATGTTCATTCATATGGAGCGAGCTGTTGCCGCACAAATCCATTACCAAGATCTGAAACGATCACCGCTAGCTGGTTAGTGAAAGTTTTTACTCGTAACACTTAAATATGGTTTTTAAAGTTTGGATTTTTGGTTAGAGGTCACAATTTGACAATGGAACGAAATAATGCATAAGTAAAATAGCTTTATTATGTATACTGGAGGACCGTGACACTAATTTCAACCCAGTGTTGACTATCCGTTTGATGTTTTTTAAGTAAATGAGAAATAAAACAAAATAAGACTTAGCAGTTCATTTGGGTCCGAAAAATATCCTAGTTTTCATAAGTGGGCTTTTCAGCATTTTCGAGAGGAAGGAGAGGAGGGGAGGTGCCTTAAAACACATTTAGGCTCAGTTCTCAATATCTGTGAGTCACTTATTTGGACTGAATCATTACTTACGGGTACGTGTTTACTTAATTTAATCGAAATATGTAGTCGTAATTTGGAATTGAATATGAAGGTCATTGCTATATTTGTTTGTTTCCCAATTCTGTTTTGATAACCAGACAATGTAACTTAAAATGTACTGGGAAGTTTTTTTCGGGTTATCGGGTGAGGGTTACGTTTTCTACTTTGAATTAATCGGTCTTATATGGTACGAAAAAATAAGGAATTTATTAGCATAACTATATTTCGATCGATTATTAGGCCGATCACGCACTCTGATGGAGTTCGTAAATTCGCCGGCGTCTCAGAAGGGCGGTGCCGCATTCTGCGAAGGAGACGAAGAAGAGGGTGACGAGACGGCTGTTGTGCCTGCGCTAAGGTTTTTCTTCTAGGAGTAGACTTAAAAGATAATTACTTTGGTCGCGTAAAAGATAGGATGAATGACGATTTGCAAGTTTTATGGTAACTCGTAGTGATAGTAAAATTTTATGATTTGTAATGCCAGTGGAAAACGTTTTTTAGAAGTTGTTAGGGATGGGATTCATTAATTTTTGCAATTTTTTTTCCGCACATAACAGCATTAAAATATGATATTTGTTTTCGATCTTTGCGATATCTGAATTAGTAATACGCATATTTAAAACCAGTGCAGATCGGTTGGGCTGCGGCTGCATTATCGGAGCGACCATCTCAACACCGGCTTAATAATTCAAGTTTGAGGTGGTTGACTTAGCATGGGCGAAAGTTTTTGAGTAAGTTCACTTAGACATCTGTTTAATAACTCAGTCGTGACACATTCATTGATCATGAATCGGAAATTATGTTTGTTAGACCCAGTTTGCGATGTGTTAGCGGGATCTGTTTGTTTATTGCCGATTAGATTGTAAGAGCAATTGTGCGTCGGCAATAGGCGCTTTAGTATGCCCTTATACTTTCTTAATTTCCCAAACCAGTAAGGTTCTTAGGTAAAGTTATTTTTGTGGAATTAGGAAAGGAGGGGGTTGATGATAGTTTGTGCTTATTGAATGAAGAGCTAGGCTTTGGAGCATCCAGAAATCTGCTAAGAAGCCCTATAGTCTAGAAGAGAAACTCATTTCTCTGAAGATGTGGTGGATCTGAAGATATTTTCAAATCTCTTTTATTAGCTATTTTAATAATATCTGTTAGGCGATTCTATGTTACTATCTAATTTTTTTGTTTCCCAATTCTGTTTTGATAACCAGAAAATGTAACTTAAAATGAACTGGGAAATTTTTTGCGGGTGTTATCGGGTGAGGGTTACAAAATGAACGGTTGACAAGCGGAGTAATTTATGCCTTTATTGTGGGATAAATGGGCGTTATAATAACATTCGGTCAATTTGTTGAAATAGTTACTGATGAAATGTGTAGAAATATTTATTGGCGAATTTTTAGACTGGATTATTTCATGTCATCGACTTGCAGATTGATTTTGGCTAGGTGACGATATTTGACTGATTTCCGTAACTTCGCAGTGATTTGGAGTTTTCTCTGGTCATTGGAAAATTTTCAGGATTGGTGGACGTAAACGTGCAGTGGGTGCAAATGTGCCAGCGGCAGTCCCCCAAGACACAGTCTATCATCAGAACGGCTCTCGCAATAGTTTTACGACAGGATATACAATCGACGATGGCGGAGGTGCACCAATAACACAACGTAGCACCAATAACTTCACGAACCTCAGCTTTGATAACAACAGCAACAACAACTATAGTGACTTGAACATGAAGAATACCGTCAGGAAGGGAGTCTTAGCGTTAGGTACAGCATCGAGAGCCGGAAAGCTTGATTATGGAAGTGCAACGGTTCAAGAAATAAAAAAGACTCAATATGTAACGCAAAAAATGAAGAATGAGAGCGAGAAGAAGATGTTCGTCGAGAGTGGATCTTATGGTGGAATGACATTCAAGCGTGTGAAGACCGAGAAAATTTGAGGAATTACCGACGACGTCATTGAAGGAAGATGGGTATATTTTATGGATAATACTTTAGTTGATAGTCGTATTGCTGGTCAGTCATAGGAAACCATTAAGGGGATTAAACAGTTTTGAAAGGTTTTGTCGGGGAAGATAGCGCAAGCGAACTTTTATTCGTTAGGAAATTTCACTTCGTGATTTTCATCGTGAAGAAGTTTGTGCACAATTTTTCAATATTTGGGTAGTTTTTTCCCACATGAATTGAAATGAGCAAATTTCTGATTCAAAATGGGAAGGAAGAGAGAAAAAAAAACGGAACTTTGGAGAAATTTAGGTGCAGTTATAATTAACGCATGTGATTCTTATTGCAGGTGGCAGTTGCAGTTTTTGAGAGTGCATTTTTAAACGTCTTTATATATTACTGCTATTCATATTGGTATATATAAAACAGCATTGTCTAAATTTATTGTATCGATACAGTATAGTACGGTACAGTATAGTACGGCACAGTATACTACAATACACTAATATAACACAATATAGGTAGTATAATTGCGTTACCTTATATTTGGAACAGCAGGGGAATT
This sequence comes from Ascaris suum, assembly GCA_013433145.1. NCBI lineage: Eukaryota > Metazoa > Nematoda > Chromadorea > Rhabditida > Ascarididae > Ascaris > Ascaris suum. The sequence continues at coordinate 224,404 of CM024180.1, forward strand.
CCTATATGGAATCGTGTTCGTGTTAGAACAATTACAATAGTACTTGCTTTTCAGGGCTTCTCTCGAGATTCGTTGTTTGACGCTTCAATGTTCATTACTTTGTGGGCAGTTCGTTTTGCCGTTTCTAGCTTATATTATTGCTGCGTGTTCGTCGATATAATACGATCTGTTAACTGAACGTTTCCTTTCTAAGCGAAGCAGTGGTGAGCATAGGTCATTTGATATCTTCGTAGTGCGTTGACAATTCCATTTTTTTCCTTCACCATTGATTTTGCGATATTTTTTCCATTTCGAGATTGAAAAAAGATATTTCGAATATATGATTGCTTTTATGAATATATGAATATATGAATAATTCGTTCCAGATAATTGAAACGATTACTGCAAATACAGTAGCCAATGTGTATATGCAAGAACACTTTTGCGCTACTCAGTTAGGTAATAAATAAATACTTCGTTATTGTTTGTGTTTTTTTACTGTGATTTATTGTTGGTTTCTTATTTGACACACGTTTTTTTAAATGGACGATTGGCTCGAAATAGGAAAGTAAAGTCGATTTTGATCATTGAGTCCCAGCAAAATTCTTTAAGTACCACTGCAGTTGTTATATATGTGTTTCTTTTAAGCAAAAAAAAAAAACAGAATTTTATCTGAGAGTAATCAGTTTTACTGATAGGACTGTCACTGTAAAGAATTTCATGTTTTATTTATGCTGTTTTTTAAAACGTTTTAATGTTTGATGTGAAATGATTGGGCAGCTGAATTTCATTTTCAAAGAGGGCTTTTCAGCACTATGATAAAACCTTTCAGGAAATCGCGGAACAAAAGCGCCGGCCAGATTTTTTTTTTTCGTTGAAAAGAACGCTAAGTGAGAAAAAAATTTGATGCTACATTTTTAAAAATGGAAGAAGGCATAAAAAGAATTTGCTATGCGAAGGTAAAGAAAGAACGCAAATGGCCACCTTATCATGTCATTGTTTCGATCTGTTTGTGTGGTAGTTTCTTTCCTGTTACTTCTATCCGGGTATTGGTTACGCTACGAGCCTGGGAAAGGAGTTGCGCACTATTTCAGCTTTTTTTTTTTCACCTGTGATTTTTTCTCTTCACATTTGACTCTTTTTTTATGTTTCTTTAGTCCACATGTTTATGAATACCTCTCACATTTACTTCTGAGCGTAAGCTCTGATTGGAGGGTTGTGATCGCTGCAATTGAAATATATGGCTTTATGCCCTCGGGCAGTTTTGGTTTCTTACCTGTTTAATTGAGGTATTATAATAAGTTTACTGTTTCAAGAAGAATAAATGTGGCGAGTTGGTTTATCATTTATGTTGGCTGTTATATCGGGTTGGTGTTTTTTTTTTTACCAAGAACTGTATTATTTTATTCTGTTCTATCGTTTCCGGAATTCTGTACGGTGTTTTGAAACTCCATCTGATATTCAAAAATGTTTTAATTATTTGTTGCCTGTTATTTGGTCTTATTGCATTATGCTGATAGTTGCAAATAACGTTTATCATAGGAATATCTTTAAAGCATGTATGCATAAATATTCACCGAAGGCAGGTGGTGGGCTTTTCTTTTGGCGATCGTTGCCAGATCATGGATAGGAAGTTGAAAAGCAAGCGAAAGGGTAGATAAAAGACCAGTCAGTTAATTCCGTAGATTACAAAGAAGGCTGGAGTATAAAGAAGCTTAGTTTATAATGCCAGGAAGTTTGAATAAAGTGTGGGAATTTTTTTTATCCAAGCGAAAGTGCCATCCGAGGGATTGTATCATTGAACCGTGGTACCAGGTAGATAATAAGACACCAGGTATTGCGGTCATTCGATTACCATTTGGAGATGGAACGCCGTACACGTGGAATTTATTATCATTATTTAAGGTATTTTATTCGAGTGGATAATTTTTATGTTCTTTTCCCGTTCCGTTTAATTTGTTGGGACGAGCATGCAGCAGAGTTACAAAGAAAATAAACTTTTCTTTCTTGGTTTCTCATTGTTGTGTTAGTGTTTTTCTAGTGGTTCCTTAAAATTCCACTTGAAGATTTTCTTCCAGGAGAAAATTCGTCGGAAATTTAATTCGAAAATATTAGAACTTTTGGGCGGGTACATACGTGCATTTCCATGGTTAGACGAAAGAGATCTAAGAAGATATGCATAATAAACGTGCAAATGTGCAAATTTTTTGTTACTTCGAGCGATTTGTGGCGGTAACGTCATCGTCACTCCGATAGAACGGTTCGTACATATATTTCTAGTGCTTTTTAGTAGCGTATTCGTTTGTGATGAAAAAAACGCTATAGAGGAGAAGGTATAAATGTTAAAACTGCAAATAGCGGTCTAGAGAAGAATTATTGCTCGTCAAGTTTCAAAACATTACAGAAACATTACTTAGTTCTTTTCAACACATAATTGATTGTCCTCCTGAACGCAAAAGTAAATGCTATCTGTCCATTTGCGCGTGAGGCGGCTACTGATTGCGAATTGTTTTAAAAATTCATCTGCATATCTAAATAGAATTGATCCCGTTGGCCGGTCACTTCGTCGCAGGAACCAAATGCACGTAATATTCTCATCGAGTGCCCATTCAATGCGTTGTTCCAGCAACTTTTCTACTCATTAGCTAGTGGAAAGATTGCTGAGATGATAGAAATAATTGCAAGAAATGAAATTGCATTGTCGAAATTTAGTGGATTGCCATAAGGCCTCAGTTCCAGCATTCATTAGATAGCGGCTTAGCATTATGGAATACTGAGAATATATATATATATATATATATATATATATATATATATATATATATATATATATATATAAACTTACGATGCTAATCTAGAGCTTTTTATTTTCTTTATATTACATATACGTAGCAAAAGAGGTCTTATTCCACTATTTTATCTTCTCGAAAACAGCTGGCTATCTGCGTTTCAATTTTGTATGCCTTTTTTTTCAAATTTCTGCTTTTTCCTGTCTGCTGCTTTCTTAAATATGTATCTTCGTGTTCGTGGGATTTATATGTTTATGCATTTTCACCTTCGAACAATCTCCATAGTATTGACCAGAAAATTTGTTTTTTTTTCAATTCCTGTTTTAAGTTATGTCGCTTTTTGCCGTTGAATTTATCTGCTTCACGATCGACGTTCTCTTAAGTTAATGGATTTTTCACGTATTTTATCCTTTTTCCTCTCATCTATAAAATTTTCGGTCTTAAGTTGAAGGATAATATGTAACGTGGATTGACTTGCTATTCCTTACATTCCAAAATTTTCTGCATCCCATCGTACGCGTTTTCACTCTTCTGCTATTTGCTGCACTCGATCATCTTCTTCCGAATAAAAATGGTGATTTTATCAATCATTCCTATGCCATATTCTTTTCGCGTAGAATAATACTCTTACATAGGTTGGTGAATCCACCAATCCGACAGGGGCAGATGCGATACCACTTCCTTGTATTGGAATTCGCAAAGGACGAGGAGGTAGAGCTCGACCTTGGACTTGCAGAGTACTTATTTTTGTTTTCTTACTTTTTACTTCATTATGCCTGAGAATGTGTCGTTTGCGAACTGAGATTGTTACATTACCGGATTACAGTCAGTCGTATTTCCCCTGGACAGATTGCCTAGTGGGTTGTTCATTTGTTGGCAAAAGGGGTAGGGATCAAATCAAGAAGATGTAATTTTGCGAGTGATCAGTTGACAGGAATGTATATTTGGTGCTGTTTTGATTTTTCAAGGAGGGTGAGATCCCCCTTCCCTCCTCCCACTCTCGCAACCTTGTTTTCATACGTCTGAGATGTGCATCGTTTTCCTTATCAGTATGAACCGTATTATTTATAGCTGAAAGAATTTCTAGCGCTATTTATGTGATGGATTGCAATGGTTTTAAGTGATCTGTCTTCAGGGAACAGTTGAAAGAGCAATACAAGGGCAAGCTGGATAAGAAGTTGAGCGGTAACGTTTTCGAGGTGGTGTCGAAGATCTTTCGAGTGTTGGTCGATATGAAAATCATCGTGCCAGGCAGCTCTGTTGGGTTAGGTTTATTCTCTTAATTGGAAGTAGTGAAATGAAGATGATTGCGTTTATTTTATTGTGGTAATCATATTGCGTTTATTTTTGAGGGAAGGGGTGAGTCTGAATCAGAATAATCTGATATCATTGTAGCCATTTTGAGACGACTTTTGGTGCAAGTGGCTTAGGAATAGTGGTTGGCGTGTAAAACACAGTTTGGAAATTGGCAGCTGCGGCGTGTAACTTTCATAAAGCTTTAAACTTGCAATATCCGGTTAGCGAAATCTCAGGCGTTAATGCTTATCAATAGGATAGATGGTTATCACCATCCACTTCATCAGTATCGATTTTTTTAAACTTCCAAGGGAGAAATTTTCTTTCCTCTATTTCTTATCCGTTTAGGATGGAGAAGGATGGCACACCAATATTTTTATTTGCGCGTAGGTAAGCGTTATTGTTCATCATCTGACAAATAAATACTAAAAATTTTTTCCTTCATTCGCGATTTTTCCAAGTATCAGCATTTGCGTTTACATTTTGTTTCCGGTTTTTTTAAATGACAATGTTCAAGTAGGAAGGGAGGGGTAGACTTTATGGGTCAAACATTGATATACAGGTGTTCGATCAGAATCGCTATCCTAATCAAAAAAATGAGAATAACTGCAAAATTATTTCATGAATCCTCAACCATCACTATATTTTTATAGTGATGGTTGAGGATTCATGAAATAATTTGCAGTCACTCGGGAACGCCGGCAGTAATGTGTGCTCATAAGCGGCATGTGTGCTTTCTTTATCCGCTCGAAAAAGGATTCATTTACGTGCATAAACTACCAATGTATATTCGTTTTGAAGAGGTTGTTTTTAATGTTTAGCGTTTCTTTTTCTCTTATTGATTTGTGAGGAAATCCATTTTCCGATGAAATGTTCGTTGTCGAGCTCATAGATGAGTGACCAGGTAATTAGAATGGCTGTAAGAGTGATAGAAATAGTTAAGCGGAAGATAAGTGAGCTAGAGATGCAAATACAGAGCTTATTCGATTTTAAACCTGACTACATTCAAATTTTCAGTCGTCACCATGCAATTGTTTTGAATGAATTATTAGCAGCTTTGAAGAAAATGCGCTCTAATAGGCAATTGTTTATTTTTCAGTTTAGATGTCGACGATGTTTTTAAGCGACTTAGTGCTCAACTCTTCCATCATTTAAGTGGCGAATATCTTTAGAGTTGGTTAACAATCCTCTATCGGGTGACCTTTAACTTTTGACGTATTACAACAGACAGCAGCTAATAGAGAACTGTTTGCTGCAATGATTATTGGAGACTTATTGTCGCAACGATTACGAGCCTAATATTTTAATAACTGATATCGAGTTTTTTTCAAACTTTAGTTGCTTTACGCGTCACATATGAGAGTATGAGAATACATCAGAGAAATGATCTGAAATAAGGGAACGAAACATCCATCAGGTACCGAAAATCAAACGTATTTAAGTACTTTTTTTAGATCAGCAGTCAGAACTTCGCGAGTTCGGATGTATCGACGAGTTCGTTTGATTTCGAGGTGGAAATGAAAGGTGGCAGCACAATTGTATTCAACAGCGTCGAGAGGTAAGCAGTTACCGTACAATTTAGTAATGGAGGTGAGCATGTGGCAAGTCATGGAGAAGAGGCCAAGTGTAAGCTTAAGCCTAAGACCAGAGCTAAGCTTAAGGCCAAATCCAGCCCTAAGCCTAAGCTTACGGCCAAATCTAGGCCCAAGCCCAAGACCAGGGATAAGCCTCTGGCCAAATATAGCGCCAAGAATAAGCCTGATCCTAAGGCCAAATTTAAGCCTTAAGCCAAATCTAAGCTTTACGCCAAGTCCATTCCTAAGCGTAAGTTTAACGCCAAAAATAAGCCTAAGATTAAGGCGAAATCGAGGCCTAAACATAAGGCCAAGAATAAGGCTAGCGCCAAATATAGGTCTAAACCTAAGGTGAAGAATACCCACTGATCCTAAGGCCAAATTTAACATTAAGCCTGAGGCCAGACCTGAGCTTAAGGCCAAATCTATGCCTAAACTTAAGGCCAAGAATAAGGCTCATCCAAATTCAGGACTAAGCCCTAACGCCAGGAATAACCCCGATTCTAAGGCCAAATTTAAGCCTAAGCTAAATCTTGGCCTAAGCCTAAGGCCAAGTTTAAGTTTGAAGCCTAAGCCGGATTACGGCTAAGGCCAAATATAGGCCTAAGCTTAAAGCCAGGAATAAGGCTAAGCCCAAATCCAGGCCTAACTCAAGATCAAGAATAATGCTAAGGCCAGATCTAGCCTAGACATAAGGCCAAGAAAAACCTATGGCCAAATCTAAAGCAAGAATAAGCCTGATCCTAAGTCCAAACCAGGCCTAAACTTAAGGCCAAGAATAATGCTAAGGCCAGATCTAGGCCTAGACTTAAGGCCAGATCTAGGCCAAAGCCTAGGGCCACCAATAGGCTAAGGCCAAATCTAGTCTAAGCCTACGGCCAACAATAACCTGATTCTAAGGCCCTAGGCTTAAACTTAAGGCCAAGAATAACGCTAAGGCCAGATCTGGGCCTAAACTTAAGGCCAAAATTAAGGCCAATTATAAGCATAAACTTAAGGCCAAGAATAACGCTTAGGCCAGATTAAACTAAGGCCAAAATTGATAACTATAGCATAAACTTAAGGCCAAGAATGACGCTAAGCCAGATCAGAGCCTAAATTTAAGGCCAAGAATAATGCTAAGGCCATATCTGGGCCTAAACTTAAGCCAAAAATTGGGCTAAGGCCAAATATAAGCATAAACTTAAGGCCAAGATAACTAAACGCCAGATCTGGGCCTAAACTTATGGCCAAAATTGGCCAAGCCTAATCCACGCTAAACTCAGCCAAGAATAATGCTAAGGCCAGATCTGGCCTAAACTTACGGCCAAGAATAATCGGATCTGGGGCCTAATTAAGGCCAATAAATTGGGCCAAGCCCAAATCCACGCCTAAACTCAAGCCAAGAATATGCTAAGTCCAGATCTGGGCCTAAACTTAAGGCCAAGAATAAGCTAAGGCCAGATCTGCCTAAACTAAGCCAAAAATTGGGCTAAGCCCAATAAAGCATATAACTTAAGCCAAGAATAACGCTAAGGCCAGATCTCGCCTAAACTTAAGCCAAAATTGGGCTAAGGCCAAATATAAGCATAAACTTAAGGCCAAGAATAACGCTAAGGCCAGATCTGGGCCTAAACTTAAGCCAAAAATTGGCTACCGAATATAAGCAAAAATTAAGGCCAAGATTAACGCTAAGGCCAGATCTGGGCCTAACTAAGGCCAAAAATTGGCTAAGCCAAATAACAGCATAACTTAAGGCCAAGATCGCTAAGGCCAATCTGAGCCTAATTTAAGCCAAGAATAATGCTAAGGCCAGATCTGGAAACTTAAGGCCAAAAATTGGGCTAAGCCAAATATAACATAAACTAAGGCCAAGAATAACGATAGCCAGATCGGCCTAAACATAAGGCCAAAAATTGGCTAAGCCAAATATAAGCATAAACTTAAGGCCAAGAATAACGCTTAGGCCAGATCTGGGCCTAAACTTATGGCCAAAATTTGGGCCAAGCCCAATCCACGCTAAACTTAGGCCAAGAATAATGCTAAGGCCAGATCTGGGCATAACTTAAGGCAAGAATAATGCTAAGCCAGATCGGGCCTAAACTTAAGGCCAAAAATTTGGCTAAGGCCAAATTTAGCATAACTTAAGGCCAAGATAACGCTTAGGCCAGATCTGGGCCTAAACTTAAGGCCAAAAATTGGGCCAAGGCAAATAAAAGATAAACTAAGGCCAAGAATAATGCTAGGGCCAGATCTGGGCCTAAACTTAAGGCCAAAAATTGGGCTAAGGCCAAATTAAGCAAAACTTAAGGCCAAGGATAATGCTTAGGCCAGATCTGGGCCTAATTAAGGCAAAAATTGGGCCAAGCCAAAACCACGCCTAAACTCAAGGCCAAGAATAATGCTAAGTCCAGATCTGGCCTAAACTTAAGGCCAAAAATAAAGGCCAAATATAAGCATAAACTTAAGGCCAAGAATAGCGCAAGGGCATGTCTGGGCCTAAACTTAAGACCAAAATGCGCTAAGGCCAATCTGAGCCTAAATTTAGGCCAAGGATAACGCTTAGGCCAATCTGGGCCTAAACTTAAGCCAAAAATTGGCCAAGAAATGCAGGCCTAAACTCAAGGCCAAGAATATGCTAAGGCCAGATCTGGCTAAATTAAGGCCAAAAATTGGGCCAAGGCAAATATAAGATAAACTTAAGGCCAAGAATAATGCTAGGCCAGATCCCTAAACTAAGGCCAAAAATGGGCCAATCCAAATCCACGCTAAACTCAAGCCCAGAATAATGCTAAGTCCAGATCTGGCCTAAACTAAGGCAAAAATTGGGCTAAGGCCAAATATAAGCATAAACTTAAGGCAAGAATAACGCTAAGGCAGATCTGGGCCTAAACTTAAGGCCAAAAATTGGGCCAAGGCCAAATCCACGCCTAAACTCAAGGCCAAGAATAATGGCTAAGGCCAAATAAAAGCATAAACTTAAGGCCAAGAATAACGCTAAGGCCAGATCTGGGCCTAAACTTAAGGCCAAAAATTGGGCTAAGGCCAAATATAAGCATAAACTTAAGGCCAAGAATAACGCTTAGGCCAGATCTGGGCCTAAACTTATGGCCTAAATTTGGCCAAGCCCAAATCCAGCCTAAACTTAAGGCCAAGAATAAGCTAAGGCCAGATCTGGCATAAACTTAAGGCAAAAATTGGGCTAAGGCCAGATATAAGATAAACTTAAGGCCAAGAATAATGCTAGGGCCAACTCCTAAAGGCCAAGAATAATGCTAAGGCCAGATCTGGGCCTAACTTAAGGCCAAAATTGGCTAAGGCCAAATAAGCATAACTTAAGGCCAAGATAACGCTTAGGCCATCTGGGCCAAAACTTAAGGCCAAAAATTGGGCCAAGCCCAACTTAAACTTACGGCCAAGAATAATGCTAAGGCCAGATCTGGCCTAAACTTAAGGCCAAAAATTGGCAAGCCCAAATCCACGCCTAAACCAAGGCCAAGAATAATGCTAAGTCCAGATCTGGGCCTAAACTTAAGGCCAAAATCGCTAGGCCAGATCTGGGCCTAAACTTAAGGCCAAAAAATGGGCTAAGGCCGAATATAAGCTAAACTTAAGGCCAAGAATAACGCTAAGGCCAGAATCTCGGCCTAAACTTAAGGCAAAATTGGCTAAGGCCAAATATAAGCATAAACTTAGGCCAGAATAACGCTTAGGCCAGATAAGGCCTAAACTTATGGCCAAAAATTGGCTAAGGCCGAATATAAGCATAAACTTAAGGCCAAGAATAACGCTAAGCCATATCTGGGCCTAAACTTAAGGCCAAAAAATGGGCTAAGGCCAAATAAAGCATAAACTTAAGGCCAAGAATCCTAAGGCCAGATCAGCCTAAATTAAGGCCAAGAATAATGCTAAGGCCAGATCTGGGCCAAACTTAAGGCCAAAAATTGGGCTAAGGCCAAATATAAGCATAAACTTAAGGCCAAGAATAACGCCAGATCTGGGCCTAACATAAGGCCAAAAATTGGGCTAAGCCAAATATAAGCAAAACTTAAGGCCAAGAATACGCTTAGGCCAGATCTGGGCCTAAACTTATGGCCAAAATTGGCCAAGCCCAATCCACGCCTAAACTTAAGGCCAAGAATAATGCTAAGGCCAGATCTGGGCATAAACTTAAGGCCAAAAATTGGGCTAAGGCCATAATAAACTAAGGCCAAGAATAATGCAAGGGCCAGATCTGGGCCTAAACTTAAGCCAAGATAATGCTAAGGCCAGATCTGGCCTAAACTTAAGGCAAAAATTGGGCCAAGCCCAAATGCACGCCTAAACCAAGGCCAAATAATGCTAAGGCAATCTGGGCCTAAACTTAAGCCAAAAATTGGCCAAGGCAAATAAAAGATAAACTTAAGCCAAGAATAATGCTAGGCCAGATCTGGGCCTAAACTTAAGGCCAAAAATTGGGCCAAGCCCAAATAAGCCTAAACTCAAGGCCAAGAATAATGCTAAGTCAATCTGCCTAAACTAAGGCCAAAAATTGGGCTAAGCCAAATTAAGCATAAACTTAAGGCAAGAATAACGCTAAGGCCAGATCTGGGCCTAAATTTAAGGCCAAAAATTGGGCCAGCCCAAATCCACGCCTAAACTCAAGGCCAAGAATAATGCTAAGGCCAAATATAAGCATAAACTTAAGGCCAAGAATAACGATAAGGCCAGATCTGGCCTAACTTAAGCCAAAAATTGGCTAAGGCCAAATAAAGCATAAACTTAAGGCCAAGAATAACGCTAAGGCCAGATCAAAACTTATGGCCAAAATTTGCGCCAGCAAATCCATAGCCTAAGCTTAAGGCCAAGAATAATGCTAAGGCAGATCTGGGCATAAACTTAAGGCCAAAAATTGGGCTAAGGCCAGATATAAGATAAACTAAGCCAAGAATAATGCTAGGGCAGATCTGGGCCTAAACTTAAGCCAAATAATGCTAAGGCCAGATCTGGGCCTAAACTTAAGGCCAAAAATGGCTAAGGCCAAATTTAAGCATAAACTAAGCCAAGGATAACGCTTAGGCAGATCTGGGCTAAACTTAAGGCCAAAATTGGGCCAAGGCAATATAAAGATAAACTTAAGCCAAGAATAATGCTAGGCCAGATCTGGCCTAAACTTAAGGCCAAGAATAATGCTAAGGCCAATCTGGGCCTAAACTTAAGCCAAAAATTGGGCTAAGGCCAAATTTAAGCATAAACTTAAGGCCAAGATAATGCTAGGCCAGATCTGCCTAAATAAGGCCAAAAATTGGCCAAGCCCAAATCCACGCCTAAACTCAAGGCCAAGAATAATGCTAAGTCCAGATCTGGGCCTAAACTTAAGGCCAAAAATTGGCTAAGGCCAAATATAAGCATAAACTTAAGGCCAAAATAGCGCTAAGGGCATGTCTGGGCCTAAACTTAAGACCAAGAATGACGCTAAGGCCAGATCTGAGCCTAAATTAAGGCCAAGGATAACGCTTAGGCCAGATCTGGGCCTAAACTTAAGGCCAAAAATAAGCCCAATGCACGCCTAAACCAAGGCCAAGAATAAGGCTAAGGCCAATCTAAACTTAAGGCCAAAAATTGGCCAAGGCAAATATAAGATAAACTTAAGGCCAAGAATAATGCTAGGGCCAATCTGGGCCTAAACTTAAGGCCAAAAATTGGGCCAAGCCCAAATCCAGCCTAAACTTAAGGCCAAGAATAATGCTAAGTCCAATCTGGGCCTAAACTTAAGGCCAAAAATTGGCTAAGGCCAAATATAAGCTAAACTAAGGCAAGAATAACGCTAAGCCAATCTGGCTAAATTAAGGCCAAAATTGGGCCAAGCCCAAGCCTAAACTCAAGGCCAAGAATATTGCTAAGGCCAATATAAGCATAAACTAAGCCAAGAATAACGATAAGGCCAGATCTGGGCTAAACTTAAGCCAAAAATTGGGCTAAGGCCAAATATAGCATAAACTTAAGGCCAAGAATAACGCCAAGGCCATATCTGGCTAAACTTAAGGCCAAAAATTGGGCTAAGGCCAAATATAGGCATAAACTTAAGGCCAAGAATAAGCTGATTCTAAGGCTATGGCCAAACCTGGCCTGAGCCTACGCCAGAAGTAGGCTAAGGCCAAATATAGGAGATTTAAAGCCAAGAATAAGGCTAGGGCCAAATCTATGCCTAAGGCCAAGAATAAGCCCATGGCCAAATCTAAAGCAAGAATAAGCCTGATCCTAAGCCAATTTTAAACTTAAGGCCAAGAATTAGCCCAAGGCAAGGTTAAGCCTACGCCTCAGGCCAACACTGAGTGTAAGAACAAGATTAAGTCTAAGGCCAAGATTAATCCTAACGCCAAGTCTAAGGCTAAGACCAAGTCTAAGGCGTGCGCCTAGGGCGAAGATTAAGCCTAAGGCCAAGTCTAAGCGTAAGACTCAGGCCAACACTGAGTTCAAGGCCAAAATAAGCCTGCGGCCAAGTCTAGCGTGAGCGAGGACCCTAAGGCCAAGTCTAAGCCTAAGACTCAGCCAACACTGAGTCCAAGGCCAAAATTAAGCCTGCGGCCAAGTCTAGGCGTGAGGCGAAGACTGAGCCTAAGGCCAAGTCTAAGCCTAAGGCTCAGGCCAACACTGAGTCTAAGGCCAGGCTTAAGCCTAGGCCAAGATTGAGACTAAGGATAAATTAATCCTAGGGCTAAGTCTAAGCCTACGCCTAAATTATTTATTTGTATTGAAGACACTCAGTTGTTTATTTTGCGGAGGGGATGTATTGAAAACACACCCAAATACGTAGAGCAAGATGGGTTACTACTGTCAGTGTTGAATTGCGACTCACAGTCGCTGACCACAGAGTGATGCAGATGCGCAGCAGTTGTAGGCTCATCAGATTCTTCGGGCAGAATGGGTGTATTGTGTTGTTGCAGAAGAAAATATTCCCCTCCAGTGAAAGATAGTCCCAGATCCGTTGAAAGAGGCTTTACACCATTTTGTGATATTGTCTGAAATGTTCACACTTCATTCTTCTTTTGTATTATGTTCTTTCGTATGTGGCAGTTTATGAGCTGTGGTAAATTGTATGACCGACGAGAACCAACGATTATATCACATCCCATTGTTGAGTTTCTGGTATCGCCAGTGTTATGCGGACCTGCACAACCAGCCCAGCCTAACGTTTTTTATCATATTTGACACGGCTGTTTGTCAGATGTTGTCTGTAATGAATTGGTGTTGTAAATTCGTACGTTCCAATTGTTCAAAAGATATCAATGTTTGTTTTTCATAAACTTTATGGTGCATAGCTCAAAATAAAATAGCTGTTGTGTGAAAAAGTTGTTCTTGCCTCTTCAAACACAATTCCTTAGTCGTCTTTATTTCACCTATTCAGTGGACTTACCACTTCACCTGAATGCGATGTAAATCCCATCACTGTTAAGAATATGTAAGTGCGCTCTGTTAGCCTCAACTGTAGAAAATCCGGATTTTGACGTGAAGATCACGAAATGAAAACTGCCTGCAGTTTCTGTGGTGTGGAAGAATTGAATTACGAAAGAAAACAGCAAAAAACAGCGGAAACCTTGCAATCTAAGACATTCGGTACCCTCCGGTATTTTACGGCGTGCAGCAGCCTAGCTCTGTACCTCTCCCTGCCGTTAAAGACCGGTTTCCGCGGAATGGCGCATTTCCATATAAAGCCGCAATTTCTGTACATCCGTGCCGTTCCCTCTATGTTGTCTCTTTTAATATCCGCATGCTCCCTGGTGTCTTCAAAAATCCAATACGGCTTCAAAGACCACTGCTACTCGGAACCGTGGGAAACGCTGGACCTCCCAAAGAACCGGAAGTTTGTAACATGTACTTTAATTAAAAGGGAAATAGTCCACTTGGTTTGTTTCTTTTGAAGTGAGGTCGTTGTTAACCTTACTGTGATGCTTTTCCTCTTCAGTCAGAAAGATTTAAGAGGAATTAGCGAAAAACTGTAGCAATGGTGACATACACTAATGCAATAATCCATTTGTGTTTCTTCATTTCTTTGCTAAGAAACTTTGCCGAGTTCTTGTTTTTCTTCCTTACTGAGTTAAACGCCACAACCCAACCGGCCGTGCGTCGGCCTCCTGCAAGTTTATTTTTCGGATATATGTGAATACGTTGTTTTTTCAAGACAAATTCGAAGACCATGGAATGTTGGTGGCGCTGTTCACTGATAGCATCAGACGAACTAGGCGCGTGTGGTACGACGACAGTTGCCCTCCTGACTTAAAACACCTTGACATTTGACAAAAGCATCTTGATGTTTGACACCTCATGCTAACTGGTATTTTTTCAATTTTCATTCCCAATGTGCTCTTACCTCTTAGAGGCGCAACTGTCATTGAGAAGAATTACATGTGTTAAAGAAAATTCATCGTACAAATACGATGAATTTAAAGCTTTTCTTTGCAGATCAGCTTATGTAAATGAATGAATATATTAGTGAACATGTAACTATGCATTGATGGAATTAGTCGCATACCTAGGATTCTGAAATTGCTTCGAAGAAACGCATAAGAGTTTAGGGTTAGGTGGATCTACAATATAAAAAAATTTGATGGCGGTGAATCTGTTGAAAGCAGTTCTTTGCTTAACAACAGGAAATATCTACATGCGACGGTTGTTAATCAGTGATCCACCTGTCAGGAGAACATAGACCCTCCTCCCTTCGTTGAATATGAGCTCTTCTACGTTCATATTCTGGATTCGCTTCCCACTTTCCCGCCGAATGTATCCTCATCTTGAAAATATGCGAAAGTCTCCAACAAGCTCCCACCTGCAATATACGCCGGTCTTTGAAATTTCCGAGAGACATAACCCACCTGCAAGCAGAACTTTTTTTTGGAGACTAATAGAAGTGGACTTTTGACGCGACAGCAGAAGCCAGAAGTAATATAAGAACGAAGAAGGTTTTGAAGGGATATTTTTGATGATATACGACGGGAAGTATCGGTACCTTTTAAGGATATTAGCGTATGAAATAATCCGGCAACTTTTGAAGAATGCTCTAGCATGGTCGACAGCTATTCTCTTAGAAATCTGTCACAGTCAAAATAACAATGAACGGTGGCAGATTTTAGTAGCGTTTTATCGTTAAACCGACGCGAGGCATGCGCAATACAGGCGATATAATAGCTTTCACAAAAAAAATGCCACACCAACTAACACGAATCAACAAGTGTTGCAAACACTCAGGTGCAGCGCGCTTTTTCCCAAGCCAACCGATGACGACTGCTACCAACATCAGACGCAGATGACCACTTAATTTAACAACCCATTTAGACGCAGTGATGGAGGAAAATCACCATTCACCTGCTCATTCGTCTTTCTCGAATAATCTTACTAAGTACTAATCCCAGCGCGCAACTGAATCCCACTGCAGAGTTGACAGTTGCACCAATCACCCTGACGGGCAAAAGTTCACATGAATTTTGAGAGGACCCTGCAGTTGCTTTTCGAAACATATATACATTTGAGGAATGCGTGATTTTAGAAGGTGTACAGAAATAATTGCATGGCCTTCAATTACCTGTCAACGGTATGTCCTTCCTTCCCGAACAAATCCTCACATTCTCACCTGAGCCTTTCTGAGGGATACAAAACACATGATAGCATCAATTGCCAACGTATAACACACAACAAAGAATATAACATTATAACATTCTTTACACTTACGGCTCCTTATACCTTCCTCTTTCTCTATAAAAACATAAATAAATGAAATTTCAACGACTTAGTGTCGTGCAGGGTGGAGGGGGTATGAGCAGCACACATTGCCAAGATCATTCTCAGGGCAGGAATGGTTGCAGATGTAGACGATGCAAGCGAGCCTACTTGAGAAGGTTCAAATATGGGGAGAATAAATTTAAAAACATTTGCAGGACTATCGAGTAGTAGCAACATGAATTATCGAAGTAAACAATGGTCTTCTAGGAGAGAAAGCAGCACATTTCCTTCCTCTCATTTCATCGGCCAATAAAACTTAGCAAAGGCATAAATATATAAACGTCACAATCTTAGAGCATACAACCACCAAACAGCATACATAAGTGCAAATACATAGGAGACGGGAAATACATGAAACTCATTCTATCCTAACTATACAATGTCGCAGTACTGCAAATATGCTCGCACAAGAATCGGTAACAAAACAGAAAAGGAATCAAGTGAAATATGAGTCTGCATGAGGCAACACAAAATTACCACTTGTGAGGAAATAAAACAGTTATTGCCATATGGCGGATGACCTGAAGCTACGATCTCCTCACTCAAACGAACGATTTATACATTTCATCGAAGAAATCCCCAAAATATCTTTCTTATTAACCAACACCATCTCCAGTACCAGTGCCATTATAAAGCCGCATTCATACCGCATATGATCACATCGCATCGACAAGACGCACACATGACATACAAAGCAAGGCAGCAATATTCAAAACAAAACGGTTGATAAAAGAAGTGAGACCTACAAGTAGAACATGAAGGCTGCATAGAAGAAAAGCGTGTCACAAAAGCCCAGCGACAGTTCTTTCATCTAGACATCAAGGAGCCTTTACATCCTATTCCACGGACCTCGCAACTAGTGCCCCATTTAGCTATTTCAAACCGACTATTCCTAACAGAAATTACTACATTACTCACCACTAGATGCAGAAAGTGAAACTGATTCAATCCAATTATTCCCTATAGGTGCATCCTCATTTGATACAAACTGGGGCAGAAACATGAGGAGGAATATCGCCGAGTGAGGATTTAAAGACGCATGTTCAAGAAAGAGGGCGAAATGAAATTCAGAAGCAGCCTGGACTTCCATTTGATGCTAACATCACTGAATCCACATTTTCGCTGCTGCCTCCCGAGAAAGAGGACCGCGTTGCCACCAGCCGCTCCTTGGCACTGTCTTTCAAACTACGAGTCACTGATGCACCACTGTAATAAGCTTTGCGGCATATGTTGTGAAACGATCTTAAATCATCTCTCAATATGTTGCCGTCGATACTTTACGACTGGAAGAAATCTGCACGTAGCAAACATTTTTGTGCAACAGAGTGTTCATGACGCGTTATTCTCGAAATTAAAAACAGCCAAAGATGCGCTGAAAATTGGAAGGGCGAACCGAGTAGGAATCCTTATTTTCAGGGCATTTCGCAAAGAGGACAAAACACTGCGGAATGAATAAACGAGCCTTCTGGTCCAAGGATCCCACCATCTAAATGCGTGTAAAAAATTATCCTATGCATAAAACAAATAACAAGGCATATAAAAATATATCCAAACATATATATGCACCACCTAACCTGTGAGTACAATTTTGCCTACTCGCTTGAATCCTTCTATTCACCGCTCCCCCTTTACGATGACAGTACATATTTTGAGTAATCCCACGACTGGTATAACGCGGCGTCATCCATGCCTGAAAACATTTTAAAGTATCGTGCAATGCCGAAAAAGAAGAGTGCAATGTTGAAAACGTGTTAAAGGGACAAATGACGCAAAAGAAGATCAGTTCAACCCACAATCGGTTTCCAATATCAAATAGGGTGGATTAATTCTTTCAACCATTTAAAAACTCATTTCTTGGAGAGAAACTGCCAAACCATCCTCGCAATTCATCGACTGTAAAAAATTCTTAGCCCCTATTTAAACTCTGAGCTTATACACTATGCGCGAAATTGAAGATTTGAAGATTTGTGCTTTCTTGATGGTCTCAAGGTGTCGCTTAGAAGGTCTACAGCTCCGCCAAAGTGATCACTCAAGCAACACTTCCTAACAACCCTTTCCAACACGTAACACACTGTTCTTGATCCCATGTTGTACAACTGCGTTTTCAGTGCAACCGCAGAAACATTCAGTTACTAGTATACGCAAACTTTCCAAACATATACCGCTCAACAGCTAAATTCCAGAGTAATTTCAGTCTTCAAATGCACACTCACGATATTTCAGAGGAATACAAAGATCATGCAAACTGATTATTTTCCTCGACTAATGGAGGCAAACAACCAAATTCCCTGAGAGCAGTCAAAGCCTCAAAAATTTCACGTTTAAATTCATTCAGGATTGCGGTGAGCATCAGGTAGGTATGAGAACTGCTTTGGAAGGAATTGCTTTGGAAGCCGCACTGGGAATTCGAAGAATGAAAGTGAGTTGTAGTACAGGTTCTACCACTCATATCAGAGATAAAACTCCTTGTCAAAAAAAAAAAACGGCATGCAAACTTAAACGAACGTCTTGCTAACGAAATGTAATTTACATAGTTGCGTTAAAACATTCTGACCCCTGAGATAGTGAATGCCAGTAAATAATGAGAACACTATACAAACAACCGTCAACGAGAATATTTTGTGCTCGAAAGCTCACCGTCGGTCGTATGGGTGTGGGGACTGTCGAAAGTTGTGCAGAGGCGTATTTTTCATTGCCTTGGTGAACACCTCTGAACACACCTGGATTAGACTACGGTCGCATCTACGTTTTTCAAACCAAATGATGCAATTCCCCTAACGATTGACCATGTTTATGATACAATTCTCATCAAAGCACATACGTACTAAAAATGTATACACTTCAGGGCTAGTCTCAAGCAGAGTAAAGCCATATATAGGACATGCTAGCCACCACGATTAGCCGCAAACATAAGGACTATAGTATAGTGAGGCCTATCCCCCGTTTGCCTGAACGTCGTTGGCGTGTTGATATATGCAACTTTCTGAAAATAGTTCCCAGATGTGACCTATCGATAAAACGAAAGAACCACAGAGAAGATCATAATTAAAGGTCGAAGAGAACTTCAAAATCAAAGAAGCGCTTATAATGTAGCTCTTATCACAATTCAAAAAAAGGTTTTAGAAATATGTACTTCAGTGGGCAAATTGACAACGACTTTCGAAGAGCGCTTCATAGTTTCATATGCTCAAGTCAGCGAAACAGCTTTAAAAAATCCAGAAAAATCATGCAAGTCGTGAACAAAAGGATGACATTATATCCCCTCCTGCATCGAAAGTGATCGCAATGCTTATTGGAAAGCAACTCACCCGCAACGGTAGATAAGAAAGCCACTGTTCTGAGCAGCAACGGTAGGGTAGCCGATCACGAACGAACCGTGACGATCCTCATCCATAACCTCAAAACGAAATAAGCGACACGATTTACGCATCAGTGCCCTATGCACGCCGTACGGTTCCGCACTATCATGACAAACCTGCAACATTCATGCTGTGTACTCTGCTTTCTTCGACTGCCGTATTTTTTACACTTGCAAAACAATTTACATTCTCCGTCCTATAACCTCACACTGACTCAAATGCAGCAGAGTTTGAAGAAGTTAGACGGGAAGTGATCGATAACGGCTCAATCGTTACTCATACAATATTGAAAGGTACGAACAGTGAAGCTAAGCACAGCTTCATAAGTGCTTTCATCACAATGAACTACTTTCATTGACGACGACATTTTCACACAAGGCGGTTATCCAACTCAAGTTTTGTCAGCCACAACTTACCTAAGATTTCTTCGATGACTATTTTTGGAATTCCTCCTTCGGCGAACGATCAAAACCAAATGCAACTTCCAAATAAAGCGGTTTTCTGTTGCCCATACATTATTCGCATACAAACCCACGTTTGGTAACTGAGTGCAAAACTTTAAGGCGTAAGTTGCTGCGCCTTGCAAACCGTAAGTGGTCTGCCTCACCACTGTCGCAAGAAAAACACAGACCTCTCCATTACAAACATTAAGCGTAAAATGAACCGAGGTGCAAAGCTGCCAGCACTGAAGACATAGTATTTGAAACAACTTTTCTCACGGCAAAAATATGGACCCCGAGCAGTACCGCATAGCGAACATTTAGATTACTCGAGATAAGGATCAATTTGAATCCTCTCCGAGAACTTCTATGTCTTGATTTTCATGGAACCGGAGTAACAGCACGGAAATATGAAGCCGAAGAGGAAAGTCACTCATCCACTACCTTAATTACAACAGTTCCGGGTTCGCAAATTGACTTTTCAGGACAGTAACCCAAAGTACCATTTAATCATAGAGTTGCGAAGAAAGAGTAAACGCAAGAGACAAAATACCAGAAATTAACGTAGCAGAGAAATCAAGAGAGATGGAAGAGGAAGTATCCCAACCCCTAATCCTCAATCAAAACCTACACAGGACGATGTCCCCATTGTTGAAACCTTATAGAAGGAGCATCCTGGTCCCTTCCACCAACTACGACCAAGATTCCCGAATGTGACATCAATACTTCCAAAAAATACCTTAAGAATCACATCACGTTGCCATCTGCGCGTCCAGTAAAATTCATGCATAACGCGATAGGAGCAGTTGCGAATGTTTACGCAGATACCACTGAGTGATTTTTGAATCACATCAATCATACTTCTGTAGTATCCTATTCCGCACAAATGTTTCCTAATTAAACATCCATCATCAAAACAAGCAAACAATAAACATCTGACGACGAGCAATCAAACGCATTCACCAATCGGATACTTGTATTTATCCGTGTCCATCATCACGGAAACCACATTACCGCACACATCTGCCATAATCGAGGACAGCGCCTGAATTTACATTTTTAGCGATAAAATGCATTTATTACGTCCTACTCTAATTAACATACTGGGGGAAGATAGCGAGGATGCATGGAACAGCGAAAAGCACATATAACATCATTCGGCAATCGGCAACTGCAAATGTTGCAACCACAGGCATGCAGCAGTACTGCCCATGTTAAGGACGGTACAAGGGAAATTATCCAGAAATCGCAGCACATAAAAAGTGCAAAAATTTTAAATAAAAAATGTTGAACACACACGGATATCAGCATGAGGAGCTACGAACATGCGGGAAAAAGCCAGTGTCACTGGAAGATGATCCAGCCATGTTTTACCTACCACGGGTCACCGCTGTAGAACCCTTCAAAGTGCGACGGATTATCGATGGAGGAGTTCTGGTTCCGAATTACCGGGACGTTGCTCGTTTCTCTCTTGCGCAGCAATTGTTGCCGGAATGGCTTCTTTAGAAAAAGCGAATTTAAAGCGAAATCGATAAAGTGTACATGAAGGAACTATAATGCTCTACAGTTCGACCTCCCTAAAAGAATTTTTGGTAACCTGAGTTACGCAAAATTTCTGGCCAAGGAATGCTAGTTAGGCAAGTAGGTTCTAGTCGGTTTCTTTGCTGATAGGCACTGGGAATGTACCACGAAAGGCGCTAAGTGGAACAAAGCTATGGGCGTCTGGCGCCATCCCCCTCCCCCCCCCCCCCACCTCTCAAAAGCACTGCTGAGAATGCTCAATCCCCGACACTAAAACCCATCAACCCTGCACCCCGAACCTGTCCCCGTCCTCAGGACCGTCGTTCTTGACAGCAACACTTTGTATCCCCCCTCTTTTGAGGCCTCCTACGCCATCTTTAATATACAACAATATTCTACTGCTTGGAGCTGTCGGCGATGGTGCCAGACCTCGCTGGTTTGGGGTTTTGAATCCCAGAGTACTTATAACGGGCGTCTTTACTGTTCGTTTGTACAATAGTGAAACAGAAACCCATCAGAGCACCAACATTAGCTAAACGAGCCGCATAACCCATTCGGCCTCAACTTCCCTCTTGGCATGGCGGTATGATCCGTCCTTCTTCCCTGAATTGCACTGGAAAAGACAACAAAGTGCTTCAGATATCAGTGCCGTTGTCTACTCTACCAGAACAACCAAAATAAAAGCCTTCCAGCAAAATCATCAGCGTCGTTGCTAAACCCATCTCAAAATGACACCTCTCTCCCAGTGGCTTTATGATCGATCAAGTTTTCATATGCGCCACCCTCTTAAATACGTAACGTCATTTACTGCGCAGCGTCAAGCTAGCATCGCTAAGTAGCATTCGTTTCCCTCCTAACTTTTAGAAGCTTCCACAATACGGGTTCAAGTGCATGAACCCATTCTTTTCGTATCGCCTAGATTGCACTACAACGCGTTCTTGAAAAAGAGTTGGTGCACAGGAAAACACCAGAACGTCCGAAATAATGGCATGGAGCTGATGTCAGAATTCAATGCTACCGCTTCGCCGCTTTTGGGAATCTAGTTTTAAAAAACGCTGAAAAAGGGTTCCAACATCATTACTTCAATATGATGAAATAAAGCTAGCAGCTAAACGAAATCATCATGAAAAAGTTCATCTGCGTTCTCTAACAAAACTCTTCGTATTCAGTCATTCTAAAAGACATATTCAAGCAAATGACTTAGATGATGACGTACTGAATCAATGAAATAAGCCCCATAGCAGCACAATTCCGCCCTAGGGTACTGAATCAGCGCATATTTCGTACATCTCAAAGGATTCCACCATTGTTCATAGCTATCGAACAAGCCCACTGAAATATTTTCCTCTATCTCAAATCCCTGTTCGTTAACGAGTAACAGCGAGCCCACCCCCACATTCGAGGACGATCAATCACGAAGAGTTGTCATATACTTGTGCAAAAAAACTTCCCAATAATCAACGTGTTAGCATTTCCGAACAAAAAGGAGTTCCACCCGCTTCATGTATTCAAACCTCCCTTACCCGCTGCAAGTTTCTGCTTCCCCATTGAACTGCACTTGAAATGTGCTGAGATGGACTCACTTCACGAACTCGGCAAGAAGCAACGTTTTACCTTGGCAGTTAACATTCCATGCAGGGCGCCCACAAAGACGATCATCTTTGATTCGATCGGACATGGATAGCTTTGTTAAACAGCATCTGATACCATCCATGGAATAGCTTGAACCTAAAAAAGCATGGGTCACGGCAGGTGCATAACCGTCTACGAAATCAGTGAACTTCTAGGTTAGTTCGGAAAGATATCGACTTCTAGTTATGTCTCAGATAAGTGATCAACGCGCAGCAACAGATAACAGGTTGCAAATCGCACTCTTTTCTATCATCATTACCATCCCTTTCCATACAGACGCTTCAATCCATGAAACTAGGCGAAAAAAAGGGCAGAAAAAGAAGCAATCTTCAAATATTTGCATCCTGTTTGGTACTTCCCCCCAATTCGAGAGCAAACTGCTACCATCTTTTTTCGTTTTTCACGACCTTCTATGCATGTGATCACAAGCAGCAGCTCGGGGAGAAAACAAATGGGAAGGAATTCGCCTTAGAGATATTAGTGTGGTTATAATGGCAGCACCAAGAAAAACCTCAGAAAAACATTTGAAAGTGCTTTTCGCACGTGTAATCTCCATCGAAAAATTAGCCAAATTCAGCGTGTAAATATCTGATCAACCTAATTAAGTTGAAATGACATAGCTGAATATTTTGCATAAAAAAGCGTCCCGAAAGTTTGTATAATGGCAAGATGAAACAATTACGCGAAAAATGATTTATGTTTGATCGGCAGTTGCAACCGCTGAAATTCAGCTAAACAGTTTACAGGATCTATGTCTGCAACTACTCACTGTTTTGAAAACATTGGTCCCTTGTGCCATGGAATCAGAGATACTCTCATCAGCTTCATATCTAGGCCCACTTTCCTCATCATTTCGCCGACGTAGCTTCTTGTAATTAAATCCTTTCACATACTCTAAACAACTGGCTATTTTACTGAACAAACCTGATCATTCTCTTCAAAACTTTGCCACAACTACCTCTCTCTCCCCCTACAGGAACGTACTGAATATTCGAAACCTCAATAAATCTTTTCTTTGTTTCTATCAATCCTGACGAGAACGGATAAATGCATTCACATTAATCTAATGCTAGTGGAAACTCACTAATGTGGAACAGCACATTTTTCTCGTCTGTTGTTTTTCACTTCAAGCCAACAAATAGCAACAATGAACAACATCCACTCTTCTACGTCACGTCTATAAGGGTAGCGCAGAACGCTCATATCCTTCAAAATTCGCTGTATTCTTCAAATTCCCTCTCCTTAATCGCCTCCTAACATAACTAGCCAAAATTACACTTAATACTGTGAAACTCCTAATGCTTACAGATAAACAAGTGCACCAAGTTTTGTACTACAACAAAATCTGTAATTTGGAAGGTAACCAACCTGTCTCTCTTCGACATTCTCATCGCGCAACCTTTTATTCGGAAGTAGCACTCCCCTGCTGAGCCAAGCACTTTGGAGCACTCCTCCATGAGCTTCTTAGCCGACGCCTCGTGCTCGAAAACAATGTACACGCATCCACTAGCCTTTGAACACTGACCGGGGCCCTTAGTTGCAAGCAGCAACGAATGCTTGGCCGCTCCACATGGCATGTGCCATATCTACCGAATTGCTGCAGTTTGCAACTATGCACTCAGTGCAATCACATAAGCGTATCTAGATGGCAAATAGACGGGTTTAGAAACCACATGATAGTTAAACAAATAATCAACTTTACCGGCCCCACTGGAAGTTCGATATGTGGTCAACGAAAATGAACAACGGCATCCCGTGATGCAAGTTTTTTGACCTCAATGGGAGTTCGACGTGGTCAAAAATTGCTTAAGAACAAAGGAAAGAGGATACGAATGCGAAGACGTCCTATTTCATTAAAAAATGTTCGAGAACCAGACGCCAATAGAACTGATAATTTTCTGAAGGAAAAAGGGGAGCGAAATGGTCCCATGTTAATTAAACAGCACATCAAAACAGTTATCCTTTAAGATGTCACCGTCACATTTCCATTTCAGTTACATAGCACTGTCAAGTATCTTTACCTTTCCTTCTTTTTCCCGATGGACGCACTTGAAAAGTCAAACTCTGTAGAACAACGAACTCGGCGACCATTCACTCGCCGTTGGAAGTTCTCAGAAGAAAACGTTTTAGGCATCAGCAAGCAGGTAAAACATCGATGAAGCTCAAGATATGACTGTATTATTCAGAAGAGGAGAAGAAGCGTCGTGGCAAGTTGGACGGACACGCAGGACTCGCCAAGCACATAGCCACCAACGCTTTTGCAGCTAATCAGTGAACGATTAAGCTCATCGTGACCACCTGCTCTTTTTTGCTTTTCACAGCAACTCGGGCTCCGTCTCCATTCAGTACTGTCACACACTAGGGCAATAGAACCACACTTACAGCCCAGTTGCCACTCACAACAGCGTTAGTCAATTTAAAACAGTTCAAGCTTCGGACCTGTCCGATCCTGCCACGTCAAATGTTAGTCTGAACAAAGCTATACGCGCACTGCGACAGGTGCAGTTTAGAGCAGCTTCCAGCTCCGCAGTGGGATGTACTTCCACGCACACAATCCCTTCGCACAATACCTTCAAACGCTCATTCAGAAGGTGCTCGGGATCACGTAAACACCAAAGCCAACTCCAGGCTGCTAGCTCCATCACACAGTAGAGCGCGAGAGATTCACTCACCGCAGCGGTGTACGCTACGTCGACTGATAGCAGCTCTATCTAAGACCGACATGCCCTGCTCACGAGGGTCCGTCCGTCAAATTCCACTTGTAATCCGCTCTCTGTCCCCCTCCATTTTCTCGACACATTCCAATTAATACGAACCAGCCAATAAAAACGAAGGTGAGTTATGGTTAGGCTGTTAGACACATACTCCATTCACAGATGTGCTAGTTATCATATCATAATTCACGCAATGATAACGACACAAAGGAAACACACGAAGTAATTGAATGAATCATAGTCACAATCAATACACGATATTCAATAAATGATCATAAAAAATAGGAGGATAACACAATGACAGCACAACGGAATTTAAAATGTTACCACGTGGCAACAGCATAACAAAAAACGATCCCCAACACTACTGAGTAGCACTCTCAAAAAGGGATCGCTTTTCGCGATCCCTGGTACGTACCGCTTCAAAATGACACCGGCAATAACAAATATGCCATATAAAAAGGCAATGTAAACTAGCGAAACAAAGCATCCAACAGCGAACATCATATAAATTCATGCTCACATAAGAAAAAAGGCATCGAGGTAGTGTTCCCTCGTCCCAAGATGTGTCATGTTCATCTAAGTCAGCAAATCGAGCAGATGGAGTCATCGATACACCAGCATCACTGAAAAGCAGCGGACTTAGTCAGAAGCACGAAATATTTAGACATCAGCCTGTAAGCTGGAACTCGGAAATACAGAAACTACTCCTCTTCGCCCTTTTAAGCAACAGAAAATTAGTGGATATATCTGACAAAAAACTCCACTTGCTTAGCTCACCGCAATGCTTCCCCTTCTTGCTCTTACTGCCAGTTTGCGATTTCACTACACAAGTGCCCACGTTATGTCAAAACAAGTGACAGTACAGGTACTTGCTACTTCCTGACCAAGCTCTTAGCTCTTAGCAAAAAGCAGTCAGTGGCACTCAGCGAGAAGCCCAGAACATACACAGTGTTATCTCTAATTTTGCACCCTTATTGCTGCAACAAGTGAAGCAATTAAAATTACTTGCTGCGTGTCCGCGACAATAAATGCGTCCTCGAGGAACTGTCAGTAAACGATAAAGGTCACCTCCTCCGAGGAAAGGCAACAGAAATTTATAAGTATAAGTTCAACGAAAAAAGTCCGCCAACGATTCAAGCATTCTCAGGACAGGAAATAAAAGCAACAGACCTCTGTTTTTAAAACATTCCTTAATAGTAATTACGTCATAATTCAGTGCAGTGCTTTTTTTAATTCAAACAGAAATCTAGCAACTGAAGAGCACAATCAGTACTATCACAACTTACGTGAATTGGTTTGAAAACCGCCAAATTCTCTCTGGATTCGAAACGGACTCCACCCCATATCAACTGGATCCATCAAGAAGCTCTATGCGCCCGATAATGTTGCTCATCTCTAAAATAATGATAACTAAATCAACGCAAACAACAAAAAAATGAAACGAACGATTTCGTCAGGAAATCTACCTTAATTCACATATAAAAGAACAAGCTCACAGCAAAATGATGCACTTGATTACACACGTTACCCTCCCCAGATGCTATTATAAGACACCTATAGCTGGTGCTCCGACCAGCAAAATCGTGGGCACTCCATTTAAAGGTCGCTAAAAATTCGTTAGCAAGCGGCGCATATGGTCGACTCTCTTTATAACCACGCTTATCAATTCAGCAGGTTGCGCCGATAAATCAAAAATTACGACATTCGCCTCCTATATTTCCGATCCTGCGATAGAACGAGTCGCAGACTGTTAAATAAAAATGAACTGCTGGGGCCTTCAAACAAGGCTGATTCAAAACATATGTGCCGTTCTTAATCGCACACAGCTGAAAGGCAAGAGTATTTGAAACGAAGCCTGGCAAAGGAAACCACCGAGTTCAGTAAAGTACGCCTTTTAAGTACCACAATCAGATAAGAAGCCTGCCCAAATTGAAAGAAAAACTTGCCTTCATACGACGTTGACATGTACCTTCGACCGAAGATTGTCGATAAGTCACATGGGTGAGGCATTTGGAGATTCGCCTCATTTGAGCATGAAATCGGCCGGCCGATCATCGCTCTTCCACTCCACGTCGATCTCCCTGTCCAAAATTGCAAAAAATGCGCTCCGATCGAGATAGAGACGCTCTATTGACCTCCTAGAATTCGTACTACACCTTAAACAAAACGTCAAATCCCAACGTGAGCTAAAACCGCTAACTTCACAGTAAAGCTGATAGAAACAGCAACAGCAGCAACAGCAGAGCGTACATAATCACCCACATGACCCTTTTATTAACTGCATTCAATAAAACGAAAATTTTGTTGCGATTCAAGTTCTCAGTCTTATGAAATAAGTGAACAGAATGATCTTTAAAAAACACGTGATTCGAAGGCTGACATTATTTTAACTGACCGCCAAACTGAACAAATAAAACCTTCACATCAGAGTGAAGCAGGGGTTCAAATGGAACTGAAGTGTTATCAATTCAAATGCTAAGAGCTAAAAATTCTACCAAGCCCCCACACAGCTCATAATTGAATGCGGGCAGTGCAAAACACACAGCATTTATCTCCATATACGAACCATGATGATCCTGCTTTACAGATAAAACTGCACCACAATTCATGCAGGACTGCAATGATAGCACCACAAACACGTTAAATATATCTTAACTTATAATCCTCACCCTTAATGACGAAAGCGTACGTCCCATGGCATTACTGCAACTCACATAACACCTACTCAATACCAGCATAGTCGACGTAACGTGAAATCGGCATCCACAACAAAAGGACCCACTGGACATAATCACGCGGATTTCTTCATCTCCCCACCAAGCAAGACAACGCCACTGGTCTCTCCATCCCGTCCATTCGTGTCATGAGGTGGAGAGGCAGAAGGCGCGCCTTGATTACACCAGAATGCTTAACCGAAATGTATTCTGAGCATCCCAAAGGTTTCTCAAAAGACCGATAGCCAAACCAACAAAAGAAAAAGTGTTCGAAGTGGCATTCAAAATGTTTCGACTACGAAGTCAGTGAATCAAACTAAACGCAAATAAAACATGCTTGAATCATCGGCAGAACTGCTATAAGTGGTTACTTACTTGTAGAATCTTGAAGACCACTGTGACCATTCCAATATCATCACTGCGGTCATAGCCGCTTCTTGCTAGATTCATGCAAGTCGCTGTTTTGCACGACCCAACGATTCCTTCCACACAGCGTCCCATCCGCACCATCACAGCAACGCTAACTGTCGTATCGTGATATGTCCCATCCGCTGTTCATCGGAGCAGCGGTTTCCAAGTCGAACGCGCGCTGAGCATCCCGCTGGAGTGCGCTCCCCCATCCCGTTTTCCGATGTACATCTTGGGTACAATGTTCGACTTGTACTCCCTCCCCTTTGCACAGCGGGGCATTCTATTCAGGCGTTGTCCACTGCCGTACTAACTGTTTCCCTTTCAGCAAACCTCACCTACAGGCTCACTGGCCTGACAGGCAACACCTCACGGCCGATGAATATCCTTCAAGGTTTGATGCGAAAAATTAGCCCAATCCAACATCAACATACGAATGAGAAGCATCGAACTCACGCAACCGTAGTGGACTTAAGGGAGGCACATCACATAAAAAATTCCTCGTTTACCTTTCTTCCCGAATACTGCCATAGAGCATTAAACCCCATATCACCGATAACCAAAAAATGAAATAAATCGACCCAATCTGAAAAACTTGTTCAAATATATTCGACAACCATTGATAAAAATGGCTTTAAAGCTACGATGAATCAAGAGTAAAAGATGCGTGGAATTGTAGTTCCGATGTAAACGATGCACAACGCACACCAGTTTTGCATCCATTTCTTATCTCCTATTCCGTCCTCAAAAGTACTACATACGCAGCTAACTGAGTAGTTCTATGGAGCCATCTTAAACGGATCCTTTATCTCAAGTGTTCGGGAAAAGCTTCTTTTACTGCTCACGGCATATGGGTTTCACGTTAACGACACAACTTTATTTCGTCGATGACAGTGGAACTTAGTTCCACACAGCTTTTACTCTTGATTCATCGCAGCTTTAAAGCTATTTTTATCAACGGTTGTCGAATATATTTGACCAAATTTTTCAGACTGGATCGATTTATTTCTTTTTTTTTTTTTTTTTTTGATTATCCGTGACATGGGATTTAATGCTCTATGGCAATATTCGGGAAGAAAGGTAAACGAGGAATTTCTGATTGCTAAAAAAATGCTGAGTGGGGAGAGGATCGAGTGGGAATTTTTGACTTAGAAGGATATCAAAATTAAATCGATGGCAAAATGCCAAAACAAAGCCCAACACCCTTACATCTATTCTCAACACTCGCACATTCTCAGTGACCGACAACTGGACAGTGACCGCAATATCCTCTCTTATGTATATTGCACTTTTTGCAGAACGCACACGAATATCTGCTCGTTTTTTACCTAAGCTCACATTTTTCAGCACCTGCTACTATATCACAAATACCTCCTCATCTCGGTCCCAGTTGCTTCTGACACGACGAGGGAGCCAGGCTGCTGACCGCATTTGCGCCACTGCCCCTAACCTCCATAAACAACACCCATTTAGTCAAAGGTCAAAGGCAGTGATTCTTTTAACAGTTATACAATCAGAAATCCAACACACAGTAGTGACAACAAATCACTTTATGCGCACTCATGCACACTAGAACTCTTGTGATGAGAGATGTATTCTGACTAATAATCCGACAAAATGAAGCAAATACCCACTAGAATGTAGGAAATGAATTTTTTCATTGAGCTACGGCTCCTTTTTCTACCAGTAAACTTTCGCGCAGATCTAATTTTTCGCAGGGGCCAAACTAAGACGCTGAAGTGATCACTCACTGGCAGGGAAATAAGCTTAGAACTATAAAGCAACCCGAAATTTTTCATTAAGCACTCTTATGGATTCTTTACGCGGCGTCGCTTATGCAACTCACGTAATTCTTTTACAGCAACTTTTT
The DNA here is from genome assembly GCA_013433145.1 of Ascaris suum. Classification (NCBI taxonomy): domain Eukaryota; kingdom Metazoa; phylum Nematoda; class Chromadorea; order Rhabditida; family Ascarididae; genus Ascaris; species Ascaris suum. Next base: position 254,438 of record CM024180.1, read on the forward strand.
TTCTTTGCCCTTTGAAACGCTTGAGATCGAAAGGATGCATAAACGGTACAACAAGATGCAATGAGTATTATAAAATACTAAAAATGATCCCCTTCAGGTTCTGCACTAAGACAACAACACGATTTGCGGGCTGAATTTCGCTAATGGGCGAGAGTTCACTGGATCGATTAAATAAGTTGATCGACTCGATGTGATGAACGACGACAATTCGATGCCCGGTGATGGTGAAAGAAGACAATTGTAACCGGGATCCTTGTCTGGAACAAGAAGGTACCCAATGGGAAGACGAAATTACCTTGAAGTGCCATGCCGCGACAACGGAGGCAGCGAATGAACACACCGCAGTGACGGAAAGGAAAGCCGAGAAGAAATCGACACTAAGGACCAGTCGAGCAGCATCATCCCTCTCTTCCTAGTCATAAACGTGAAAATCATATTCTTGTTGAGCTTCGAAACATCAGAACAGCTCCACGATTAAAGGACATCTGTGGCCTTTGGGAGCAACAGCGACCTCTACTAATCATAATTCTTGCAGAAAGATCGAATAACGACGAAGGCATGAACAAGTTCTCATCTCCCATACTAGCGGCTACCAACCTACGCGACTAAAGATCTCCAGGAGTGCGCAAAAATTGCCGACCGAATCTTGTGTCGCGAATCTTCGCCGTGAAGGGATCTTCGCCGTGAAGGGATAACCTCACTGCAGCAAGGAGAACGCCGACAAGCGCCGCTAGAGATGAACGCCGCATCGTCTCAGGACAAAAACGGCTTCATGACTTTCTTCAACAGCAAGCAAAACCTCGCGATGTACCAGGCTCTCTCGAATAAAGAAAACAGCCAACAAGCCAAAAGGTCGTGAATAAGCACGCCTTTCCGAATGAAGGAGATAGGGCAAATGCTGACTATTTACAACACCCTTTCGAACAAAGTAGATAACTGACAGGGCGGAGCCTCGAGATAGTGCAAAAGTAACGAGCCGCAGTGGGAAAGATTTCATTCTTGCTTCTGTTCATTCATTCGTGTGAAGTTCGACATCGAATTGCCATCTTTACTCATCCACAGTATAAGAGAAGCGTGGCGAAAGGTTATCCTCCTTCAGCTGCGATCGATGACTATCAAACGAATTCGCCCAATCAACGCAAATTTCGGAGTCTGACCAGTTACTGACGACGGCAATGCCTAGCGACAACGGTCCGGACGGAATCATCCGATTATTCTGATATTCTTTGACCACGACGACGACCGATAACACTGGCAAGGGCGAGGCATCGAGCAGCAACGAGACAAACAGGATTTCACACGCGAATTCACATTTTTAATTTTTACATTACTGATCAACCATCTTCTTCATAACTGAATTCACAATTCACATTTTTCTCGTACTTTCGCATAACTGATCCCCATTAGCGCCTTCTGCTACATTTCTTGCAGCTTCCACTTAGCAGGTAGTGTCAACTCGCTATTTTTCCGTGATTGAGACTTCCGAAATCCTCAGGTCTCAAGTCGATGATTTGAGACCAATACCTCTTTGCATATGAGTAGTGCCGTCATTTCGTCTCTTCTCTTTTCGCTTTCTGTCGACCTTGTTACGGATCACGGTCGTCGCGATCATTTCGTTTCACCGTCGCTTTTGTTTTCGTCAGCGTTGAACTCATGTGACCCTTCTCGAGTTGTACTCGCTGCTTGTGGAACTGTGCGCATGCGCACAAGTCCGACGAACCATCTCATTGCTTTTTTTTCATTGGAAGCATTCCTTGTTTTTCGCCCAGTTTCTAGTCCCATGCTCTTATCGCAGACAGTCAGACTGCAACGCACCGTCCCCCGGGCATGTTCTTTGGCCCAAGCATATTTTCTGCAATGGTAGCCTCAGTGCCCTCAACACAGAAAGCACAATGTAACGAGTCTGGGTGATCCTGGTGGATCACTGCGAGCCAACCAAGGAAGGAAACGCAGAAATGTAACGCGATCCATTTGCGGCGGTAGATAAACGAGCAGATTTCGAGAGGATTTTTCCACCCACTAGGACAGTCTGCCGCGAGACGACGGGCCCTCGACAGTTGAATTTATTGTATGACGCACAAACAAAGTGGATGAAGAAGCAGAAACCGCACTTGATCATTGAGCACGATTTCTGAATGTGACGTCGCAAAACTTTTAAATTCACGAAATATAAACGCGATGACAGGTGTGCCCACTTTTGCGCATCGCAGTTATGGTCCTGACCCTGCAAACTAAGCAACGAAGTCAGATAAAAATCGGCTGATATGATCAGGGGAATAAATCTGTTGATCATGGAATAAATCTCAAACTGCATGAATAATGCACAAAAAATGGCCTTTATTGTGGTACAAACTCAGCTAATCTTAATCAAATTTGACAGCAAAAAATGCATTTATTTCTCCCTGCCAATTCATCATGGAATAAACCTCAAATTGCATGAATAATGTACGAAAAATGGCCTTTATTGTGGTACAAACTCAGCTGACCTGGATCAAATTTGACGGCAAAAAATGATTAATTATTCCCTTCCTGTTGATCATGGAATAAATCTCAAACTGCATGAATAATGCACAAAAAATGGCCTTTATTGTGGTACAAACTCAGTTAATCCTGATCAAATTTGACAGCAAAAAATGCATTTATTTCTCCCTTCCAATTGATCATGGAATAAATCTCAAATTGCATGAAGAATGCACAAAAAATGCCCTTTATTGTGGTACAAGTTCGGCTAATCTGGATCAAATTTGACAGAAAAAAAATTATTAATTATTCTCTTCCGATTCATCATGGAATAAATCTCAAATCGCATTAATAATTCACAAAAATGCCTTTTATTGTAGTACAAGTTCGGCTAATCTGGATGAAATTTGACAGCAAAAAATGACTAATTATTCCCTTCCAATTGATCATGGAATTGTTGTACGTTTCTTTTACTTCTGTTTGTCTTAAGCTGTACAGCAAGAAAATATAAAAAGGCAGGACCCGATGGTGAATAAATAGACTGATAACGAACTTGCCTTCAAAAACGTTTTACCGAAGTTGCTGTTGCGGTTGATATTTACACATTTACATTCGGTGAGTGAGTACCAACTAGTAAATTGTTGTTCGATTGACTTTTGCGTGTGCGTTTGTTGCGACATGACCGAATTTGCAAAATCACAGCAGCGTATTTAGCAGAAGCCCGCCAACAACGTTTGCACCTGAAGTGAACGAGCGGACCTGACAAATCACCGTATTGATTTAATTTGTAAAGATCAGCGAATTTACAGTAACTTTCGTGAACCAATAGTGCGGAAGTAGCACAGGTATCGGAAAGATTTCATTCGGAGGCGCCGATTGGCAGCGCCGCAGGAAGTGGGTGGCATTTGGGTTTGCTTAAAGTTGTTGTTGTTCTGGGTTGGTGGTATGGAGTAGGCTAAGAAGGAAGATGACGTGGAGTAAGAAATCTCTAAAGGTTGCGAAGTAAAGATGCAGGGCCAACAGCGATGTTAACGAAATGTGTAGGTTGGCAGCGCCAGATATGGACAAATATTTTACTTACGCTAGTTCTTGCAGAGATTCATCTCCGCCTTCCTTAACTGTCTGGTTGTACTGAGATTTGCTAGCGAATGATACTGCTCTCATGTCAAAATCTTTCATTGGGTTCCTTTGCAGGACGAATATTTCGAGATGTTGAATGGACGATCGGATTTCGACCAGAAACCGAAATCTCGATGGGTCTTTACCATGCAAGGTTCGGTTTTGGCTCTTCTGAGCTTTTTGACTATAGTTGAGACTCAGTTTTCGGCAGCTGTTATCGTTGGGTGATCCACTGACATTCCCGAAATGCATTTGAAGGAACAGAATTCCGGTTGCAAGTGACAGCGCCCTCAGTAGGTTACCGAAAAAAGAAATTCCCATCGGCTGCCCCCACTTAATTCTTCCCTCACATTTAGAACTGGTTGTAAGAACTATAGGGGCAGCTGTCAGCATCAGCCAACGTCAATATAGAACCATCTATAATCTGTCGCAGACGAGCAACGCTTATACAGTATAGCTTTTATCCGTTCAATGAATGTCATTTCATAATATGTATTCACCTTCGTATCTTAACTTAAACTAATTTTCAGAGAAGGTCGACCAAGCGTGAATATTCATGCAGTTATGTAATATGTTTCCTTATTTTTCACCAACCATATCGTATTATGCTCTGGAGACAGGAAAAGAAGGATAGCAAAGCTCAGTGATGGGCGAATTAAGACAGATTGGAATTCGTCAAAGCTCAGTGATGTCAAATCCACGCCACAATTTGTTTTCTTCCATATCAGAACAGTCGCCGTTCTATGTGAACTGAAGTTTCGACTCGAGTATGCTTTCGACTGAAATGCCAAGTGGCCGATAAGAATGTGTTGTGAAGTCCAAGATCCGTCGAATAAAAAAAACTTACGAAACTGTAAAAGTTCTGCTACTATCATTTTCTTTTCACAATCATATAACACAATTCCGCCAAATGTGCATCGTGGTGATGGCACCGCATGAGCGTTTACGTCGTCGTTATTAACAATGACCTTCCAGCACGGTCGCAAGGAATGGACAGACTAATAAACGTGCATTTCGAATGCGTCCATTTAAACTGTTGAAATTTTGTGTCTTTGTTCCAAATATTCTGAGTCCGGTAACCTGATTAACAGGCTGACAGTGCTAGCTGCAGTTCATAAATAAAATGTCTCAAAATTCTTCCTCACAGATCTACACTAGTTTTTTTTGCATGAATGTTCTGCAGTCTAATATATCAGTGGAAATATGCACTCTTTTACACTGAAAGAAGTCTCACCGTAATGGACATCGAATTTGCTGTGGGGTTATACATCACAAGGGAAGAGACTTCGAGAATGTGACAGAACTGCAACCTTTTGGCATCAGGACATTTTTGCGCCGTCACTTTGACTGAAGCAACAATTGCGCATCTACCACCCGCACATTAACACTATTACGGGACATAGAGATAGAGTGCAGTGAACTGAAAAGTACTGTTGAACATAACGACGAATGGTGTGTAGAGCAGGGTATGCGCATTTGATCTCAGTTTAGCAAGTGATAATAATTCCTTGCCAATATTACCATCTGGTAGACGAGTTGAAAGTCGGAACGTGCAGCATCATTATCTGGGCTGAAATCATCCCCATACTGGTATCGATTGGTGCGCATCACTCTCAAATAATCTCAATTTTTGTTTGCATTATTGTGAATAAAATGAAGGAGATTTTGTTTTATGCAACGCCGATGGAACAATCATTGTTATGGCTGCGAAAGAACTAGAAAAGTGGCGCACCAAGAGCTCACTGACTCAACTGACTCAAATCATACAACTTTCCGCTCTACAGGGAAATATTTCTTAACCGTAATTCCCAATTAATCTCCGAGGATTTTGTGTTAAATTCCATAATCTTATCAAGAAGTGCGTTGTTCGAGTAGGAAGAATGCTGAAAATGTCATCATAGAATGACTATGTTTTGCTTCATGGCGGCTGCTCTAACTACGAAACACTCTTAGGGAGAAGCACGGGAGTGTTCACTGGAAACAAAAAGCATAAACAGTTACTAATGCAATTTTTATGGCGACACAAGTACGAAGGTATCACTGAGTTCTTAGTTCAACTAAACGGGACTAGATTCCTAGATCTGATCTTAGATCCATTCCACAGAATCTACTTCGTGTTGAATCAGCGCGGACATAGCGACAGCACAAAGGCATTTTCAGAGGACTTTCATGTTGTAAAATTAGTCATTCTCACCTTAAAAGACCAGGCATCTTCGAACTAGATTATTTGCGATTTCACCAGTTTGAGTTGGATCCACTCAACTTAGTGAATTATTTACGATATCTGGATGCTAAATTTTCGGATCTCCGCATCATTCCAGTAGACCAGGCGAGAACAAATGGCCCCAAACTAGCTGTTCTATCTCACGAGTTTGATATATATGTCATTATGTCACCAGCTGCTTGTTTCCACCTTTGAACCAATAATCACATCCTCCGACCCGTTAAAAACGTTTCAGAGGTCTCCGCACCCGACGCGTTGTATGCCTCCGCTTTCCTTCTGATCTCTAATCGCCTATAGGCAGGGAGCAGTTGTGGTCTTACCCTCACTTCCTCGAACTGCAAAATCATCACGTCCCCCGAACTGCTGCAGCGTCACTGCAATCCGTCTGACAATTCCGCAATGTGTTGCGAAATCCCTCCCCCTCCTCTCTTTCATAAATCTGTACCCACAAACCGCACTCCATCTTCTTATCGTTCACTGAAATTCGGCATTTTAAAAATGGCTCACTTAACGGAAACATTTTGACTGTTTTCGGCTCCCACTACTGAGGCTGCCCGGTCACCTCTAATTAACACAACTTTTATGTATTTCCACCGACTATTGGCGTGCTTACTAAAGATACGTCTAGTGAGACCTCATATCAAACAATACAACGCCTCGGAGCCATGCTATTATATTTGCTTTTTGCACATTTTTTGCTCACAGTTGTTTCCTTTCTGTAGACATATGGTTAGCAGATGCCAATCACCTTAGAAAACTGTTCTAAACGGCAATGCAGTGCACATTCATTAATGCTCGCCTTTGCCCTCAAGCAGCTGAATTTGAACAGGAATGGCATTTGAAGTACAGAGGCATAGTAAGTATGGGTAAATCGAATTGTGCAAATGCGCATGATTCACGGCAGCGATGATGCAGTGCACCAGCTACTTGTGACGATGCTGGACAGTTCGTGAATGGGAATTCAGAATGAACGGGTGAGTTCAACATGGACGGTAGCTTCAAATCTCGAAGAAGTGGTGAAATTGAACCATCTCACCACCCCGACAACCTTGCTTCTTCTTGCAAAGTGAGACATATTTGGGAAGGTGGTGCTGCCGCATTCGAAAACGGACAGGAAAGAAAGCTTGGAGAGTGCAAGGGAAACCCAACTGTGTCCATTCCCACTTTAGTGATGCATAAGACACAAGGTCTCTGCGCTAGTATGTGACCATCATCACCCTCGAACTGTTTTTCCGATCTTTTCATATGCCTTCTAACATTTCCTTTTAAAAGAAAGGTATTTTTATAGTACGCAGTTCAGCTTAGATCACCTGTTTTCATCAACACGAATCCCTTCGCAATCATCGCGAGTCTCTCCACCTAAATACAAGCAGAGTTGACGGGGTAGGCGAGCAGATGAGGCGCGCATATACATTCTAGACAGTCCCGTGATGGAGAGATTCCTTTAAGCAGGCGAAACAACAAAGGGATGACAATTATAATTCCTTCAAGTCCCTTTGAAGGAGTTTATTATAATGATCGAGGCAGAATCCCGCCTTCAATGGATCCACCTTGTAATTTATGCCATTTTGTGCAACTTCTTCCGTGAACGTTAACACTATTCAGTAAGAATTTATTTGCAAACGAACACTGAAAAATATGCGAAGTGTCGTCATCACCATCAAACAGAAACAACGTCATAACACAGAAACTTTCAAATGCAACGAGCAGAAACTCTCAAAACGGCTCAAAAGTTTTAACGCTCTTCGGTGTTAAGGGGTACCGTGAGGTTTCGGCGATTCCTCTCCTCTTCCTGTCTTTTCTGCTGAGTTCATCTTCACTCCCATTCGATCCCTATTCATGGGCTCTGGGAAAAGCACATTTCCTCAAGCGGATTTTTGCAATACTTGGCGCGGGGAACCCGTCGACCTTTTCTGGCCGCACCGTCTTGGCGGGCTATACCGCATTGAGCGAAAAGACTGCTATGCGCCGAACATGAGAAAGGTTTCAACAAGCACCCCACACTTTTAAACCGATTTGTCCATAGAAGAAGAACAATGACCATAGGAAACTGACTTCATACATACTCCGAAGTAAAGAGGAATGCTGTATAGATGCCAATGAAGCTTTACTAACTGCCAATGAAACTTCACCAAAAGAAGCTAAGAAATTTCATCCGTATTATTTCCCCTGCTGGAAGCAAAGGAACAAATACCTACGCTTCCATACAGCTGTTACCTAAACGCACCCAAACACTTCCGGAAAGCCGAAATAAGCAGACAGGAACCCCACTGCTTTATTCGCTTCGTCGTTTCTCGCATCCCTCTGCTCTTTCCCCCTGTCCTCCATATAAGCGGTTTACGAGATATTCCTCCAGGATGACAGTCGTAAGAAAGGCCTCAAGTAGAAAGGTTGGAACGAAGTCAATGCCACACTTAAACTCATCAGCAAATCACAGAAACACCAAACGTCTGTGTTATGTGCATCTTTTCTTAAGATATTTTCCCAACCAAAGACCTATAAAGACCTGACTACAAAGTCTGCATCACACTCAGTCATTTTCTTCATACTCTCTCAATACCTTCCCTGACACCGGTGGACCGAAAAAAAAAACGCAAAGTCGTCGCATTATGCAGAATCTGTTCTTAAATAAAAGAAAAGCATCAACCAGATACGCAAGGAAGCTGCAAATGCTGGAATATCTTATTTTACCGCGGATGATCGGCAAACGCACACCACCCACTAGGACTTACTTTACGGCGGATGACCACTAGGACTATAAACATGGGTCGGGTTATCTTTGACCAAGATTTTTGAAGAGCACATAAATGTCACCAAAAAGTCGGTGACGAGGACGAGACTTGCTCTCCTTCTTCTAAATTTGTTCATCCCTCGCATCCTAAGCACCGTCTGCGTGTCGAAAGAGTGGATAGTATAAAGTGAGGAATCACATTTTAACTCACGAAAGCAAATTTCGTGATAGAAGATTGGAAAGAGATCACATGTGAAGATAGTGCACAATTATGTGGACAAATTATTACAGCATAAATCAGGAAACAAGAAACCACTCATTAAAGCAAAAACTCAATCCAAACTAATATATGATCGTTGAACTGAGTGGGGATACTGATAGGATAAAACCAAAATTGGCATCTATACAATTGCTCTTAGATTTTCAGCCGTTCTCCAGGATTGCCATACCACAGAAGTTCGCTGTATAATAATGCAGAGTTCTATACGCCTCAACATCATGGCCCCTATTTACTTCTCACCACCAAAAGTTTAGTGCACACATAATAGCACAAAACTGAACGAACATCTGCGAACTATATAAGTTAACCAATCATTTTCGTTCGGCGGTAGTGACCACGAGTCTTAAGAATCGTAAGCAGCACAGCAAGAATTACGATTAATTCATAATCGAAATACCTTGCCAGTACGCTCGAAGCAAGACTCAATAGTGAAATGACACAAACACTCGCCGGTAAATAATTCGACAAAAAACAACTTGAAACTCGACAACTATATAATATTCACCAAAAATAGATGGTGATTCTTTTAACAGTTATACAATCAGAATTCCAACACACAGTAGTGACAACAAATCATTTTATGTGCACCCATGCACACTAGAACTCTTGTGATGAGAGATACATTCTGACTAATAATCCGACAAAATGATGCAAATATCCACTAGAACATGGGAAATGAGTTTTTTCATTGAGCTACGGCTCCTTTTTCTATCAGTAAACTTTCGCGCAGATCTAATTTTTCGCACGGGCCAAACGAAGACGCTGAAGTGATTACTCACTGGCAGGGAAATAAGCTTAGATCTATAAAGCAATCCGAAATTTTTCATTACGAGCATCCTTACGCATTCTTTACGCGGCGTCGCTTATGCAACTCACATAATTCTTTTACAGCACCTTTTTTTCTTTGTCCTTTGAAACGCTTGCAGGCCGGTTGATCGAAAGGATGCATAAATGATACAATAAGATGCAATGAGTATTACAAAATACTAAAAATGATCCCCTCCCCTTCAAGTTTTCCACTAAGACAACACGATTTGCGAGCATCCCTTGGCACCCTTATGTTTGAAAGGGATACCTCTTCACTTTCCCCGCTGGCGGCATTTTTCCAAACAGCGAAGACGCTAACCCCTAGCTCAGAGTCTAAAGTTGATGAGTTCTCCCCCATATGTGCTGTCACGGGCTAGGAAGAGAAGGCTGCGTGACTGCGTAAACTCGAACCAATATGAGCTGTAAATGTTGACATGTAGCTTCTTAGAACGTGCGACGAACAGATAGCAGCGAGAAGACTATACACTTCATCAGAGAGCGTGCCCAAAGCCCGGACGCACATTTACTAGATCACATGGCTGAATGACCCTCTGTGCATAATTTTGAAGACGCACATTAAGCAGTAGTTAGGACAACTCAACCCGTACAGCACATCACAATGCATCTACGAATCAGAACGACGAGCAGTTGAAACATAACCAGCATGAAAGCAGTATTTCATACTAATGGATGTACCGCCATCATTACCACAAAACTATTTTCTTGCAAATGTAATTAAATGTCCGTCCAACACTTTCGCCAATTCCCATCACCTCGGAACTTGAAGCGCCCTGTGGAAAATGAAGTGTTTACTACTGGAGCAACTTCTTTAAAATCTTCAAATATTTTGCGCCTCTTAGATAAGCCCCTGCAACTGAACTGCACTCCTACAATGAAAATGAAATCCTCCCCCCCCCCCCCCCCATTAAAATCTTGAGGCTCTTCAAATCTGATGGCACTATTCAAGCACGTGAAATACCTGAATTCTGTTCGATTACTTCACTTCGAAAAGAACATTTCGTCCGTCCGATACATACAACAATACTACCTTCGTACATCGAACACGTTTCTACCCAAAACTCCCATCAACTTAGTCTGAATCATCATTAGTACAACATCAATTCAATGATATAAGGTTGCACACTGAATCCTTCAAAACGGATCGCAGGATTCGAATCTTACCAGGAGGTTGTAGCAGACGAAAACCCACTAAGGAACAAAACGACAAAACAACAGCGTTTCATTCGCTAACAAAGAAGTGTTTTCAGGTACCCCTTTCACAATAATGGGATTTAATGAGCAAATTAAACCGCGTTTTCGAACCACTTAGGAATCCTGATGAAAAATGCATCCACCTCTTAAACTATTTAGAACTTTAGAAAACCGTAGGCAACAATACATTTGAGTGATATTCTGAAAACTCAGAATATCACTCAAATGTATTGTTGTCTAAAGAAAACCGTCATATGGTATAAAGATCGGCGACCTTCAGTTTTGGTAACTCAGTTCAGCTGATATCAGTGATATAAAATGAAAAGCCTCTCAAAATGGGCGCACGTATGTCCTTTGAAATGTGTATTGCAATAGAAGTCCAATAAATTGTCAATGGCAACGCGCTTCATCAGTGATCAGTTCCACATATTAGATCCAGTGAGATATACAAAGAAACAAAGCATTTCATGTGGCGAGATGGGTTGTCGTATTGGCCCGGAAGAATGACACATTTCCAACATAATACACATTTAGCATCCACTCCACAGAGCTCTTGATTCTACATCAATTATAAGAATAATAAAACTATTAAAATTTCTTCGAAAAAAGCGAAATTTTGCATAATGGTTTCCCACTACATCAGCCGTAACGAGCCACCTGAACCGAGCAAATCGCCGATGTGATTCCGAAGGATGACGCTGAGTGGAGAGCACAGCATTCCTCACCACTTTCCAACAGAACTGAGTTAAAGCAAACAACTTGCAATCCGCAGGATCGGATCCTTTATTTGGCACATTTTGCACCTCGGTGGGATTATAACGGCTCAGAAGGTAGACAGATATAAAAGATGGTCAAGTAACCCCTATTGACAACCAGTGAATAAGCGAAACAAACTTGATTAATTCTCCTCCTGCGCAGCAAGTATCACATATCTAACTGCAAACGCAATTATGACGACACCCGCAAGTACGACAATGTTATATGTCAGCGGCGAATAGTCTCCTTCCTCTCCAGACCTTAAAGGTAACATTAGTGCGATGACGCAAACTCATACAACCAAAATAGAGATGTTCAGAGAGTAACCAGTCCAAATAATTGTATCAGTCTAGTTTTCTAGCAGTATGTCAAGACATGACCTGCCGGGACGACATGGTAAATTTCAGAGGGTTCTTCGTGAATATTATCTCAACGTTTGCCCCTCTCTAAAGTTCGTGATGTTTCATCCACCTCCGTTCTGGTTTCTAGCGGTTGAAAAAAAATTAGTACGCTAGAATTATTGCAATTACATATCAGCTCTGATCGAATGTTTGATGCTTTGTTGAAAATACTCGATGGATAAGTGGATAAGTGGGTTTTCGGACACAATTTTTATTAGCCAATGCTTCATTTTCTTCGTACTGCTCGTTGTGCACTTTGGATTTAGTGCATTTCCTATTCTGTAAACGCCACCATACTTTATATAATGGTTTCAATAACGGAGATATTAGGCCACAACATCAAATGAAAACGGAAGTCAGTTTAAAGTATTGATGAGCTTAATAAACTTACCCCTTAACGGAGACGGCACGATTAACACTGATCCCGGTGTATGGTCACAGAACCACATCACCTACCATTTCCCTCCTCCCCAAAATGTTTTGCCTCAGCCGAATTCTAACAAGCGCTTCGAAAGTTGCGCCGATAGGCCAAAGCACAAACTGCCAAAACGTCGTGAATGTTTCATTAAATTAGTAACATAAGCTTATAAAACGGTTGGGAAATCAGCTCCCAGCAAGCGTGCTGCAACCTAATAAGGACGCTATAAACTGCCCTATGATCGTGTTGCAGTCGAGGTTTCTAAACGACCACTCTCCATCGAAAAAATTCTCCGAAATCGTCAAGCTGGAGGCAGAACGTGATCGAACGACCTAGAACGCTGGAACTATCTCTCACACTCCGTTAACAGCTGTCGGGAATGGAAGAAGACAGAGAATTAGAGCAAACACAAATTATGCCTGTCTGGGGCCTTGATGTCAATTCAAACACTGCCAGGAGAGACATCAGCCAGCAACAAGTTATGCACTCAGAGTTCCAAATTACATCAGGCGTCGTAACTGTGATCTAACGAAGGCAGAAGACCAAAACTACGAATTTGAGGCCCTCAAGTTATCCAATTAAGGTGCATCTAAAGCTTCCTGCTGAACAGAAAGGCTCTTACCTCCTTGAAGAATTCATTTCTTGTATAGCTGCATCCTCCGCAGCATCTCGACTTCGCTCTTCTGCCAGTTCTGTACGGATCTCATTCGCCAGATCTTCGAAAAGATCACAGAAGACCCGGTCCTGCAACATTTTCTTCGGGATATGGGAAACATTTCGCTGCACAAGAAGTCACTGAAAATCTCATTTATACACCATATAGGCTAACGGGTAAGATGAAATATGCTGAAAACAACTTTACGACGTAAACCACCATGTAAAAAAGAGCGGAAATTTTAGTTCATATGAATTGGGTAGAAGACCCACAGATGTTGCGACAGTCCTCCACTACTCGTAGCAGCAAGACGTCGGTAAGCCATGCATCAAAACCAAAGGGCAACAGGCAATCACATCAACCATTCATTCAAGTTTCCAGCATCCAATAAAGCAGGCGCGGCAGCACCATCATGCACGCAAATCTCTGCATACTCAAGCGTCCTTCGCAAATTTACGCACGAACTTGAAAGATGATCAGGTGGTTATGGGCACAGGTTATGCTCAGTGGTACAGCCATACCAACTTTTCGCCACTATAAATTAGTCGTCTCTTAGATGAAAGTACCGAATGAACACAACCACATAACCACATACATGCACATGCACAAAACGTATATATATATATATATATATATATATATATATATATATATATATATATATATATATATATATATATATATATATATATAGGCAACGAATGAGAACGGATTTACGGATATACAGGCAACGGATGAGATATCACAGGAACGCTTCACGAACTGAATAATTACAAACAACACGCAAAACTGAAAAGCTAAAATAACAATCCCGGACGAATCAACTCGGCGTACTGATAGAACGCAAGCTTTTGAACAGCTATAAGACAAAAATTCACCCGTAAAAGAAAGAATGAAATCAAAAGCGTCCCGAGATAATGCAAAGACCCGAAGTTAAACACCATTTCTTCAAGAACCCAAGTATTTTAATGCCTCCAAAGGAAAGCTGCAGATTGAGATAACTTTAATGCACAATTAAATTTATCAAGATAGCTTTATGCCTGGAACTTTAAGAGGCGGAAATTGAAAGTGCATGTGTTCTCGCTTTATGTAACTGTAAATATAGAAACTATGCACAAAACAGGGTAAAACAATTAGAGATATTAGTAGTTTATAAACACGTGAACAAGATAATTTCTGAGTAACAGAAAGCACTGACTGGCACCATGTCTGGATAAAAGTTCCGGTCGCGAGTATTAGTGCAGAAGTACAAATGGGCAAACCTTGAGATTGAATTCTCGCGACTTTTTCGCCAATGCGCGTTTTTCCGAATCAGTTGACGTAAGACTACCCAACGTGGGTGCCGTCTCATTCATAAATGATAGAAGACCCGTTATTATCGTAGAGACCTAAAAAAAATAAGAGTTACAAAAACGGAGTAGACCACACGCATAAATATAAAACAAACTAATTAGGAAATGAACAAGCACCTAAAGACGTTCCCGTAATCGCAAGCCAACGCCAAAACTGCAAGGTGTTGCACTTTTGTGACGAAAAAAGCGTATATCATGATTGCATGACTACACCTCAGCACAAAAACATGACATTACGCAAATACGAAGCAGACAGCAACCATCACATTTCCATCTCCATGCTGAAGTCGCAAATGCGCGGCAGCTCGCACTGGTCACATCACACAAATGATATATAACAGAAGGACATGAGTCCTGAAAAAGGCCACTTCCTTATCGTGCACTCTTTCATTTGGACCGAAAATCGTTGCCACGCATGCCTCTATATTTACATCCCAAGTTTAAATGTACTGATGCTTCTCCACGTTTTCCCGCCTTCATCTTCACAATAAGCGAAAGCGTCGAAGGAAGGGAGGAGTTTAGAGGTTGAAAGATTTAAACTTTCCCTCCTTTCCCTGCCCCTTCCTTCCCCGCCCCCAAAACACAGTTAGGGGAGCACTTGCGGCCTCAAACTATCTCTGCAAACAGTGGAAACGATCCAGTGTTGCATGACTGCACAATAAAAGAGTACCCCTTGAAGTTTTATATCACTTCTTCGAAATCTCTTTCATGGATAAAGAATTGCGCGAAGTACGGAAAAAATGAGGGTACAAGAAATAGCTGAATTTAAAGACGGCTCCATCAGTACAACTGCTCGCAAAGATCAATGAAAAGCATAAAATAAGCTCCACTGCGTGCACTTACAAGTTACTTTGTGCCATGCAAAAATAATCTGCTCTCCACAAAACCATAGTAAAAGCTGATTTACATGAAAATAACGAACCGTCCATGCCGGATTCCACGTGTCGGGATGAAAGTCGGAGATCGATAAGCAAAGGCGTGTGTTGGTCTGGAATCGGCCTGACGGTGTCAGCATATAAATTGCTGGTGGCTTGAAGGGGAAATCAGGCGGAAACACGAGTTTTCCGTGGTATACACCGCCTATAATTCAAACAGTTAGGGCTTTAGCATTATCACCTCAGAATCCCCAAACCTTTAACCTTGGTACTACTAAGCGAACATCGGCCATGCAATAGCAATAACAACAGCGCCCATGTTTGAGTCACAACGAAAGCATATAATAGCTTATATGAAAATGCCATCCACACGCATCAAGAAAGGGCAACAGATTAAATGATGTATTCGAAATCAAAATAGGGCAAATGAAAACTGGTTCAATATAACGATCTGACAGATGCGGTGCTGAAACTACACGATTTAGGAGTCAATAGGGAGATGAAAACTACTCGATACGATACCAGTAAAATGGTAAGTGGTGATTCATAGACTGCGTCAAACAGCGATTCGCAACGCAAACGGAACGGCACAAATGTCGAATTGGATGCAGTGGCAGTAGCGGTTCACGATCGAAAGCGGTTTTTAACGAGTGTAATCAGGTACGATTTCCGTAGAGGGAAGGAAGTCATGGAACACTGCCAGGATCTGTAAAGCAAATAAAGAATAAACTTAGCCTTCATAGGGAGTTGAAGGAGCTCCACGAATGACGTAGTGCCACTCAAGGATGTTGGAGTGGAGGGGTGCGGCCAGTACGTATGGAACCGGGTCCTGCAAAAATATTTAGTATAAAGTGCAAATATAAGACTCATTTAGCCGACTCGCCGATTCTCGCGTTCTAAAAAAATTCTCCGATTTGCTGAGCAACGAAAAGCTCACGACGAAAGGCGATAACAAAGCGCTAGCAGAAACTTCACTCTTGCGAATGGCCAGAACTCCGCTGTCAGAGCGTTCAATTCCTCACATCGCTTACGCAACAAGCCCAAAAACACTCGTATGTGGAAGCCCAAACAAGACGAACATGCGCTTTTTGCACCTCTTAGGGTATTGTACCCATCAAAGAATGTCCTGCATGAATGTAGGGAAGAATAATGAAGAACGCCACTGAATATTTATTCCCCGTGAAGTGACTTCCCCACTACCTAGTGATGATTGCAGCAGGTGAGAGGTGTGCTGATTGACGTATATATACAATCAGATGGCAGAAAATGGAAGAAGCAAATTAGTACCACCCTATACCAGTCTATACGAGCGCAACAGCGTTGTCTCTTGTCTTATATGTCGCTTGAAGAAGAGAGCAGCATTGTTCGAGTCACATTCGTTGACAGGCACCGTCTAGGATTTCAGATCTTGCATTTGCTGTCATCCTTTCATGTCTTCACATACACATACATATCGATCAACATCAAAAGACCCCGATCCACTATCGGTGGGAGTGGGAACGCCCTGCCAACGTTTACTGATCCAATCCTAAAGATGCTCCGTAGCAAGCTTTCGTTCGAAATGTTCCCGCACTGTACCTGGACCAACCTCTACCTCTACGGACAGCTGCTCACTCTAAGTTATCATGAAATCGTTTAAATGGGTGAGATGAGGCCGCAATCCAAACGCATGTCTTCAAAATTTCAGTAACACAATACCCTCTGATGAGGATGACGCATTTATAACATAGAAACTGTTACTATTTTGTAATCCAATGTTTCATTAAATACACACATGAACCCACCTTTAACAGCTTTGAGTAATCCTTCTTCAACCTGGCAACTGCAGTTACTGATGCCCCCACCATTCCGATCCGTCCTGCAATATAATAGCAGAAAATAACCATTGATCATTGCGTTTGCTTTATGCAAATTAATTTCGTTCAGGAGTTATTATCACCAACAGACATGTCAACGATCAACGAGCATGAATAACGACAAGGTTTACTGAAATTAAACAAGCCAACGTTTAAACAAGGAAAGCTGTAGCGACGAAAATAGAAGCAACTCACGCTGAGACAAGATACAACATTCACAAATATACATGGCTAATGTCTCCTCATGAGGCATTTTTTTACGAAAACCAGCACCGACACATATTAGGTGGGCGTGCTGATCGAGGAATCTCGATCTCCACATATGAACTTTGAGCACGCTAGAAAACTCTGAAACCTTCAACCTCCCGCCTCAACCGCCAAATGTGAAATGAGACCGCCAAGTTTCATACGTCCCCTCGAATGGCAACGAAGCCTATTTCTACAGACTTCTGATCTCACTTTGCATTATTTTTTTGCGTGAGTGCAATTGTTCTTAATTTATTGCGTCGTTTTGCGTTTTTGCTAACTTGCAGTTGCAAGGCCACTAGAGCAAGAGTTGCAAGATTTTGTGACTATTATTTACATCATGCGGCCATCTCCCACTTCCAATCCGGTCGATCGACTTCGAAAGGAATTATAGGTATTTAAAGACCTGGACATGCCTGTTTTGTCTGCTCGAAAGATTTGCCTGGATCTGTTTTTAATGCTTCATTCTACGCACATCAGACATGCTCCAGCGGTCAAACAATGAAAAGTCACCGAGTGCTGTCATTATTACTTCCACATTTAGCACTGTGAAGTCTTCCTTTTAAGATCCACATAACAGAGAGTAAACGTTTCGACATCAAATCCCCATCTGCATTTCGACTTCTGTTCAAAAACGATCCTGAACCTGTTTTAGCACAAGCCCACTGTGATGATGTCGTCCCCTTGCACATGTAACCTATATCTGTCTCCCTGCCTGGTACTTCTTACTTCGCAAGCATTGACGCTATCGTCATGAAATTTATTGATCATTTTAGATTACGTGTCTTCCTAATTACATACCGCACAAATTTCTAGTAAATATGAAAATTATACCTGCAAAGAACGCAAAACAATAGGGACGAGCTGCTTGGGCTAGTACTTGGTTAGAGGTGAGGAAACAGACAACCGCCCGACTCGAATACCTACAAACTACACAACAAGCATCCTGAAAGCAATCACCTCGAATTTTGTGCTAACCAAAATTCGCAAAAGTTCATTCGAAAATGAATCTATAACTGCATAAAATAGTAAGCTAGCCTTACACCTCATCATCAATTACGAATTCTTCAACGACCACCTCCCCACTCTCCCCTCCCCAATTAAAACCATCAATATTTGTAGGCAACCATCAAAATGAGGTATGTTAAGAAAGCCCCTACCTTAATAATTATTCCTTTTTAAGCCCTTTTGCGAAGCAGCTTTTACATAAGCACAATAAGATCACATCCTGTTCCAATGTACGAGTGTGTCTGTCCACTTGCCAGACAGACGAGCATAGCACCCGCCTAAGCAAGAAATAATAAACTTGGTGAATATAGCCGGCGCTATTGGACGACTTCTTGTCGGCCTTTTCAAACACTCATTAACCCCAAAACGAACTGTCACCAGTTATGGCACTAAAGTGTGTTTTGAAATATGCATTCACTTCATCTACATCGGAATACATCCTATAGTCGACGGCGTTGAGACGAATCCTTATAGATGACCCGTGCTAGCAGTTGGATAGCTTAAACTACGAATGCGCTATTCTGTTTTATTATCGATTAAGCAATTTTATCTAAGTGAATAAATGGAATGCAAAAAACGCATTCCGCGCCTTCTCATTTGGCGTCCTTTCCAATCATTTACTCCTAGCATCAGCTCTCGAAAGCAACTGCGGGTGCGTAATGCGATGACTGCAAATACATACCGCAAATGATATTCCTGGCAGAGCTGATAACGAATGGCTGACGTTTAACCTTATTTGCATTTGTGGTTGCAGTTTCGATTCAGCGAACAATCTGGCAAACGCTTACTAAATACGAGGATGCTCTGCTGACAGCCGCAGATATACACAGACAGACATGAAGGAGGAGTAACTGTCATGACATACGTGCTTGCAATCCGTTTAGGCAAACAATGTTTCGGAAGTTACCAACAAAAAATAAAAGTTTAAAACAGTGCGCTGATATTTGAAGTGATCCGATCGCCGCTCAAATCTTCTACAGACGACTCTTTACTATTCGACCCAACCGCTATAAAATATACGCAACTTTTTAGCATCTTCAAACGTCTTCCACCAACTTGTAGACGAATTAAAATCGCGCAAGATGGCATTTTAATCATATATTACAACCATTAAATTCCATTAGCCAATGCACATTCGGTGGACCCCGTACCTGTGAACATGCACTCGATCAACTAGCAAACATAACAACAAACCTGTGAAGATATCACGGTAAGTTGTTGCAAAACGAATCCGTCAAAATGCACGAAAATGAACGCGTTTCAAGTTTAGTTTCTAAGCGGCATCTTGCAAAATCTCAAGCGATTCTCACAATTTATGGCTTAGTCTATTTGAAATGCTATCCGAATGCCGAAATTATTCTTTGAAGGATTCAAAAATTCTCCAGAAATCGTGACAGTGAAAAAATTCCAGAAACCATGCGTTGAGGGCACTGCTAACATGTTTGAGTGCCTAGTACTGCATGTGGATATTATTATGCTGAGTACTACTGCAGCATCCCCACAGCACAGGGTGTGAAGGGTTCCGTATTTTAAGTGATCCGCCAACTCCTATGAACATTCAAATAAAGATTTGTCTCTGTCTCTGAGCATAATGGAGTAAAATGTACGCAAATTGTTTAACGCTGTAATGTAAAATCATACTGCATAAAATGTATGCATTCGAAATGTTGAAAACACCTTTCGAAGATACGCACTCCAAATATTCAAATACCTTTTGAAGCCGACAGACTTGCATAAAACACTGTCGGCAACCTTACAGTGTACACTGCGCTAGCTAAATATGTTAGTCTTAATCTGAAGTGAAACAATACCTAAGATAGATACAAACATGTGCATATAACCATGCACACATCGAAAGCGTTGCAGCAGTTCTTAGTGGATGCAAAATTGCAAAACAACATATAAAGAAACATCGACAATTCACTCCAAATAATTAATAAACGCGCACTGCAAAGCACATCCATCTCTGATTTATGTGATCGGCGCAAAGCGGACTCTTGTATAACTCAACGCATCAATTTTTTTCTACCTTCAATGCTCCCTCATATAAATAAGAATTCAAAAAATAAATAATTTAAAAACATATAAAAACATAAAAATTTATCGACTGCAATAAGCAAGAAATTAAAAAAAAGATATTTTTTATTCTTAATGAAATACGCTTCCCGTGAGCATCAACGCTCCGAATAGTGCTGAATATTGTGACCACTTCGTCTAGCTGTTTAATAGTTCGTCTAACAAGCACAACAATCCACACACTAATGAACATCGACCAAACAATGAAAGTATCAATTGAAACGATAAAACGTTCTCAAGACGAAATCATTTGTCAACATCTCCTCTCAAAAATTATTTATTGGCCATTTTATTCAATGACTACGAAGTCATCAAATAACATCATAAAATCCACTAAAAATTTCTTATCTTATACAATTGATAATTTGAAAATTCACAACACAATTAAACATTGCATTAATAAATAAAAATCAGTGACGAAGCATATCTAATGACCAACTTCTCTAAGAAAATTAGCACAGGAAATTTGCAACGGATATAATCGCTTCTCCTATTTCCTTTATCTTATCTTTCATTTTTCCACTATTCTCTTCTTCTCTAACTGTACGCCCAACATCACTGCTGCTCACTTGCTGCATTCGACCGTCGCTTTTTGCTGCAGAAAGTCAAGCGTTGGTTTCATTTAGAAATCATTCCATCCAACTGTGCAATCCCTCTTCTCTAAGTCCCCGCCTGACTAGACCGAACAAAATATTGCAAATACAACGTATAATCTCATAAATTTCTATAAATTGAATATTCTCTATCAATGCCCGACAATCCGCCAAACAAAATAAACGTTCATTTGTAGTTCATATCAAACGGGCCATCGTTCTTTGAGTACTTCACCCCACATAGGCAGCACAATCGTTGCGGAGACATCCTGTCATTCCTGACCATGAACGACGCATAAAAGCATGAAATCCTGAAGTTATTTCGAAAACTGCAGTCCTCTTTGATACTAAAGAATTTATTAGGCGGTCAATAATTCAACGTGATGCCTGGTTATTAATCACAGTCGAAAGAGCTTTTCGCGAATTCGGCCCAATGCTTGCCTCAGAAAGCTTATGCCCCTATAATGTAACCTATACTCGCTATTTATTACCCAAAGAGGTCATTTACCGAAAAATACATCCACATTTTCCTCTCCTCCAAAACGGTTACTTCTGTTTCCATAGTGTTTCGTATCTCAACCAGTTATTCGATTTCGGAACAAAATCGGAAAATCCAAAACTTTCATTGCATAAGTTCCTATACAGGAACCCCATTAACTTATCAATTAACTTAATCGTTCATCGAAACGATATAATGAAATGAGTCATCATCCAAGATCTATGCTTCGTCACTGTCTTCCTTATTTTCCTCACCAAAGAAAAATTAGCAGTGTAAACTAACCCGCTATCCTTCCTTCCTCCACCAATCTCGTCACCTGAACAACGGAAAAGCAAATACCCTGATCGTTGCCAATAGGTGGACTATGTATGTCATGGCTGCTCACAGCAACTTGAAGCGCCACCACAAGCAACCCCATTCTCATAATCAAAAGTAACAAAAAATAGAAAGTCGAATAAATAAATAAACAACTGGATTACGCAGTTTCAAACACAGCACTCATCAAGAAAGTCGATGGTCATTACGCTTAATAAACATGGAGAAGAAAGATAAAGAACATCACATATTTAGCCAAACCAAAAAAAAAAAAACGCATATATTGAATTTTATTAAGATATACTAACCCACAGCTTACAAACCACCGCTCCAAGACACAAAAAACGTTGATAAAAATGAAACTTTCAATTTCTAGATCGTCCAACGCCGATGAAATTTTCCGATAATTCCCACTGCTCGAACAATCAAACGATCTTAACCGCAATAATATGTTCGAATATTTTGTACCGAGTAAAACAAATTTTTCACTTCACATCCTAACCCAAAATAATCGGTGACCGAATCAACGACTCACAAAGATGAATGGGAAAAAAGTTGAAAAACTTAGCTTT
This sequence comes from Ascaris suum, assembly GCA_013433145.1. Lineage (NCBI taxonomy): Eukaryota > Metazoa > Nematoda > Chromadorea > Rhabditida > Ascarididae > Ascaris > Ascaris suum. Next base: position 276,893 of record CM024180.1, read on the forward strand.
TTTTGGCACAATCAACACAAATGTAAAAATAGAGCAAGTTCGACAGATTGAATAATAAATTTATAGTTAGACCAAAAACTGCAATTAATTTAGTACTTGAAACCGTATCTGATATATTCACAAACTAAGTTTCATATAAGAGCAGATACGATGGCCCCGAGTGTACGTTCCACATCACGCAATACGACTTCAATATTCGCCTACAGGTCTCTGAAAGGAACAACAGAAAAAATAAAAGTTAAACATGAAGTTATTAAGTACACATTATCAGGGCACTCCCTATGCGTTATCAGGAACCTTTTCGTTATCAAAGACCTTATCAGATGAATGATACCTTCAGTACAGTCATACGAAAAATGTATAAGATGCCTCAACGTTCAATCATGAAAGACCGAAATTCAAGATCGCCCAAATGGCCACTTCTTCCCTCTCTCTTCCCGCCCTCATTTTCCTCTTTGGGAACTTTCTGCGCGATTTCCAACATCAACAACTTTAGCGTGGATCTGATTTGTTATTACCTGTCGACAAGAAAGTCGCCAGCTGAAGTAAAAGCCAAAGGTAACGCGAACAAAAACAAAAGCATATCGAAGCACTTCAACACAAGCCGCATCAAACAAACCTAACGATGCTTGTGGTGGGCACAGAAAATTATATTGCTTCCTCGAGAGAATAAATAAACAATTCGACGAATTCTCTCATCGAGGACTTTCCTTAAATTCGATAAGATTTTCAAATATGACTGCATTTAGCGGTTTTTGCTGCTAAAAACGTGAAGCCAGTTGAATATTATCAAGCGTGACTTCTCATAACATTAGTGCAATTATTACGGCAAAGACCTGCACAGCAAGCGCGAATTTCAGCACCGATGCTCAGTGCACCGATTTTATTTTGATAATTGCGTCACTTGCTTAAGTGGGATTTTTGAGGCCCAAGTCACAGTGTTTCACTGATATTTTCTTCTAAGTTCATACTCATTTCTCAATAGGGAAGTGGTGCTCTCATGCTGCCGCTTCGGGACGAATACTATCAGTTTTTCAATTTCTTCCCTGCTGCTTCTTTCTTTCCTTGTCTTTGCGCATAGAAAAGAGGGAGCGAATACTACCAGACCTACGCATCTACCCCTCCGCCACCCCCTACTGTGTGCAATGGGCGGATAAGAAAGAAGATGGAGTACCTATGTGCCGCCTAAAAGCAAGAAACGGAATCCCATAATCCGCTCGTAAAATACCCATAACCAAATTACAATGATTTAACTCAAAAGCTGACGAAACTAGTACCATCAACAGCAAACATTGTAGTATGAATAACCTAGCACGAAAATATAGTCACCTCGAAATTGCGGTAGTAATAACGAGATAAGAAATTAACGTGACAGTGTCCTTCACATACTTTACTAAACGATAGGTGCTACTGCATTATTTCACTGGGATGTTTTAGGTGCTCAGTCAGGTCCATTCTTCCTCCTCTCCCTCATTTTCCGTACCATCCAAGCTTGACTTCGCATCTACATAGCTACCCATACCGGTCTCACCTCATCAATCTGAATGTTCATTCCCTCGGATGAAAGAAAACAATAGTTTCAAATACTCACAATAACGACGTGGAGGATGGAGCATTACTGCCGTGATGATCGGTTGCGGCCGTATTCGGACGTACTCGCTGTGAGATGGGCGCACCGCTCGAAGGTGGTGGTGGCAAAAGAGGAAAACCGCTGCCTGTTGTTGAAGCCGATGTTGCTGGACGCGGTCGAGGGGCACCCGTCGGCTTTTTCTACAAATATATACATAAAACAAAATTTGCAAATAAACTTCGTCAATTTCACCACTAGTAACAGTTAGTCAAACTGCATGAAACTGAAGTCGTTCTATGCATTGGTTGTCTTTGTTCCTACATTCCCCCCATCGGGATCCTCATCCACTGATAAAATATTATCACAAATTTTTTTGGGTACCTTTTCTTCTTATAGTATCAGTATACGACCTGAAATAATTTTCTAGAATTCAGAAGCTTGAGAGAAGTACCATCAGGTGTAACACTTAACCTTATCGGCAAGCATGCCTACATTAAAACATTCACATAAACTGTTTCAAAAGGGAAAAAAATAGACGCGACTCTTTGCTTGTAACAGAAACTTTTGCCGGCGAACAGCTATTTCATGAAAACTTCTGCCTTTAGCTCGTGCAACCTTGAACTATCACAAACATGCAAAATTAATCTTTCATTCACCATTTCGATCGCACTTTCACGAAAACTTAATGGCGAGTTCCAACTTGAGCCAGCTAGGATAATATACGTCTTTTGAGATATCATAACATAGTGCTAAATATTGCAGAAATACTACATCTAAAAGGTCGTTAACTGAGACATATTACTTCCATGCATTTAGAAAGGAACAAGAATACGAATTAAAAACTGCCACGGTAACCCCCTTCTTGAATCGACCTTATTTTCCTTTCGCGTTACCTGCTGATGTCTTCCCAGGTTATACCTTACTTCAACATCTAAGCTGTCATTTCGAAACATCACGTGTCTAACGTTCACAGTTGAAGTAACATCCTAATGGATGAACGTACCCCAATGTTCAAAGTAATTGTCTGTCCCTCTTTGAAGCCCAGATCCAGCTTCGGTTGGTTGCCACTTATTTGCTCCTTTTCGAGCTCGCTGCTCTTTTCGATATATTTGAAATGGTCCTGTAGGGCGACGTTGAGGTCGAACGAGTCACCTCGATCGCCGAATCCCATACCTGCAATAAAACCTTTATGGGTCACTCTTTCGCTGCCTAAACCCCAATACCAACAACAACAGCACATTCGTTCAACACCTTACTTGCGAATTTTTCCGCACCTAAGTTCAAAATCACAACAGTCACACATAACCCACCTGTCCCTAGCATCCGTCGGTATCCTTTCGATGTTCCACGTATCGCTGTCACTACTTCGCTACTTGCTCAAACTCGATCAGAACAGCTTTTTCATTCACAAATCAACGGAAAAGTGGGCAATAAGAGTACGATCACAGAGAGATGAACCACACAGCCAATGAAATAAATGGCTTTTGCGATGCAGTGCTTCCCTCATCGAAAGACTTAAAATGATATCCCAAGCAACTGAAAACTAAACGAAGTTCTGAACGACCGAAAGTTATCCAGTAGGCCGCGAATGACTACAAGAAATTTATCTACTGTGTTAAATTGCAAATTTCAGAAGGGTAAAATGAAACGAAAATTTTGGAAAAAAAGCGAATGAATCCGGCCAAACTTCCGACATTGATAACAAGCCCAACTGACGGAAAATTTTTACATACATCACAGTTTAAAACTGCGATCGCTAGACTTTAGGCCATGTTGTGTTAGTTATGGTGAACATATCGAGACAAAAGCTTCATAAAATATAACGAGAGCCTTCCAAAAATATTCATTTCGACTACTCGAATATCGCTTTTCAGTTCAAAAATTATTCCCCCTTTTCCGTCGAGATCAATGCAACTTGGAAGCCGACTGCGAGTAGCGAGGATATCTCATCCATTTCTATTGTTGAGGAGTGATGCGACTATGTGCTTTTTGGGCTATTTCACCATAACATCAGAGAGCTGTAGTTTAGTGTTGACAACACTGATACATTTCTACGTGTAAGAAAGACCGCCAAGCTTGTTCGCCATCTACGCTTTCAACTCCTACGAGCCATCTATTAATTCAGTCCCGTAATTCACACAATTCTTAATTACGATCGCTGATCTACACATATCTTTCGGTCAGTTCGCATACTTAATTGCAAGTCTTTTAATTGTGTTTACAGAGCAAACCATAATATAAAGTTGTCGAAATATGCACCTCAGGCAAAAGAACAGACTGTTTTTATGTTTCCCAACGTTTGTAAACACCTTTACGTATTTAACAACAGCAAAGTTATATAAATTTCAAAATGTAAAGACATCAAAGGAAGTTTTAGCCAAATAATTTCAGTACTCATACAACCCTTTCTGACCAATATGGAATATCAAGAATTTTATTAACGATGCTTTTTTGGATTCAACAACTCACCAATGAACGCTGTTTGTCCATTGTCGTTCTTTAGCCGCACAACAAAATAACGCGATGAGTCGATGACCGGTTCAATGCAGATACCCGGATACTCATCAATGGGGGCCTTTGCAAACAGCTGACCACTTGATTTGTCCTCTAAACGAAGCTCCAATTTTTTGCCGATTGCCACTAAACGCATACGACCTACCCAATTTGGTTCATCGAGATTCCAATCAGCGGCCCTATAAAAGAAAACTGAACATCACTTCTTTACGACATTACAAACAAGACAAGCATGTTTTCAGAAGTGTTTCAAGTAGCCGGTATACTCTAGCTAAACGTATCAAGTAGTTAGCTTACCTGCCTTAGCTGGCACATTTCGTAGGTTACAATATTGCTTCCACATTGATAAATCATTAAATACACATGGTAAGTAGTGTGTCGTTTGTATGGGATGCATTGCAGGACACACTAAGTTTGACGCTTAATAACCATGAGGCACGATACCTGTAGATATAAAGAAGGAACGCGATCATCCCACTATGCGTCGTGATCACTGAGGAGGGATTTACTCAGAAATCGACGGACAAAAATTTTGGGATTCTAAGCAAAAAAACGAATTTGAGGAACAATGGGTGAGGAAGTAAAGAAATCAATCCCCCGGTTGTGACACTTAGAGAAGCAAAAAATCTCATAGAAAAACACAAGCGAAATTCTAGGAACAATCAAAACGTTATCACGCAATTATCAATCCAGCTGTTATCAGAGACCCCCCCCCCCCTACCCTTTCCAAAGAACTTCTGTGCATCTCAGTGTCCCAAAATTTTCTTTTCTCCATTTTCTTCAAATGTTCCTTAAAAAGACCTTGAGCTCCTCCCAAATTTTAGTAAGCTTCTGCAAATTTACACCTACAAAACATATCAATATGATGCCTTATTCCTCCCTCCCATCACCATCAATATCCTGCAATTTTACCTACCAACTTTGAAAGGAACTATCAGCACTTTAAGGCACCCAAACATTTGCCTACTTGTGATGCACCTACATCAATCCGTTCATATTTAACAGTCGGCCACGTTTGGAATATCAAAATGAGCAGCTGGAGTCAATTTAAAAATGCAAGCAATAAAACGTATGCTGCATTATGTGCTGCTCATTTATAAAAGTGATCGGTGTAAGTAGTCGCCGGTACGACAAGAAAAGAAAATGTCGGGCTAATTCCTGTGACATTTTTTTCCATTCATTCTAAAGCCACCTAATTTCGAATGTTTTGTAGTCCCCTTTCAAAGAAAGCCATTCATTATTCACAGACAGTTTCAATAATACAACAATGATATTATCTAATGGCCAAAATCAGCTCAAATGCTACTAAAACTCTACAATAAAAAATCAAATTTCTAGCAGCAAACACTTCTCAGAAAAATTCTTACCTCATTATCAAAAAAGAGAAAGAAAAAATACACGCAACCACAACTTCGAAATCTTTCATGACTATTTGTTCAATTTCTGTCGTTTCCTTTATGTTATCGCTTCCTGCTACCTTTGTTTTCAGTGGTTTTCTTCACACTCCCTTATTCTTTGCCAATCTCTGCTCTGATCGACGAAGGGGAATTTGCTCTCTCCCTTTCGTTTACATCCATGAAATGAAGGAATGAAAAAAGTTTTGGCAGGGCGTACCAACTGCAAACCGTTGGTAGCGGGTAGGTTTATAGAAATGCAACTGGAGATACGGTTTATGGAATTTCAATGAAAAGTCGATGGACATGCCTAGCTCTTCCATTATGTTCAGAAGCATTACCCGTCTCCACTATAAGCAAGTACAAACTCCTGCTATAAGTAGTGCTTGATGTAACATTTTCAACTATGGTTATTTAATTTCCAACAGCAGCGATTGAGTATCACCGCCGTTTCCTCTTATTTTCACCGATTGCAAACAAATCGTGAAATTTTATGCAATGCATGAAATTGAAAATAAAAAAAATAAAACGTTCGAGTTTTAAACGAAATTGAATATTAATGACATTTTCTCTAACAAGTCTGTCTAGCAAGAGATATGGCGCCTACAGGAATAAACATTTTGCAACATCATCAAATATTCCTCATTAAATAACTCTCCAAACCTTAATTCCTATCCATTTCTTGCTCACTAGAATTTTTCAATGCAATAAGTGATAAGCATTCGATCGACCGGACAATCAAAATCCAGTCAATGGTAAAAAGCTGAGTTCCATTATTGTTGGAAGTGCAATCGAATTTCTCATTCTCAAGAATTTCGACCAATTTAAAGAAAAAAAAAATTTTTTTTAGCTTTATCCGCGGCTCCGATACTTGCCACGTCCATCCCCTCCTGTCTCTCTGCCAGGCTTACCCTCTCTCCCTCCCACTCTACATTCACCACCGATTTGCATAACAAATGTGGATCCATATGAACGAATAAATGTCCAATATGGATCCATAAATGTACGCTGAAAAGATGAAGAAGAGGTAGTGAAAAATAAACTGCTATAAAACACAGCAAAGGCTAGATAGACTAACGGATATTTGCTTGTAATATTTGATAATTTGCCTATCACCCTGATAAACTTGCAGACGACGCCCTCAAGTGTGAACACATCCAGAACAGCGAGTTTTCAAAAAAACACCTGCCATGGCACTTCCGGCTCCACACACTGTATACGTGCATGGTCGGCAATAAGATTCGGCCCACAGGGGTATAAACATTACTATATATGTAGTGCGACTGTTATGTCCTGTGAGACTACCACCTGACAAAAATTAGATCGTTAAAATGATCAGAAGTAAACGTGAGGCTAAAGACGTAATTTTTTCAAAAATCAGGTGTACTATTATTTAGAATGGACAAAAAAAGTTATAATCAAACATTCAACAATTTCGTATATAAAATGGGTCGTCGAATATTGCGCCTTTCATATAATCATATCAATCATATATTTGATATCCCGGTTTCTCGTATCCTTTCTACAGTTGTAATAATGGCGACGAACGAAAAAAAGTTTTGATAAAATATCTGGACAACCTGCCAGAGAAATGAATGAACGCACAACCAGAAGTTTCAACAAAATGAGCTGCACGAATGGGACCAGCCAACTCCCCCCCCCCCCCTCCTCCCTTCCCCTCTCTCCTCACCCACTCCAAAAAAGTAACAAAAACAAACAAGACCACATCACTGAGCACAATATTATTGTTGCCCATAAAACGTATGACGGCTTCTTTGACGGCAGTGCCCTATCTCTACTTGTTAGATTTAACATGCACGACCACCTACTTTTAATAAAACAGATCTCTTCAATCTTTGTTCGCGAAAATATCGTTCCTTTCTCTATTTTCGAATACATGATATGCGCAAATATATTGCGTGCCGATAGAGTGCAAGCCTTCTTCTTCGTTGTTTCAAAAGTACATTTTCAATGATTCCATCTAGCCTTTGATTGATAATAGCACCACCAACTCACTTATAAATAAACAACAAATAAATAGAAATAAAGGCGCAACTCACTTATGTCCTCTATTGTTGGCGAGAGGAGGGATTCTATAAACAAATACCTCTGGCTTCACTAAGCACACACTTTCGTACTCTTCGCTCATCTGTAAAATATAAACTAACAATTTATGGGCAAAAAATTTCTTTAATTACAATTAAACAATCATAAAGTATGTGACCGAATAAGATCAGAACGCTTAAAGAGGGGACGGAACCACACATTGGCCGCCCGCCTCCCCCTTACCTCTTCGCACTCCTTTTAGCTACTTGATAGTTTCTGCTCCCGCAACAAGGTCCCAAAAGTTAGAGCATTGATAGCTGACTGCAAAATGCAATTACTGGAAAGAAAGAATGGCAGCATATCTGTTTGTTTCAGCGCAAATAGCACCCACTGAGTCTAAGTTCGTCTCGAGAGGCAAGACATTTGTTCCTTGCTTTGGACGTTCCTACGAACATATGAAAACCTCTTTTCATGCCTTCTTTGACGAGAAAAATTTTATGCCATCGGAAGAAATCCGCCACTGAGATGAGATTTTACATGGAAATGCCGCAAATTTTGACGGCCAATAAACTGCTTCAAAGGAAGCGTTTATCGTATTTCGATAGGAATACTCAAAAAAAGAAAACGCTTTTAAAAAACAAGTATAGAAAAGCGATTCTTATCATTAAGCAAGCGAGATTTAAAAAATAAGGAAATGAGTTTAGTGGATTGAACACCAAAAAAGGTACATCATTTCATATATATATATATATATATATATATATATATATATATATATATATATATATATATATATATATATATATATATATATATATATATATATATATATATATATATATATATATATATATATATATATATATATATATATATATATATATATATATATATATATATATATATATATATATATGCAAACGTGTATAATTATAATCAGATCTACCAAAAATCACAACAACCTAATATTGCGCGATCATACTTACACCCCAAGAACGCGGTAAAGGAACCAAATTCCCACGCCACCACGTGATTAGAAACGGTTTTTAAACCGTTGCGAACATGAAAATCGAACCAGAAAAATGTTATTTAGTCACAAATGATTTAAAAAACCGCTATCGTATGCCGTTATTCACTTTGGGACCAATTTCATACTTAGCAACACAATATTACCCCACGAATTGGACTACTCATGTCGTACCATGTATTTTTAAAATGCAGAGTGTTGCGTTATTGTTTTCAGGTCATCTAGGTTGTTAAACGACATCCAAGGCTCGGATCGGATAGTCGTTGCAACACAATTCGCCAAAGTATGGCTACGATCGCTAAAGAACGTTTCACATTTTGTTACACTTCATGAATAGATGTTGCAAATGCACCTCTGCCGTATTTCATAATAAACAATTTACAATATGGACTTGCTGACCAGATACCTTAAAAACTAAAATTAAAGCATCGTTGTGAAAGGATGGGGAATTTACCGATTTCCTCATTTGGCCGACTTCGAGAATGTTCAGAATGCAACCAAACTTTGGATAAGTGGGCGTTCGGCAGCGCGATATCGAATAGGGTCGTTGCAGTTGGCTTTGTGTGGCCATACAATTTCGAATGTATTCACCTATTCACGCTGTGTAAAGTTGTGCATCTCCCAAAGGTGCATTGATGCTGCGATATTCAAATCACCCTCACTCCTCAAAAAGCGGAGACTTGTAAGAATCTGCTCAATTTCTAGAAGTCTTCTCCGTAATTGCTCACAAATGTGTATGAAATTATCGTCCGTTCCGTAATCCATCCATCATCGACAACAATCTCTCGTTATCATTTCAATACGGGTTTTTGAATAGCAAATAGATTTCTGTTGCTCTCACAGAAATTTCTCGAGGCTAGCTAACGTTGATCGACGTTGATGGCCATATGGAGTGTTGAAATTTCGTCATTAGAAAAGCATTCGGTTCTCTATCATCACTCGCGAGCTTGTCTGATATTTTGTACTTTCTAAGCTAAAATATTATCATGTCAAAGCATTTATTCACCATTGGCTTTATGAGTTCGTTAGCAGCGATCCGTAAATTTTAGCTGCCTTTGAAGAAGTCGGCCATGTCGTATCACCTAAGCGCCTGATCCGTCGCCCTTTCACGTTTCTCACATTAAAAAAAAAGATTCAGCCCAATTTCTTCCTTGTAATCGAAGACGTTCATTCTTTAATCAACATCGTTTAGTAATAATTTTCAGCAAACCTTTGAGCGCATTGACAAGTGATTTTACTTGGGAAATTTGCTTCTCATAGCAGACAAAACAAATGTGATCCAGTTTAGCAGGTGAACGTTATGTGTTCCTCTTCCTGCGGCTATTTTTGTGAAGTACTGAAAGATGTCATCACCAACACATTTACCTTTTGCGAAGATGTCCTTAAAAAAGTGAAGTGGGCAGTACTACGCTAACTTTTAAACCTCTAACTTTCTCTCCTCGGATTCTTCCTCTGCTCATAAAGCTATCACGCTCGGCATCGTGTAATTTTGCTAAACGCCTCCTCCGTGGACATCTTCACATTCAGAATTGTTGTATTCAGTAGGTGAACTCGAGTGAAAGCGTTGAAAGGTTATTCGCCTTCACAATCATATAAACAAATATTATTCGCCTTTAGAAGCATATAAAAGAAATAGACTACTTTCTACTTCCATATCTACAGAAAGAATAAAAATTCTCTCGTTGCAAATCGATGAGCTTTGTCGTTTCTCTTATGAAATTTTCCACTAGTGCACAACATTCTTGATATAATATATTTGATTCGACGTTTAATGAATTTTTCTCAACATCCTAATATGATTGCTGAGATTCGCTTCGTCGATCAACACAAATTAGATGCCAACAGATATCAGCTAAATAAGATCACATAGATTTAGGAACTATTTATCGCAATGTATTTAAAACGCATCTTCGTTGACTATATTCGAAAAGAGATTTACATCGTTCCCGATTCCCATCTGCTAAATTCGACTCGAAAAATGATGAATAAAATTGAAATCTACTTCTTATCGAATTTTTTTTTTAAACACATAAAAAGTCTATCATTCGCAATCACCTATTATTTCATTCGTATAGTTAATTCATAGTTATTTTTTCAACGTTCTTTTTACTACTTAACGGTTGTTCCTAATATTGCTGCTTCATTTTTTTGCTTCCTCGTAAATATTCTTGACGGGTCGTATAGTGGCCTCTTCCTTTGTAACAACCATGCATTCGTCCAAATAGATTTGTTAATGCCTACTTTGTATAGTGTTTTCCTTCGGTCTTATGTCTCGAGTATCAGACTCGACCTTGGGCCTTGTGTCTCCATTATCGACTACGAATTTTTCATCCTTATTTCTTGAAATATCATGTAAAGAAATTCGATACGATTTTGTGTTATAAAGGAATGAACGGTTTTCCAATATTTCTTTGACAATATCTCATTTTCTGAGAAATGTGAGTGACGAACCGTTCACTTTCACTCTTGACAAGAATTCTGTTCTATGACTAGTGAGTGCCTTTCATAACCATCCTTTCAGAGAGATTCATATATAAAACGCCTTTTGCTGAAAGCGACGTTTAAGGAATAAATACTTCGATGTTTTCAAATCGGTTGGATTCTTTCTATTTACGAGACAATTTTACCTGATTTATTGAAAACCCACTTAAAAAATTGAACTCATCGTTCTATACATGCAAATATATATATATATATATATATATATATATATATATATATATATATATATATATATATATATATATATATATATATATATATATATATATATATATATATCTGCAAGGTTTTGTTTTATTAGCGACGTTATAACTGTTACATACAATCTTCTCGACGAGAAAACTATTGTTCTTGTGTCTGTTGGCTTGTGGTACGTTCCCCGATAGTGTGATTCATTGACTTAATTTTATTTTAATTCATTTCGCCTGTTCATGCGTGGTTTTCTTTATTTGATTTGAACGATTCTTCTTGTATTGTTCACTCGGAAAATGACATAGATGTAATCCTATCAGTAAGCAATTTAAATTCACTCAATTCCTCTTCGTTGATCGTCTGAAAACTTCGTTAGTTGATTGACTGATATTATTGAGCATCCACTTGAAAATAAAGTGCATCCTGAGGGGGGGGGGGAGTATTACATAAGTTTGAAAATTGAATAAAATGTGAGGGATACAGTCGCTACACCTACTCGACGATTACAGTATCCCAAGAAGCGTTTGATTAATGCATCTGCGCTTATTAAAGCTACTGTCGGGTTATTTCAGAAGCGAAACTAACTGCCATGTTATCTGCGCGTGCTCGGTATTTTGCAACGTTTAATCGTGAAAGTATGGTGGAATAAACGTCGGAATCTGAAAATCCCTCTTTGCAAACAATTAAATGGTGCTTTTACACTTCATTTTTGCAGCAAATACCATAGTAAATAACCATACAGCGAATGAGTATTAGATTGTTTTAAAGTCTCGGTGCTCATTAACTTCTACATAAATCGAATGATAGGCGCTAAAGACAAGTGCATAAAGAAATGAGAGCCTACAAACGATAAAATATCAACGAGAAAATATGTTAAATATTGCTCCACAGTGCTGTTTATATACTCAGCCTATATAATGAAGAATGCTCTGAGCATTTCCAACATGACTCTTTACGCTTAATTTGCATAGAGTTTCGAGAGCTTTATACAAATACGACATAGTTGCAGTACGTGCGCAAGTTGCTGGCATATGAAAAAAATTTCATTCAGATCCCTAAGGAGAGGGATCCCGAATTAAACTCCATTTTCACTCTCCAGCCCGAAAGTGGAGAGAAAGCGCAGAAAGAAAACTTCCAGCATCGACGATTTTTTGAGTCCCGAGTGCTAACCCTACGCACAATTATTTTTGAGTTACGATAGTTATTTCGCAGATATTGCCAAATTGAGAAATGTGAATTGCGCTTTAATCTTTCCTTATTATTGCTTTCAATTACCTTTTAACTGTTCTTTTACTTACACTTAAATAGTCCAATCTTAGGGCGCCCACAATGAGATACAACGCTTTCTCATCAAACTTTTTAAACAAATTCCACAATTTACTCCACATACCTCCGTAATCTTCTCTAAACAGCGTAAAACTCAACAACAAAAGCATCGTCTTGTCCATATAAAACTAGTTTAGTTCACACATTCTTCAATGATATTAGTCTGTCAGGTTCCGCTTGCAACATCACTATACTCATCTTCATAGCGCTTTCACTAACAATGTTAGATAATAACAGAACCGTCTATTAAGATTGAGCCGCAAATAACCACGGCGCAAATGTCCACGGTCCAGGCAGATTTCACAGCACCCCTTTAGCAACTATAAGACTTGGCAGAAGGAAGTGGATGCAAACGTAGGCTGATGAAACTTGTTTCAATGACTGTGACAGCGTGAAAATAATATAATATAGACCGAATTATATGCAATCCGAAATTAAAATGGACAAGAAATAAAGCCCGAAACTTCAACAATACAAAAATGTACCAATGGTGCGTATTAACTTCCCCATTTAATCGCGGTACCAATGTGGATGAAGTGCAGGCATATGAACTCCTTGATGCCTTGCATGTTGCTTCGAAAATGCATTTTGCATAGCGTCTATAGAGTGTAGAATTGCTATTGCTTGCCATGCTATTGCCATAATGCAGCGATATTTTTGAAATCATATAGGGTACCGAAAAGCGTCGAAAAATATGAACATAAATATATTGCAGTCTAATGGGATAGAATAGCTCATTGTAGCAATAAGCACTTAAATTTCATTCTCCATCGCTATACAGATATATATTCGTAGATGCTGCTAGTTATCACCAACAGCGAAACCGCACCCTGTAGGCTTGCTTCTTTAGGTTGCACATTAGCCGCAACACAATAGCGCACGGAGAGGATCTTGCGGGGCCCTCATCATGTGATGTGGTGAATCATATCCCCACCGCCGAAACGAAGCTCGTCATGCCCAACACTGTGGCTTACGTTTAGAAAATTCCCGTCATGAGCACGTGATTTCTTAAATGGGCGCACCTCACGATGAGACTCCGCTGTCGAAAATCCATAAATCATCTTCAACCGGGGCTCCAATAGTGGAGAGAGAGAGGGGATGATGGTGAACCACGAACAGCAGTACGGATGACTCTGACAAATCAAGTTTCCTGAGCGCTGAACATTTGCATCTTTTTTACAAGAAACGTTGCAAATTATATCACACACCGTGCTAGTGCAATCGTCTCTTCCAAAAGCCGCTCATCTCGAACCTTCAAGCCACTCCATAGCAAGATGTGACCTGCTGCAACTCCTACGATTTGAAACTCTGGCTCGTCGCTCGTGGCGACCTCATATATTCTGAAGATGGCAAGTATGCGCATTGACTGCTGACCGATAAAGTGGTTTGCTCGACAAATTTCACCTAAGCTAGACACATGAGGCATTCAGAATCGCATTTTGGTGCATGAAGCTTTCAAAATCGCAATTCCTTCGTCGTTTTCTTTCACTTAGCATTTCTTTTGTTTCTTCATTTCGCGACACTCTTTTCGAGAGGCAAATCTTTTATCACTTGCTGTCGTCATATACAACAACAACAAAAAAAGAACAAGTGCCACAATCCACAACGAAAAAAAAAAACTGGTGAACGGCTATGCGTTTAACGTTATCTCCTGTCATCGATATGCTAATATACAACCAGAAAACTTATAAATAAAGAAGCTTTCAGCCTTAATCCACTTGAAAAACAACATTCATGAAGCACACTTGATGTTTAGGTAGATGTCGCAAATGAAAACAATCATTCCGGTTTGCACATAATTGGACCGTATACTAGAGGGGTTCTAATGTTCGCCAAGGGTCGTGCAACATCAGAGATTTAGATGTTTAGGTTCTAATTCAAGGTATCAATCCCGACAAATACCGAGACACTTTTCTATGCACATATGCTCCCCCTCCATTTAGTCAAATCAGCGAAAGTGATGCAGTCATTCGATCGTTTTTTTTTCACCTTTCAATACACATTTATGCGAAATATACATGTGGGCAACACTATGTTCATTGCAAATAAACCGAATGTTATGTTGTTTGATATATGCAAACAGCAGAAGGAAAGAAGGAAAGATAAATAAAGGATATATATGTAACACTATGTAGATAACAGTCTAGAATATGCGCTCTTGCGATCTTCCATCCCACAAGCTATCGAAATACATGATTATTGTCAACCTTAAATAATATTATCGAGCAAATTCCGGGTAACCAAATCTTCAAGCATTACTAATTAGTTTGGAGTAATGGGGAAATGTGTATTTGGGACATGTAGTTAATTAAATCACAGTACATCGGTGTGAAAGCTCGCTTACAACAACTATATAACGAAATGGCCAAATTTACAGAGGATATCATCAGCAGCAACGATATACACACATCACAATTCAAAAATATAAAAACAATTTCATTCATATGGGATTTGATTGTTTTTTTCACAGCTTTACTTCGAATATTTCACGGTTTCCAATCACAAGAAAAAAACAACATAAACAAATCTTAGCCAAAATCTTCATCGTTACGTAATCGAATATCGACGCATATCAACATTACGTTCATTTAATTGAAAATTTAGCATAATAGAGTGGCAAATAGAAAGAGGAAATTACAAACCCCGAACAAAAAAATGACGCTTCACTTCTTTACAATCCATCAATGAGCTCATATCAGGAATCAACGCGGTTTTAGGCCCCCATATAACTTAAACTTCACCTCACTACTGAAGTAAATGTCAATGGTGAATAAGTCGATGGGTACCGTTGCCTCACAACTACATACACCTCACGAATAAAACATTCTCGAAGATTTGCGCTCTACATAGTCGGTTGTTTAATGATCGTAGATTATAACATTCGCACTGTCGTTTGCTGCTGTCACTGCCCTTGCAGAGTGGTCAATTAATCATTTTCAATGCAATTCCCATCTACCTTTAACGCAACAAACAAGAAAAATATAAGAACGTATCCGTTCTAATTCCACAGCGGAATGAAATGCTTCATCCATAGCAATTCCAAGCTCACTCCAATAAGTCAGCAACAAGTCAACCTGCTCTATTTAGCTGAAAATAAATGCAAAAAAAAAATGCCCGAATGAGTGGAAGAGATAAAAAATCTGCAGATAAATCGGATTTTCATGTAAAAACAATCATTATTACTGAAATAATCTATATCAAAGGATCAAAATATGTCTTGAAAAATTTCTTTAACAGCAGCATCGTTCTAAAGGTGACTGACAAAATCAACGAAGACTATTATGTCTTCAAACGACCTCGTAAGTGCAACCACAGTTGCTATTCTTCTCAACTAAACGTTCCATAATAGGGATCGGTCCCTACCTCCATCACAAAAAAGGCTCACATGAGCCCCGATATACCTAGGCAGTGAACGACACACCAGTGCTGTGGCATCTAACCGGCACTCTCATAAGTTCAACGATTCAAGTTCCCCGATTCCACGGCCCACCAATTCTACCTGCACTGTCTTCAAAATAATTCATAATATAGAACACTTTTGTAGAAGAAATATACAATTATCGCTCATTAAAGTCCACAGTCAGTGTCCATGAATTAGAGCACAAAACAGGTTGAAGTGTATAGTCATGAAGTACGTATACTTGAAACAGGTCAGTGCAAATTCGATGCATAGGCAATAGTTAGGCTCATATGGGCAAGACTGTTTTCGATTGCGCTTTTAACATTCCACCAAACAAACCGGCAATGAAACGTAAACCACGTTCGCCACCAGGTGCGTAACTCAAAACATACCTGCAAGATGATAGGCTTCAATCCAATGAAAAAAGGTAACAAATGAGTATGGATGACACTGTAAAAATAACGTCGCCTAGTTATATTCTTTGTCAGAATTTTTTCCGGCTATGTTCCCCTTCCCAATAAACGCTGCTTCTCTATAATATCCTAACTAAAATAGCAAAAGACAACAATCAGCGCAAAGAAAGATTCGCATATGCATACATGGGTAAAACACAACATATAGGAACGTTGTAATTAAGAACTTCTATTTCCCTTAGAAGATAAGAAATTACTTAAACCGCAAGAGCTGAGACGAAAGCACAGATACTTGCAGCTAGCTATTTGGTTAAAATGCCTACACTATTTGTCAGTTGAATCCACCACTGTTTTTATCGGCATTGCAGCTTTCCTGATAGCTTAGCTCGGTCACTTTTCCGGCATTACCAGTCAAAGGATCGAAGAAAGATATGGAGCAAGGAAGAAAACATAATAGAATATTGAAGAATGAAAGTTTTATAACTTTAACTCACGGATAAATGCCATAAAATAATGGTATGTGCATGTTTTGCGCATCATCACAGGCGAAATTCTAATATCCAAAATGACAAAATAGCATCATTTTCTGCACACTTCGAATATTTTGGCACCGACCACTAGTGACCACCTGCCATGCAACAAAATGGCCCTTTTAAGTGAATAAGCCAAAAACAATTCCTGAGGCAACTTGACGGCGCCTGTGAACAAACGAATAGGTCTTCGCAGTCAATTCATTTCTCTTTTCACTTAATGCCGGGAGGATTTCTGACTCAACTTGCAAAAAAATAAAAAATTGAAAACCATTTTTAAACACGTCAACGAGCTTCTAATGAATTCTCTTATTTCTCTCCCTATAAGTAATTCGTTGCATAATATTGCCCCAAATTTATATCCGCATGTTCAGATCACGAAAAGCATCCATTTTTTCTAGCTGGTCGCGAGCAGACTGCAAAGCAAACAGGTGCCATAAAGACCAGTTCCTTCAGGATGTGGTGGACTGATATCCCACAAGAAATTTGAAGTTGCAGAAAGATCTATAAGACCTCATCAGCAACCTTTACTTCCACATGTGATTCCCTTGATTGCAATGGCAGAAATGCGGATTAGTCAACCTCACCGCAAAGGTGCCGTTTCTGCGCACATTTGGAGTATTCAAGATGGCATTTGCCGCATCACACATCCGTCAAATTCCCATTTTTTGCCTCTAATCGTTGACAAGTTATGCTGCTCTTGAGCTCAGATGGCTATTTAAAAACGGAAAAACGCGCCAACGGGCTGCACAATATGCGCGTATATCTTGGCACACCAAGGTGACCAGCCACCTAAACAAAAAGTCTGAAAGGGGCAACGAAACACTGAAACCGCTTTTCCACAGACGGTTAATCGGCTAAGCTATGGACATCCTCGAAAAAGAATTGCTTGCTAAGTTGCCGCAAACTGTTCGAATGCAAGCTAAGTTTGCAAATTTTACAACGGAAGTGACCGCCAACAATTAATGAGGAAAAGTTCAAATGAAAAAAAAAAACGAAGAAAACAACAATATTATACGATGCGACTACACCAACTCATCGTTGCAACGCTTGTTTTCAAGGTGAAATGGCGAACGGAGACACATACACGCCGACAAACATGCACATGCAGAGCATTGTTCCGTGCTTTTGAGAATTTCCACATGACTGCAGAAGAGGCGGTGCCGAATATCTCGGACTTATATGGAGAAACATGCCACAGGTGCTGACAAGACCTTGAGTTTTTATATTCTGCTCATCTGACTTAACAATCTCATAGGTTGCCAGCTTTCGCATATTAATTAATCCAAGCCGTTGTATAAAACGTCTGCATATCAGTCGTCAATTGACCGGTCACGGCTCATTTATCTTGACCCGAGTGACGCTAAATGCATGCAAAAAAATTCTTCCAGGAAGATGGTACATGATATTCGATGCATATCGTAGTCACCAAATATCGTAACCAAAGTTTACATGTTCCTCGCATGTACACATATGAGTAGACAGCGCTGCTATAATGTGCCTGCGGTCTTGAATTTCCAACAGCGCATAACAGCTGCCATTAATCTAGTTTTTACCATTATAATATTGTATTATATATTTGTGCTTTATAATTATAAGATCTAATTTGTTATAATTATAAATGAATTTATAATTATAACAGTTAGTGGTTTTTATGTTGTGCTATAGAAGCACCGCTCCCACCATACAGAAAAATTATTTCAGGATGAGCCAAACAATTAAAATGACAAATGAACGTATAGCTGCAATTGAAAAAAAAATGGGTGAAACATCCGATCAAGACCTCGCTTAGTACTTATAAGACAAGGGGATCGCGAGGTGGGGGAGGAGGCGGGAGAAGCAGAAACAGGAAAACTTAAACGTATAATAAAGCGTTCAAGCCATGTAATCACCACTTTACGCGCAAATTCGCTTCAAACATCCTAATTCGCTGACGAATAAGCCAAGCATATGTCTTAAAAACAAAGCAGCTGAATTTTCCCTTCAGAAGCTAAAACAATTTTTAGGGGAACGTTGCTGCCATTCCTTTCAATTTCTTGCACCAAAACTTGCGGGAAACTCCAACAATAAACTCAACAAAAGAATCAGAAGCATACTGATAGTCAATTGTTAAAGAAGTGACAGGACGCCAAGTGACAACAGCAAAACACCCGCCTCACCTCTAAACTCTCCTATGTGGAACACAAATAAATGTATTCCCTTAAGTACATTAGCACACGAGAGGCAGACGAAAAAAATGCAGGAAATGAGTTGAAAGTTGGTGTTAAATAGAAAAACGAGGTCACAACTCATATAATAAACTAAAATGACTTCACTGAATTAGAATATGCACATGCTAGTAATTCAGCAAATCCTATGCAAATAGCTAATGAATATTTTATTTAACTTTCAGGACTTGATGATCCCCATTATGCACTTTAAATCTTAACCTCCGAAAATAAAAAAAGGCAAATAAATAACAAACAGATTAAACGAGTGACTTGGTGATAACAGAAAAAAAGCAACAACAAATGAAGCAAACAGGACATGATAACAGCAAAGTATTAATATTAATAACAGAAAGATCAACAAGAAAAAAAGAAAAAAAAGCAAAATCCCAAAGTAAGCAAGAAAAAAGATAGAAGACAAAAGTGACACAAAAAATCATAAGGCATTCGAAAAAGAATGCAACTGTAAAAGGCCGAACAAAGTTGCTATGCTGATGAAAATAAACCTAATAAACTGACGAAAACATCACTAAACAACAAAGCAAGGAAGATAAATATAACAGAACAGTTCTAAGAGACATAAAGTATATAGTAGACTTACCTGGGACTAACTTATTTCATCTTCCAGCATCTTATGAGGATAAGAAGGTGAGGATAAGAAATAGGAAATCAGAATGCCATTTCAACACCTAACTTCCACTATAAATTCCCCACACCTGGTCATTAACTGCCAACAGCAGATACTTCTTAACGAGGAAAAAGGGTCAACTTAAGTGCGAATTGCGCTGAAACAAATACCTCCCACACCGACAATCAGAAAAATGGATTTTACTTCCTAACAAGTGACCATCTCTTGGGAGAGATAAAGCGTACTTTTCATATGCAAATTTTTCAACGCTGTTGGTGACCAGCATGTTTGCATTGTTTTCTCGCCATCGGGGATAAGTGCAATAAACATTTCGGCCGTTATTACTACTATTACTGTTTAATAATTCAACGAAATAACAATGATGATATTAGTGCTCTCTTTATTGCTATACTACTAGCAGTAGCAACTACCGATACTCTATATTCACTCTCATGCATTCTTCCATTCAGAGATACAAATGTCGGCAGTAATAAAATCACGACAACAGCACTTACCAAATTAGCGCTATTGCCTGAAGGACAGCGAAAATGATCGTAACCACCGTACTTTGTAGCTGAAAAAAAATGCAAGCATTATCACTGAAGAACATAGTGAAATACGCAGAATAATGTCATCATATTGCAACCAACCCGACCAAATGTAAAGTATTTAACAAACAATTCACCTTCTTATAACCTAACCGATGTAAAATCCGATGAGTGCAAAGTGAAAATACGATCAGCATAAAAAATGCGCGAATTTTTGGCACCTCCAAACATTTTTCCGGATCACCTTTTCTGGATTTGATGGGTGCACCTGCAGTGCCACATCGGGGGTCATCGCAAGGTGTGTATTATACCTATCAACTGCCTTCCGTGGTTTTCGAATCAAACCGAGCAGCATAATCCCCTTAATGGGTGTTTAATGAAGTAGACTTGTAAAAGCTCATAGTAACAATTCGTTACTTTGAAGAAATAACGCTCCACCAATTAACTTGTAATAAACGCAAAAATCGATAGCAAATACACAAAAGCAAAAGCAAATGTGCTAACATTTTCCTTCAGAAATTCTTCTAAGCGCTTTTGTTTTATATTTCTCACAAATAGCAAAGAAAAAGAGAGCCGACTAAAAAGGCGATACCTGGCGACTACAAAAAAATGCAAATTTACAGCCGTTTAAACAAGTTCGTTAATTAAATCCACGCGCAGAATGTTTTTCGAATGTTAAATTTTTTTAAAGCAAATAATAAAATCACTGCTGCCAGCGGATCTTCGTGATGGGCGGATAGAGATTATCAAATTGCATCCCTATGGATCTAAAAAAAAACGTTTCATCTTTCTCTTGCTGGGAGAGAGACTGCGACTATGCAATAATGCTTTTGAGGCGAAATTTCTAGCCAACGAAATGAGATGAAATTTTTCAAATACTCCAATAACCCTGAGGAATTTCAATTCCCATTGTGTGAGAAAAGGCAACCACAGCGAGCCGAAAACGCTCACTGGCCGTTTTCATTTCTTTTGTACTGTACCTCAGTCATCCACGACGGGAGACAGTGGAGATTTGGACACCAAAACTCCTTCCACACGTCATTCATAAACATAACTTAGCACAATACTGAGAACGAAAAACTAAAACCTATGAAAAGGTTGCTTGTTCCTGCTCTCAAACAACCAACTTTGCGGATGCCTCTCGGCTATGGATGACCTTCCTGCTACACCTTCTCCCTTCTCTCCTATCCACCAGGGACCGAAAGAACCTCCCACCCCAGTGAACACATGAGCCATTCCATTAGACAGCAGGGACCATCTCGCGTGTCTTCTCCGCAATCTGCTTTCAAACCCTTCCTTCATTAAGTTAGGAAGAAAGATACTAGAGTGGCGGTCGATTCCAATGAACACCCTAAGGATGGGCACTGATTTTCTGGGTAGGAAATGAGCACATTTCATAGGACACTCAACGGATAATGTCAATGTCGGCGTATGTACAACTGCCGAAGAAAGCAATTATTTAAATAAAATTGTTGTGATGAGCGAAAAGAAAAAAGAGGATGAATGAAATGTGAATGAAAAGAAGCACTATGCTGCAAGCGCAATTGTTTCCACAATAAAGCAAAACGATTCCCAACTAGCATCTAGCAAGTATCTTTCCTATAAAGATGAGTATATTCTAATACCGCAATGAACCCTTTTTGAAAATTTTATTTCCCTTGGAGCCTAACAATGAGCGCTTTTATTTTCAACATGCTACAGCAACTATTTAACGCAGTTTCCAAGCCGACACATAGCTATGATGCTTTGAAGGAATGAAAAGGAAGACAAGCAGACAACAAAAATGAAGACAACAGACAAATATCATCGGACACAAAAAAAAAACGAAAAAAAAGTGCAACTGTACTCCTTGGGGACCTGAAGCATTCGATCATGTCTTCTTCCATAGGCGCCTTATGTAATACATCATGAATATCACACGGTCAGTAGATAGACATGTGGAACGTAACCGTAGTGAAACATCCTCGGGGTGTTAATCCAACGTCGAGTGGTGCAAAAACAGATGAACTGAATGGTTGAATCTTGGTTGCGAGCCTGCTCGCACACTCACTTCAAGCAAACGTTCAGAAACGGAATGCTAAACGATATAGGAATGAAGTGTGTGCGGTAATGACCATATCACTATAGTACCACAAAACACTACGACGATAGCATTTTATGCAGTCACCCATAAATCCCGTAAATTCTCACATAAATAAAACATCAGCTTGCAATAAATAAACAGCAATACCATGGCCGCTTTTCGCTTGAAGATGTGCCTGAATGTGGTATCTGCTCGGTGAAAGAACGACTATATCCCACAACGCCCAATCATAATTTCAGCCACTGCAACGGCTGATAATTCAGTGGAAATTTTATAACTCTCACTGCTGCATATGAAAATGGCGGCCGGAAATTGCACATTATTGGCGAATATTTCAGCTTTGGAAAGCGGCCGAAACACCAACGTGTGATAAAGCAACGAGTATAGGATAAATAGAAGGATACTGCCAAGAAGAACTTCCAAAAAAGGAAGGCTGGTGATATTTTCAAAACGAAGACGACAATGCTAGGTAGGCCAACTATCATAACATAACAAGGATGTAGTGGATAGTGGCAATACAGGTTCTGGCCCCTGACAGAAAGGAATGGAAGAACACAGCACACAATTGCGATGCAAATCAACGGGTGCATAAACGCTGCAGAAAACTATTTGAAAGATAGATCCATGCGAGATATGAGAAAAAACAACTTCCTGTGACATTGATTTTCTGGACTCTCAAGTTTCATTAAATGAAAAATATATTTCTTAAACAGTAAGAAATCCCTTAGAAAATATCCCTCCCTCTTAAAAATTATAATTAATTCATTGCTTCCACTGGTAATATGAAGATATAAATATAAAGATGCAAAAGAATATCGACTTCAATACTTAGCATTATTCTTATATCCGTCAGTGGCTTAAAAAACGGACCAATACATTGAAATGAACGGAAGTAAAAAAAGAGGAGATATTTGGACGAAATTTGTTGAATAGATAACGCTTCCATCGATTGAAGAATCGAAAAAGAAAGAGAATTCGCATTTTAGTGAAAATATCAAACAGCACCAATCTAAGAGAACAATGGAAACGTCTGTGAAAAAAAAAGAGCTAAGCAAATGACGTGTCAATCCGAGGATGAGCGCAGACCTGCTTTACTGCTTCACTGCTTCACCCCGCCGATCAAATCCGCTTCGCCCTCATCTTTTGTTGTTCATATTCAATCCGAAAATGATGCCTTCGGAATGCACTTCACTTCAAACTATTTACTGCTTACTCTTGGTCCTATTATTATGGCACAAGCATTCTTCGTTGATCTACTCCATCAAAAGCATCACAATACTTCCAACGAGCGGAAGTCCACGACCCCCCTTCCCCCCTCCCCAAAAAAACAGAATACGTGAAACAGAAGAGATAACTACTGAAAAAAAAAACACTTTCAATACTTGTGCCATTAGGCAATTTTAAAGCACTTCTGAACTCACCGTCTCTCTCACAATATTCTAATCTTCAGCTATACAATACGGGGAAAAAAATTGCATGCTTTCTCACCTCATAAACATTTGTCTATGGAATATGCTCAAATCTGCCAATCAAGAAACATCACGTCCCACTGTTTGCAACCTCTTCTCCTTAAAATAAATAAAACCCATCAATCTAAATACAAAACTAATTAATAAAATAGAGACAAAGAAGGCGAAAATATGAAAAATATAGTTGCATCAATAATTCAAATTCGATTATAGGACTATTTTTGTATGAAGGTCACTTCGATGAAGTTTTCACTAGAGAAGCGAACAAAGTAGGAATTTTATGCAATTGCAATTGCAACTACATACTGCAATAATTTTATGCAATGACGTCCACATATTGCATTAATTTTATGTAAGTGACTAGACATAACATATGTTTCAGGGATCACGTCTGACTGATAATAAGGACATATTTTCAACCGATCATACTTCTTCGAGCTCACTTTTTGCATCGCTGAGATGAATGCTTAAAATTGTACGCGGTAAAAATTTTGCATATTTCACTGCCATATTGCTGAAAATATTTTCTTTGCTAAGCAAATAAAAAGGCGCTATGAATTGCTCTTTAATTCATCCTTCTTCCACTAAAAAAGAGCAACTTTGGGATATTATTCCTGTAATAGGTCTTCTAAGTATCAAAATCGCTGAACTAAAAATGGTCTCGTAGATTGGGAATAACATTTTTACAAACCTCTCACATCACATTACAATTATAGGTGGATAAACGCCCCTCTTCCTCATCTCGTCTTACAATTTCAAAAAAGTTTTGCACAATTTTATTGCTGAATCACTGTTACTTTTCTTATCCATTCTATTTTCCACTTTCAGCATTTCCCTCAAATTCTCTACACTCCTATAACTGCCCGGAACACTGTATTGGTAAGCTCTGAATGTGATCGCAACATGAGAGAGACAATATGTGGATTCTTACTTCATTCATCCATTAACATGCCCACCTTCCCAATCGTCGAAGGAATCTTTCACTGGTTGGGGAAATCAGTGTTCAAATGTAAACATATTTAAAAGCAAACAATTGCTGAAAAACAGACTGATGAAAACAACACTTGATGAATATCATGGGCATTTTTTAGTTGATCAGTTGAGTCGACTTTCATTCAAATGGGAAACAAAAGAAAAATATCTTATCGTAAGCTTTAATGACACAACACCCTAACGAATAACAAATTTCCATAAGATTGTAACTCTTTCAGATGAATGCAACGTAAATCAAAAAATGTCGACGTACGTCTGTCGACCTCTCTGCAGACAATTCCCAACAAACGGGCTCTTTAAAAATGCATCTCAGCAGAGAATTTCATTCCGCTAGGATAATGGAATAGTCAGTGATTGTATTGTGCCTATGCGTGAAGGCTCATCAATGAACGCCAATCAGTGTAAACTCGTTTGCATATATCAACAGAATTCGCCGAGTGGCTGTCTCACTTAGCTGTCAGTCAAAACTGATGAACGCTTAGAATGTAAGTGAACAATGAGCTGTAATAGCCTTAGCGAAACAGTGAAAGCAAAGAATGCAATCGAACAACTAGCCATAGCCCTGGTCAAATGGTGAACATCAAGAGTGCAATAACCTTTGAACAAGTAAGCTTCAAGTTGAACAACTTGTTTAGTAGGATAACAAAGAGCTTTGAACGCTAAGATTGTGACGTTGACGCTGCACGAAACAATTTCATGGTAAAGAGGTGGGTTCATTTAGATCGCTGGGATCGACGTAGACAGTCAGGACTTTATTGGTCGGACGGGAACCGAAGACCACATCCCTCTTAAAAGCCAATTAGCCCACTGAACATTCTCTAAATCAAAACTCCCGAAAGGTTAGGTAGAGATTGAGCTCAGTAGCCGACGGAAAAGAAGAAGAGGGGGAGGGAGGATGAGGAAGACTTGAAACTTAACAAAAAAAGACATCATTCAGTGATGCAATATGACCGGCTTATTTGTCTTTCCAATTGAAGAAAGAAAACAATTTAGAAACAATTTGCCAATCTTCCATGTTTTCAGTTTCGCCTGCTAGAGATGATAGGCCTATGAGCTTTGCAAAATTGACCACCTATCTCCTCTCCCTTCTCCTCGTCGATCGCCTCCCTACACAAATTGGCTAAAGTTTTAGTGAGTGAGCGTACAAAACACGGCACTTTATCAATTAAAAACTTTTTGAACTCAATAAATTATAAATAACTGCCATCATTAAAGACAAAAATATTGGTGTGAAGTGACCACAGTTAAAACTACAAGCTGCCAGTACTAAAGCAAACTGACTGACCATTACCACTCCCGACCACTATAAGGCCATTGAAAATTAATAATTCCTGATCAAAAAAGGGTGGTGAGACAAGAGGTTCAAGGTGCTTGGGATGGAAACTGCAATATAATTGCCAAACATGAAGTCTTTGACTTAAACATATGCAACATCCCTCATTTCATTGGGATTTCGATTTTGAGCGTCCCAACAATCTCGCTCCTTCCCACCTTCTCCCCCATTCTCTTTCCTTCTCTCTCTTTCCGACCTGTCAACTACGAAATACGCTTATTTGCCTCAGTAAATGGCCAACGCTCACAAATTATATTTCAAACACAACATTTCTTCGGCTTTCTCTTCTTTCGAGCCTCTAGATATCTGCTCCCCATTCGATACAACCCTCAAGTGCAACAAACAGATAGACTGCAACTTTTTCCAAGAAGAATGGGGTCAAACCATATGAAGACCGCACACAGGCAAACAGACCATCCATATTTGCGTGCCAAACACCTGAGTGCGTCGAAGGTCACAAGTGGTTCAACTTGCTAAAGAACAGACCACGAGTTGAGGCAGATTAAAGGGTTCGACTAGAGACGTCGTAATTAGGGATAGTGAAAGTCGTCAAACCGAAGTTGGTTACGTTCTCGAGATCCAAACGCACAACGTGGAGTCCGCCCCGCAATGGAGGCGGAGCCAAACCACAACAGCATTCAATTCTCCGATTGCTGTCGTTGAAGAGTGCCTGCAGTTGGCTCGTTGTGAGAGCAATTCGTTTGCAACTCGTGCCCTTATTCTACACCTTTGAAACGTCTACTCTTCTATTGTTCTTCTTGATCACACAATACGTCCTACCTCCATAAATTATACTATAGTCTGCCGGAGGTTCTTCCTCTTTTTATTCAACGAGACCGCGATCTCGATTTAACAAACTTCTATGACCGGTTGTATCGCTTCACTTCCGGTTAATAACAACCCGATTAACAACTATTCGAAGCAACAGCGACATATTCGCACGGCTCGCAAGCCCACCCACTAACTATTTGTGTAGCGTTTGGATAACATCCGAGACATCCAGTCCCAACACCTGCGGTGCCTCAAGTGCCTTCCAGATCAGACCTTCAGTTAAAATAAACAACAAAAATGACAAGCAATCGGAAGTCGTCACTATTCAATCGATGGAAGCAGCAGAGCACTGCCGATCAGCTTGAAGGTATCAGTGAAGAAGAGATGATCGAATATAAAGAAGCATTCCGGTTATTTGACAAGGTAATTCAGTCTTCCAATATTTATTCCTATTTCAAATTTTTATACTAATAGATGAACAAAAAACCACAACAACACGAACTAGGTAGAGAAGCATCCCTACTAAGATGACAGCAGGGTAGACGCTTTTGCGTTTCGCTCATCTGAACAGCCATCTTCATCAACTGCTGAAAAAAGTAATGACTCTATGCTCTAAAAAACCTTTGCATCAATTGCTAGAAAAAGTAATGACTTCATCAACCGTTCACAATATCCAACATTAAAAAAATGCGAATTTCCACAAGCCAGTCAGTATAAATGAAAGAAATCTCGGCGTTCTTTTTCTTCACTTCTGCATATCTAAATTTTTCCAAAGGTGTACCATGATATAAGAGAATAACTTAATGCGTATATTATCCCCATCAAAATTTCATATTTTCCTAATTCAATGTTTTATGCCCACTGAACGAACAAGAAATTCAATTGAAATTCTTTCAGCAATAAAATTTTTTAAAAACATCCTATGATGTTAAATATTAAAACTTTACATAGCAATTTCTTCATTAAAAGTTCTCATAAGTGCATAAATTCAAGCTTATTTCCCTTCACAAATTATCAATCTTCATTATCAGTCATCAAAGGACACAGCATCGCAAACATACAAAGTATTTTCAGAAATACTACCGCTTAGCAATATTCTCCTCGCTTCGAATGCTAAACATCCCTGAACAAAATCATCATCACATGTTCCGGATGACAGAAATATTGCTGCTCTCAATCGCTAGCTAACCCCTCTCTCCTCTCCACCTCCCCCCTCCTCTCCCCCCCTCCCACGTTTGTTTCATCGTGGAAACTCCAATTCAACATCATAGGATCATCCATGGAGCCTAAATAACCGTTTGCTTCGCCACTCAAAAAACTTCCAAATTCACAGGAGCAGATCGCTTCAATGACATATAAATTAACTTCAATAAATGAGCAAGGATAGCAATGTCAACGTTTCTCCCTCTCCTGCCAATTGTTCAGTCTTTCTCTGATGGTGTAGATGTAGTTCGCAATTTGTGAAACTACTGATGATTATTAAGTTCAGAGTTCCAAATGGATCAGGGACTAACAACATTGCCAACCCGTTCATGTGGGAGTAGATCAGACTAAATAAGGTAAGCATACTAACCGATAGCATTACAACGCCGCGTAAATCCACCTCTAATTTCTCTTTTACTGC
Organism: Ascaris suum; assembly: GCA_013433145.1. Taxonomy (NCBI): domain Eukaryota; kingdom Metazoa; phylum Nematoda; class Chromadorea; order Rhabditida; family Ascarididae; genus Ascaris; species Ascaris suum. Next base: position 305,463 of record CM024180.1, read on the forward strand.
TCCATTATCTAAAACGACTTCTCAAGTTGATCACATAGCCAGCATCTTTATAACCAGCAATTATTACTAATAGGATAAAATCTAGTGAAATCCTTAACGATATTTCCTAACGCTTAATTCAAAGCACTTATCTGTTAAGAAATCAACTTTCTCAGCACCATCTGATCAATTACTTACACAAATCTCATTGTCGATTTCGCTCAAAGAACTATAAATTAGCGCTTAGATGAAAATTTGGAGCATCTTTAATTCAAAAATCCATTAAACTTCCTACCCGCCTACCAGCCCCTTTCGCCAACAGCAGTGAATATCAGTTTTCATCCGAAGTGATTCGTAGACGCATCATCAATCAACAACAAACTCTATCAACTCGTTTGTTTATTCAGAGCACTTAAAAACTCCATCCAAACGATTGCCACTTTTTTTTGGTTAAAAAATGGTTTTATATCATCATGAAATGAAAAGCGCAAGAAACATCAAAATGCAATACATAAATATATCTTCCCACTCCCACATTTCCATGCTTTAAAGCGTTTATCGCAATATGACAGCATCAAGTAAGCACTTATTTACAGAATTCTACCATCTAACGACAAATCAATCAAATGAATAGAACTCTTAAACAATCTGGAATTATTCAGCTATAATTTGCTGCTCACTCCAACTCCCCATCTTCTAACTATACAATCCAATTTTTATCACTTTCGCCAAATCACCTCATCTGTACAACAGTATGCATCGAGTAAATCGATGTAGGCAACCGGGATTAATAGATCAAACTCAGCTCAACGGGGATTATAATTGGATTCTATACTCTTGCTAAAGTGCGCTAAAGCCGATTCCGATTCCACCCTTGATCGAGTTTAATCCAACCTCGCCAATATGCAAAAAACCGATTGAAATACACCTTCCCTGCATATTCAAAAAGTGGGAAGAGGCTAAAATCGCCTATCACCACATAATGGTAAATATCCCACACGATCTCAAACAGAAGGATAATACCTTTAGTATTGCAAGACAATAGGGTAAACGACTCACGAGGACCTTCGTGAGGACAGCAGAAGGATAAACAGAAGGAGAAGAATAAGGACAACCAAAAGATCTCAAAATTGCAAGCAAATTTACATCCGCAAATGTACAAGAGATTTTTTGCGAAGGTGCTTACTCCGAATTTCTTATCTGCTTGGAAATTTTAACGTCAACATAGAAGAAGCCTCACTCTCCCACTACGCGTCAAAATATTTGCATATGACAGCTCCTGATATCCACTAGTTTATTTACTTCCTCCTTGTGGCTTTCTTGTTCATCGACCAACACCTCTCATTGTTAATTAAATGTTCTTTTATAAATCATTACTCCACACTAATGCCACAAAAAACTAATTGAATTTTTACGGATAAAAAATAGGAATCGATTTTTTAAACGCCTTTGCGAACCGATGAGCACGGGAAATGTAGATATCTGTAAGATCGTGCTGTACACAATAATCTCGGACACTTCTTATGCAACTATATCATTAATTTTTATCCTTCAGACCATTCCTTATCATCCCACTATCAGTGAACCAGCCACAAGTCTTGGACATACCCACCTCAGCACTTCCTACTTGGAAAGACAAATCATTGGTCAGGCTGAAAAATTTCCACACGATATCATGCCTAATTTCTTGCATCGAGCATCTTTCAGTCTATCTGAAGGGCAGGAAAACATCACCTGTTCTGTTCAAGTTCATTCAGAAAGCATTTAGAGTTAACTACTCCAGCTTCCACTATCTAAAGGAGAAAAAAAATGAAACAATGATGCAACCAACTGGAAACGAACGCCTAGAAGAAAGAAAATCTGCATTTTTGAGGCTCCCCTCATCTTCAACCCGTGCAAGGATGATCAGAAAAGCTTACATTCGATCGAAAAATTATCGCAGAATTTTTTATATGTAAATATGAGGTTAATTTCTATAGTTAACCTGTGATGGTGGAGATGAATTCTCTCGCTCCTTCTCCCCCGCCATCAGTACGGCTCCGCAAACAACTTCTTTGAAGTCCATGCAAAAGGACCTCAAGAAGAGAAATTGCTAGCCTGCCACACCCAAAATTCAATTTGACCAGATCAGTCATAGTTTTTGTGGATAAACGTTTTCAGAGAATACATCTCTGAAAGATCCCCTCAAAACTTCCCTATAAAGGCCAGCATAACTCCTCGACATAATTGCTCAAGACACCTGCAAGGCGGAGAAAGGAGGTCAGGAAGGAAGGCTGGTAGTATGTATTTTCTCTCCTGGAATACCTTCCTTGCCAAGACTTCCATTTCTTAAAACGATTACCTCATTCAAATGGAAAAACTGATCGGAGAAGCGTGTTTGCTTAAGAATCTACCATGCGCGTGCTTAACTAAACGCACTTCCGCCTCATGAAGAAGGTTCAAAATCAGACTGATGCTTATTGCTGTTGCGTCTTCGTTTTTATGTTGAACGGGAAGCGCCTTAGCACATGGTTTGCGAGACCTTTCCAAAGTTCTTCGTGGATTGGTTATTATATGAAAGTACCAGAGACAGACTTATCGTATCCTCTTCAATAAAGCCCCTCCTAACATCCTAAGATTTCTGGTGGCACAACATCTCCATATGGGGAATGAGATGTCATTAGAAAAGTCCTCAGAACAATAGGCCATTATAGAAGCAGTGAATTATAAAATACATAAATCATATTTCAATGTATTTCTTTCTACTCCAGCAGACTTGGGAAGAAAAATGCCAACAGCTTAACATCCTCACAAATTCCGATAGAACGAACTATAGCTGGAAGTTCAACAGAAAAAATACCCACATTCAAAAGACCTTTTAAAAAAAAATCGACAGATAGAAAGCGAGATCTACTTTGCCAAACCTTAAAATGAAAGTAATCTTGTCAGAAGGAAATTCCTACTAACGCTAATCTCGCTTCAATAATATCTTTGTGAAATTTATAAGAAGTCATCACATTCGGGTTTTATTGCAAGCAATACGGCATCCTTTTTCCTAATTTAGCCCTAGGAGTGCCTGCTGTTGCTTCAATAATCTCGACTCACTAACAAATAAACGCCACGACAGACTATCCACATTAAAACAGCTGCACCCGAACAATAAAAGACAACAGATGTGGAACTCCTTGTGCCTCGTCACTGCAAAATTTCTTCCATAATAAGATTTCCAGCAGTGAAAAGAACCGCACAGGGTGAATAAAGTTAAGATATAGCAATAAAGCCTAAGTGACAAATGAACGGCACCACTCCCCCACTAAAATTAATCTCCATTCAACAAACGCCAATTACAATGAACTCCAACCAGTGAAGCAATGAGTGCCGAGAACACTTTCAACGTCTCTCTCACATAACAACCACTCTGTCGTTGTGTTATCTATTTTTTGACAACTGAAAAAAAATCGGAGTGTCCAGCATTTAAGTGTTATAATCCTGTCAAATAATACAAACGAAATGTAAGCAAATAATTTCCACATTGCATACTAGTTTGGGGTTGCCTTTCAATAATAGCTCTAACAATATTCAAACCAAATAATGAAATAAAAACAAGGACATAATGGCATCCACATGAGGGGGTGCCTTGCTTATTACATCTGATTCTCTACTATGCAAACGGTGTTAAGAAGGTCCTAACTTTCGCCACTGCTATCCTGACCTCAGGTTACAAAATAAAGAATCGAATGGGTGAAAGACAACCACTTTAATTAGTGTCTAAAGAAAAAACGAAATCTCTTAGAAACACTCATTCAGGATGGTAATGGTTCAATCTCTTCCAAAGAGTTGGGAGTTGCGATGAGATCGTTGGGTCAGAATCCCACCGAACAAGAGCTTCTCGACATGGTCAACGAGGTCGACATCGATGGCAGTGGCACAATCGACTTCCCCGAATTCTGTCAGATGATGAAACGTATGAATAAGGTATGGCATTTCTTTCTACCACGCTACTGCAACAACGCCGACTGCTGCAAATAGTTCCGACTTCCGAAAAAGAGAAGAACAGAGAAGCTGGAACATCTAATTACCTGCAAACCCGGTGCACACCTTCGGAAAGTTGCAACAACTGTTGCATGCTCCTTGTGCGACCTAACATTAAGGAGCACCACCCTAATGGAGAGCGTCACTGCGGGCACAGCTTCCCTCGGACAAGCATCAAGGAGTGAGCTCTTAATGCCGCAACCAGCCAGCGACCCTCTGGGATATAAAAGGTTTCACTGACCTTAGTAGATCGTCCTTCGAACTCATAGCCCAAATGGTGCAAGCAGGCTCTTTTAACACTATGCTGCACAGTCCGCCTTCCCAACCCCTCCGACCTCCTTACCCCTTTCTTCTATGTGTAAAATCAAAGGTTGGGGTACTTGAAGAGAAATGTTTCCCTACGATAAAATCGCTCATTCTTATTATAAAGACGCAAATTGCCATTTAACCACATTGAGCGGAATCACTGACAGGCACCTATCAAACTAAATGCATACAGCAATCACAACCCACCCTCGATCGCAAACAACTACCTTACCTTCTTCTACAGGAAAACCTTTCGATAAGATACCGAATGCATTGGAAACGAACTGCATCAACAACTGCAGCATAACTGAACCAACAAACTGAATTTACCCTCTTACTGCCATCAAAATAGAATCTCTCGCACAATAACATGACCGGAAATGAAGGAGGGCTTATATGAGTTTATGGCAAAAATGATCATATATTTGCCATACCAAATAAAACAATTTCTAGCCAAGATGTTATATCGCAAAATTTCACGACTATTCCACTGATTAATTTCTTATCAATTCCACTACAAACAACGCATCACTCAGCAACTACTGCTTAGCAAGTGAATTCTTATTTGCTTCTCCCACTGCAATGATCTATTCAAAAGCGGTAAACGTGCTAAATATATTTTAGAGCTCGAGGGCTTAGTTTATATAGGTGAACACTTGTCGACATAGTGAGCGAAAAAGAAAATCAATTCATCTGGGACGAAATTGTGAACGTTTCTCTTAAAAAAGTGGATCCGCTTCTACTATCACCACATTTTTCTACTCCTTACCGGATTCACCAGAAGCATCCACCATTCGGTGGATGTTCCTGGTAAATACGGTGTCCGATTCCATCAAGTAATTAAACCCCATTTTTTTATGAGTTTTTGGCGTTCGAATGACTATAAATAATTATTCGGATACCTCATACAGCATGAATAAATAATGCAGAATGTTTTATCAGTAGTTCACTACTTCCGCATTCAAATGAGCGACTAACCCAAATCTGTGAGCTGTATCAGAAATCCATGACTTCCAACGTTTTGCAGGTCCATCGATTCTCGCATTGTCATCCTTTTATTACTTATATACGAAAACAAATCTAGCATTAATCAACAAACACTTCGAGGCAATCAAGTCAGTGCTGATCGCTTATTGAATGCAAAATAAATAGCCATAAATGCACTCAATTTAATATCAATATCCCATATCCGCCTCAGCAAAAACGCCATACATACTCATCGACATTATTTCTTATGACATCTAACGAATAAGCAATGAGCAATATGCACGCAATAAGTAAGCAGGTTGTATATGTAGGTTAGCAAAACGCGAACAGCTGTGATCAAGTGAGCGGCTGCAATGATATTAAGACAATATGCATACATTTAATTAGCAGTATTGAAATGTAAATGAAAATACTGTTTCTAGCTAAAACATACTAAGCCAGCAACTAGACAGTTTCATGATACACATTACATATCGCATTTATTTTTTTGATCGGTGAGTTCTGCTGTTGACATCTTTAAAAACAACGACGTATACTCAAGCATCTACTTGGTGAAAATGATACAGAACCTTTGAAAATCTCCAAATATTTTCGATAAGGGGATATATTCACAAACACATTTTAAAAAGTGAAATTTAATAAATAAACAAATATATATATATATATATATATATATATATATATATATATATATATATATATATATATATATATATCAAAAAAGTCACAACGAATAAGAAAGATAAAAGTGTATATAATACCCACTTATTGGGTCGTTATTATTCGTAACTGCAAGAGGTGATATCAATACGCACAACCGTAGCATATATATCTAAATGATAAATGATATTAAGGAAAACGATAGTGAAATGATACGAGAAGCATTCCGCGTATTTGACAGAGATGGAAACGGATTCATAACGGCAGAGGAATTTCGATATTTTATGACTCATATGGGTGAACAATTTAGCGATCAAGAGGTCGATGAAATTATCTCTGAAGTTGATATCGATGGTGATGGTCAGGTATGTACTTATATTTTCATCGTTCATCGAATATCCTTACAACTCCAAAAAGTTTATTGCGCTTGATGACTATAAAATATATCCTATCAGATGAGTAGTTAAGATGAGTGCAAAGTATTCAGCAATCTGCCTAAAGAACTAATGCTATAGGGAAAACATTTTCAACCTCATGCAAGCCCGTAATATTACTAATAAGATAATAGACTTTAAACAGTATCAGAAGAGAATCTCTTCTTTTTAATTTCATTGTACTTGGATTAGGTGATTTTACAACATCTACTCTTCGCCTTAAATATGGGTCATAAACATTAAGTGAACGTCTAGCATCCTGTCAGTTTTCCTTGACTGAACAATTGCCGAATATGACTAGTTCGTAGCTGAAAACTTGCAGTGGAATCTTCAGTACTGTTCCACAGACAAAATACCTCTACATTCGATGAGCTTGACCAAACCAATGTGTATAACAGAATCCTCATCCCACTCCTTCTCCTCCTCAATCCCCCCTCCCCCAAAACCGTTCCCCTGTCTACTCGGCAAAAACGCTATATCTAAACTATGGCCTATAATGTTTCCGTTTCTAAGTATCGTAACAGACTAATGGCTGCAAAATCTTGCCTAAGCCTCAAAACGTTTCATTCTTTTTCATCGCCACTCGCTTTAGACTTTTTCGCGAATATGGAATCCCACTGAGCCTTGTGAGAGCGACAATGAGTCACTCAAAAATACAAACCATCACTCAGCTTAATGATGCTTGGCTAAATATTGCCGACAGTAATCCAATCAATATGAACAACATAATGCCTCTTTAGCTGGCGAGTCATTAAAACGTAGCTGGCTGCGCACAAAACAACTGCACAGAATTTTTTTAATTGGCTGAGAATGTTTGTGTCTCGTTCTATCTCAGTCAATATGTTTTGGCTGAGAGTATGAGAGTGTTTAATCTGGCTAAGAAATCAAAGCCGCAAACAAAAGACGGCTGTGTTTTCCTCATAACCGCCTCAGTTGATCATACAACCAATAACTATTGGTTATTTATTGTACGGCTGCTATTTTAGATTTCAATGAGTTCACAGAAGAAATTAATACCTTTATATAAATTTTTTTGACGTTGTACCTAAACAATCCATCATACCCAAATACCTAAAATTACCCACAAAACAAAGTCTGGAATCCATTAAAAAAATGAAGAAACCGACGTTCGATTTCCTACGAATTATTCTTTTTTTGACGCAGAAGAATATACAACCGAAAAAAAAATTTCAAACAAGCATATCGCCCTTGGGATTTCAATTCATCTCCTCAATATTCATTAACTAGTAAACTTTCTATAAGTTTTAATCTCTAAAAACTATTAGTACTTTCAAGAATTGTGAACATTGATAAAATGAGCAATATTAATTGCTTATTTAATAAGTGAACGATAAAAACTTAAAAAATAAGATAATTAAAAAAAAAAATAAAATCAAAGAAAATTAAAAAATAAGCGTCGTAAATCAGAACCACGATAAAACGTTCAATCGAGGTTATATGCATAAGAAAAACGGCAAAAAACCTTTGAAATGAAATTAGATGCCATAGTTTCCAAACTTAAAAGGTAATATGCAAATGAAAATCAAGGAGAGTAATTTCCACCTCAAAGCTCAAAAAAATCTTTGAAACACAATCAGAAACTGACATTATGGACGAATTTTTTCCGAAGATTTAAACTATTCTAAAAAAAATACAAATTACAAACATAACGGATGATTTGATCAATTGTTGAACAACACGAAACGAGTGAAATATTTTGGATGAAACTTTCTATGTGTTTCATTTAAGCCTGTTTTTTCGAGATGTTTACTGCTATCGTTAGATATAATTGCCGCCGTATGTTTCCAGCATTAGCACAAGCCTCATCTTGGCCAAACTACACCAAAGCAAGCTCAATTCCAGCTGACATCCACATCCACCTGCAGCATTCCAAAAAGCGTTCCTTGCGCGTTCAGTGTTGCTGCCTTCACCCTCTTCAAAAGCAGATGGTTCAGTGTTGCTGCCTTCACCCTCTTCTTCAATTTGCTTCAATCAACTGAACAAATTTACCGGTTATTGCTCGTAAAACAACGTTAAAATCTTTCAAGTGCACATTCGTTGCATTCACAAAACGCAACCGCTATACGCGCACCCCAAAAAATCGATTCCATTTGCACGAATAGTGCAATAATAAACTGCAATGGGAGAGATCAATGCAAAATGCAAAAGCAATTGCACTTTTTCGGCATTTGAATTGATGTCGACTTTATGGAAACGTTGAAAATGTGTCAAAAATAAAACGTCAAGGATAACAACTGAATGTCAATTGCCCACTCACTTCCTACCGTATACAAATGATCGCATATTTCTAAACGTCAACAGTATGACGTGGGTGCACCATCAACCCGAAATATTGCTTCCTTTTCCTCGTTCACCCAATAAATATATTATCTTATCGACAATAAAATACCCCTTAGAATCATCACCAATCAACGAAAAAATACAATTTCTCCACTCTTTCGAAAATATCCAATTCGAAAAATTTGAGTGGTACTCATTAAAAGAAAGTATGGGTATTAAAAACTCGTGTGGAAATCAGGCAAGACGAGATGGCAAGAAGCCGCTACTCTGTCGCCTATGAACATTCAACTACTCCCCTAGTTTGTAGGTAGTAAATGCAAATAAGGCCGACAGAAATGTAATCGTAATATTCTCGTTTTAAAATCCGATTAATTATTTTCCCGAACTAAAGATACACCACTTTATTAGCCAAATAACTTCTACGAATTGATGCAATGTCCTCTTCTTTCACAAATATTTCTTTCTCTATCAGATTAATCTTTACCGGACACTAGTAGCAATGCGACAATAATGATGACTGTAGATACAGCAACAATAATAATAAAATTAAAAACAGTAGCTAATAAAAAGTAATAACAATAATTATTATAAATAATAATAAACAGCAATAAATAACTGATAACAGTACTAATAGCAATAGTAATAATGAGAATTAAAGTAATGGTAGCAATAATAACAACAGTAATGACAATATTTTAAAAAATGATAATAAAGCGACCACTCTTCACAAGTTAAATCCAAGAGAAAGCTATCCAATTTCCCAAGAAAAGCTCCGATCAACTGCGCTAGTGCCACCCATGGTTTTATATGCACAGTAACTAAGGTATCCAGCTCGCAAATAATGCGCTATGGAATTACCGACAGCAGTTTAGTGGATTAAAGCATGTGCCCAGAAATTGGACGGTCGCAGTCTTGTATGCGCTTGCAGATGACTTCTTCACCCCTTATCAGACAACGCTCATCACTTATGTGTGGGCATGGTTGAAACTGACCCCAGTAATTATGTATAACGGTAATAAGAAAAATAACAGTAGTTAACAAACAACAACTACTAATTAATAAGTAATGGCTGGCGATGAGTAGTTGATTACTATTAGTCAATTACTAGTTATTAATTGCCAATAATATTAATAAATAAATAATAATAGCAATAATAGTAATAGTAATAATACTGACAAATAGTAATAATAGTAATAATAATGAAAATCTTAACAGTAATAATCATTAGGACAAAATAAAAATTAAGAAACAATAACAACAGTAAAAATAATGGTTATAGGAATATGACAGTATGAAAATAGTGTTGAAAGTAAAATCCATTACTTTTCTATGAATAGATAGATGTACATTTCAGATCGACTACGAGGAATTCGTACGAATGATGACCAACCCATAGAAATGAGTGAGTGATAATTCCTCGAAAGGTGTATCCTACCTGGCGCATCAATAAAGCGATCTCAATAATTAGAAGCAAGTCGCATAGGCACAAGCTCATATCCTCGTTGTCTACGAGATTTCCTCATCGAGTGTATTTCATGACAGACGCATTAGTATGGATTTGCTTATTCAAATGCTTCTTATAAATGTTTCTTCTTTGAAAATGCTAATTAAACTGCTTTCCCTATCACTGTTCTATACACATGTATCCCAACCTTGCCAACAAATCCAATATTTTCTGCTGAAGTTGCTGATGCACAACAGGAACTCAGACGCGATATACCATAGCAGTCGCTGTCTTAAATGGCTATTCGCCAATTTCAATTCCCACTCATTAAGAAAATAAACCTTTCTTCGTAAAGGACAAACAATGGAGAAAGGATATGGGGGGTTTTTTCAAACAGTCGAACTAACTGACAATAACGTTTCAACCTTTGACATGCACAGATGGCAAATACCGACTGATGAGTGCAGCTGCAAGAACCACATATCGTACCGTTCGAAGAGATTGGCATGATGTGTATGTGTGTACCTTTTTTTTCATCCCACTCAGCAAAGCAATCAACGTAAACAGAATACGTGCAAAATGCACCAATATTTTAAGCGCAAAAAAACGGCTTTTCTATGTCCACAAAATATTTTCCTCACCCACATGTATCTGACTTAATTATCCATCAAATATTTTTGGGCATGCACACTTGCCAGAAATTCTTAATCTTCGGCGTTCTCTTATAAAGCTGAGGGGTCCACTGAAATATTCGCCTAAATTGGGATCACCATGCCGCATATACCATACCACACCATACATACCCCCGAAATTCACTAGGCATGATTCCATTGATTTCTGAGTAGAGACTGCTGCATTAACATGCAAACAAACGCATATATACACATACACCAACAGATGATATTACTTCGAAAACGCAAAATTAAAAATGGCATTAAAATGAATGAGCCTTTAGTAATCTTTTTCTAGATGAGAGCATAATCTTGGTCACTGATCGATTCGTTCAGCTGTCAATTAACAGTCCATTACTCCATTTACATCACGTATCTGAGGTTAAGAGTTTCTCAACATTTCTGAACACCAAGCCCATTTGTCAATATTAGCAGATGAGCACGAAGACAGCGGATATCCGTATTCGTGCGCTGGTATTTTTGCACCAGACATTAAGGTTGCAAGAGGTTCATAGGGAGGTCACAGATCTATCACAAATATCGGTGACAGATCTCCAATCTCCCTATAAACGCCGTTGTTCCTCTTTGTGCCCTACTCAAAAATCCCAGAGTCAATAATTTCGAAATTAGCTCTTTCAATTCATAAAAAAGCAAAGGTGCTGTTCAAACGTCGCCGCTCGGCATACAATTCAGACTGCTAAATGAAGGCCTTAGGATATAAGCGCGGATTAGAATCACACTCAGATTCGACTGCGCAGCTTAGTTTCTCTTATCTTGAGAAGCATTCACCTTGCTATACGCACCACAGCGATGCTCGTATTGCACGTTCAACTCTTAAACCCCTCTAAAAAGTTTCAAAATCACAGCCCATAAGCGGATTATATAGTCTAATTTTCTTCTGCTATATTATTTACAATCATCAGCCCGCCGAAAAAAAAAACAATTGGGGCCAGAAGTGGAGGAATTGAAATAGAACAGAAAGATCACACAGAAGTTCAGCTTACAGCGCTTCATCAAATCTAAAATGGGGATTCCAAAAATTTAAAACGCAATCCTTCTACGATACATGAATATAAAAGTGCATGAAATCCAAGATTCGACAGCACATAAGACGTAATTTTACCTCCTACGCAACAGTGTTCGGCTGGTCATTACATTAAAGCGACCCTTGTGTGCATATGTCTCGATAAGGAAGGCTCGAGGTGAAGGGAAGGAAGGATGGAAGGGGGGGGGGGGGAGAGACAGAAGAATGAAGGAAGGCAAGTATCATAGATTTACTTCCAGGAAATGCTTAAATTGTAGATAGAGGTGTTTGCAGAGAGCTTTTAATTGGATCATAACGGACGAGCACTTAAGACATCCACATACAATTTCATTTGCAAATATCTTCCACCTCAACCCTCATCCTTCAATGCTTCTCCTAAACCAATTTGCATATATATTGTAATTGCAAATCGCCAGCAAACATCCCAGGGGATTGCCTACTAACCGCCTATAAGGAAAGCTCGGTTAGAAGCGCTGGAATGGTGAAAGATACGGACATGTGGGTCCGATCCATTTGTCCGCTACCACTCATCTCCCTTCAACTGCATCGACAAATCACAAAATCTCATGAACAGGGATGGTTCCTTTACTCTACAAAACCTAGAATGCTGAAAAGTACTCCCGGGCTCCCCCTTAACAATTTATTTTGAATTCTCGGAAGGGTCAATAAATAAATACGAATAATGATCATCACAGATATGACCGTGGTGCATCCAATAAGTAGAACTTATACGAACGATAAAAAATGAAACATTAAAATGCGTATCGCGCCATTCAACGGTAAATGCTCTTTCTATTCTCTCCATGTATTTTTTGTTTCTTTATTTCGTTACCCCTTTATCCAAAGTTTAAAAAAAACTGCTCTTTGCTTCTTCTCATCCAATTCTGTCATTTCGTTCACCTTTCCTTCGTTATTATGATTACCACTACATCTCATGGACACTTTCCATACACTAATTTGCAAAAAAAGATCCGTACCATGCACGAACACTGAATTCCTCCACCTCCTCTTACAGTTCATTACGAATGCTCAAAATGATCAACAAATGCCCCTCCCCTTCCCCACCATCAGACAACACGATTATTCAAAATTACTACTTTACTTCAACCTTTCAACTCTATTCACTGAACCCCCAAGTGCTAAGTATGTGAGCCAATGATTAATGCTTTATGCTGAACCCCAAACTTAAACTAAACATGAAGCTGTTTTGCTATGCGAACAATAGCGACGCATAGATCGAACGCTCGGTGCAGCGCCGTCATTGTCGATACTACATTTAATGCTCTTGAAGACCGATATTGCCGTACAACATTCATTTGAATGGTCGTTGTACGTGTTGGTGAGCGAAAAATTTTGTTCATTATCAAAGCATCACGATATCCTTCACGTATGCGGATTATTAGGCAATTGGTCAACCTCGACGAATTCTTATTCAAGCAACTTTTTGATTCATGTAGACAAAGAGGTATTAGTTTAGAGGAATACCTTGATGCACTAATATTTTTATACTTCATTAGATACTCCACAATCCAACAGGACATACCAAATAGAAATGATGACATATCTACGAACGCAACAACAACTGCGATAATCCACAATTCAAGTAGCATGAGTAGTTGTCACAAGCAAAAAGTGAAGAAAAAGCATGCTGAAAGAACATACTCACCCAAACACTTGTGTAGAGCGTTGCGATGACCGTAGAAAGGTAAGCGGCTGTCACGTAGCGTCTCTCTTGTGATAGCATGTGCTTTACGTAATTCATTGGTCCCCATAAGAATCCAAAGCTGCAATATTTTGAATTTAAAAACAATCTAGTTAAGTGAGAAATAATATCAAAAAAAACTTTTATAGTCTCGTTAACTATCCCAAAAAAGACATGGAAAAGCACATCAAAAATAATGACGTGGGATATAACAGAAACATTTTAATGCCAACAAGTGTACAAATATTGGTAATGAAACATCAATCAAGTGAGATCTATCCATCTATATTGATAAGCAGACGAGAAGTGAAATATGATAAGCAAATGAAAATCTGATATCTGATAAGCAAAAGGGTCCATTGATAAGAAAACAACGAATGAAAAAAATCACAACCACAAATGCCCGATTCAGGAATAAAAATATCAAATTTTTGCTTCTTGTTACAAATTTTGACTTATCAAACGATATGCTGCTTAAGCGAAATTTATGAACAGCTAACTGAACGATATTTGCATATGAAATTAATGCAACTCATATATGACCAAATCTTAAAAGCCTAACTACGGAAACCGCCTGAAGACTTGATGGACTCCGGAAGCACCCCTTTCTAATGCGCTACAGAATCATCAAAGGTTTCTCGGATACCCTCTCAGCTAACATGATTTGTTCAATCATTTGAACGCTATTGCCAGGTTCTTCACGTAGTTCGTAAAATCCGTTTCCTTAGAGAACGTTTTGAACTATTTCGAGTACACTGTCGTAAGGATCTGAAACGATCCCTATGCATCTCCTAATAAATTCGATACGAATAATGTCGCTGTGTCTTTTATTAAACGTTGAGATGTTGGTGGCGAAAGTGAAATCGCTTTCTATTTTTTTTTTCTTCGAATGCCTCCAGCATACTACCGACTCCTGTTTGCTGCATATCACATATATTTAAACCTCAATGCCCTATTTTCTAAGGTGTTCATCAACGTCTATTTTTCTGCAATTCTCTTTCATTCCCCACATCAGTATTTTCTTTCGTCAACATAAGTAAAGGGCTACACTTTGCTATTACCTATACCAGCCTTCCCTCAATTGCTTCTCAATCAAAAAATAAACAATAAAGTACTTCTACAAAACAACTACCCATCTACGATCATCTTTTAATATTGAACAAGAGGTGACAATTAGCTAACCACCTGGCAAAATATTAAGAAGAATCAACCCTCTAACTACACAATCCAGTGAGAGCATCAACAGCTGTTTTTTAACTTCACTGAACAAGCACAAAAGAGGATGCATTTTCCCACAAAAACAACTTAGCCTACTGAAGCAAAAGAAGATGTAGAACACTGAACAAAAGTTTCGATGAGTCAGTCGTCTATATAGAACAGTTGCCGACAACAATGCAATCACTAAGGTGGTGTGGTAAATTTTCCACTAGAGTTAAATGCTTCCAAAAATATTCAGGACAAGAGATTTGCGAATTTTTGAAAAACTTAATAAATAATGCATAAATCAATTGAGAAGTGTTGTCTAAAACGTCTCCTTCAAACTATTTCGCAACATACTATTATTTTATCTATGGAAATCACCTTTGTCAACACGTCTGTTGTTCGCAATCGCAACTGCGAAAGTTCCCTTCACATAAAGCAATTTTTAATCTGCATAAAGTTCTCAAAAAAAAAGTACAACAACTTAACGACTTTTCCGTTTATGAGCTGGTGCGAGTGTTGTGTGATATCAATGCTCACGATCGTCTTTGGCATTTGCTCAGACTTATTAAAGTGCTCAGCCCTACTACGAGTTTTAAAATGCATAAAAAAGCCGCTAAGCAACCTGTGGACTTGTTGCGACCTACAAGAAATACACAATCAAACAGAACTGATATCACCTGATGATATAAATGTCTAGTAGATTAAAAATTTGAAGCAAATACGGCACTGCACATAAAATACTCTAAAATAACCAACGGGGAATCACGCAGGAAAGAATTCAAAATGAATAAAGAATTTTTAATAAATACCTTAATATGAGCATAACCGAACCAAGAGTGTTCAATGCAGCAAATTTACGAGCCTGTATAACGATCAACGGCAACATCACCACAGCCTGCAAATAAGCTTTTCAGAGAAGTGTACATCCACAAGCATAAGCCATAGAGCAAACGCATCAACGACTACGATTTCTAATTCTTCGTTCGTCTTTTTGCTTATAGGATCTTCTCAAGTTTCACGACTTTCGGTGGAGGTTTTTAAGTATGCTTTCTCAATAACACAGCGAATGCAAGCGTGAATTTCAATAACACAGAGAATGCGTGAGGTGCATAGACTGAAGCACTCCGCTAGCTCTACACTATAAAAACTAAACAATGCTACTTTTTAGAGTTCATGATCTATAAAAGTAAGCAACAAGATTTCAAGTTATTTGCGGGTAGGTAGAATGTCGAATGGGACTATAAGAAGTATCTTCACCGCAATTGAAGAAATAATTAGTGAACTTGATAGACAATAAAATAAGCTTGTACGAAATGAAGTTTCGTTATCATATTCGTACTTAAAGCTATTTCATACATAAAACCGCCATCAATTTATATACATAAATACTGATTGTTTTTCCAGAAAAGTAGAATATAAAATAGTAGCACTTTCATTTATGCCATATTTTATTTGTTGAAACTCGAGTTCGATTTTATTAAAATATACTCATCGCTGCAATTATTCAATTTCCATTTTTTCAGTTATAACCAAATTTTCTCTCATAGCCACATTTTGAGTCCTTGCTCACCTTGACACAAGCTGAATTTTCGTCACTTTTATAAATCTTGCAATGTATTACTTACATTTTCTGGCTCATCCTGGCTTGTACAATGTTCTTCCAGAAGATGAGGATCGTCATGATGTGGCATAGCTCAGGTCGATACAAGACTTACAATCTCCGCTATATACTACATATATTTGCAGTTTCAGTTCGGATTACTATTTGCAAAATTTGCTTTTCTCTTCACAAATACCTTTCAAAATTTCTCAAATCCTCTCTAGAGGCCTTATCAATTTCTTTCGAGCTTCAAAATCTCCTCAATTTAAAGCGGCATTTGAGCTTCATCGATCTCGTTGTTCAGGAGTGTGTACTTTACTATAAGCAAGAAATTATAAATATTGGCGCACTTTACTACCACTACTAACTTTTCAAAAAAAAGTAGCCGAACATCTTCCCGATAATGAATGCCGCTTCCTGCTTTAATTAACACTAATTGGAATATTCCCTGGGGCACTCTTCAAATGCGGAACGTTTTGTTTGTCGGCTAAATATCTGCAGTATGGCTCAAACGAAAGCGTCCAATCCGACAAGCGGTGATTAAGGTTTCGAAATTCTTCACCATTCAAGCCTTTTCACACCTCCGTCACTTCTGCCTCCTGCTGTCCACAGAACAATCTTGAACAGTCTTTGCCCTGCGATCGAAAACTACACCATCAATCAAATCATTGTCGGAATTAAGAGGTGCTTACTCACAGCTTCCACCTCCATTCTACCAAAGAATTCAAGGATTCAAGCACATCTTACCATTCCAAAGCAGAAGAACGCTCCAAATAAGGCCATGAAAAATGCAACGATCCTTTGCACACGCGACAATCTGCAAACAAAAAAGAATATATTTTAAAATATGTGCGCGGTGGTTTATATTTTAAAAAAAAACGCGACAGTCGCTACACAGAGCCACATGCGAACTATACAGTTGATCGGTTCATTACCCCACTTTCCTAGAACAATTTAACTTTCTTATACAAAAGGGAAAAACAAATCTCAAACATCAGTGATGGAAAAAAAAAACACAGATGAACTTGAAAACAACTTCCGACGTCCTTCACGAGGCGTACTTTTGTCTACCCGCCTTTCGAAAACGGTTTACTTCCAGTGATTAAAAAAAAAAACTCTAGCGCACACGTGCTAACTAAATCTGATGATGGAGGGCCGAACATCAAGTATCGTTACTTTCAATTCTTTCAAATAAAAACTCAAATTCTTGCAACGAATTAAATCCCATCGGTGATTTGCCGATCACCGTTCTATATATATATTCCCTGCTCATTATGGGGAATTGTCTAAAAAACGTAAAAATAATTGTTAAAAACACCGGATGCAACCACCTTACTCTGTCAGCGTTTCTGCTGACGACAGGTGACGAGCAATTATCAGAGAGTTATCACAAGCAGGATAGACCACTGATTTTAGAGGGTATACGAGAGACGAAGTGACGCTAGAACGGCGAAAATGCTGCCTGAGAGCTGAGAATAGGATGGAAGTCGCTTCGAAATCCTCCAACAGGCATTAAGTTTTGAAAGAAATCGGAAAACGGGCTGGATAATACCGTAGACGGTTCAAACATTCTTGAGCGCTAACGTAATCATTATCGCTCAAAAAGCTGTAACTTTTTCTTCTATAACGACCTCGGAATATTTGAGGTACAGATGGGGGAGGAATGGGGAGGTAGGGGGGGGGGGGGGAAGAGGGGAGAGAAAGACTGCAGATTTGCACTTCAAAATTTAAGACAGGGGTATCGGCCTCTCTCAGTAACCCCATCCCCTCCACCTCACCCCTTCCCCCACCCCAGCCTGATTATAGAGTTGCTGTTGTAGAATGATCAAAAAACTTCACAACTAATTTTACGTCAACTATAAGCTTTAATTCATTTCACAGCAATTGCTATGGCAGAACCCAGAAGTCAAACCCGAAATGATGCACACCTCCAAGAGTTGAGTGCCCACTTTCTGGAAGCTCGAATCAGCAAGAGCTTAGTTTGTTTTTGTGCGATAAAAGTCCGGATTCTGAACCCTGGACCTCGCTGAAGTCGGAGTCACGCCATTTTGCAGACGTCACCCGTGGCTGCCTCTACGAGTTAGAGGCCCAAACTTTTCTGGCAAATTTTTGATTTTTTAAAGGACCGCAAAACTGAGAAATAACCACTCTCTAACATCTGCATTAATGAGCAAAATTATCACACGTAACGCCCGTAAAACCAGCTTCGTATACCGCTGATACTGACACTGTCAACTCTAATTCTGAACATCGAAAAGCCATTTTAAATGACCGACTCTGCCAAAAGGGTCTCAAAACGAACCTAATCGAAAAGGAAATTATGGCCTTTCTAAATAAACTCGAAGGACTTAGAGTCAACGCTGGTCTATAACAACAGGAGTACCTGTCGTATGCACAATAACTTCATTCTGTGGACAAAATACACCTCTGTAAATAAGATATTTTTAAGGAGATATGGGCATCATTCACAGAATGCAAATTTTCCTTCGCACAGATCAATAGCATCCTATAATAACACCACTTTTTAGTTGGGACGACGTAGACAAGTGGAAACTCGTAGTAACTTGCAGTTTAAAAGCAATGAAATGAAAAACTTCTAGGACATTTTTTAAAGGAAAGTTACGAAAGCAATAATAAACAATTCTTACCCACAGGCTCCCTCATCTCCGGTCACTGAACTAAACCAGCCACCGTTTCTTCGGTTACGTGATGAAGGCAACTGTCCGGAAGTGCTAGCCGAATCGGTGAGGCTTTCGGAATCCAGATCGACGGTTGTCGAACGAGATAATAACGGAAGACCACTGATACTTCCGCTAATGCTCGATGAGAGTTTTGAGCGAAGCTCATTGAACGAGGAAAATGATGCACTGAATGAAGATGGACCAAGTGCACCTTTAGCTTTCTGCTGGTTCACAAAATCTTGCAAGGCCGACATCGCTGTAAATAATTACACAAATAATGACGACCTGATAACGATCGAACTACCTAAACTTCATTGGTAGGGCAAGAGAGAGAGAAGGCTTAGAAGGATGGGAACAGGGCTAAGGGGGGAGAAGGATGACATGGACGTAAGAGGCAAACCGAATGTATCCAAACCACAATATTTCCTAGTTTAAATCCCTAATGCCTATAAAGATAAAAGAACGCGTCGTGATTTCAAGCACAGTACGGCAGTTATCACAATACCCGATGCCAACTACTTCGATACAGGATTGTGGACATCCTTCGTAAATTACCTGCTAGAAACAAGACTCGCTGACTTGGTCCGAGATATATACGAGCTGCTCGCAGTATCAAGTAATAACGAAAAGTAAAGCGACCCGCAATATCATAGTTAAAAGACCAACGCGGGCTATTCGCCATACCCTTATTTCTAGTCGACACATGCAGATTTGTTTCTAGGATAACTTCTTACATGCTTTCAGGCACAGTGACGATTGATTCGTGGTGACGAACGTAGTCAGCAAATCTCTAGCAGTACGCAATAGGCTAGAAGCAAGAAATGATCTTGGAGAGGATTGAAGCATGAAAAACTCATGGAAATATCTGCTATAATATCGCCATCCTTCATCACCACAGACAAACGGCATTCATTCTCCAGACAAAATTAGAAGCTTTCATTGAAGAAAGAATATCGAAAGCACTTCTGTGCGAACAATCAACGGCATACTGCCGTTTTTTAGTGTTTTAAATTCCCTTAAAATGACAGCAGGGTGGTACTGTATAAGACAAATAAGTAATGCAAATGTGACCGATGACAAAGAAATAACCTCTAAGGTATCAAGCCGAGCTTCCGCCTGCATTCAACGGCTTCCGATCACTACGTTACAAGCAAGGTGTTCGATACCTCGATAAAAAACAAGAGGTATTAAAACAATTACCGAAGCAATAAAAAATGAAAGCTTCGAGCAAGATCAGAAGGATGTTTTACGGAATAATGTACTAACGTTAGGAACCGGATACAAAGTGATTCCTGCTGATATAACTTACACCTGTAAGTTATATTGCTTTGTGTTGAGGTTAGCAAATATCGTCGTCAGACTGTGGAAACATTAAAATCGGACCGACGAGGAAAGGTTGGGTGCGGTAGGAACAAAAAAAAATTGAGGTGAAATTGTTGGACGGGTCATACAGATTCCAAAAATGGAGCGGTGACAATGAAATGAGAGAAGAAACGTCAATCGAATATGTGAAATACGGTTGAACGATTTACAATATATTCTCCCGAAATGTTGAGACGTTGGCTTCCTAGAAATGAAACATAACGAAATAGCGATGGAAAAGTGGAAGCGCAGAATGTAGAGGGTGGAGAGGGAAGGGAGAAGAGGAAGGGGGAAAGGATGATGGATATAAGGGAAGTCCTCTGTACATGGCAGTACGCTAAAAACTCGAAAAAGATGTAAGTTAGTCCTGGGAAACCAAAAAGATGGAAAAAAGAGCAAAAGAAAATAAGGCAATAAGACTACATGGAGGTATGGGGAAACGTTGAAAAAAAGGGGCTTTTTGACGCGCTATCTATCGAATCAAGTAAAAAGTGTGACAAGAGAAGCGTTTGGCATTCTCGTATCCTGCTCCTTCCTTCCTTGTACAGTACATCATCCCAAACAGTGCTCATTTCTCCAAGTGCTGTCCTCCGAAAAGCATATTTAAAGGTTATCACTTTAGCACCCGTTTCATTCGTCGAAACACGTTTCAGTCTGACCACACTAGACAAGGTCAGGTTTCTTAACCTCTATCCGGCTTTTCACCTCGGGTGTCCCGCCCTTTGCTTCCATCCTGCTCGGCCATCTCCATTCGCATTAGCTGTCTGAGATAACCAGAACAGGTTATCCAAGATAAAATCGTTTAGGTGGAATGCAATATGCAATAAAATTATGAGACACCTGAGGCACATCCCACATCGAACATAGGTGCCGAACCAAACGCAGTATCGCTGTTGGACCATGCACTGATTTAATCTTTTAGTTACTGAAAGGAAAAGGATTGGCGGCGATACCTCGTTCATTTGACATAACAACGCTTGTAATGATATCAAAGATGACTGTAACAACAAATATTTGTAACTTCCTTTAGTATATGATCGGGTAAGTATGGACCTACGATGGAGAGCAGGCACGGAAGATCGCAACTAATGCAAATATTAAAGGTAAGAAAGAACTCTTCAATCTTAAAACAATCGAAACACAAAACATCGCATGAATGCTGCAATTGCTTGCGAAAAAATCATAACGCCACGCAGCAATTGGCAATGAAATGAGAATTTGAATTCCCGCTTTAGAAGGATTCGTTCCAGGTATCCTCTTTCAACGTTGTAACATCTTATTAGTGCTTGGTACTTCCTTCAAGATCACAGTTGAGTCATAATGCACGATATAGAAAAACGAAAGAAAAATATCAAGGAGAAGAAATAATCGCCGAACGGTTGAACGGATGAATATATATTGTATATATATATATATGTCTGATCTCGTCCAGCTCATCTTCCCGAACTTTTTTTTCCTTGCCATAGCACAATTTGTTCATTAAACTCGAGTCGCTCGATTGCTCTATAAAATTTAGATCATGTGTCAGTTTTTGGTTATCTCTCGACCCACTTTCGTCATATCGCCAAGCAAATAAAGCTTACTAAATAGCATAATTTTCCGAGCGTTTTCGTTGCTTATTGGTGGTCGTCTTATTATTGGTGGAATGACTTCAAAAATATGTATCCTATATGCTGCTCATTTGTCTTGCCTCTTCATTTGATTCGTGCAATATATACTAATAATATGCTATCATTAATGCAACTGCGTCACGAATCTCATCTGATACGCTAATTTGTTGAAGATCTTGGTGTGATAATAAGAGGATTTAATTGATATCCTCTGCCATCTTCTGAGGTAATTCACTAGGGAATCGCTCGCGAGCTTCATCTCTTCAGGCAATAAGCAAACGATCAACAAAGCATTTCTGTGTTTTCATTTGAAGGTCATTAACCGGTTGTAATGCATGCTTCTCTCCTCTTTCTTCACTCAGTCGTCCTTCCTCTTCCTTCCTGTTCTCTTGCTCATTCCTTCCTCTCCCTGCCCGCTTCCTTCTCTCCCTCTTTGCATGATTCTACACGGCTCTTGCTGTTTCTTCTTCATGTGGAAATTACACGCTGCACATGTTGTTTTGTATTGCATTCTTTACTGCTCGACCTCTCCACCTGGATTTGACGCGTGAACATAGCAACTTAAATCTCCACTTTTTTCTGCCATCCTTAACGATCTGGTTGCCATGTATTGAAACATAGGGCAAACTTGTGATGAAAAAAACTCAATTTCTGTCGTTTTTTATGCAGCGAACCAAATAAAACGCGGTGTTGAACGCTTCTAGAAAAGAAGGTTGTCCCTTGTTGAACTTGATATACCTGTTCTGGTGGCAGGTTCTTTGCTTGATTACTCGGTGATCGGCTCTCGTTTTATTGAAATATTTTTTTCGCTAAGAAAATTTCAGGAATTGTTTATATTTCTTTGTTGACATTACAGTTGTTTTTAAATCTATAGTAGAAATTTCTTCTCATTTGCAGACTGACTATTTTTATTTTCTTCATATGTTAATGACTTTCTTTCACTTAAGATTTTTTGTATTAGTTGTTTCAAGGTTATTAATACCACAATTTGTTGTGTTGCATTACAGTTATTGTTTCTTCTCGTCGCATCAATTAAATTAAAACTTGACGTTTTATCTCTTA
This sequence comes from Ascaris suum, assembly GCA_013433145.1. Classification (NCBI taxonomy): domain Eukaryota; kingdom Metazoa; phylum Nematoda; class Chromadorea; order Rhabditida; family Ascarididae; genus Ascaris; species Ascaris suum. Next base: position 328,521 of record CM024180.1, read on the forward strand.
AGTGCATATCATAAAAGATGATGCCACTAGTTGCCTTTGTGAAGTCCACTTTTCATGAATGGATTAAGTCATCACTTGCTTGAATAGTGCCATCGGATCCACTTGAGGAATTTCTCGAAATTTATACTATCATTTAAACGGAATATAATTTCGAAAACAATTTACCATATCGTTCGAATTGTTTGTAAAGTCGAAAAATGATTGTCGGCTTCAAAAAAAATTTCTCAGTGTTTTTGAAAATAGAAATCATCAGATTTTTTAAGCATCAAATGAATTACGATAGGGCGCTGAATCGTTAAAATTTTTCGAAAATTTGGCCAATATTTATTGCATTGTTTGAAATTTTTTAAACGAAATTTATCGATATTCATATAAATCTCAGAAAACTTTATGGCATCATTTAAATCGTTTACGGAATCCTCGTGACGATTCGCCTCGTCATTTTATCGTTCATAAATCCTTACAGGAATATACCTTATCGCTTAGGTCGTTCGCGGATCTTCACAGGTGCACATTGTATCGTTTAAATCGCATGCAAGCTTCCAAAATTTTGCTTTATTATTTCAACTTTTTTATGTGAGAATTCATCAAATAATTCATTGTGTAGAGTGAATTTCAGTAACTTTCATCGAATTCCGATAATTTCGCAAAATATGCCGAAATCAGCTTTGTCATTGAAACTTTATAATGGAATTAGGCCAAATATGACATCGTTGATGGAAAACGAACTTAATCCGCTTCAGGCCGATTAAAATTCTCATGTATTTTGTTTTGATATGGCGATAAAAGATGTTTTGCATGCTAAAAAAATTTATTTATCTGCTAAAAGAAAGCTGAATGGGGCCTATAAACGACGAAAAGACAGGTTTCGAATAATTCTTGTGATATTCACTTGCCATAACTCACATTTCCTCGACTTTCGGTGATAAAAACATTTGGATCAAGTACGCCCATGTTCCTGGACACTCAGAGCTCCGGAGCTCTTTCAAATGTTCTCGAGGAGGCCACGTCTTTGCAGATTTTTTAATATCACAGGAATGGTTCCAGTCTCAGCGTTGTCCAATAAATCCTTGGATAATCCCGTGTTTTGGGGTAATGGTGTTAGCACGATGGTCCATTCAAGCCCTAGAACCTGCCAGTACTGCTCAAAATTCCCGAATTAAGGCGAAGGATTATTCAGTTTCATTGTCTTGAATAACAACTATATGAAGCTAACTCGTGTTGAAGTACTTTAACAACGAGTAGAAAGTTTTAAGGAACCAATTCTTTTTGCTGCAGTATAATGAGATATCAACAGTTGTTATTTGGTCTTGCGCAGTGAACGTAATACAGCAGCTCCCGAATGTTTTGTTGTGCTTTGCAAAAGATTTGACTAATTTCACGTGCCTTTTGAAAATCACCTGGTTGGGTTCGATCCAAACTTTAAACACATAATGAACATAAAGTTCTCCCCGATCAGGGCTTTGAGGATAATGAGAGATTTCGGTTCGAGCCGACTTGAACTTCACTGGCTGCCATGAAAATCCCATGGGGGAAGAAGTTGGAATCGACAGGGAGCACTCAATGAGAAAGAAAGCTCTTGGAACTCGCGTTCAAGGCTAGTAGAATCCGTCCCAAGTTACACTTACATCCGCTTTTCCGAAAATTTCGAATTTCTTGGGAAAATGTATCACTAGATGCCGCATCGACAACGGTAGGAATATATGAACAGATGCGAATTGCAGCTGGATTCACTAATATGAAAGTTATATTACAGCAACAATTTGAAGTGACACGAATGAGCAGAGTTCGAAACGAAGTGGCGCAAAATAATCGTGAACGCAAAAGGCAGTTACACGTCAACGAAGCATTCAATCAGGCATGTTCGCTATATGTGTATACCCATATGGCTTCTAAGAGATTTTCTTAAAGAAATCGCCACTCCCTCTGCCCCCACCCCTCCCGCCCCCCCCCCCCCGCCCATACCACTTCCCCTCAACTCATCTTCTCGTTCTTGTAGAGGATAGTAGAGACTCCGACGTGAATAGAAAGGTCCTCTTGCAAAAAATGTTTTGAGGAGCTGCAGCCACCTGCTTTAAAGATTCTCTCAGAACATTTCAACCATTCAAGAGCACTTTGAATCATCGAAGAGAATGTAGCGCTTAAATGCAACGAGTGCGCGATTTTGGCGAATTTATGGCATCGTCCTCATTAACGTCATTAACCTCATGGCTTCATGTCTCCATTAACCTCATCCTCCATCAAAAAATCCAGAATCTGCAAGTGCATATGCTTGTTTGTATCTTGCTCCCGCATATAGGTTTATGCAAATAAACATTTGATCTAATGAAATGTGGCCAAGGTCGAAGAGATTTACTACTAAATGGGGATGTTGGGTTCAATTCCTCATTCCATATCTCAAGCACTAATATCAATATTATCGCATTTTATTTTCGCCTAAAACTATTGCTTTAGAAGAGAATTTTGTGTGATACTGAACCGTGTGACTCTTTGCCCAATATGTTATCATTGTTTAAAAATTCAGATAGCCTAAATAACATTTTCAGAGGACAATATGAAGGGCTCTTTTATCGCCTCATTGGTCATCAGTACATTCTTACATAGGCGTAAATAGTGTACTAATAAATGCGTCAATGTACGATAAACAAAGTTCGATAATATTATTGCATTAAAAGACATTTTGCTAGGAGAATAGCGATTGCAATACACCAACGAACTCATCAATTTGTTATTTTCGTGCAACGAAATGGTCAAATAACAATTCATAATGTCAATTCGGCGCCATGCCTTTATTTTGTATAACATTCACATGTCTAATGAATAAACAAATTCCACTCTTTACTTTGCAATTATTCGATAGAAAATTTTATTGCATTCTGAAATTATTCATGAGGAATTTATTTAAGAAGTGAAATAGCTTCGTAAAATTTTTTAAAGATATTTTCCAAAAAATGATCTCATATATAATTAAAATATAGTGAGAAATGATTTCAGTTACGGCAAATTATCCCATGCTATCCAATCAATAAGAAAATGAGTAAACAGGAAATCCTACGTGGTGCGATTCGTTATCTTCGAATCCTCGAGTATCTTCTCGGTATGCGTGCTACGTTCACTTAGAAGATCATCCAAGAAAAGGATTATGGAAATCGATCAATGATAATCCACATTCATTTGATTGTTACTATTTATTTGTTTCACTTTTTTACGATTACCTTGTAATCTCTTCGGTCCGTATTCGATTCTCTCCAGGTAATGTATATTATGTCAACGTGATAGCCATTTGTCATCAAATTTTTAATGCTCCAATGCTATGGAATTTCAGTGGAAATGAATTGCTGATCGAAAATCAGATGGTTGGAGTATTAGCGTGTACCAGAATTCGTATCACCAGAGATTTACTATAGATTGTCAACAGCAAATGAATCTGCTACAATAAACAAACTTCTATGATACACAACATTTTTCTACGACCCCAGATATATAAGGCTACCATCAACAATGGTCATCTTATTTCGATGACCAACGAAAAATAAACGATTTCCAGTAAAGTTTATAGTGCATCGTAAAACGATGCGGCATAAAAAAGTTTAAAGCATCTGTAAAATAAAGTAAATGCGATCATCAGTGTGCGGCTTTTATTTTTAATGATTTCATTCGACAGCGAATTTTACAATATGGGGAATCTCCATTCAAGTGAGGCTTTCTAATGGTTCGTTTTGATGCGCCGAATAAAAAGCCCTAAAATTACAGCACTAATTGCGCATCAATACAAAATCCACCGAATAGATCCTTTCAGTCAAACATTAGATTTGAAGCCGCTCTAAGCCGTAAGGTGCCCTTCGTTTATTCACCTCTTCCCAGTGCACTTCAGGATCTTCTAGGATCCCTTCACTCATTCGAACTATGCAAAGACATGAAAAATTTCTTGTTCGCCCACTCTTCTAAGGCAAAAGGGGAAAAGTTGAAGTGGCTGGTCGACTGGTGAGCTCGCCGTCTCGATAATACTCTCATTTTTTCAAGTTTAACGGGGCCTACAAATCCTGCACCTCGTAAACGAGGCTTCTCTATGGTTTACTACCTCGCTGAAAATATGCAGCACAGCCTTGGCCATTCGCTCTTCTCTATGATAGTTTCTGATATCGTTTGAACATTTTCAGGGGCAAAATGCTCAATGCAATCTCCCTTTATCGAACATCTGGCATCCGTTCCTTGTGGATAATTTCTTTAGTCAAGTTGCGTCCTTAAAAAGCAAAATAGTAGTCATTCCACCAGCACTTCCATTTTCATCAAAACAAAGGACCGGTTGACGAGGAAACATCGATAAACACAGTACGCTTAATGAGGTGATATACGACATTTACCGGCGTTCTTCGTCAGCGCGCAATAATATTCGGCATCGAAAACAACCATCGAACGCGAGTCCATACGTGAAAAGAGAAAAACACGTTTTGTTTCTCATTCTTTGTATCAGTGAACATTGAAGCAGAAGGTAGTATCATTTCGACAATGAATGCAACGCTTTTCGACAACTTCGAGGAAACCTCCGAACCGATTGAATGCCTCGTATTCGGTAAGGCAATCTTTCAATTTATTCCTTGCGCGTAAATAACTCACACTCCCTACTGAATTGCAGATTTTTAAAGCTAACTCACTCACTGTGTAAAGGTTTTCACGTTAGTTAAAAACTTAATTTCTGGCACAGAAAATAGAGTCATTTTCATCAGTTGTTAGTAATCAGCCCATATTTTGCAACATATCAGGTGAACGTCGCGTAAAATAGTTGCAGTGCGCCAATAGCATAAACATTTCCTATGCGCATCGCTTAGGTTCATTTCGTGAACCGTTGCCGGCGACAAGAGACCACAGATTTTTCCGTTGCAAGTTGCTGCGAATATAAAATGCTAAGATAGCTATTGTTGACAAGCTAGCAAAGTGGTAGTCCGCCGGCTGGAGCTGGAACTCAAAAGTCCGCTCAGAATTTGGACATCTGCCTTATACGAAAGTGCATCCTCAGTTAAATCTAGCAAAAGAGACTGATTTTGCACAGTTCATGCCACAAGAATTGGCAACTTCTTCTGTACTAAGAGTGCTGATTTCCACTCATTTCCACTATTGACATAATACCGACTAATCTAAATGTCTTGTAATGTTTACAGATTCTTTGATGAACTACCACGACGCTAAGACAGGTGTAATAAAATTAGCATTGCAGGATAGACTGCTTGTGATCGCCCCTTTAATTCGATTTTATGTTGTGAGCATTGCATGCGGAGATGTTTATTAACAATGCATTTACTGATACGACAGCCACACAAATATTAGTTATAGCAAACAGCTTCTAGATCGTTTCTGAGACATTTAATACTTACTGTTACTGTTATCATTGCTGTATGTGATGCTAATGATGCTCTAATGTAAGATTCTATGGGCGAATCCAGCTCTTATGATTCTGTGTATGGATGAGGGAAAGGTTATGTGAGGCTAATGCGAAAACAGCTCCATATATTCATGAACCGGACAGGAAAAGAATAGTATATGGCAACATCTTCCGTACCCTCTCCTTTCTTTACCTTTTCCCCTTGCGCCGCTCCCCCACCTTGCAGATACTGCGCGGCACAATTTATTTTATATCAGGTGAAATACCGCAGTGGTTGAGAGGAACAGTTGTGCGCAACGGACCTGGAATATATTCGATCGGCGGTGTTCGCTACAAACATTGGTTTGATGGCCTCGCTTTACTGCAAAGGTTCCATTTCGAAGACGGCAAGGTAACTGCTACCAGCAACTGTGTAAGAATGCTCCCTCCTCATATAATTCTAGCAAATTTGCAATTTTTTTTCAAAAATCTGCTCTCGCGTAATCATAAACACCGTATAATCTCACAGTGTTGAAACATCAAGTAATAGGAGTTCCTCGTTGTAAGCTGTCCATAATTTTGCACTCATATTTGAAAAAAATGCAACCCCATTAAACAGTACCTCTTGATGGTGTTTGTGAACGTGTTGGTAGAATAACACAACTGCCTAGATTAGGTAACCGACGAGCGAAAAAAATTTATTGAAGCCGAGATAATATCATCACTAACAATAGTAGTATAGTTTGAAGTATAAGAGTAAACGACATGAAGTAAGAGTGAAAACCTCAAAGGATGCGAATGTTGAGCCACCTGAAAACATAGTCGATGAAAGAGGAGAAAATGTTTACAGAAAAACACGCGACATAGAACAGTTGGCAAGCGCATGTTCCATTAATAAACGGCGCGTAATGGAACAAAATATTGTGCAATGCATAGTTCATAAAATATAGAATAGTGGTATAGGCAAGCATAAATGGAATGAGAAGGAAATATTCCTCAAAAAAAGAATATGCATCAGATATTGACAACCATCGAACGGTGATTGAAGATCAGGCTGAGATGAAAGTCAAGAGGATTTAGTTCGAAAGCAAATAAGGTCGCGGTTTTTCACACTCATTATTGCTGTTGGCTAGCTTTAACAACATTTTTGCTTTCTTCCATCTGGCTAAATGAATCACTCACTTTTTAGTTTCAGAATTCTATTTTTGCAGATGTGGTACAGTTGCAGATACTTGAAGAGCGATACTTATAAACAGAACATAACACAAAAGCGAATCGTGATCAGCGCATTCGGAACGCGATCGGTGCCGGACCCACGCAAAAACATTTTCCAAAGGTTGGCACAGTTACAAGTGGCCTGTAAATGACTTTTCAAATTCGCACTTTTTCCCATTATACTACCCTTTCGCAGTTATTTGTTGACAATTCCCTCGTATTTATAGCATCTAAAATATCCAAATACACGTAGGCAGCACATAAACAGTGATTAGTCATATGCGATAAAAGAATTGCGTTCCGATTGTAACTACCTCTGAGCAAAATTTTTTTTGCAAGGATAAGTCTGTTTTCGACATTCTATATTTACGACGGAAGGCAACAGTATTTTGACATTCGATATTTCGACATCCTAGCGTTCGCATTTTGTTTTGGGTGCGCGAAATTTGGAGGCGGAGTCATATTCATAGCGCATAAATAAATGTGAAGGCAAAGAAGTGAGAATGCCAAAGGAAAATGCTTCTCATAAGCATATTTCCAAATTCTTCTGCTGCCTCTCTGCAAAAACTTCAAATTAAGCTTCCCATAGAACTTCTCTAACTCAATTTTAAAGAAATGCTTGATGACAAGACTTTCAACGGTATCATAGTCGTATAATTCCATTAAAAAATGGCATGAAACTCACAACCTTACATGTACGACATGAGGTCTCGCATTTGTGGTACCCATAATCCCGAGCAAACGTGGTTGCCTCTTGCCTCTTACCTGAACAATTTTTTTTGCGGTTGCGTACCTCGGATTAGCCGATATCTCGTCTTGTAATGGCCGCTTGCATATTTGTAAGCTAATCTCATCGTAGCAAAGGCTGGCTAATCATTTTTTCGTCTTAAACGTTACGTTGCTCTTCGGAATCTAGCAGTCGTTGATTTTAGGACGTATCATTTGTCGTTTCATTAAAACGCTCGCTGTTCAGGCTGTTGAGTTGGTTTGAGAAGGAGCCCCTCACCGATAATGCTTCATCGCACTTCATTAGATGTGGTGATGCGATCTACGCAACAGGAGAAACGCCATATGTATATCGCGTCGATCCAGATTCTCTTGAGACCGTCAACGATGTTAGGGAGTTATTCATCTAAGTTCGGCTTCCCTTAAGTCCACCAAGGATAGTCATTAATAAGTCGCTTCACTGAGAGCTCGCGACGTCCACTTGAGAGGATAGAATAGACAACGGAGACCGACAATGGATAAGTTGTAAAGCTCAAATTTCTTGGACAACAAAGGTTCTGGAGGTATGGGAAATGTCACTGAACTTTGAATTACTTCTTAGGTTTGCGTATGGAAAGTATCAGACGGTTTTCGGCCACCGTCGGACAAAGTATTCAGTAAACAACGATAAAGTTGTGGTCCCATGGTAACAGAGGTGCGTCACCTTCTCCTCCAGGAGATATATAATTCGTCATCTCATATGGCGAGGAGCATTCCATGGGGTGAGGAGCCCCGCTCATGAGAGTGCCTTTTCAAACACTGGTGTCTTGGTATGCAGCCTTTCATTTAAATTGCAGAAAGTTACAAGTTAAGACGACGCTCCCTGGCCTAAAATGCCTCAGTGAGCTTTTACTCGGCTCCTGCGCGTTTTTTGCATGCATGGTCCAGATATCATGGCCGCAATTGTAGCACATGTTCAGATTGAGTTCAGAGGTGCATGAAAATAAAAGGTTGGCGTGTGCTTTCTATGAAGGGTTATCGGAGCGCAAAATCATCAAATTGATCGGACGTTAGAGCGGTAGACGTTTCCGTATTCGGTCTATTCCTTTCCAGTGCACAACCCCGGTCTTGTCGGCCCGCTTCATGCATTTCTTTTATCATTTTTCCATATTCAGCTTAGGAGCGTTAATATTGTTTTATCGGTTTGTTGCACCTTTGCAACCAAATTTTTGATGAAAAGACTATTATCGACGTTCATTTGAAGGAAGATCTCAGCAACTATGTTGCTGTCAATACAATGACATCGCACTGTCACTACGACGAGCAAGGCAACATTTACAACGTCGGTGCACGATTTGGTCGATCGTCGAAATACGTTTTTGTAAAAACGGAAACACGTAAGGAAAACGGTATGTTATTCTGAGCTTTTTTCTTTGCTGCCCTCTCATAAAAGAGAATGATGTCTCATCGTGATATCAGTGACCATTTCAGATATCTATCTTATATAATGGATTTCGTTTTATACTCTTTGGTTGACTTTCAGGCCATTTTAGTTGAGAGATGGAAATAATGTCATTAAAAAATGTTCAGGAACACAATTAACTATGCTCTTATCATTTGAAACAGGTCCTGTTCACTAAGAATTCGAGAGAAGTTGCTGGAAAATCTTCTTGGTTTTTAAGCGTAACTCGCAGCCACTGCTAGGGAACCATTCAGATGTCGTCTAACAAAGATGCCCATCAACGCGATTACGAAAGGACGTTTAATTTTTATCCATCACAGACACGACGTATATTCCATGCTCTGAAAGTTTTAAAACTCTTGTAAGGAAAAAACCAGGATGCATGCTGTTATAGTCCCTCTTATCGGTGGATAAACTACATTAATGCGGCACTTCCATTCGCATTAATTTTTTGAAGTGTTTACAACAGAAACCATTGGTAGGAATCTTCGACGATCAGATGGAGATATCATGGGAAATGAGATTATACCATCGCATTTCCAGGTTGCACCGGTTTCGGACGTACTTCGATAGTTGGTGAATGTTCCATTAACGATCGACTTAAGCCTGGTTATGTTCACAGCTTTGGCATTACACCATCATTCATCATTTTTTTCGAAGGTTCATTAAGGATCAATCTAATGACGATTGCGGCATCGCGATTCACTAGGAAATCATGTCAAGATTGCTTCGATTGGCTTGTTGGCCAAAAGGTTGTGGCAACTTCTACAAAATGTTTTATGTGGTTTATCTTTTTTTGATACCTTGGCTTTAACCATCAAGTATTCTGACCCAACGTTAAGAAAAGAGTGCATATTTCTTTACGACTATCGGGCAACGTATCGATCAAAAAATACACCTCTTTTTAGCAAAAAATTTATGCCACTCGTTTTGAATGCAAATATCGCAACCTTTCCATCATTTTTTTTTCATATGGACATTGTAGTAGAATTCTGTCCACATATGAGGTACGAATGTCCACTATCACTTTTCTTACAAATACGCCAATCATTTGCTTCACATCGCGGCAATGCACAGTTTCACGCTGCAGTGATGAACGTCTTTATCTCTTGGTCGTTCACATACTTTTGGTTATCTATTTCGCATTCAAGCACATTTCACCATGCCACTATCGAAATAGTAAAAACTCAAAAGTATTTCACAATTTGACACAAATTTTGTCCATTCATAGTAAAGCTTTCGCTATAAATGCATATTTGCTTTATAGGTTCAAAATTTAAGTGCGTGAACACAAACAACACACCATGGCCGCGATCATTTTTCCACGTTCAATTCATCATCGCTATGTGTTGCACAATTATATCTCGTGTTGTGGAGATAGAATAATACGGAAACATACGGTTATTTGCTGCATAACAAAAATTGCAGTGTGGCCATGATTCGATTACTTCAGATGATCGAATGTGAGCATCAACCATATATCGTATCTTTTAGCAACTTTTAAATCCGACAATATTCGATGTTACGTTCGCCAAGAGGTGAATGTCGAAATAATTTGAAGAAAGTTGATTTGTTATCAACGTCTAAAGTAGCTTCACCGTACAATTTTACGAGAAATTTCTCTGATAATTCACATTAATTGAATTATAGACGATCGTTCACCTTATTAATCGGCATACAGGAAAAGAGGTCAGCGTGAAAATACGTGCCGGTTCCTTCAGCACTTTTCATCATGCAAATTCATTTGAATATCGCCGCCATATCTTCATCGACTATATTCGTTACGATCGTCTCGGTAGGCTAGAGGACTACAACATGGATAACATGCGCTCAGGAAAGGCGCTTTTTGTGGTAATGCTTGAATTGTAAAACCCGAAATAACTCATTTAATAACTGCGCATTCGTGAGGGGACGAACGAGCGGTTTTACAAGGCGGCGAATTAATAGAGCAGAATGTGATCTGAATTTCGGAGGTACTTTCTTAGATTTCATATCTTATGTGGGATGAACATTAGCTCTTGTATGGTATTGCAGCTAGAAGTTTGTTGGTTTGTATCGTCGGATGACTTTTCCGCAGGTCATATTATTCAAACATAAGTTGGCTGGGATTTGTTTTTAAGTTTACGTTTAAACGTAGCGAAATAGCCGTCGGCTTATGTTTACAGCATGTCAACAAATGACGGTTCATTGCACGGCATTCTCGATCTTGTACTACAAGTCACAGCATGCTATGCGATCCCTAGTGTCCAAGCATGGTCGAAATCTTATCTTGCTCCCTCAGCAGTTTCTGTTTGAAGCCCTTCGTTCCTCGAAAGTATAAGTTTATTCAGCGCGATACATGGTTAAATCTCTACCTGAATCCCAAATTGGCGACATATTTCGCGGTAGTGCTCAGGTTGAAGGCCGGCGTAGCATTCGCTGCATGCTTGTCTATCAAAAATGGAATGGCTCGTGGGTCGTAGCCATGCAGACGGTATGTCCTCAAAGCTGGGAAAGCTATATGATATGAAATTGTACTGAAAACTGTATTTGTTTCGTCCCACTGTTACGATTTTGTTTGCATTGAAAAATCCTGAGATTCCACCAAGACAATATTCTGTAGCCTTGATCGTTTGTCCTTTTCCTTTGTACTTCGAAGATTTCGGTATTGCTGGCAGAAAACTGTAATGAGTTTAATATGCACAGGATGGCAGTCGACGTGGTTACCTCCATCGAATGATAATACCTATCGACATTCCTGAAGATTGCATTCCTGGAGATGATCTTCTGTGTGGAAAAGACCTCGATCCAAATTGCGGATTCATAAAGCAGAAGGATGGCTCTTTTTTCGCTATCGATACACGCCTCTCGGACATTGGTTAGAATACTTTATTGCTACAGCGAAATAAATATATTTTGCAGTCTTTTCTAACGCCAATTGAGTCGTTCCGTTTTGCTTTGGTTTTCAACGTCGTGAGATCCAAAGCTGTGAGAGGTTTATATTAACGCCGAGAGGGTATTTAGTAACAAACGGATGAGCATATATGAAAAGGAAGCTTTGAATGCACAATGCAACACGACAGCTTTGGACTTACCAAACAGGACAGCAATCGTTAGACTTTTTATTACGAGGATTTCGGTAAAAGACAAAGGGAGAGGCATCACATTCACAACTTAACTGGTCACTTGGACTCCAAGAACAAGTTCGGGCGAGAAATTTACCGCCTACTATTTTGACTGAGTCTGTAATAGCTTCAAAGTCCGGGAATATTCAAATGTGGCATTAAGTGAGCGCATTGGGGGCAAATATAAGGAGTTGAGATAAGGCACATAGCGCGTTGTTTGGAAACACATCCCATGGTCATATTTATAAAAAATGATAGGTAAGCGAACGATAAGGAGATAGGCGAAGTGTACTTAAGTTGCGAGTGTCGAAGCGTCGAAGCCAACGCATTGTCTCCATCATACGCTGAACAGGCGGAATACTTCAGTCATTCACCTCGGCACCGTGAACGATTGTCTGTTCGCGAAGATTCGTGGCACGAATATCAACATTATCGCATTGTGTTTCAGCTGATAATGGTGAAACATAACCAAATTGAGAGTCGTTATTTCACACACTTACACTGATTCATGTGAATTGTGCAAGAGGTAAATTTTCATTTTCAAACTACCATACTTTACTGGATGCCTCCCCTGACCTATCATACCGACTGGCCATCTTTATAAATAATTTGTTCAGCTTGACCAGGCTTAGCAGAAATCAGTCAAAAGGAAAAGATTAAGATCGTATTTACCTCGACTTTCTTCCGTCATTTCTTAATCCGTACAACGAAAGGAGATATCGCAAATGTATACCTGTTTCAGCCATCGAATTTCCACAGTACAATTACGATCGTTTCAACATGAAGCCTTACCAATACGTTTATGGAAGTGCGATACAAGGTGCTAAAGGTTCGACAACTGGGGTAACTATTTGTTTGCTCCACTGGACTTTTTATTATTCGGACATAAACTTACACAATTTTTTCAGCGTACAGGGAAAAGCTGTAAACCTTTGTGGTTTGGTGGTCGAAGTAACCATGGAAAGAATGAAAGGAATTACGTTTATCATCTTTTTTGTGCAGGTTCCTATCGAATTCATCTAAAACTATAACTAGGAAAGTTCTAGATTGGATGTCGCCATTTGTGAATACTATATTTGTCGCTGTAGATCTTGCACCAGGCATCTTCAAACTAGGAAACCGACCGGGGGGGAGGGATGGCGAGGAGGGAGTAGCGGAGAAAGGACTGGACACCCGGCAATACAAGTGGCACCACAACCAACGACGTTAACGCACTGTTTACGGATGCTATGGCAACAATGGGGCTACCTATAAAATTGTTGCGACGAGTTCGCTTTCTCACCCAAAAATTAATCTAATATTCAAGCTTTCAGTTTATCACAGTCGATTTCAAGCCCGTATTAGCTCATTTGTCACTGTTGCCAAATGCATTAGTATGGATGTCACATCGAGAACAGTGTTTAGGACTGTTTGTCTAGCATGTGAGAGTGCTTTATCCGCTGTAATGCATTATAAACATTTCAGGTTGTGAAAGTGGATGTGAGAAAGAGAGATGAGCTTATTTGGAGTAAAGATAACGAAGATCAAATTTGTGCGGAGCCAGTTTTCATCGCCAATCCTGATGGTACTGCCGAAGACGATGGTAGGTGAACGGTTTACTCTATACGCCTTCATGATTCTCTGGGAGGCCAATAAGAGAATTGTTGAGATAGTGGCATAGCAAATTAGAACGTCAGAGGCTTTTTGATCACTCATTCCAGATAATATTGCAGTTGTGTTTCGAAGTTTACGTGTTCTTGCTGATCTTGCAATAAAAGCTTGCAATTATTTTAACACCCGCGATTTTTTGAAGTTCGTAATTAGTGAACGTGACAGATATTGTAACTACGCTTGTAATGTAGTTGATTTGGGATTCATACACGCTGATCTGGTTGGAGAAGGATTGGAATCTCAGTATTCTCCAAGTTCCTTGAATGATATGTATGCAACGGTGGTCGTCATGATATATCATTTCTCTTCAATGATGCACCAATCTTTGCAGCAATGTAATCGACAATGAATATTTATCTATATATTTCTTACAACCGTTGATTTAGTGATCTGAGGAAATATTAGGGCTATAGACTTATTGAAAGGTTCATAAGAAAGGTTTGAAAGTTTGGAGCAAAAACAGAAAAATTTATTATTGTAGAGAGGGTAAATTGCTTGATTATATCTGTTTATCATATTTTCATAGTAGGTTTTTTAAAACTCAGTGAGGTTTTTCCAAATAGATGCAAAAAGAGCAAGATATAGGGCTTCAGAAATTCTCACTCCACCAGATGCTGCAAGAATTATCTCGATTTTTAGGCTCCATAATAACAATTTCATATCCCGTCAAAACCAAGGCTTCTCTATGAAGTACAATTGAAGCGAGAAATTTTTTCAGGGGTGCTTGTTTGCCCGATTGTCACACTTCATGAGAAGGATAAACCGTTAGTGGTTATATTGAATGCGGCGACAATGCACGAAATTGCTCGATGCACAGTGAACACTCGACTTCCGCTCGGCTTCCATTCTGTTTTTGTGCGCACTCCGCGCAACAATTGACAGCTTCCATTTTGAGGTCTGATTCTTTTCTACATGAGCCTCCAAAGGCAAACATAATCTGAACAGTGTTTTCGAAAAAGTTTGCATTGCCGAGCTCCAGAATCGCGTGTATCTCGAAACGAATGTGAACAACGCAGAGTTTGATTCCCACTAATTTCTGAGGAACCGCGTGCCTTTCTACCAGTTACATTGCAGTTTATTTTTTAAAGTCTTCTCCAGCGTGTACTACATACCACCCACATGAGGAAATGCAGTAATATCTCATTTCATCTTAAGTCCAATGGAATGCGATGAAATGTTCTGCTAAACAGGAGAAGCCATCAGCGAAATTTTTGAGTAATAACCGATAATCTCAATGTTTAAATTTGGTCGTGGAATATTTTCATAGAAATTGCAAATACACAGTGATTATGATAGTTGATAAGATATATATTCAACAGCTTTGCTTATAATTTCAACAGATTTCGAGTTATTCCTTCAGACATAAAACTTGTTGAAGAATCGATTCATATTTCAATCGAGTCAATCGCTCGCATAAACGCTTCAACGGAAGAATTTTATTTAAATGTGTTTTGTACTTCAACTGTACATTATGCATATCATGTATCAGTAGCAGTTTAACGTTCAATTCCGTCAATTGTAGAATGCATGCAAGTCTTATGAAATTACGCTAACAAATCTTCTAGAAAGTAGTGAATGAACACGAAAACTAATATAGGGGTTATTCTATGCGGTAGGTTACGTCTACTAAACTCGAGAACTCTAGCTTAATGATCTTCGATTTGAAGCTGTAGCACATTTTCCATATATATATATATATATATATATATATATATATATATATATATATATATATATATATATATATATATATATATATATATATATATATATATATATATATATATAGCGCAGACACAATGCAGCTATATTATATTTTGCCTGTGCTAGTTGAACGTTCTAAAAATCATATCAAATGGACGGCTGAAAAAATTTTGATAAATTTTGAGGGTGATAATTGGAATGGGATGGTTGGGATGGAGGGATTAGATGAAGCAAGGTGGAGTAACAATTTAGTAATCTTATTTTTTTGACTTCTGATATGTGTGGATTTTCAAATATTCGCATAGATAAATAAATAAATTTATTTAATTATTTCTCATTTACTCTTTATTTACTTTACTGACTCGAGGTGGAAAAATATACAAAGGTGTGTGAGCACAGATAGCAAGAACGAACAAAGCGTTCGCAAAGGTACAGCTTATGCGAGTTGATATTAAAGACAAGGTTTCTTTATTTGTATAAGAACAAAGCAGACTGCAATAAAGGTGTGATATATGAGAAGTACAAAAATGCGCATGATCAAAAAACGTCGTCCGAGAATCTGTCGTAAAGCAGCACTTCAAAACAAACCAGAAAAAGTTCGTGCATCAGTTCCCCGAAATCTGGCATCTCCACGACGATTTTTCAGTAAACGATGCTTGCAGCGGTGTGCAGATTGAAACGATTTAGATGATACATAAATACAGCCAAATTCCCAAAATCCATAACATTCTCGGAAAGGCTATTCCAAATCCGCACCACCTTGTTTTTGAAGCTGTGCAGAACGTTGTTGAATGAGCGTGCATTGCGTAGCAAATGAAAACGATGGCCACGACGACTGCGCTGAGCAGCAAAAGCAAAGAGACTATCGAAGAAAATAAATCTAAGATACATCAGAAAGTCCGTTGATAATTTTATTGCATATGCCAAATATTGCATATAACGTCTTATTCTGAATATAAGATTACCTCACGAATAAATTCGACTATAAGGATGTTTTCGTCCTACTAGATTCACTTCTTCGAGCTGCTGGTCTTCGGATGGAATTTATACTTGCTCCATGATAATGCTTCCATCGTTTCGAGGATTTCTTAGTTGGTGATTTTTTTTCTTCTTATCCCCTCATATTTATCATGTGCAGCATTTCCCTCGACCTCACGGTCCCGCCCCCCTCCTCCCCCCAGCTTCTGAAATCTTCCATTCAAATCCACTCTCACAAGTTCAGCTATGCATAGGAGTCATAAAATTGACTTTAAAAGAGTTCTCTACTACTATTATAGCATCAGCGGTTCACGAATTGACAGAAGCGAACTGTCATCTTCTCGAATGCGTGATGTTCCACGACTCATAGCGGGTATAAGGATTTAAAAAAGGACTTGTAATTGCAATTATTCAGCTTTGTGTTGCTTTATGTCGACCACTATTTAGTGCCTTGTGGAGTTATGTTGAACATCAGGTTGTGGACGTGCATAAGCGGATGGCAACCACTGAATTTTGCGGCTTTGAACAGTGAACATCTAAGGGGATTAAATATCGAGTTGTAACTTGAAGTGTGAGGTGAGAGGCAATTAGACTAGGGGACATTGAGTGGAAGATAAGCAGCAGCTTGCCATGTGTTACACATGAGCAGGTAAATGCCAGGTAATGAGTCAGGTATGAGTTGTAGGAACACCTCCGTCAGTAGACAGCCATTAGTTTACGTTGATGTCTGTCGATAAAACCGTTGCAATGATTATTTGCGTTATTGTTAAAGATTTCACCCATATATTTGCAAAAGAGTTCCCTATCGATGTGCTGTCTTGTCTATGCCTAAGCAATTACAGCGATAAGCGCGAATATTCGCTTTCGAGGCTATATTTTGAGAAGCTTTTGTGCAAAGAGAAGACATTATTTTTGTAAAGCCCACAAGTTTTAGAAAGCCGATATCGTCTTTGAGCTATGTCCAATTGAACGGACATACCTATTTCTAGGCTGCAATCGATTTTCAGCTTAGGGGGTATAGGTGGACTCCAGTATCAAGTGGCGAACAATAAGTTTTTTTCCGATGAGCTAGATGAATTCGACCGTTTGTTCATAAGCTGGCTAGCGGGTCGATCATCTCAATTGGTAAAGAGTCCAAAAAATCTCCGACAAGCATGATGGGGCTGCACTCCCTTTCGCCTCAGAGAGAATGTGTGAATTCGAATATATCTTCCCCTCCTCTTTTCAGTGCAACGCTGACATTTAAAAACAGTTCTTCCAGAAGTTTCGAGATCTGTTGTCTCTGGAATTGTATTTGAAGTTTCACGATAGCTGGCTATTTCAATATGCCATCTTTGATGGATATTTTCGATGTTTTACATGCTTGGAGGAAGCAGTCGTTATCCATTCTCATTCGAAGAATTTGGGAGCATATATCGATACAAAAGTTCAATAAAAAATAATAATGAAATGGATGCCTTAGGACAGATTCAGCAAGAACTAGTTTCTGGTAAGGCATTTTTAATCGCGCTTTTGATATCCCTAGTGATATTCGCTTTATGAACTTGGTTCACTTCAGCATCATCTATAAGCTGCGGTTATTGGCCACACAAACACATGTTCAGGTCCATAAACAGAAGAGGCGGTGGGGAGAGGTAACCATCGGGAAGCACACTCATCGCAGGTAATATTCTTTAGTATAAGGACTCCAAGTGTTACGAGTACATTCTCAATAACTCGAGCTCCTTTCCTTCTAATACTCAAGTACGATCCAAGACATTCGATCAAGTCTTTATCGGAATCCTCAAATTAACTTTTATTTTATCATAAGATTTATTGTACCGATGGTTTGACCATTCCAAAATGTTGTTTTCCTCTTCTAGAGAGAAATCCTGCATATTAGCCATCAGCATGACGATTAGAAGATGGTCGCGCACCAGCTTTTGACCTTCATTGATGTGTGTACCCCCAACAGCGTGAATTGCGTCATCAACGCCACTCTTTGTCAACTTTTGAAAACGGACGACCTTTATTCACACTTAGGGCTCATAATCTCGTTTAGGCTCGCAATCGATCTTGGCGGCTTGTTCCTTTTGCTGCTGCAACATTTTTTTAGCTATGCATTTCATGGCACTTGAAAGCCACTCAACACAAGCGATATATCGCTTCTATTTTCATTAGATCGGCGATCTCGAAATGATCTTCAGAAGCATTAAAAAAAAAAACAATCTCTTAGACACTTTTATAAACGCCTCTTTAGTGGATTGTTGTATTTCATTTTAATTGAAGTTTTCATAATTTTATTTGCAATATATTTCACATAGAAGACTTAAATCGTGAAAAAGAAACAACATTGCAAAATTGTTGGGAATAATTTAGAAAAGAGAAAGTATCACAATTTAATAGAGTTGCAAAATTTCATAAATCAATCGAAACAACGATTTAGTGAATTTTTATAATTTGCATTATTCAATTTCAGAATGGAAACTAGATCTATTGAAGCATAATTTAGAAAGTATTTTGCAATTTGCATCATTATGCAAATGCAATCTGCAATTGTAATCATGCAATGCATCATTCGCAAAGTCAGTAATTGAAGCATAATTATTGATTTAATTCATGAAAATATTTTCGGTTATAGAAAAGAAAATATTTCATTAGACATGTCGCATAATAATGAAGTATTCGACCGTTGTCACTAAATGTGACGCATCGTTTTTGAAATGGAACATCATTCATTTTATAGGATCTATAGTTTCATTAATTATGAGATTATGTATGAATTCAAATATGAGGCATCAAATGAATCACGGCCTTCAAAATCGAATATACAATATTAATTAACTTATTGAAGTAATTGCAGAATTCGAAGTCTTAACATTTTTTTGTTCATCTTACAAATGAACACATACCTCATTAAATTTGCATTTATCTTTGCGTCAACCGATCTACATGTTTCTATAAGACCTTCCATAAGAACTTATATAGGAATTTCTATACGAATTTCTTTTGTATTTACATTATATTTCTTGATTTATATCGGTCCACGTATATTCGACAGATCCTGTTTTTTTTTCTTTTTCTCATTCGACAGATCCTAATCACCAATTACAATTTTGTCTCATCCGATGGAACGATTCGACGTATCGAATAGGCAGAATAAAGATGAAAATGCTATAAATCTCACAAAAAAAAAACCTCGAATATGAAGCGATTTTTTCGTTTCCAGACCGAATAATAACGAGACAAGGAGTACTCCATTTAAAATTACAAATAACACGTGAAATAAAAATTTTCAATAATGAAATCCTATGGCATATATATTGTTACATCAAAGTATTATGTGATATATTGGAGCACACAGTATCTTATGGTCACTCAACGACATCAAATTCTCAAATTCTACGGTATATTAAATTTATTTTTATCCCTCTCGAGGGATGAGGTTGATAGAGTGGACGAATTGAGAGTAACACATCAATGGTGAATAATATACGCATCGCTTACGGATTTATCCACTTTGAGTGTTTTATGAGTGCAATTTGTAGTGATTATCCACCAACTTAATGAGGCGTTAATAATGAAGAGTCCTTCCACGATCGAATCCCACTGCTTGCTTGAGACGTCAAAAAATCGATTCTCCCTTATTCGATTGCACAACCTAAAAGCAGCACTCATTTTCTTGAGACAACTTAGGAAATAATTTGTTCAACAATTGATAGTGAACGAAAATATCGGTTTTAGCAGATGAAAGATCTACATACAGGTAATTACAATTGTGCGCATACACGTTTCTTATTATGTAAAATTTACCGAGTGAGCGCTCAATGCAAATTTCCATGAAAACTCATATGCATGTTATCATTTCGAATTTAAACAGGTATTTCTTTAATTATTTACGAATAACATCGTGTTTATTGTGGTTGTTGGAAAAGTTCTTTAGACTTTATAAATGGTGATTTCAGTAATTTTTTTTTTAAATGGTCAATTAAAAAACATTTGTTGCATTTTTGATCCGTTAAATATTTTGACCATTTTTATACTTCTGTACGGCTTTCTTTCTCAATCATGGAATGAAATTATTTTCCTCAAGAATTTTTCAAATCAACCGAAAAGCAAATTGATGATTCTGCTTGATTAAATGCAAAAAAATTCGAAGTAAAAGAAAATCTAAATTTTCTGAAGCCATTAAAAGTCGCACTCCAATTTTTCTATCTCTAGATTCAGTGCTAATATTACTGAATACCAGAAAAAAAAGTATTCCCATGATTAAAACGAAACATTGAAATTGTTCCTAAAAGTCGCCTTCTTCAAAAGCCAAATGCTTTAAAGTACTCGATAAATGAAGCACCATAACGACAATGGCAAAATTGCTTTCTACAACGCAATTTGCTCAACAATAATTGTTTAGTGCTGTATTGTGTACGTAGTAATCTGAGTAAACGTATAATATGGTACAAAGTTTTGCCAACGGCTCAAATAGTCGGTGCAGTCAATGGACTAATAGAAACCCTGCAGTGTGTTGAACTTGAACACTTCCTTTCGGTGGTTAATTCAATGCCGCCACACTTACATAATTATATCCCATCAGCAAACAAATGGGGACCTTAACATCAAGTATGCCGACGACGAGAGAATAACAAAAAAAAATATGCCGGCGTATGCTTCGAAGCAGGTACCAAATGTTCATCTTGTCAACACACAAACACTTTGATCCCCTCTCTTAGGTAGAAAAGTACTTTCTGGGTAGTAATCCTATAATAGCTGTTGAGAGTATTCTAAGTATATCTATCTATCTATCTATCTATCTATCTATCTATCTATATATATATATATATATATATATATATATATATATATATATATATATATATATATATATATATATATATATATATATATACGTAGAATGGACCTGATCCAGTACTTTTGTACATATCGGCTCGGATCTCATCCACGGATCATGTTTGCTCAACTGTTCATATGCTTGGCCTCGCATATTTGCTCTTCTTTTTAGCTGTGATATTTGGCGGTAAGACTGTGGTTGATTAACGCAATACGCAGTTAATTTAACAAAATATTATCCCATAGTTCGACGAGAAGCTAAAAGGGTGAGCTGCTAACCATTTAAAAACGATCTTCAGAACAAAGATTGAGCTGTTATTCGGCATCTGCGTAACACATATTTTCTGCTCATTTTTAGGAACTCTCTGCCTCAGGCACATGGATTAACGTCCACTCTCATACCAGTTGCATTCAATGTATCAAAGCATTTTGCCGATTGCAGATTATACAACAAAACGATGCATGGATGTGTTTATTTACAGATCATGACATGTATATTGCATATGCTGTGAAATAATAACTATTTGATGATCTCATCAACGAAAATATAAGAATCAACTTCACCTCTTATCAGTGTTTTGGCAACTTCAAAGAAGAAAATATTCAAATGATACATTAAGCGCTAGTAAAATGACAGCTAACATTCCTCATCAGGAAATTGGAAAATTTCGTGCACTATTATTCTGAATAGAGCGTAAAAATATAAAGAAATGAAACAGAGTAAGTGAATATTTTGGGGATAATTCAGGTGGTTCGAAAAAGATAAATGAATCTTACTGTAGTATACGCCTATTGGAAGTTAATATGAAGATTATGAGGAATTAAAATCATCGAACTATATATCATTAATAATTGAGAGAGAATAAAAGATCACGCAAGATTATAACTCTGCAAGCGTGACTCTTGTGTAGCGCAAAGAGGAAGCAAACATTCAGATTGCTGCACTCGATCGAATCCACTATCAGTTTCCTCTTGCTCTTCTTCACTTTTCAATACTTGTGCCAATGCATAGATGTAATTGTTCGCTAAGCGCAACGTTTCTGCAAGTAAAAATTAAATTTAATTTACTACACTTGAGAGAGCAATAATAAGTTCGGAGATTTATTGCTTCTAAATATACACCATGAGCTCAATTCGTGCCTCTCTGGCGTTGATCCCACAAATTCGAAAAGCATTATTAGACATTTACAGATGCAAAAAATTTTGCACACATTTTACTGCGATGTTGGTTCTAATTGTTTTGTTGAAGGATGGTGCCACCTCGATTCTCGAACTGCTAAGGGTGGTCATCGCTCGACGACGTAAACTCTAGTAACGAGAAGGCGAAAACATAGTGCTCTACAAAACCGCTCGTGGAATGGCAGCATAGGGAAAGCCATCGAACTGAACGTCCACATGACATGCACCCATTCAGTCATTTAATCTGCTTCAGAGAGTTGATTCCATATACAAGCTCCAATAAACAATATAAAAATTTTGGAAAGACCAAACTGCATTCTATTATGGGCCACAAATGAAACAACAAAACTAATTATGAGTTGGCCAAGGTAAAGAGAAGAACAGGTAGGCAGAAGCGCATGCATAAAGCGAGAAATGGCTCTGCCGGAATTAGCTATGTCAGTACAAATTTGCATAACCGCATAAAAATTATGAATAAAATTACCAATTTTTGTAAGCTTCGGCTCATCGGGGAGTTGTGGAAGAGCTTTTCTTAATTGCTCTAATGCATCGTTAAGGCTATGCATTCGTCGCCTTTCCCGTTCGTTTGCTTTACTTCTACGCACCCTTTTTGCGCGAAAAACCGTTTCGGGGCTCCGCACACGGCAACGATATTTCCGTTTCTCTCTTCTTGCCGCTTTCTCGTTGCGTCCACTTTTAACTGATCCCTGAAATAAAACGCTTCTGGACATAATCTTAAACGGAAACTATCTGAAAGACCTTAGTCACTTGTGAGTTTCTTGAACCAGAGAATAATCGAAATAACACTGAAAGTGATCTAAGCAAATGTTGCTCAAATTTACTCAGATTCAGGTCATATTA
This sequence comes from Ascaris suum, assembly GCA_013433145.1. NCBI lineage: Eukaryota > Metazoa > Nematoda > Chromadorea > Rhabditida > Ascarididae > Ascaris > Ascaris suum. The sequence continues at coordinate 351,562 of CM024180.1, forward strand.
TATGAAAATGAATCGAATAAATAAGCAAGTAATGAGGTTTTTTATTAAAGAAGGTATTAAAAAATACTATAACATAGTCAACATAAAATATAAGAAAACACTGATCTTTCGCTCAAAAATTTATGGTGTTTTAACGCATAAAAACATTCCAGCGATTTCACTTGAGGATGCGAAACAGTGTTTCATTTGCAAAAAGCACATCGAATCTCATCAAAACCCATATAAGCATTAAGAAACACTCGATTGATTCGGTACCCTTTATTTGCACACGTAGGAGGAAACGTATAAAAATAAGACGACAGCATATTACTCTACAGTTTACTACAACTCGCACAAAAATATAGATACAACTTATTTATGCGTTTATTTATTTATCTATTATTTATCTGTTCATTTATTTATTTGTTTATTTTTAATTCAACATTCAAGGTGGGAAAACATACAGAATTATATGAGCATAAGCAATAAGAACGAGCAAAACGAGCAAAGCTCTAATTTAGGCGAGCGAACATTAATACGAAATATATCACAGAAGTAAGTCAAATGAAGCTATCGTTTCAACTCGCCAAGAACATGTTGCAATGCAAATAATATTCTGGATAGTTTCCAATTTCACCTTCTATAAGTTGGGATCTGTTTGCCAAGATTTCTGTCTTATATCCGATACGAGAGAAATCCGCCTCATTCAACAGATCTTCACATGAATCCAACGAATATTTGTTAGAGTACTTTCTATTATTGTATCAAGCACAAACCGACTCGCATAAATTATTTAGAATTCTAGCTGGCCATATAGTGTCGGTAATGTGGCCATATGTTTTTGGTGGATTTCTAAGCGACCGGTTTTTTTTTTGAATTCAGGCATTTATTTGAATTTTTTGAATAAAGCCGTTGAATATAGTGCGCGTTTTATTAAATATCAAGCACATTGGTGGTCGAAAATTAAAATATTCCCAAAAACTTATTACCAGAAGAAAAATATTAGATATAACTTCTTTGATCAAAATTTCTATAGTAATGCAACACACACAATGAATGAATTTAGATGAATAAATAGTGGAAATAGAAAGCCAATAAACAGTGGAAATCATCAATAAGATTGCATTTATAAGTGCGGATTTGATCATTTAGCGGAATGAAATGAACATTGGCTCAAACCACTTCACTCTCAAAGGTGGTGATGAAAACACGGAATTATTTAACAGCTTGTTCAATGCGTCAAACTGAAGGCACGGATTGCCACAAAGTGCAGGTCGAATATATTACAAGTATACGTTGAACCTACTTTTCGATAGCTGAATAGATTTGATCCTTTCGAAGCGTTCAAAAATCCTCATGATATTCGAATTTAGCAAGACGCACGTAAAAATACCTTCAAAGGTGGTGTCGAAGTGGATGCTGGTTGATCGTGCAATCCATACTTAATAGTAGTATCACCGATCTCGAACATAGCGCTTAGCCGATTTACAGGATATAACATGGCTCATCTCGAAGATGGTGCCATAGTGCCATCTTCTGATGAGGGCGTGGCTTGCCACCAGTTTGAACAACGAAAGACTACTGTAGCCAAGTTTCATTGATGACCTTTCGTCGCTGCTGCAGAAGGCAAGAAAATCAGAAGCAACTCTATTTTTGGAAATAGACGAGATCAAATGCTCCAGTCAGCATTGTTGCAACCACTGGTTACATTAATTCAACTTGCGTATTATTAAAGTGCGACCGCTTCACCTTTCACTGACGACATCTTCACCTATCGCAATTATGTTGCTTCTGCCTCTTCCTCAAAACTATTCCCGCAATTCCCCACCAACTTGACCCTTCTCTGGTTATTGAAGACTCCCTTCAGCCCCTTTTCTATTCTAGTCCTCATGGTGCATGGTGGTCTATTTAAGTTCATGGTTGATGGCGAAATCTACAATTACATATGCATATACGAATTGCGCACAAATTTTCCACCGCATAAATAGTTTGTTGAAAAACTAAGGAACAGACAGTAAAATGATTCCTGTGGGAAAAGATATTGATATATCGTAAAGGAAACAATTTATGAAAATGGGAATAATCCAAATTCCTATATTTCAGCACATTTAAATTTTCTTATTGAGGATGACACTCCCCAGATATGATACTCCTTATTACCTATACATACGCTCTGAACTATTATTGCAAGAATAATCAAAGCAGTAATATGTACAGCAGATTCTAGAGAAAGGGGTGCCTTCCGTCGTATTATGTTGATCAGTTCCGCTTGGAGGAGATGTTTGTTGTTATGTAATTACAGATAAAACGCGCAAAATCGGGAATTTCAATAGCCAAATTTTAGACGCAAAAAGAGAGAGCAGAAAAAATTAACTGAACGAATATTTCAACTGAAATAATTTTTAGTCATTGCGAACAAATTTTAAAGTGCTCATAAAGGTTCGAGAATCCGCTTAATTTAATACAGCTTTGCCAAGCTTTTCATTTGATTATTGTGGAAATAAGTCCACACATATGATAAAATATTAAATCATTTCCGTCTATTTAATCACAATTAAAATGATATGTAATGGAGAGTCAACTTTCATAGTAAAAAAAATAGAAATAAATCGAGATAAACTGAAATGTATACCGATGAAGACTGTTATGGTCCAAACCGAAATCGAAACGATAGCATCCATTATCGTTTATGGGAATTGTAAATCGGATACGAGATTTATGAATATGAAGAACGAAGAGACCGCATTTAGAGAGTGTGAAAGTAAGAGGGTTTGATTTCCGGTTTGGCTGCAGCATAACGACAGAGAGTCGTAAACGAGGGACGGCTATGCTAATTTGTCATCCACTTTACGATGCCCCCTACCGTTGACTCAACACCGAGCACCCTTTTAGCGAAATTGAATGCAATAACGTGAAAACGCTCAAACAATGCTGAAAATTATTCGTTAGATATTATATAACCTTCTCAAGGTTATATATTTGGATGGTAGAAATAAAAGCTCTTGGAAAATGCGATAGGGAAACTAGTACGATATGCGTTTTTAGTAGTGTAATCCATTAACCCATTAAAAAAAATGTTCAAAATTTTCAAATTCTTAGGACCAAAATTTAAATGCGATAGCGAGAAACTCACTAAAATGATTAAATTTTTACCTGATGCCTCGTAGTAAAATTCTAAAATTAAAGGCTGTAAAGTCGCACTGCTGCATTTTTATTTAAATTATAAAAACAATGAAATATTAAAATTCTTGAACATTTAAATAATAATATTTGATTGCAGAACGTAGCAGATTCCTTATTGTGCACCATGCAATATAATTTTATAGATAATCTATCCAACGAATTATAATAACCATTACTCGTTTGCAAATCAATTCATTTAATTAGATAATTGCCAGCAAATTTGACGGCTTTTTATCACTATTTTTTTCAAACTTAACTAAATACGATTGAGGACATCAGTCTCGTTCTTCCTTGTCAGAATGTCGACTTCAGAAACAGTAGTATAATTTATGACCAAATGCGGTCACAATGGTATCGAATGAATGCGTATAATTTACGCGCAGCATGCATAAAAAAGGAAATGGCATAAGAAGAATGCTGCAGATGTACGACAAGCAAGCTAGCAAATTGGTGGGGGCTCGTCAAGCGGTGGCAATTTGAGTAGTTAAATGGATTAGGTGACCCCTTCTCGCCATGCGGTCAACTACTATCAGGTGCGACTCATGCAACCCTCTTAGTCAAAAAAAAAGGTTGCGTAATCCATTTCCTCATAAGCAACTCCTCTCATTCATGTTTCATTTAACTGATATACTGTTGATTTTTCTCCACTTTTGGATGGAATCTTTAGCACTCTATTCACTGGTTTTAAATTCGAAGCGATATCGGTTGGGAGGAGGTCCAGAAGATCTATCCGCACGCAATTTGAGAAAAATTATCTACAGATCAAACACTGTGCCAAAATTATCAAATATGGAAAAAGTCGATTTTCATGGCTTAAAACATTTCATGAAGGGAGGAGGAAGAGGGAGTTGGGAATTTGTACGCTAATTCTTCAGTTTTTTATTTCAAAGAACGCAAATTTTTACAGAAATTTATTAAAATGAAAGAATTATTCTCTCATGATCAAACTAAACTGGTGAGAAGGGGGTGAGAGGTGGGGACAGCGTCTTCCCGTCCTCTTTCGTTTTGTTTATTTATAGACTGTAGTTAATTGTCTGAGCATTGTTATCATTCTATCGCAATACCGCACCTATAGCTGCATCGTTAATCAGACATGGCACATATCAATAAGAGAGTCTGTCGCCTATTTTTCTCGGTAGCCGCACTTTTCTGGAAATTTTTTCCCATGTCAGAATTTACTGCAACCATACCGCAACAAATTGAAGACGTTTGTTGACTTCATCGCCATTCTACTTCCCACCCGCCTCCCACTTCCCTCCCACCTCACTCTGTTTATACTACTTGTCGTTACAGCGTTTGTGCTTTTAAAGTGTAAAAGCGCTAAATGAACAATAGGGACTCCTTTGAAAAAATTTTCCCCTTTACCTTCACAATGAAGTACGATTGTGTTTGCTCAAGTTCAAATATTTTGAAATGAGCATAACAAAAATTTTCCATTCTATTAAACTCTACATATAATGCTGAAAAATTTATGCTTCATAATAAGCATATATGCAGAAAGTTTGAAGTTAAGCTATAAATAGCGCTAGAAGCATATGACAACTTCTCTGAAGATTATGTTATCAGAAAAAATCACTGAAATAACTACTTCAATATTTAAATCGGCTACAAGTGTCAAGTAAACGTTGAAGAAATACCTTTGATAAACGTAATATGCAACGAAAACTTTTAAGCTAATCTCAACCACTATATTTCATAAATAGCGATAAAATTGTCGACGATAATAAAATTTAATTAATCAGTCTCAGGAGTGATTATGCAATTCAAAAATTCTAAACAAGCCGAGAGGTAGCAATGAGACGGATGGAGTCTACAGATGAATTTCGTTCAGAGCGTTGAGGTAATCGCCAATTTCATCAGTGAATATTTTCAGTGAAATGCCTTCTAAAATATAGCTTATTCAGTGGTATTTAAACCATATGAATGGTACATGAAACAAATTTGCATGGCAATTATTCAAAGACAAAGTGCCTTCTAAACATTTTAACTATATCGAATAAAATTATTCAAATATTTATTTTCTGCATATTTAATTATCGTTCAGATCAAAAACTGATCTATGTGGAACTGTAAACGCCTGTAATGATAACGCTATTTAATAGCCTTAATTTCATTCCGGAGGTAACGACCAGCTACTGTCCCGAAAGCATGCTTCATTTCAGTTTACAAACAAAATTACCAGTAAATTTGCGCTATGATCAGAGGCACTTATTTAAAGAACGCTTGTCCCAGTAATCAAAACTCATCCCTCCCAATATTGTTCGGTCTGGCGATACTCCTCCAAAAATACGTTGTCCCCACAGCGGTCTGTCTAGATTTCTGAACGATCTTATTCGTTAGAATAAGTACCTGGGAAAAGCTGAGCATCAGCAGAAAGACTTTTTAACGTTCTCTTTATTTTTCTATTTTCTTTTCTGTTAATTCCTCTTAATTCAACTTAACGTCCATACTGCAATCGTGAAATGTGAAAACACGGTAATCGTCAACGAGTTCAATTGATTCCTGATTCCTTTTTTTCTTTCTTTCTTCTTTCCGCTCCCCTCTTAATTTCTTCCTCTTCTTTCCTTCTTTTTTTCACCTCTCCCCTTCTTTTTTCCTCTGCTTTCTTTATTCGTTCCGTTTGGTTTCCTTTCGGTCCTATTCCCACCATTCTCCTTTTTTTCGTCCCTACTCTCATTTCCCTCGCCAACACTTTCTTTTTTTCTCTCCTTGCCTCTATTTTCATGGCCGTCTTCTTTTTACTCTCCTTCCTTCTCCCCTTTTGTCTCTTTTCCTTTCTTTTTCCTCATCATCGCTGTCTTTCCCCCATCCCCGCTGTCCTTTTCCCTACCACCATCTTAATTTTCCTTCTTCTCGTCCTCTTCGTTGCTATCTTTTTTTCTTTTCTCCTCCTTCTTCTTTGCGCTCATGTCGCCAGCGTTCTTGCCCTGTCCTTTCTTTTTATCTTTCTTCTCAGCTGCATCTCGTTTCACATGCTTTTTGCCTCCACTGGCTCCAATGCATTTTCTTTCTTTATCTCCAGATTCTTTCTGCTCTGGAAGAATGTGAAATGTCATGTCGCGGTGAGGGAGCATAAAAATTCGCAAAATTAAAGAGCAGTTGTAACAGTTTGAATTTTTTAACGGTGGCAGTCACAAATTTGGTCATATCTGGTAGGAACGTGGAGCAGGTGCAACAGTTGTCGTCGATGCCTCCACTTGAGTATGGAAGCTAAAGCCCTCATCAGCACTAAATTCAATTAGCATAACCCTACTAGGTGAAACGAAATTAACTGCGAAGATCTTATAACAAAACATTACCATACCTTTAGCGCCCACTTCAGCAATTGTGAATGCAACCACATCGTTGAACAGCGGAATGATTATTACCGGCAACATTTTCATCATATCCCTATGAATCTTTTTAATGCTCATACAGCATCAGGCCAATCAGACGATTCTTAGATCTAATGTTCGTCTAAACAATCGATATGTGAATGTCCGTTTGAAGCTTAAGAAGACGATGAATACCATAGAGAGGATTCGTATAAGTTTAGAAGGTGTCTACAACAGAGGGCTTAATAGGCTCGGCATTTCTATGCGTCGAAAATGTGTACCAATTCCGCGAAATGCCTGTTCGCCAACTCGCCAAAGCAAGGTGTTGACATGGAACTAGGTCGAAGAGAGAAAAGTTTTGCTAGCTCTTTATCGAACATTCAGCCTCCATAGCTGAAATGTTAAAACTACGAGATTTGAAGGATCCTTTATCGAAAGAGGTTTTTAACTGACACTTCACTGACACTTTCCAGCTAATTTTTATACAGCCGTTGCTTTAAATGTGAATTTATTGCTCACCGCTTCAGGTCAATGCAGCAAAATGATCGTTTACCTCAGCAATTTCAATATCGAAACTAATAATCCTTCATCAACACCTAAAGATGTGTCCTCTTTTAAGTTCGATAAAGGCTAGATTAAAATATTGACAGCAGCCAAAAATACAAGAGGCATCATTGCATTAAAAATTTCTAGGCACGGCGCATGTTGAAGAGAAAAAGTGAGCTGCGACAATCAGTGAAAACATTACATTCCATCGCTGTCATACGAATTTCTGACTAGCAAGACAAGAAAGCTCCGTCTATTTAAGCAATCTTGGAGGGATGCTGTTTCCACTTGTTACAAAGAAAAAGTAGACGGAATGAGTCAGATAACTTCAAAAAAATTATAAAATGGTTATACAATAGCACCAAGCTTCCTGAGAGTTTGAAGGACATGATATTGAGACTCGCCTCCCGTAGCTTTGGGCAACCCAACGAATTTCATCGAATATGGTGTATGAAGGAAACGACGATGGAAAGCCCTTAAATCTCTTTTCAGAAACGCTGTCTGCTGGAGACTTTGGGAACGTCAGAAACATCTTCACAGCCAAACTCTGGTATGACTGACGTCACTCGCTCTTCAAAGCAAAGGCACATCCAAGCAGAAAACGTTCGACTGCATAACTTATGAGTGGAAAGAAAATAACAAACAGCTCTCACTCGCTTCTGTTCTAATCACAAACTACCTGTGAGGTTGCTTCAAAGTGGGATTCTGAATCACAGGAGTCGGCACCTATTGCGCGATTTTCCCAACATCTGACTTAGTAGCCCTGATGGATATGAACAAGCAAACATGTTGATGTGTGATGACTGCGATGCTTTTTTGATCGTCGCTAGTTGAAGGCATTTCTGTTGACAACTCTCGAAATCACTGTTGCTGCCTTTGCTTTCGTGTTACGTGTTATAGCTAGACCTTTGTTTCTGCTCTAGGTGTCACAACTAGAGTCTCGAAAGGGAAGAGCTCTCTTTATTGCTCGTTACAGTGCTTATCGTTTAAGTGTTCACTATCGCTCACTTCCGTCGCTATGATTGCTTTTCAACGCATGATGAGGTCATGAAGCAATGTTATTGTGAATTGTTTAGGAGCATTGTTTCACCCTTTATTCTTAATGCACCTATTTTCAATGCTAGCGAATACATTTACTTTCTCAACATGTTCCTATCTTTTAAAAATGAGATTAACTCGAGTACACGGAGGAAGTTACTCTAAAGCAACTAATATCAATATGATAAAAGGTCACCGATTCGGCATTTCTCCAACTTGAATGTCGGAGTGACCGTCGACTTGTCAGAATCGACGACCGACCCTTGCCTATCCTCATGTCTTCTAGCTACTCTTGTTCTGTCCTCATATCTCCTTAATTCCTGCTCCCATTCTCTCTAGAGATCGTTTTTTTCATCGACTACTCTGTTCTAGAATTTCTGCATGACATAGGCATCATCTTGCATTCATCTTGGGTGCGCGCGTCCAGCATCTGCGTTTCTTGGATCAAACCCCTTCTACTGGTCAAGCGAATTTAACATGAATTGTAAATGGCTGACATAGGCAATGCGTGTCGTTTCTATGACAACTGACGCTTGCCTATAGTCTCACCATTACGTTAGCATGTGTGGCGCATGCCGACTTTTAAGCGGTAACAAAAATTCGGCTCCTTTCTTTCTTGTTATATAAATTCTTGCAGGAATTTCTTATACATACTTCCTTTTCAGCATTTTCAGCTGTTATGCATTTCCGCTCGTTTCGATTTGCAAGCACGCATTACGATAGTGTGTCGTCTGTTTGTATGTGAGTGCGTCTGTCTCTATGTCTGTCTGTTTGCTGGTTTAAATTCACAAACGTCGAAGTCAGAGTCACAAAATCTACTAACTATTCTACTACATATTTCGACACCACATCAGTCTCAAACAAATGTGTATAATAATTTTGATATATTTGATAGTCGAATTCGTGGAGTAGCATTTTACAACATATAGAGATGAAAAAAAAGCAAACGCTAAACTACTTCATAGATTTTTGCGAGCGCTAGATTTATTCAAAAACATCGGCCCAATATTAAATAACTTTTCTAACTCGTTGATAGTTTATGTCGCTTATGGATATGATGAATTGAGTCATAAAAATATACATGGTATTATCTCCTCTGATCAGCCACGTATTTTTTCTCAAATTCTTTTCCAATATTCATCACATCTCTTTTGAGGATCTTTATTTTATTTCCTCAATAGGCACTCCAGAAAATTGTAATGGTTACTTTGCTGCGTTCAAGATTCTGCTATTATGAGGTAGATGGAATCACAAGTTACGAGCAACTTAGGTGTTTATTCGGATGGCGTCGACTTTCGTAGCACAATTCATTGCCTTTATATTGTAGATCCTTGTAGTATTTTCGCCGAAATAAATAAATTCATCTTATCATACTATATGTCTTGCTAAAATTTTCATTTTTTTTTCCGAATATGCAAGTAGCATTTTATCTAACCTATACCATTCCTAGAAGGACAGGCCTTCCTTTACTTGGCAATTATTGAACTCTCGCTTAAACAACCTTTCTTACCTTTTGTGTGCTGGAGCTTCTACCAGAAAAACCTTGTATTGATACCATCTCGTCGTCTCCAGCTTGGACAAAAGTCTAGAGCTGTGAAGCTTTCAACAGGCGATCAGAAGAAGAAACAGTTGTATTGGGCTATGTTAGCTATATCTGCGACGCATTTTGTATACGATATGCTGGAAGAAGCATCGAAGTCTTATGTGGACACAAATAAAAATGATTCAAATACCCAAAAAAATGCCTTTCGTAGTGATTATTTTTTCGAAATTTTTTTCCGTATTTTATTGTAGTGTTGTCATCATCAACAGCTCTATCAATGAGCTGATCAATTCCACATTATACTACCATGTATCCGTACGTCCTGAAGTTGACGTTCGGAAACACGCAAGTAATAAACGATGCATCAAACATTCAAACACAAAGGTTAGTTAATCTAACTCCAGCAAGCGCTTCATGCTTCTCACAGTTAAGAGTCATTTTTAGCCATAAGTATGACACTTATATGTAAGATCAAATGTGATTCGTCGTTTCATCTCTTTGATTTTTCTAAATTCTTTCAGTTCAGATTCTAATTAATGCTAAAATAAGGTAGCGAAAAACTATGTGATGAAATACAGGTCGTACATGAGAGGTCCATTTTGTCTCCGCTATTTTTCCATTTAATAGAGAGGATTTTGGGACTTTCAGAAGATCACTAAAAATCGGATTTTAGATCACAATGAGAATACTCGGAAGTTTTTGAAAACCTGAATAAAAAATTACTCGAAAACTCAATGTTCCAATCTTCTAAGTCATAGGCAACGATTTCTTTAACGATCTCATATTTCACCAGAAATCGTGCCTTGTGAACTCCAAAATACAGAACGATAATGACTGGTCATTTTATCTCTATGATCATTCATAGCATCTTTCATATCCTTTTGTATTAAAATGCTCCAAAATAATAGGCAAATAAATTCCCAAAAATCCAGGGAGGGGATTGCATGTATTAGTTTATGCATCGATGTATCGACTGCTGAAAATGGAGCCATAAACTTCAAGGAGTCAACTCATGGCTTTGTTTTTAGACATTACTTCGCTTCCACATTACTACTTTAGTGCTGAAATAAAGAATACTTGAAGATTTTTTACAGAAAAAAAAGGAACTTGAACTTTTCAGGAAGTATATCCAAGACGGTTAGGAAATCATGCTAAATACTGCTGAAAATCTCCGAAAACATCAAAACTTCAAATGAGCAGTTCTCTTGCAAAAGGATTTCAGGCAACCACATCAATCTTCAATGGACAGTAATGATATACTTCAAGGATTTGTGAGACCCTCATTAGCGGAATTTTTTGGATCACTTCTCTTCGTCCTTCTCAGTTAGCATTTTTAAACGATCATCAATATTAACAATTTCTCATCTATTTTTTAAAAAATTTTTTCATCTCCTTTGTTGTTTATCCCATTGGTTTCATTTCTATAAATTTACTGAACTGAGCAAGAAATTAAATGCATCAACGATAAAGCAGTAAACAAATGAGTCGATATCATCCTACCATCATGCGGAAGCAAAGGTCGCATCAAAAAGTAGCGCAAATTTTTAGCAATTAGCAAGTGCTGCAAAAGATAATTGATTTATTTCTTTGAAATTTTTCAATTCACAATGAAAGAATCCGATTTATATTATAGGAGCAAAACAACATCAAGTTATTGATTGGTCTTCTTGTCGTAGATGCTGTTTCGTATAAAATGCGAATCTATGAAAAATTGAAGATTGATGTTTTTCTTCTTCCTAGAAACTATCCCCTGTTCTATGCTGTTTCAAAGTCAATACAACCGCAATTTAGTCGTATTTTGCATCATTCAAGAATAAGTGCTAGTAGTAGCAATGTTGACTTGTACTCTTCTACTAGCAGAGTTCATCCGTAATTTCTCATAAGGTTTTGCAAATTCCTCTCTTGTGATCTTAGTCGACCTTAGTCGACTTTAGTTGAAAGGTAAGTTTTGTTAAGCTTGATGCTGTAACAAAGCACGGCGATAACAGTTATAAGCCAGATCATTCACTCCATCACCTATCAAACCAAAGATCCTCATTCATTGTGTCACAATTACAACATCTATTACAGGTGGATTACTTGGATTCTCTACGGTGAATTCGCAATTATCCACATCAATTTATGAAGGTGCAATTGTATTCCTTCTGATGTCTATGTTGGCAAGAATCAGTGGCGGACATTTTAATCCCGGTAATGCTTTGACGTCCTGATGTAATTAAGAAGCGCTTTTTGTTTACGTTACGCAACTAAACTTTTGAATAACCATTCAAATTTATAAAGTTATGTTAAATTTTAATGATCGTTGTTCAGCGATTGTGTTAAATTTTCCAGAAGTCACATCATATTCACCACTATATTTCTTTTCCGCCGATAAAAGCTTCAAGCACCTATTTACACAATCATGATAGACATGAGATCCTGAATTGTGTCCAAATTTTCAACAAATCTGGAAAAACTTGAGAAAGTGACAGAGTCTAGATTGTTGTAATAGTTTCTAATAAAGCTGGTCCGAGCAATCACAAACATCTGCATATAAACAAAAATTTCCGATGCAGCAGTTTCTTCCATATATTTTTATGCACTTGATCGACGTTGCATTTACAAAGTTCGCATGTACTTCGAATGTGCGTATAGGGAGGTCATATACGTGCGTATAGTTTGAAAGCTTCACCACAGAGACAAGCTGAAGTTAGAGCTACGAAATTTAGTGGTCGTAATTGTTCATAATCCACACCTAGGTTGATCTCACATACCGACCTTCAAATTTGTGAAGTGATCTTGAAAGAGCTAGGGCCTAACATATATGCCTAATATTTCTATCCCAATTCTCCAAAAAGAAACAAACATTTATTCAAATATTTATTTGCTCTATTTTACGATCAGATGGGTCACATTTTGCTATAGCTCGGAACGGAATAGCGAGTCGAACGGAGTATATAGGCATCAGCTGTGTTAAAATTTCATTCCACTATCACACGTGTTTTTTGATTGCATCTTCAGGTTCATAGCATTCCTTGGCGATTTATGCAAGTGGTTGGATTGAAGAATAATGCAGTGAAAACACATATCGTGCAAGCTTTTTCGGAACATCTTTCTGTTTACTGATATGCTTCTCAAAATTGTAGTTGCGAGGCAAACTATGCTGGTGTCTTGTTTGTGGCATGTGTATGTGTCTGTATATATGACTGTGTCTGTCTGTCCTCTAGTTTCAACTGAGAAAAAAAACAGGTATAAAATTCGGTGAGCATAATGTACAACATAAGATGATTTCCTTCGCAGTCGTTCACGTTGGTTTATCTACTTCGAAATGAATAACAGATATTTAGCTTTATTTTTAAAAAACCTGCACATATTTTGCGGGGAACGATTTTCATTTTGAGGATGCAAAACGAATCTATCCTAGAAAAATTGGGCGAACGGTCCGCTGGACCAATTGAAGATTATACCAGGACCTTCCATATCATAATTTTTATTCTTTTTTTTTGACATTGGCAGTCAAATGAACGAATTGCTTGACATATTTCTTTTAATTATGCTCTTAATTTTCATATTTATGAAGCATTTTTTAGCGATAACAATCTCAGTGCTACTTTGTGGTCAATGCCGTATTACGCTTGGCATTTGCATCGTCTTTATGCAATTATTTGGCTCATTTATTGGTGCTATGCTTGTGAGAACGCTTATTCTCGAAGCTGCTTATATCGATATTTTTCGTGGGTCGATTCTCGATGAAAGCAATGCGACATTAGTTAATCGTATTCAGGTGCCAACGTTTTCAAAAATCATTAAAATTTCTTGTTTAATTATGCAATAGTGCAGAAGATTGTAGCGGAAAAAAATCCCTGCTACGCTGTTTGTTCTCATCCTATTCATACAGAATTTCACCAGCGTTACACCAATAATGCTTGAGAATCCTTTCAAAAAATCTCTTATTTTTTAGACTATGATATTTGAAGTTTCTTTTGTGCAAGTGCAAAAAAATTCTTTTTTGAGCAGATTTTTCGAAGAATGCAAATTTATTGCTATTTTTCTTTCAGCCATCTATACATTTCCAAGTTTATTACGTGACGAGAGAACTGTTTAAGTTAGAAATGACGAAAACTTTAATGGGCGAATTAAGCAATTTTCTCTTCAGAGAAATCCATTTGGTTTTGATGCAAAAAAATCAAAAATAAAGGAGTGTTGAGAGAGGAAAGAGCAGTTCTTTAGAACACCCACACCTGCATTGATAACAAATAAACGATAAAAACAACGAATGAAATCTATACTTGAAAATAGCATTTGCAAACAATTTTTGAGCTCCGAAGGCAGAGCTACTTGCCAAGAGAAAATAATGATCTGAACGTTTAATGAGTCTGTGGTAATGGCGAAAACACCTTTTTAGGCATTTTTACTCGAAATGCTCCTATCTTTTCTCATTTCCTCTACATACCTCTTCACATCAATAGACACTAAAGGAAACAATGGAATATTCTGTTCAGCAGCTGTATCAATTGCAAGGGTAAATCAATGCATTATCTTATTTCGTGTTTCTTTCAGCTTGGCTCCATTCCCTGTCAAGAAAGAAAAGGTTTAGCTAATCACTAAGTTTTCATTTCGATCAGAATTTCTTGTGGTAATTTTTTCCATAATTAGATTTTGTTTAAATCTGCTCCTCTTTGCACATTTTTCTCTGAAACGTGCTCCAAATTTGCGACTTTTTTTCCTCCATCCCGATGAATGGGTTCAGGACTTCCCTTTGTTTTTTTTCGATATTTCTACTGTCCATTCTTGCATTCGATCATCGAAATACCTTGAAAAAGTTGTCAAATCGTCGTAATGAGTAAAATTTTCCTTGCCATCGGATTTTTGCAAGAGCTGTGAGCAAGAGAAACGTGACCGAATTTTCCCTTTTTTCATTTGTTTTGTGTCAATGATAAGATCTGTGGAGACAACTTAATGATCAGATAAGTCGCCGAAATGTCAAGAATAAAACTATTATATATATCAGTTGTCGCTTATTCGTTGTCTGTCGATTGGTAAAAAAACGTCGAAATGTCATATTCTTTAAATGTTCGAAAATGAATGAAAAAATTCTCTTTTAGTGAGGATTTATTTATTCAAATAACATTGATGTGACAGCGAGAAAAATTTTACGGTTGCACCTGGGCAATGTAAGAACGAAGGCACGAAATCAAAGAATTACCTGAACTAGGTGAAAATCTGGCGCTCACCAATAATATTTAATGCAGCTTTTGTGTATTTCTCTGACACCAACAATTTCAGCAATAGATGTACCCTATCCAGTTCAGTTAGACAGATATTACCTTTGTATAAGTGCAGCATTACGTTCGAAACACTAACCTTAGCCTGTGCATTCAGCAGTACTAACGTGCGCACTAAATCGAAATCAACAATCACCTATCATGACTACCGCAGGTATAGACCGTTGCGAATTCTGCCTTTCTTGTCTATGTGCAAAGCGGAAAAAAAAACAATATAGAGAAACTGAAATCATTCAGCAATGCAACAATCATATCAAAACTGTCCCACAGAAGTTGTGGAAAATAACTCTTTACTCTTTTCATTGACTGCTCAGTGGATGTGAGGAGTAATATTTTAGTCGCTTGTGTCATTTATTGGCTATCGCCCATTGGGTCAATGTGCAAATGTAGCACGGTCAGTTGCAACATCGGCTGCAGCTTCGATATTCTTCTTTGATGCAGAACCCTGGAGGGTTCTCTATATTTATTTTTTTGCGAATGTAATAGGCGCTATTCTTGCGTCTCTCGCTTACTGGTTAGAATTTAACCTTCTTACGCATTATTCGATCACTTTAATCATTTGTTTGGAATATTCGTTAGAGTTTGAATCTTGCTTTAGGAAGCTTTGCGAATTCAACAATAATATATCTTATTGAGCTACTTCTTTGCTATCTATCACGTGACGTCCGGCAGATATCAAAGAACTATATTATAATAGCAGGCAAGTAGTGGTGGAGTGTGTCATAATGTCAGGTGCTATAAGCATTGAGTTCGTAAATACGCAATTATAAGCCTAGTGCAGTATCATATGACTGCAGCCGAATAAAAACATACGCATCCGGGATTAGTGCACCATCGTTGATTATAAGAAATGCACATATTTAGGCCTGGACAGGATAGTGTTTGCAAAAAGTGAAACAGTGTGAACTGTTCATCATATGATACTCCCCCTAGTTATCATTTTCTTCTCATACAGTCTGAATATGCATGGATAGAAATACGCTTCAAATTACGTGGTATCAAATTGAAGATAAGAATACATAACCAACTGAATTCACTGCACTGGTTCAGGCGAACTAACATTAAATTTGCTTAGTTGGATAACAACTTGGCGGTCGATGATTCTGTAATTAGACTTGGATTAGATCCATCCGCACTTTTATTTATGCTCTTCTAAAGGTATCAAGGAGCATCGTAACATTAAATAAGTAACGAACAACTGACAGGTTTGCTTCTGATCATATAGGCAAATAAGTTTTTTGGTGCAATTTGACTCGAAAGTTTCGCATAGACCTGAATACTGCTCATATTAGTTAAGTATAGACATGGATAGTACCTCTTCCAGCGTGTATTCTGCAAAGTTTTTTACACAGCACTTTCACTCCATCATTGCTGCTGAGAATTTTCCAAGGTAGCATATCATAAATCTAATAATTTCTATTAGAACCGAAATTATTCCAAATTCATCCAACACAGTGCCCCAGCATTAAAATTAATGCTATTAGAGCTCATAAATAAATGAATGCGCTACAAAGCCATATTATACCACTAGAGAAACGTTCTTTCGCAAACACTCTAATTCTTTCGTTTACATATTTGGATTTATGTCGTTCAAAATTTCAAAAACGAACGCATATTCGGTCATGAATAGGAAGATGAGAGAGTGCATAGATTCCAGAGAGAATTATCAACGAGCATGCATTCTGTTAAACGTTCAATTTCTTGCCGTCATTCCGAACTCGATGTTTCAAGAAAACGGATTCAATAGATGCCAAGTGAATATGGAGTCCTGCATCTAAGTACTGCAGCGGATCTTCTATTCAAAAAGGGTCAACGTTCATAACGTTGAGATATATCTAAAACAAACTTACATTCGAGAGACTGCATTGATATAGATGAAATGCTGTTATGGGTGGATATGGCATGTTCAAGTCCCAATTTTTCCCTCATTTTCTGCAAGATATTTTGGAAAACATCCTGACATATTTTGAGAAGTCGATGCATGCCCTTGCAAATTTGGAAAATTCTTTCTATGTGCATATTGGTAATCGTACTGCGTCCTCCTTTCAGGATATCGAGACCTCAGTCATTTGAATGCATTAGAACCGATGGATGCAAGGATGGAATAAGAGAGTCGCGCACGGAGTGACCATCGGTCAACGGCAATTTTCAAGCAGAAATGTGTCAGCATAATGCGTCGTCTAATAATATGCATATCACAAAACGGAAATGAACAGATATAATTACAAGGTGTTGTTCTCAATGCTAATAAAATCTGTAGGTCAATTTTGATATGTGCCCAGATAATTATTCTAGACGCATAATAAGGTATGCAAATTTTTTGTCCTTTGGTTATTAGTGGGAAAAAATCAGGGATATAATGAACATTTTTTATCCATTACTCCATTGGCACACTTGTAGTGAGCGAGTATTCCACATCATGCGTTCCTTTCGTTTCTTCAGCGTTCTTCTGTAATCTCTGGGAGACTTTTGCATTCATCCCCTCTAATGCTCCGCCTCAACTCTCCGTTCTATTCCAAAATAGTGCGGCTGCGAGTTAGGCCTTACTATTGAAAGAATTTATGGTGATATTTGATGCCACCGAGATCAGTTAACTGCGTTCATGGAATTTGAAAAGTTAGGTTTTTTTTCAGTTGTCTTTGAGAGCGTGCAGGCAAGTGGTGTATGGCTGTCGTTTGGAGTTAAACGTTTGCGATTCGATCAACGAAACACAGCGTAATGTTTATGCATATGAAAACAAATTTGCATCTTATTTTAAGCAATAATTTGTCAATTTCGTCACCAAATTTATAAAACTTCAGCTCTGAGGCAATATTAAATGAACTTAGCCAGAACTCATCGACAATTGGCGAATGTAAATATTTCAGTTGAAAATGCCCATGTGATATTTGATACGGCACTTTTTAATGGCTAAAAAGAGAGGTACATGCTCAACTGGGTAATAAGAAATTTGCAACACTCTATAGTTGTTGGTCTGCTGGCTTCCATTTATTGGGCAATAAAAGGATTACGTTTTATTGAAATCATTCCTTATGTTTTCTATGGACGCTTTTCAACAACAAGAACCGTTGCGTTAGAAAAGAACGCGTCAGTGCTCCGCGGTTATACAATTTATGCATTCTTTTGTATTAGTGGTCATCAATAGAAAAAACTTCTTTCGTTCACTTAACGTCCGAACGAAATTGAAACCTATGAGACTTTTAAAAAAAATTATTTATCGGCAATCGTTTTTGCCTTTTTATCAAAGCCTCCTCAGTCAAAACAATACGGCAAATGTACAACCATATGGAAGAGACATAATCGCGCAAAAGACCTGAAATAGTGTATTTCACTGCTTCAAACTGGAGCAGTCATTAAAATTTCACAAAGGTAAAACATACCAATTTTCAACATCAAATCATCGTGGAAGTTTTTAAAAAAATTCTCATCAATTTCGACGGCTACAGCTAGCAGCAATTCAAATGATGTGATTGTCACAGAAATTTTGCACACCCCTTCCGTTTCCTCATTCTCCTCGCATAAAACAAATGGTAAATCGATGCAAACGTTATGGCTCAAAACGTTTCTAAGCACTGTGTATCTGTTTTGTTGTGGGAGCTATTACAAGCTTTCAACCTTTCACTACTTGAAACTACGTATAAAGTAAATATGTCTCACTACCAGGGAATTGAATTCAGGGTTTTTTCATTGCTCAAAAACCAATTCAACGATACTTCCTCATCTAAACGCTATGCCTAACGTGTTAAGCAATTTAATGATGAGCTGAATGTGACGTCTTCATTGAGATAGATTTTAGCGGTGAAGTATGAGTTGATGAACGATACATTACGAGGTGAAGTGGAAGATATAAACATGATTTTTTTAAAGAAAATAATTTGTGAGTATTGCGTTACTCCATGAATTTATAGCAATTTTATTTGTGTTATTATTTAACAGATTATTTATCTAAGCGTAAAAACAAAAAAAAAATAGTTTTCTCTTATTGTATTCTATCGGCAAAAAAATATATTGATTTTCTTAGATCATTTATAGCGATTGAATCGATCGCTTCGTTCAATTAAATATTCATCTAATTATGCATGTATTTTTAATATAAGTGAAATTTATGCTTTTTTTTTACTATTATGAAACAAAAAATGTATGATGCGTTTCACTCATTTTTAATGTGTCATTCATTTTGTTCCATTTTTCATTTTATGACTGAAGATTTTATGGATTTTTTTAAGGTTCAGCATTCTGCGATCATTGTGCATATCTCTTCCTTGATTTGAAAATAGGGCACGAATTTTTCTTTTTCAATGTTTTAAATGTGATTTATATTTCTTTTCAATAAAATAAACTAATTCTCTTAGCTGAAACATTATTACAACTGCTCCTAGCAGTTTACAATAAATCTCCATATATTTTTTTGTGTTCATTTTTCTCAGAGATGAAAATATTCTCGACTATAACTCACTGCATGAAGGATGGATCATACATTACGGTTGATTTGAGAGAACAGATTATTTTCAGCGCATACACATCAGCAAAGTTTTTGTAGCGAAGTCTGTATTCAAAGAGGGGTCTATATTTAATCAAATAGGATTTTATATGGAAAGGAGGTGAAAAATGACGGTCATCAAGAAGTATTCTGAGACTTTAGTGCATTATCGAGAAGCATTATTGTACAGTTGAGAAAAAATTATTTTTATTAATTATAGGGGCATAGTCAAATTTAAAAAAAAAAACAAACTGAACATTTCAAATCGTTGAGATGCGCATTAAAAAAAGAGTTAAGAATCACGGGGAAGCAATAGAGATTATCAAGGCACAGTGTGGTGATGACGTCATTTAGTCGCCTTTGCTTCCTTCTGAAGATGACGATGAGCTACTATCCTGAAAATCTTCCTCACTTTAATTTCCAAGCAAAAATAACGAAGAATTTGCAATATAATTTCAGGTAGCACTTCTTCAGCATTAAAACATGCTTATTTCAGCAATGAAAAGCCGATCGCTCGCAGTGTTGTTCCAGCTCTAGTGCCAGCTTTGCTCTCCCCCTTACTCCCCCCCTCCCCGTCTTTAATGGAAATGCATCACCCGCGGAAGATCCCAAGTTTTTTTGTACTCATCGTTATTAAAATCATTTCTCGAAAAAGTGAATCATTTCAAGCGCAGTTTATCACTCGAAGATGCATTCAGTTCTTTCAAAAAGCACGCTTTAGAAAAAATTGAAGAGGCAAAATAAAACAAAGCTCCTTTCCAGTTCCTATTTTCAGTCCTCTTAATTCTTTTTGTCTCTTTATTATGATCACAAAGATGAACGATAAAAACCTTTACGAAATGATAAAATATTCAACTGACTTTCGTTCCTTTTCCAGGTTGTTTCTCTTTTTTCTCTCCACTTTCATCTTCCTTCTTTTTTGAATCGTCTTTTTTCACCTCTTTTGCCTTCTTTTCCTCCTTGTCCTCGTCATTTACTTTCTCTTTCTTATCTTCACTCCCCTTCTCTCTATCCTCAGTTTCCTCCTTTTTCTCTTCGCCCCCCTTTTCTTCTCCCTCTTCTTTCTTTTCTTTCGCCGTCTTCTCGTCCTTCTTTTTTTCCTCCTCGAGCTCTTTCTTGTCTCCACTCTCCTTTTCTTCAGTTCCTTTTGTTTCCTTTTCGTTTTCCTTCTTGGCCTCACTCTCAGCCTTCCCTTTAACCTCTTCTTTCTCTTTTTCATCGCCAGCTTCTTTCTTCTCTTCCGCTTTCTTCTCTTTCGCGTTCACGTCAGGAGCCCTTTTCTCCTCGCCCTTCTTTTCATCTTTCTTATTATCTGTATCGCGCTTCTCGGAATTTTTGCTTTTGTCCTCGGCTTCATTGGGCTTTTCCTCTTTGTCCTCTGGTTTTTTTTCATCCTGGAAAAATATGAATTGATGTAACATGGGTGAATGAACGTGAAAATTCACAGAATTGAAGAACAGCAGTAGCAGTTCTAATGCTTTCGAGTTCTAAATGGTGGCAGTCGCAAATTTGATCATTCCAATGGAAACATGGGAATTTGCAACCGTTATCATGGACATTTCACTCAAAAACGGAAGCTACATAACTCTCAGGTAGCTGGTCGCTGACTGAAAGATGCAAGCAGCGATACTTTCAACTGAAAACACTATTGACACAACTCATAGTAATAAGTTGCTGCGATATAAAGATGGCTTTAAGTCGTTTTTTTTAAATGAAGAAATGATGCATACTGTGGCAATTTCCAACATTTCCCTAACTAAAATTGACAAACTAATGCGCACTGAAATTGTTTTAAAAGGAAATTGGTAGTAAAATATGCGGCGAGGTCCAAAAATTGATTTGTGTCCAAATGGCCCTTCTGATAACAGTCTTTTCTATGCATGTATGTGTGCCAACCGGATAACGGTACTTTTATGAGACCCCAATCTCTCCCATCACTTCATCCCTAGCCAACAAAGTAAATATGGTTGACATGGCTTCAGAAGATTTCAGACCATCTGTTTACGTTGGGTGGTAGCACATATTCGGTGATGACGAGCAAATACTACCGAAAGTGGCGTTTTTTAAAACCTCACCTGGTCACCTACCTTCATAATAAAGGAGCATTAACTTATGCAATGTGGTTTGCCGTAAACAGACAACCAGAGTGCATACAGCGATTATGAGATGTACTGATGAATCAGTAAGTGCGAACATTACTCTCAAAAGTAGAGAAAAGTGGCTAAGGCTTGAGAAGACGGGGGATTTTGTACCTTTATTACGATATTTACCTGCGCTGTTGATTTTTTTCTTGTAAATATAGGCTAGACAGGTACGAGATGTTAGTTTTAACAAAGAAATGTTTTGTTGCAAAAAAAAAAGTTGAATTATATATGCTACGCGCCACATGACTGCTCACAAAGTGAAACATGCTAAAATAATGCAATATTAATTCATTATTCCGATCACATTTATATAGTAAACTACCTTAATATAATAAAAATATTGTAGTGGTAAAATTTTCGTACTCAATAAAATTACAGTTTATTTTGAATGTTAACAGTATAAAGTAATGTATGTAAGTTTTTTATTTATTTTAAATGATGAATAGAAGTTAAAATTTATTAAAGTTAGAATATAAAATTATTGAAAATATTTTATCGGAATATATAATTTCACCGAAATTACTCTCCATTGATAATATGGCAGCAAACATGATTTAGTTATATTTTATGGCATTGCGACTATTAATTAAGAACTATAAGAGCCAAAAGTCTTAATAAAAAATTCCAAAAGCTTTCATCTCATTTATTGCTTAGGCATTGATAATTATGTTTAACAAACCTTCTTTTCAATGGCTTCTTTCGTTTCTTCTATCTTCTTTTCTTCTTCTTTCTTTTCGACTTTTTCGGATTCTTTCTCGGGTTGCTTTTCTTCATCATCTTTTTTCTCCTCTTTTTCATGCTCTTTATTACTCACTTTTTCTGCCTCTTCTTTCTTCTCTTCGTTTTTAAGTTTGCCGATCTCTGCGGTTTTCTCTTCGCCATTTGCAATCTCTAAAAATGAGAAATCATTAATAATTTTTCCACTATCGTTGTAAGAGTTCTGAATTGATGATTAATTACTGAATTTAAGCAATGTGCTAGATCAGTTCTTTTCAATAAAATTTTGGAAAATTGCCAAGAATTTTCAAGAGAATTCGTAAGGAATTTAGTTTCGTTATGAAAAAAATAATAATAATAATAAAATCTGGAGAAGACAATTCCACTTTTTCGTGCGGCACGAAAAAGCTATCAAGCGTTAAAGCGTACAAGTTGTTTTTTTCCGGTCGGAGTCTATGAGATCCACTTGCGAAACTGTTTCCTTCGCCTGCCCCATCTCCTCATCACCTTCTCCTCCCTCCCTCCGCTCCCCGCGTGAGAGAACATATTCCCTCAAGGCTATTATGCTAAGAGCTCTACAAGGACTTATAAGTGCAAAGCCAGAACGTCTAACAAGAACACCGTTACTGTGTTCTTGGTGCTGCGAGAGCAACTGTAACCAGCAACTGGAATTTATTTTCTCGTGCATAGGATATAGGAGCCAGTATTTCCCTGATGGCACGGCACCGCATACGCAGACACAGGAGAGAAGGGACGGTGGTAGGTATACACAGATATGGGAGAGGGGGAAGGAGAAGGGGCAAGGCAGTGCTGAGAATAAAAGATTGCATTGACCGTAATGTATACTTTGCAAGAGATCTTTTTGTGATATTTTAAAAAAAAAATCGCTTCAATTGATTCGTTATGGCAGAGCGACATTGTTTGTTCGGTAAGATGATGTCGTTTAATGGAGCCGTAACGATATGTTGTTTGCAAAACTCGTTCAATTCGACATCTTTCGTTGGCACCATTTTATTTATTCGAACTTCATTGACCTTTGTTCCGTCATTTTGCAAAGAACACTAATGTTTCGTTGAATTTATTTGTTCGCACAAATAGTGAACTGCATTATTGCATCGAACACATTCATTAGTGATAATATAGAAATTAAATTCTTTTAGAAAGCACAGTAGTATTTCAATTCACATTTTTTCGTAGCGACGATGAACGTTAATTACACCGTATTAAGCTGAGATTACCGACGAAAATGCTAAAATCAAGCATTATCGTACCTTTAGCGTCCTCTTCGCCAGTCGGATATGCAATTGCAACACTGAACAGCGCAATGAATATGATCGATAGTAGTTTCATCTTATCTGTAAGTGAGCGTGCTTATGCAGATTCACTTCAATCAGGCGACGTTTGTGCATAACGTTCGTCCAAAAAATCGACATTAAATGACTGTTTGAAGTTCGACGAGATGATAAATCCCCATAGAAAAGAATAGCAAGTGCATGCAACAGAAGGCCTAACAGGTGCAGCATTCTGCATGCCAGAGGTGCGCACTCATTCTGCGAACTGAACGCTTCACCAAAGAAAGATAGTGCCATGGAACTAAGTCGAAGAGGGAAGATAAAAGTATTGTTAGCTCTTTACCTAAGGTTCAGTCTCCTTAATCTTCATTTCAAAATTATAAGGTATGAAGGATCCTTTGTCAAAAAAGGTTTATAACTTTTCATTTATCGTTATCCGCTGGCACTTTTCAGTTAACAGATGCTTTAAATGTGAACTTATTGCACACCACTTTGGGTGAATGCAGCACCAGGCACTTGGAAAGGATCGCTTACCTCAACGATTTCAATGTCGAAGCTTCAACACTAGTATCTGCGAGAACCTCTTCTTTTTAGTTCAGTGAATGGTGGATTGAAATGCTGACAATAGCAAACAAACTTTCAGGCAATATTACATCCGAAATTTGCGTATATCATCATACAAACGAGACGTTGAAAAGACCAGCTAAACATTACTAAAATAATCAGTGAACGCTTTATAATACAGCGATTTTTGCGTGGTCTGATGAATGACAAGAATGCAACAACTATTTAAGGCCTTCTTGACAAGTGTTCTTCCCGCGTGTGGTAGGGAAAAAACAGGCCGACTAGGTCACATGGATCAAAAGAAATAATGTGTTACACAGGTAGTGTGATGGCAAAAAATGATTACACGCGACCGACGAAGATTGTACTAACGTATGAAGGGCCTGGTTTTTGGAGACCAAAACGGAGTTGCACTTCAGGTTTGGGCAGCTCGATAGATTTTAGAGAAGCTCCGAGGTTCGGGATAAAACGGCGGGAGG
This sequence comes from Ascaris suum, assembly GCA_013433145.1. Classification (NCBI taxonomy): domain Eukaryota; kingdom Metazoa; phylum Nematoda; class Chromadorea; order Rhabditida; family Ascarididae; genus Ascaris; species Ascaris suum. The sequence continues at coordinate 376,105 of CM024180.1, forward strand.
GGCTGTCCAGAAAGGCCTCGAGCACGACCACCTTGAGAAGTAATTCGATTCCCGTCTGAACTTAAGCTTATTTGATCCTACTCTGCTCAATGCATAAATAAACTAATATCATACTGATGCACATCATAGGAGTGTTTTCATACGCTTAATGCAAATACATATATATATATATATATATATATATATATATATATATATATATATATATATATATATATATATATATATATATATATATATCTTTTTGGAGCAACAATGACTAGGATTGCAATAGGCCATTATCTTAAGATTGCAGCACATCAAAAGAAACGATAATTAATTATTAATGGGATATTCTTTGTGAATTACTCGATATAATTTATGTTGTTATAGTTTATATTCCATGAAAATTGCAATATGATATGCTAAATATTGTGCAACACTTACATTGTTGCAAAAATAATCGTCTTATATAGTTGGAGTGGGACTAGTTACCTTTGTAAAAATTTCTATCGCTTGATTCATCATCGAAATACAATTTCATTTGCAATTGAAGATGCAATTTTTGCAAACTTTGCAATACAATTGCAACCACAGTACGAATTATACAATTCATATTCACAACTGTAAAAATTATGCAGTCAGTAAGGAACTGAGACAGCCACCTGAATGTAATGTAAGATGTAAACAAGCAAGTGAATGTGGAAAATAGTTTATGAAACGGTGCTTCGTTATCACTGAACGCTAAGTCATCAAGAATTGTCTTCCATAAAATACACGTTAGACCTCACCGGAATTTCTGGAGAGAACTATCTCTCCCCTTTCTAACCCTCCTCCTACTCTTCAACGGCAACTCTAAAGCGAATGCTTGAATTTTTTAGAATCATAGTTAGGAAGGCAGATAATGCGTGGAAAGCATTTCATATTTTACTCGAGTAATCACTTTCGAAATGATAGAAAAATTTCATATAATGTCCTTATATTTCAAGTGATTCAGCTAGTTACAAAAGACTTTAGCAAAAAATTTGTTCCTCAAAGATGGGTTCAGCGTAAATTCAAAAATACGATAGCACTAAAATTTATGTAAATTTTTGAGCATCTTGAAAAATCTTTTCGAATTTCAAAGATGGTATAGGAGGCGGCCTGTAGTGAACACAACAACTAAGTTTTCGTAACTCTTATGTCGCTTGTTGTAGAATTAAAACTATCGAAGAGACAGAAAGGTGGACGCGTAATCTACGCGCATACGTCTACACTTATATGCAAATATAAGAAATGCAGATTTGAAAGAGCGCATTTGGGAAATGGTCTAGCTTTTCCTGCAATGCACTGAGAGTGTTTTTCAGAAAGAGAAAGAGGTAATACAACTTTTATAACCTGTTTACTCATCCCTTTCCTTCTAGTAATTTATACTTCCTTGTTCACCCTTCAGGAGTTTTGAATTTTTGCAGCCCAACAGTATTGTGGGAAATTTCGCAGCTATGTCAAGATTTTCACATAGAAAAACGATCACTATCAAGCGCCAAACTGAATTACAAACTACCTGGGACTTGTACCACAAAATGATTGATAAAATGCGGTCCGAACACCGCCTACCGTATGCGTTATGCAGTGCAGTAGACCCAATTATGGAGCCTATATATTCGATAAAAAGAAAATAGGCCATCGTTGGCACCGCCTCCTTAGTGAATTACCCCATCGAGTAGAAAAGGATTCAATCTTTGTGCGCATTTTACTTTCATGACGATATGATCAGATGCGTCATATGACATATTGTTTGGTAAATGTGCATTGATTCGACGGTGGAGCGCATCGATAATACGTCGATTCATCAATTGCCCAAAAATTTTAGCCAATCTCTTCACCGTTTCATGGATTGTAATCGAATCGTTACACAAGCAAATTGACGTGTGACAAAATTGGCAAGCTGGTAGAACTGACGAAAATAGCGAAATGACAAATTTGGCAAATTCGACGAAATTGGCACATTTTCCAAATTGACCTCTAAAAAGGATCTCACCGAAATGCCAAATCTAACTTCAGCATTAGTTCAACTTTAAGCCGATGATTTATTCAATCGATCAGGCTTAATTTAAAATTTTATGACTTGTCATAGTTGGCGATATGAATGGTTGCTGCAAACCTCAAATATGATTAGTCCTCAGATGTTCCTCCTAAAAACACATGAAATCACACTTATCTATCAATGGATTTCGCATCTGTCAAAAAGATCGCCAAATTCTAGCCGAATGGTTTTTCAAATGCTATCTCAAGCTGAAAAAACAAAATTATTTATAAAGCTGTGTTGATTACGACTGTCCCATTTATCGCTCAAATTATTAGAATAAACGCTGCAACTTTTGCGAATCATTTGGCTATTATTGTCGACGGATCTGTATATTGGAGATTTCAGAGGCGGAGTTCGTCAAGAAGAGCATTCAAGATCGCTATTTGTGTTTTACTTGCCATTCTTGGCAAATGTCTTGAACATGTGGCACACTCCTCTTGAATTTCTATCGAGAGGTATGCGTCAACGGTTTCTTCGCTTGGCCAAGAGGTTGCACAATCCGCCTTGGCCGACGTGTGGCTATAATTCATGCTCCAAAAAACCACAGAAAACCGACCAAAGATTTTCGGCTTAAAAACGTGTCTAATCGTTAGTTAAAACATGAGTAATAGAAAAATGAGAGTGGACAGCTGTTGTACGATGAATTAAGAAGCAAAGTGAAAACAAAAATGGCCAATTATTTTCTGTCGTTTTAGAAAAGAAAATAAATAGAGCTGAAAAAAGAGTCGAAGAAGAAAATAATCAAAGGTTACATTGAAGAATCGATTTCATGAATAGATAGCCATAATAAACGAGTAATTTTGCCCGATTACCTTCAGATTTATTCAAGTAGCTAAATTTATTGCAATGAGTTGTTCTAATTTTACTAGAGGGCATTAAGACTCAGAGTCTCTTGATTTCAAATGTCATTTTTCTTTTAAACTATTTCAGCCGATTTTCTGCAATTTCTTTTCTAGATTTTGGCACCTTTCTGCTCGTTATTATTATTTAACATTATCTGATCTCTAATCATTAGACCGCAAATAATTCCCAAATTCGTCGCTGCTGTTACATTTGCATCTTTTGTACCATCATCTAGATCAATGTCCATGTTATTAAGATATCGACTGAGCAATTATTTTAATAGCTGTTTAGGGCACTATCGTTGCCCTTCACGGCACACTCCTAGAGCCATAAAAGTAATGGTGATTTATTCTCAAAGTGAAGAAGTTCTGATAGATATATGTAAATCTAGTGCTAGCTCTAGAAGTTGTTCAGTAGAAGTTACTTCTCTTTGCTGTTCTTCGCCGCTTCAACTATCTCGTAGTTATATATAAGATTGTGGGCGACACGAATGGAAGGACAGAATTCGTCAACTTTTATCTGGTTTGTTTATTAGAATGCATGCCCCGCTCCCATCTCTCCACCAAAAACGCTATCCCCACACAATGCATTCATATATCATGACACTTTTGCATATATAAGTAGTGATCTTTTAAAATGTTTTTGTACAAAAATATTCAAAATGATTGAATCAATTGATCCTATTCGATAGTTCTTAGAATAGTCGACGATTTAATTCTTATCTTCAAAAGTGAAACTGAAGCAGAATTTATCGAATGAGTATATGGCTTGACCAAATCATTAATTCTCAGCATTCCTTTAAGCAAAACAAATAATTTAACAGCTGTATCACATTTCGAAAAATTCGAATTTGCATTACATATTGCAGCGTTATTACATTCGCTATGTGTCTGCTCAGTTACAGCAACCGAAGAATTTTGAGAAGCCCTATTGAAGTGGATTTGCAAAATTTTCACCTTCTGATCCTCATTATGCGTTAGACTTCTCTATTAGAGTTTACCCCAGCTTATTTCTCCGTCCTTCCATTTTTTTCCATACAGGGAAGATGAGATGGTATACGGGTCACTGCATTGCAAAATCGCTAACAAAGTCGTGCGTTAAGGCATAGGGCATATTACTCGAGTTTCTTTTTTACACCTTGTCCACTTGGAAAATGAATGTGAAGGACCAAGGACGTATGAAACATTTGCAATCGTAAGAGTACTTTGCAACCGATCCGGCTGTCAACTACAGCAAAACAATTTTCTCTCGATGGATTGGTGTGTGTGTGCAGTCAATTTGTTAGAATTTATTAGAATATCAATGCATTATCACGAAATATTTTCTTGCAGTATTTGTATATATTCTTGAAAAAAGTTCACGTCTTATATGTTTATTGTGATAATATGAGTGTTTTTCTTTTCTCTTCGCTTTATTTATTTGTTTTTGCGAGTGTTTCTATTCTTAAATTTTTTCGGCTTCAAATTTTTTAAATATTTTTCTCAAAATTATCGTATTTATTCATTCATCCTAACTTATATACAATTCAATAATTCAATTTATTTTTGAAATTTTTATTATATAAAATTCGATTTTGCAATTTTATTATTAAAGTACTCTGAAATCACAAGCACAAATATTTTTAAATTATCATCTATCAACGTTTTGTAAATTTTCTGCAGTTGATTTATTCGGCACTTGCGAATATCGGTGGGGTATTTTCTCAAGATGATTTTAACGGCTGAATTCTTCATCGAAAGAAGAAAAAAAGCAAAGATAGAGATCACAATTCTGTTGTTTGACGATAAGGAATAGTGAATTTCACAGCAACGGGATTCCCTCAACAACCAATTGTAATGATATACAAGAAACCGGCTCACCTTTGCCAATAAATGCCGCAAAAATTTGAACGTTATTTTTTTTCTTCTTCTTCGATTTGCGTTGATTTTTGTAGCGATAGCAAAATTAAAAGAATTATAGTGGAAAACGGAACTAAGATATATCATACCAATCTAACATCTATTCTCTTTTAGTAAAAAGTGATCGACTAGAAAATATGCAGAACTATTTCAATTCTCTTTATTTAAGATTAAAGGAGATCTTATTGTGGAAGAAGAAACGAATTTGCCATTGTTTCTCAATATTAATATTGAAAATGATTTTAAAAGTAAATTTCAACAGTTATACTCGTACTCAATAAGGTAAGAAAACTGTGTGATAGATATTAGTAGATAATGAGTGAAATAGCTTATTGTTCAGCTTGCCTCACATTGTTTTCGCTCTCAAAACGACAAAAATATAGATTGCCATCTAATATTTAACTCCTCACAAAGTTGATAGTAGGGCATTAAAATGAAGTGTTAAACCATCAGCTGCTTCTTCTTCGTTCGAAGAAATCGGGCAGTAAGGGGCGTGTGATCCCTCAACAGATTTCTATCCTCCTTTGAAAAAAAAAATCATATGCACAGGCAGAAAGCACCACCTTTTACTAGCAGAAAAATTGAGCAACTCATTTATTCACCAATCGATGCGGATAATGTGTGTGTTATAACAAGCAACTATTGCTCATTTTTGTTTTGCTTGTAAAGAAATACTCCATTCTTTTTTCTTGTTCAGACATTTCTGAAGTGATATTTAATGATTGCTTTGATAAACGAACCTTATATATTATGTGTATTGTTTTTATATATGAGCAATAAATATGAAAATAACTAGATCTGAGTGAGGTATTAAGTGTGGATATTGTGGAATAAACTGCTTTATTGTAGCGATCGGCCATGAGAAGAAAAAAACTTCTATGAGTAGAATCATTGAAGTTTATTAGACTAATAGGAAGAAATCTTGAAGAGGTGAATTTTTCGAAAAAGTTTTGAAAATGAATAGAGAAGGGTATTATTCTTTATAAAATCTAAGAGAATGAAAATAGACTTCATGCAAAGACCTCAAAAAAGGTGCATTCTGTAAAAGCGAAAAAGCACCAGCAAATGTCATTGAAGATTATCCATTTTATTTCGTCTATGAGGTTAATTAATTACGGTCCATCCAGTAGAAATCATCTCAAATTAGTATCAATGAAGTGAAAAATATCTGAGAAAAAAAAATCATTAAAATCAGCAAGAAAAAAAAATAATAGTCATTAGAAATAAATCAGGTATGATGCATCCCGCACTAAAACACCTGGTATAATTTTCATCAAAATATACCACAAAACAGGTGGTATAAATAATGTAGAGCGATTTCCTATATACCTCGATTTCATCAACATATATTCGAATCAAGTTGAAAATGCTGCCAGTTTGGTTGAATGGTGCGTTCATTTTTTCATGGGCGTTTACCAGTTTTGCTCATAAAATTTCATATGACGACGACATTTCTGTATATATTTATGAGTATGTATGTGTTTCTCGGTCCTGTGGATTGTGAATCTGTTTCGGGGAACACTGAAGTTGAAACTGTGACTGTTGATGAATGTTATGTTTACCATAGTGTGTGATCTACGCTCACATCAATCGATAGACGTGAAAAATGCTCATAAAATATTTAAAGATGGAAAAAATTCTGTGCATCTCACACCATCGACTTTTCGCTACGACAAAAACCGTTATTTTGTGAATCATTTGAAAACACATAGGAATTAACTAAAGTCTGAATGCATTACTTTGCATGATGAACGTTTTTTTGGCATATCATGAAACTTGATCAGCTGGTTGCGGAAACGCATTTCTGGGGTCTTTTCAAGCGCCTTTTCGGTGTCTGAATGTCTCGACTACGCGCACAAAACATGAACCTCTCTCTGGCCTCACCACTGTGAATTATTGGGGGGGCCTAGTCGCGCCGACGATTGAGAGGCATATACAGCTAGCAAAAGTATTCAATAGCTTTAACAATCATACGCAATATTGCAGCTTTCAATCTTGGCACAGTTAATAATGATATTGTAAGAACACAGAATGGTCCATATTATAAGCCGTATAGCAACACGTTAGAGCCTATCATGTAGAAAAATGAAAGGTGTAGCAAAATGAGCATGATATGCCTTTTTGTGGGTTTGCTCGGTCATTTGCGCCATGGGAATTGCTCGGTCGTATTGATCGAATACTTTCCAACAACTATGACCTGTTTAATGAGGCAAAAAATAGTGAGAATTGCATATGATGCACGTGTCCCATAGCGCAAATCTTAGAGCATTGTCACAAAAGTGTACTGAGCTGTACATCGGATAGCGAAACATCGGTATATGCACGATCAGCATGTGGCGTTGACTTCACGTCCTTTTTAGCATCCTCTTGATTTGGCGCATTGAGAGCCGTATGTTCAGTGATCTCATCACGATGATTCGTCATACCAGTTAACATCATTCGCCTCGCTATTACGATTGCAACATTGTCAAATTGTGTTCCAATACGAACGTTTTCGGTGCCTTTTCTTAAGCTCAATTTTTTGATAATGGTGATTCTATTATTACTAAGTATTACCTCAAATTAAGAGAATATTTCAATATCCATCTAAAATGTCGATTATTTACTCGAATGGGAAATAAATATTCATAGGAAATTAAAAACTATAGAATCGTTTCTGAATCATTAAATATTCATAAATAAAGAAATGTAGAACTCTATTAGTCGTTTATGATAGTTATGACAAATGCCAACAAATTTTTTTTCTTTGCCTACTTCCTTTTTTTCTTGTATATTTTATATGAATTTTACTTGCTCATATTCACTTAAATAAATAACTAAATAAATAAAAAAAGTCAAATTTTGTAAAGTAAAGCCAGGTGCGAATTTTTTGATATTGTGATACTTAAAATCGGAATGAAAAGTTTCTGAAAAGCCTTTATCTACTCGTTTATTCCGCAGACGCCAAACACAAGACCAATACTGCACTACTAGAATGCATCCAATGCTTTGCGAAATATTTTTTATTCGCCGAGGAAATTCATATGTTTAAAGGTGAAGACATATAGTTACTAGGTTCATTTCATTTCACTGTAAACAGACGATTCCTATGGAAAAACTCTAAAACTGTTTTACTAGCAGAGGACGACTAAGAGAATAAGGAAGGGAAGGAGAGGATAGCGAAAGAAAGGAGGAGCGAAATGAATGTGAGCTAAGATGAAGAAAATCTCGAAAAGCGATAGATAATTGAATAAAAATGACGAAATGACGAAAAAATGCTTCAAGAAGACGAACTGTTCAACATCCTCTCCAAAACATCTTAAATGTTCCTTTCATTGTCACCCTCTCGCTGATTCTATCATAGATGCACAACCGGAAGCTACTGTGAGTTGCCATCCACCGTATGATCGCTGATATGTGGACAATTTGTAATTGTAAGCATTTGGACTCATCTTTTAAAAGAGCATTTTGCGATAGGATAACCAGAAGTACCTTCATCACGTATCATATTAGCAACCGACTGTCAGACTTTCTCACGCGTACACAGCGGTATGTTGTATTTGTGGATCACCTCCTCACAAGCATCAATAAACTTATTGAAAAATTCTTTCATTTACGTGACCATTGACAGAACTTACATGTCATCCTATCCTTACCACAACGACCTACTTGGCAGATAAAAAAATCCGATCCCAGCAGATAAGTGGTTCTGATTGAGATTGAGATTATCGTTCATTAATGGGATGTCGGTAATACGTATTTCAGTGAAAAAATGAGGCAAATTTGAAGAAATTTGCATAAGCGTAACTCAGCACAAAGGTTATGCGAGATGACGGAGGCGTGTCAGTGAGATGAGTTAGGAATATACACGTTTTTAGATTTCGCTCATTTGATCATCCATTTCCGCAAATTATCAAAGATATAGAAGGCGCGGAATAGTATCTTGCTATTTTAAAGGACTTAATCGCCAAGTAAACCTCTCAACAATTATTCGTATTTTTATGGCCATGACTATATGTGCAAATTTCCTTAATTTTCATTCCTCTCGAAAGTGATTGAACAGGTGGCAATGTTTGGTGTGCATTTTAGGGCATCAAGTTTCGTACCTCTAGTCCTAATGGTTCCCGTGTGTTGAATATCGCATAGATAGACGAGTGTGCACATACAGATATGTGGACAGACACGATATGATTATAATCCATTTTTGCAATGCCTGCAGACTTCATTCGCAAAATTCCATAGAGAAGAAACGAAATCTGCTTTTTGCAGCACGAAAAAATTTTAATTGCAACAGGCGAAAGCAGTGTTTGTAGTTCAAATCCGACCCACCACTACCCACATTCCCCGTCCTCTTTCCTTCACCCCTCCCTCCCCCCCCCCCCCAAACTTTTATATTTGTGATAATGCGACGTTAGAGTTTACTACTATTATTGTTACATTCTTCCTTTCGTTGAAATACTTTTAGCTTAATGTCAACGAGAAAAAATTATAGGAATATTCATATCCGAAAAAAAAAATCCATGAGCAAAGCAAGAAGAAATGATGAACGCACAATCGTGCATAAAGCGCTGCACTCAACGTCCCTTATCATTTCTTTGTCGTTTCCTATCCTTTCAGCTAATTCTTCCTCACAAAAGCGATCCTCAATGAAATCATTAATCAGATGAATTTGATTATAAAATTAGTTAAATTGATAGTATTGGGCGATTCCCTACTGTCGCCGCTTTTCAATCAATCTTCCAACAGTAGACAACGAAATTGTCATTTGAAGTTATGCAGACAATCTAAGCCGAATTCCTTATCAACTGAGGTACCCATAATGCAGTTAATATCGGAAGAAAATTCTATTCTGGTCTTATTTGTCGTATCTTTTATTGAGAATTAAATTCATCAAAATATTGTCTTACTTAGGAGGATGATCATCACAGAATTTCGCGTAACGTTCCCGACAACAACATAACGTCTCAGTGATCGCTGAACGAATCTCCTTATTGCACAGTATATAGACAAGTAGTCGAGTTGCGCATGTCAAAACGTATAATACGGATATGACATCTGTACATGTCTCGTAAATCTGCAACTTCTTTTTTTTTTGGCGGATCAGATGCATTTGTGAGAAGTTTTATCATTATTCAGATTAAAATTTTCGCGGGATGGGAGGCACCCATCTTCAACCTCCTCAAGAGGGAAGAGCAAAATTTGATGACGAATTATGATTCTTTGCCAGGATAACGACGAAAACCGACCTAAGCGGTTTTTTAGGCTCGACTACAATCCATACTACAGCGCAAGACCAATAGTGCCAAATATATTTTCCCATTTCATTTCATTGCAACGATCGTTTAGCCTGGAAACTCATTATTTGTAAACTTCGATCATTTGGAGGTCTCTGAATAAGGTTCAACTTTAGCGCCAATGCAGTTTTTAGCAGCATAAGTTTAAAATCCAATTGTATTGAAAAATCATTCTTTTTTGTTTTTTTTTAAAAACTGATTCCGGTTTTTAGGATATAAGAATTACATTGGTCACAGGGTGCACCAACTGAATCAAGCTTGAAAAAAAAAAGAGGAAAGAAATACTTTTTCTTTAACGCAACACATGAGCAATGCAATGCTGTTGTCACTTTCAATTTTATTCCACTTACGATAAAATCACAAATTCGCACAACACATAATGTGCACTCTATGCAATTGCTAATTGCCTTCTAATAAATATTTGAAAATGACTTTAATAATATATAATAATAACAGTTATTGATTAAATCAGCAGCATAAATTTGTGCAAAATTGATAAATTGAGTATGGAAATCACTGCGACGATCACTGTTTCATTCACAAGGTTTTTTTGTGTGTGATGAAACCTAAAACCTGACATGATTTACAGGTGATACATTATGCTCTTATTCACAATTCACCCCCTTACCCTCCCCACTTCCATCCTTCAGCCTAAATTTAACCGAGTCTTATGCGTAAAGCACTCTGAAATTTGAGGAAACATACTGTGTAACAAAGATTATCGCCGTGAGACCTCGGTGCATAGCAACTTTTCGTCTTAGTCCTCCATCAACTTAAGGAGTTGTAGATATTTGAACGAAGAAATTTTTGTGTGCATCTTTCATCTTGTATCGGTTGGGTTATCAAAAACAAAAAGAATTTAATGTTTAACATATTTTTATGAGCGGTTGGTTTATTTAAAGCACGAAAGCATTACTATACATTTTTGTTTTTTTTTTTCGCTTTTAGTTTGTAGAATTCATTCAACAATGCATATCATAACAAATCATCTAAGAAATTTTAAGGAGATCATTCCAGGTTTTTTTTTTCCAAAGTTTCAGCTAAACATCAGATAGTGCTCCTTGATCACATGAAAATTTTTATGAAAGAAATTACTGGCTCTTTGAATTTTCTCTGGAAAATTAGAGACGAACGGCTCTTATTATGAGCAATTAACAGAAGAATTTGTATAAAAATACAATTGTTACCGAGAAATTTTCGGCGGTAATTGCAGATTCGAAATCAACATATTCCCATGCAGTGATTAGAACATTCAATACATTCGCCATTAAATATGAGCAAACGATGAAAACTGTTAGACGAGTTGCCGAACGGATTTTCATCTAAATAAACACTCAGAGGAAAAAATTTTTGACGAAATATAAAACTCAATTTTATTTTATCTCTGCTATTCACCGCATTCAACAATGAATATGAGTCAATGGGGAAAAAAGATTCTTCAAGTCGTTAGATGAAAAAAAAAATCTTCGAACATTTTAACCGAATAAAATCAGCACATCATTTTACATTTTCAAATCAAAACACTATTTTAAACTTTGGAATCAATCTTTCGAGAATTTATAGAGAAAAAAAACGTTTAAAAAATTTTTTCTAACATATTGCCAATATTATTGCTCGACGGTTCGAGTTAATAATTTTCTTGTTAGTTTCATTCTTTTAAGTAATACTGCAAACGTTTCATTTCATCATTTCCATTAGCGTTTTTGATTAAGCGATTATAGGCTATTGTTTCATATTTTTCGTGAAGTGCTCTAAAGGAATTTGTTAACGATAAAATTGTCTTCTTTTGAATTAAAAGCTAAATTAGATTGAATTTATAGCAAAGACGTCTCATATTTTCTTTCACTTATAAGGAAATATCGAGTGGAACATCACAAATGCTAGGAGAATAATTTGGTGTTGAAGTGGAAGGCAGATAAGCTAACTAAAATTTCAGCATCAAATGGGACCAAAATTCAAAGGATACTCCATTCATCCGCGCCATAATTCGATTTATGCAAGCGCATCATATTCTCATTTCCTATCCTTTCCGAAGCTCCTATTGTACTCGCGAAAGACAACTTATTAGCACAAAAATCTCACAGCCAACTGAATAGTAGGTCGAAAGTGAATGCATTACTAAATGCAAGATCGAGACGCTTCGTTCATCAACCACAACTGCACTTTAATTTATTTCTCAAATAAGTGCAGTTTCGTGCTCCTTAATTGAGTGGAATATTAGGCGCTGGATTTATATATGGAATCAAATCGAAAAGTATAGAAAAATTTTCTAAAAGAAACGTATATATAGTAACTAGCGTTAATAGATCCAATTAAAGAATAGTTAATTGCATTACGTTCACCAAATTTCTCGCTTACTGAAATCATATTAGTTAACATACGTCATATTTCATTAAATACTATACAAGCACATATCAATGATGTCATATTAGAAATACCAGTCGTCTTTCACTTTAAAATAAATGAATTAAGATATAACGGTGAGAAGGAGACGATCAAAGATTAAATCCCGCAGAGAAGGCTGAAAAACTTAGCCATCTTATTTGGTAAGTTCGACTCGCTTTAGTGAGGAAAAAGAAAGAGGAGAAAAAGAGGTATTTCATAAATATGCCAAATATGCTCCTCACTCTTGACCAATTATTTGGAGGTGTAAATATTACAGTTCTAAGTCTGCTTTTAACATTTTCCTCTTGAGATTGTGTGATTTTTGCAAGTGAACTTTCATTGATGCTCAACGCAGATTGTATTTTGATGCAATCAAATCAACGGTTGTGATATGTTAATTAGCATACCTTATGTTCGCTACCTGCAAATTTGAACATTGCAGCAGAGCGTTGCTGTGCCCTTAACGTTGCCACAATTCGTACGTTGAGATAGGCGAGTAGAAAGAATGGAACAAAAACGGTAAGAATATTACGTAGATAGAAGCGAAATACTGTTCCGTAGAGCCATGTCGATACTAAAGGTGTAAGCATCGGTTCGTATTCGGTTAAACCTGTACAGTTGGCTTTTCGTATCACCTACAATATTATCAGATTAGTTCAACTGCTATTGCTGTCATACCATACTGACAGGACTTTGAGCTGTTCGTTAAAGTAGTTAAAAAATGAAGATAAAACGGCACCGACATGTTTGCTGGGAGGTTCTGATACATTTCTAAAATGTTCAACCGAAAAAATGACAGAAAACTTGATATTGGCTAGTTGCTGATCTAGCGCTCCCATTGTCCTGTTGAGCACCGTTATACGCAATGAGGAAAACCTTACTTTTTTGTGGGTTCACCTTGCACGTAGAAGGCTTAACATACTGGAAAATTTTGCGTTAAGCATTCTGTGAGCGTGAGCGGGATTATAACAGTTTCCGGTGACGACTGTTGTACCATGTTTAGAGATACCCTTGATCAAAGTTGTATCAAATTTAGAGATTTTTGATTAGGACCTCTTGTCCGTCTCATCACCTTTGATCCTTCGCTGCCGAAACCGATTGCACAAGAAAGGGCACATTAATTTTTAATTTCTTCTATTTGAAACCTAAATTGTGGATGCCCCTTTATACAAAAGAATTGCCTTTCATTTCGTGTTCACTTAGAAAAACCATGAAACGATCACAAAATTTTCGGTGCGAACCGAACCATCCCCATTCTTGCATCTTAAAGGCAACGTTTTCGTGCACTTAGAGAAACAAGTAGGCCAATTCGAAAAAAAAAGTTCATCGAACTCTTATCTATAGAACTTGTTCATCTCGCACATATCAAATAAAATTGCTCTCTCCTATGCAAATTTCAGCTCCACTGTCTCAAAGAAGGCGACTCAATGCGGCACGTACAATACTTCTGAAGGTTTTGTAAACCACAATATAGAACTGTAATTAGGCGATAATAAGTCTCACTTTGGCTGTAACAATATGTTAGTGATTGGGCTTTGCACAAATTAAATCAGTTCAACATATAACAGCTAAATGAATATTTCAACGCTACGTTTTTTCGATACCTTAAACGTTTGCTTTATTACCGAAATGACTGCAAACGATGAGAATAAAATTACAATACGAATCGCAGATGAATTTTTGAAGCAAACAAATAACATTAGAGAATCCTAAGGGCACAGCATCTAATTCTGGTACATCATATCAATTAAACTTATGTGCACCACTGAGCTTATCGTATTACTTTGGGTAAAACTCTGTTTGCTGCTACAATCATCCGAAACTCATGAAAGAAGGCTGAATTGAAGAGAGGAAAAGAGTAATATGGACGGGTTTTTAACAGGCAAATCCATTTTCCTCAGTAAATTGAAGAAAAAAATGGTAATGAGGAGGGGTTTTCAATAATAAAGAGCACTAAAGTTTTCAGTCATATAAAATGTCAGAACGGGGGAATTATTTCTCTTTTAAATATCGGAAAGGCAGCACTATAGCCAAGGTTAAAAAGCGAGATCTTTTTGAAGATAAGATCTTATATCATGAAATTAGTAGAGGAATGAAAAGTACGACAACTTGTCCGGATTCTCGATCATTCCTCTCCTTTTCACAAAGCAATCAAATGCAGCTCATACGGTGGGGAAGGAGGAAGAGAGAATCAACAAAAATCTATGCAAAAGCCACCCTCTTTATGAGATTCTAAAAAGTAATGGTAGCGTTACTGTATCAATCATGAATTGCTTATGTCATGCTTACATGATTTCATTCCAAAGTGCTCAATTCGGAATGAAATCAAGTAAGCGACTTATTAGTAGATATGGATTCGCTTTATACGATGTTGCATTGGGATAAGGTGAAGAGTTAGGTGAAAAAATTATTGCTATGTTAATATCCGGAATGATTGTGCTATGAGAAAATGATGCTTTAGCCAATCCTCGTTTTTCCGATTTAAGAGATGCCGTTATAACAGTAGATATCCTCTCTTCTGCACGTCTTCGGTGGTCTCATAGTTGTAGTTAATACTAAATAAGATGTATGCGACCGTGAAAACGACCAACCAATATCGCGTAAAGTACACGGAAGTGACCAGCATGTCAATTGCTATCGCATGTGTTGAGGGTTTAATTAACATGACTTGGTCGTAGTCGACATTGATGACAGAGGGCTTAGATCATAGGAAGCATGCAAAACAGAAGATGAATGGCTTTATGCACTAGCATATGCGAATTCGGTTTATTGCATCTTTATTGCATCAAGCAATTTTTCTTTTCAGAGACATGACCTAGAACATCCAAAAAAACCGAAAAGAAGGAGATGATGGGACCAGAGCTTTTTTTTCAACTGACAGCATGACCACGTTGCCGATCATTACCTAGCGCAACGCATTTATTAAATCATAGCTAATGGATTCAGCTGCGATGATAAGGAGCAGGCATGTGATCATTTGCTGAATTTAAAAGCATTACTGTGTCAGCGAAGCTCATTTCTGAGGTCTTGACATGAAGAGAATAAAAGAAAAGTTGAGACGGGGATAATTACGATGCTAAGTCCGAAATAACTATTACAGATTCGGAATGGATCGGAAATTTTGGCTGGACATAGCGATTTGCAAATGTGCACAAAACTGTCACGCGATGTGCAACTCGAGATATTTCGTTGGAGCAAAAAATTTGATCAAGTCTTCGTTTATTATACTTTTCCGCAAACTATTTGAAGTATTTCCGTCCTCTCTCTTTCTCTCTCCTTCCCCGTCTCTCTCTTGAAACTGAGAGCTCTTTGGCGGGTAACAGGTGGGATTAAAAGTAAATTTGATACTCGCCTACACTTGATCCAGAAATTCCAGGTGTGTCATGTTATACCTGCGTGTGAGAAGATGAGCGTTGCTCCCCCTTTAAAGTATTGCCTCTCTTCCTCTTTTTCTACGTTTCACAATAACATCAACCGCGCAAAGATGAGTTCTCAGTTACAGACAGTAAAGAAACAACAGTCAAAATTACTGCCCATAGTGTGATACTTATGAGAACAACCACTGGATTACGACATGAGGGCATCTGATAGAAATAAGATGGAAATACAGTGATAGAAGGGGAACACCGGTAGAGATCCGCTAACAAATAGCAAACAAAGCAAACAGCGTATTGCGAAATACGTATGCACGATCCACCTTCTTCAGTTCTCGGTTTTCGAGGATCCCTTCCTTCCGGATGCTTTCATCTAGATACTCAAAGACGGCATGAGACAAGACTAGTTGCACTGGATGCATCAAAATTGCATTGCGCCTAATGACTAGTTGCACTGCCATTGAAATAATGCGCCTAATGAAAGCTGAAGAATGAAGTATGACGCAACAATGAGGGGAAGTATCAACGACAAGAAGCGCAACAATCATGAGAATAAATGATAATAAAATCACTTTATTCGCAATCGTGGATAAGATTATCGCAACAAATGCAATACTTCGCATGTTTCAAGGCGTAGGAAAGTATCGCAGCGCTACAGATAATTGAGGATGGTGTGTAAGAAGTTGCAACGATTGAAGATACGTAATGATGACGGTAACCGACCGATCGAACTTTGGTCGGAGACGGAATTTTCAGGTTTCACCCGTCGGAGACGGAATTTTCAGGTTTCACCGTCGGAGACGGAATTTTCAGGTTTCATCCGTCGGAGACGGAATTTTTAACTTTCATCCGAATTTCTCTCGCCAGTAAAATGACTAAACTTTGATCATTAACTATTATTAATCTGTTGTGAGCTAATTATTGCAGCGAAATATTTCATACTTCATGAAAAGATTTACCTGCTTCGTAAAATTCTTGAAAGTTGTTTCAGGCTAGATGAAAATTTAAAATTGAGTGAACAAATTCGTCTAGTTATAGTTCACTCGGAAGTTTATTATGATCATCTATGCGTCAATATAAATGCATAAATTACCTATTTTCACTCATCAAGTCTATTTTTTTAGATTTCTAAATTTTCAAAACTGAAAAAAATATTTCGAAGTATATTTTTTAATACTTCTGATCGGATAATATCTCTCATCAATTTTTTTCTTTTTTTTTCAAAGCACTTAATAAGAAAATTTGTCAAACCCCTCTGAAGTGAAAATTCCAAGCTACTCTTCTTTCAAATAACAACTCAAGAGGATAATTTCGATTTTAAAAGAGAATTGATGAGTGCATAAATATAGGGCAATAATTTTATATCATGAAAGAGATTCAAAATGAGAGTATCATTGAAATAATTTGATTTAGATGGAGGAATATTTTCATTTATGGAAAAATTTTGCATAGAAGTAAAAATTTCTCATAGTTGAATTTTATAAAGTTTTTTTTTCTCATGACATGAAAATGAAATGGATTTATAATCCATTCAGTTCATTAAAAGTTTTCATTAGCATTGTGCATTGAATTGAGTGCTGCTTTATGTTGTAACTGATTTCTTTTATGCGATCATCGCTTTCTTCCCACCTTGAAATTTGCAACAAATATTGAAATCGCTTGAATATCGCTAAAGTTTTTGTTTCACACCTATGTTCATCGGTCACTATCTGTGTGAAGAACCAAGATCTGTTCCCTGTCAAAGGTTTCTAAGCATTTTTAACTATGGATTTGGTTCGCAAGAAGATAACTATGCCTCTTATATAGTGTGTGGAGAGTAATATTTTACCAGTGAATAATGCATTATTAAATTCCATCCGTGTCCATCAAACTCCCCTTAAACTGCTTATAGATTATGAATGATTAAAATTTTATTTCCGTTTCATATTCAAATGAAGTGAGCGACAATATGTTAAATGTTTTTTCTTCAAGAGTGAGCTCCTGTTGATATTGCTCTTATTTGTCGGATGAAGTTATTGGTCTTCACAATCATGTTTATATAAAAGAATCTGAGCTGTTCTTCTTTTCTTTAACGAAAAATTTCGCACTCAAAATCGACGAGTTACAGCTTTTTTTTTGTCTCCAATAATTGCAAAAACATATGCAAATTAGATAAAAACGACCTCGTTCTATTGGATTCGTAGAAGGTGGTTCGTCTTTTTAACGTGGAGAAGGCGTACCTGACGATATGAAAGAACATCACCTGACAAAATAATAGGACGCTATGTAGGTGCATTAGGTGCGGTGTTACTTGAGATACTCAGCCGATTAAATGAGAGCATTCGAACGAATAGTAGAAGTTCCATAGGCTTACCTCGATTTCGAAGACTGCACTTCCACGTACAACGAGCGCCAACGTGAACATGAAAACAGCCAATGCACCACGTTTATTCCTGAACTGTTGCAAATATTTCGATTTTTCGGTGATCAAATAACGCTCTATTGTAGCGAGAATGATAAGAAAGCAAGAAAATGTCATGGAGACATGGCAAAGTGCCAACAATGGACCGATATAAGACCACCATAATCGATTTAACCAAATCTCCTGAAATTAAACAGTAGTGTAGCTAATGATTTCAACTTCAGAATTCAACTACAAGAGAAGATGATAGGGGAAGAGGAGGAGAGACTTCTTCATTAGAGATTACGTAAAAATTAAGGAACGGATTGGTGTTGTATTGTATTCCTGATGGGTGCCTTGAGACACAAAATTTTGTGGACATATTTCCCCAGGCTTCCCTCCCTCTTCTTTCTTTTCTTTTTGTCTCCATGATTAAAAATATTTGATTTTTGCGATTTCAACGTTTCGCGTTAAAATGCGGACTAAGGAATCCCTAAGTGTTGAATGTTGAAATGCTAAAAATAGATTAAGACATTGTTGGTTGAGGAATTTGGAATATGCGTTTAAGTGGAATTATTGGACAATCATATGCAGCTTATTTCCGCACTTTTTTATAAACTATACAGCTTCCTAATTTTTATTGCTTTTCATTTTGTTCATCTTTTTCTAAATGAGCTTTTCGTACGTCGGTTCCTCATGCGTCACATTATTCGTAATTATGACTGTGTGAAAGTTTTACTTGTTTCTTCTTTCACTCAACTCATATAACCTTTCCTCACCCTCCTCAATCCTCCTCTTCCCCCCCCCCCCCCCCGCATTGCTCACCAAAACGTGGCTTTAGGTTTGTCAAGTCGACATTGATCAACGATCGAAAAGCATTTACTTATTTCATTATATCACTCACAAAAAAAAACGAATGCACTTTGTGGGTGATGAAGTAAAACAGATAAGATGCTCGTTAGCGTTGAAAATCAACTTAAAGAGTTCAAAGAATTCGATATTTATGACGTCTTTCACGAGCATAACAATTAAGTTTAACGTTTTCTACGTTGTTAGGATTTCTGTGATTAGTAGATGCGACGAGCAAATCGAAATACCAATTTATATATTATCGAAGAAACGAAACGCATATTGCATTGTCAAGAAAAAAAAAAACATTATACTCTTCGCATTTCGATTGTAATATTAGTTTTTAAATTGTGGGCAAATTTTATAGTGACACCCTCATTTCTCATCAGGTCCTCCTTCTCCCCTCTTTTCTTTTCTTTCTTCCTCCTCTGCAAGAGAAGTCATAATGGGAGAGTAATCATATAAGGATTTCCCGTAAATGATCTGCAATCGAAACGTAAATAAGCATTCAAAAACTGAAAATATTCCGCGAAAAGCACTGATGTCAAAAAATCAATAATATGAGGCAAAAATTTTTCAATTGAACTATTCAGCCGCGAAATATTTTTCGAAGATTGCAAAGGAGTGCACTCATGTGGAAAACGAATTTATTAAGGCAGCAAATATGACGGCACAATTTTGAAAGGATGCATTCAATGAAGTGAGATTATACGGAATGCACATACGGCCAGATGATCAGAAAAGGAACGTGTGGAAAAAATCCGCCTTTGGTCAGCTAACCTTCCGGCAATAGATTGTTTTCGATTTGACATAATGAAGTATCCGTTGTAAAAGTGTAAAATCACAAAGTTTTGACTTATAAATAGTTCTATTTGTTTGTGCGGGCAGTGCAAGAAATGATATAATTTGATTTAGAAGTGGTCATCCATATGGGTCATCTATTTGGATTTGGAAGCGATCATCCATCTGGATTTAGATACGGTCACCTATTTGGGTCTCATGCAACATTTGAATGACCTGTTTACTTTTAAAAAATTTTTTCGGATTCTTTGCTATAATATCAACGATTTCAACAAGAAATAGAATTAAAACTTCATCCCAATCAAAAAAAAGAGAGAAAAAATCCGTTATTTGAAACGTTTTACGTTTATCGATCCTCCGCTCCTCTAACCTTAAAAATTATTGCAGCCAAGTTATTTCGAAAACCAATCCTCCTTGCCTATTTCTTCCTGTCCATCTCTATCAAATCAATACGAGATTTTACGAGTATTTGACACTCTTATTTCTGCTGAAAATCTCATGTCAGCTAATAATGACCATAACTTCAATAATTGTTTTGATCGAATGAACATGGCGATAAAAGATTTCATTTGCATATTTGAAGCAATTTAATGATCAAAGATTTAATTTCTGCGATTGAACGAATTCAATAGCAAAAGATTTAAGTCTTATGAATTAATAAACAGAAGAATGAAAGACTTAAGTCTTGTAGATGAATTAATTTATTAATTAGACATTAAATTTCATTAATTCAGTAAATTTAAGTATAAAAGAAATCAGTTCTTTTGATTAAACAACCTCAAAGATGAAAGAAAGATTTCCTCCATATGAGTGAAAAAAAATTCATAGATAAAAGCTTTGATTTCTGTCGTTGAATGAATTGATGGGAAAAAGATTTAATTCATATTATTGAATGAGTTCATAGATGGGAAATATAATTCCTATAATTAAACGAACTTATATAGAAAACGACGACAGGCTGCTTTTTGATGCGCTGTAATTCGAGGATTTTGCTTTCATATAATTTGAGAGAGAGATGGCGGACTTTTTCAGTTCATCTAACGGCGTATGAGAACTCGAGTAAAACATGCGACTGCGTACCTTAAAAAACCTTCATGTTCGTAACTCACCTGCCAATTACCTTAGTACCTAACTTATTTACTTATTGTCGTCAATTCCTTACTACTTGCTTATTTACTGAAACGTTGCTCACTTGTTAATCAAAGATTAAAGTAAACTGTTGCGTGCTTGCAAATCAGCGAATTGGTCTGCTTTAAAAATAAAAAACAATGAAAACAAAACGACAACGCTCACTTGTAGACGATTTTTGATGATATCCATTGCAATTACAGGTCCATAACAAAATGATAAGAAGCTGTCACTGACCGCTAAGAGACCCAAGAAGAAGAAATGCGTTCGCCCCTTTTGCAGTAATGTACATGCAATTAGTAGATTCGAAAATAAGCTTATAAAGCTTAACGAAGTTCCGGCAACGGCAACAAGATACCATCTTCGAGCTAACACCTCAGGTACTTCACACTCATCCTCTTCGGAAATATTGCTCACATCATCCTCTGAAGTATCCATGACGATATGAAGTGCTGAAAAGCAATTGCTATTATTTAAAGCGAATGTTAAGATCGATTGACATATTTGCGAGTGTGACGCGCATATGAATTTGTGCGCTCATTTGTGAAATGTTGCCATGTCATTTCTCATTTTAATATAGAAATGATTATGCAGTCCTCTTACTTAAGGTCGAAGAAGGCTTTTTCGGCGCCCTTGAAATCGAAAATTTCCATCAAATTTGATGGAAAATATCATATAGCAATTAAAATAACAAACTTAACGCTAGCACTTTAATAGATCTTTCATGTTTCAGAGGATAGGTCCTCAATAGCAACACAGCAAAGAAAAAAATGAAATGGTTGAATAGATCACTTTAAACACTGGGTGGGTGTAAACTAACGGGCGCCTTATTGTTCCGGACGGCAAAGCATTTGCGCCAAAGCATCCCTGATGAGATAGTCCTCAGCGCCAAATTAGTGTGTAAGCACAAATAAGCCAACATTGTTGAAACAATGGAGAGATATAGCAGTGCAGGAATGAGTCAATTGCTGCATAAATTATTAAGAAATATAAATACAACAGTCCATTATTTCTATAGTAGCAACAATGAACAATGAAAAACAACTGACCAGTTCAGCCGATGATGGCTCTCATTATAATGATTTATGGCGATGATTTCTTTCATTGGATGTCATATGCATGCAACACAAGAAATGCGATACGATTCGGACTCTAGTGAAGTTTTCAGAAATGGTGAAGCAAAGTGTTCTGAGGGGTAGTTTTGGTGCTGAGGGCGATCCCACCCCGGATGCTTTGACGCAGCTCTTTTGGCGGCCTAAAAAATTGGACGCCATATAGTTTATACTGATTACCTGCGCCTTGGGCACTTGGCGCCGGCTTCTGACGCAGAGCCTATAGAATTTTTGAGCACAGGTCGAACTGTTGTTCGCAATAAGAAATAATTCCAGAAAGATTCATAGCCGAGAACTTTTTGACCTCACTGACGCTGTGATAAAACGTATCTAATGTTTTGTCACAGCATCGTTGTTAGACATGATTATCTTAGCAAGGTAAAGAAGGGAAACAATCTTGAACAGTGAACAAGTTGAAATATATACAAACCATTTTTAATAAAATTGGATAATTAATAGTAAAAATATGAGTAAAGTCACAGCCTGTGAAAGAGGACAAACCTTGCACACAAGATCAACAAATCAATGAAAAGATAGAAGAGATCACTAAATGAGCAGAGAGATATCATGAGCTAGCAAATTATGCAATTCGAACCCGTGTGCCATTCGATCAAGTAATTGCTAAATGAGTGGATTAACATCGTGGATGCGTGAATTAATGAAACATATCGTCATCTTACAAAGTGCTATGACGCTCTAGCAATCCAGAATATAACGAACTCGAGATTCGAGAACAAGATTCGATTCTCTCGAATAATCAAGACTAATTCAGCGTCGCTTTTACGCTCGCCGCACTTATCGGAGTTCGACAGTTTCACTTTAAAACTTTCTTCTCTTAACTGAAATGCAAATCCTCGGAAAGACATACGTTAAAGAATATTGCTGAACAATTATGAAATTTTTAAAAAAAAACTATCGATTGCGATATGAAAGGTGAATATTTCTCGCCGAATCGTTACAGCAAATACGAATATAGACTCGAAAGAGATGCTGAAACAGTAAGTGAGAAATCAACTTGAAAGAATCGAGCACGAAGAAACTTGAAAGAATGAAAGAAGAAATTTTCTATTAGGCATTCGATCCGATATTTTATAATCTTTAATACCAACGGGTTCTTTCGTCAAATTTACAGAAAATATGAGTTATTTATTCGATTCACAATAATACAAACAACATTTATTGTCTTATTATAGTGGAACGTACAACAGAACCATTATCTAGAGAATGGGACAATAATTAAATCAATCAACATAGAAGAAGGTGCCAACCTTTCAATTTCCAACTGATTTACTCGGATGATACATATTTACAAAGTTGACCTTCCTTACTTTCATTACTCTCAACTCAACTCTATGCACTAAGCTTTGTATGCCATTTGATCATTACGTTATACACCACGTATAAGATGGTTGAATTATATCAGCCGATTTTTGCACCGAACCGGGAGAGGGGAGAGGAGAGGGTAGAGCTAAGCCACCTCTAGCATCGTAGTGTTCTGACTGGCGGCGCGTAAACGGTGTCGGTATAATCTCACGTGTTACGATGTGGGCCACCTCATTGCGTCTAAACGTTTTTAGTTGCTCAAAATAGTAATGTGCTGTTTGGTGTAGAATTTGATACAGTGTTCAGTTTTGTGTAAGCAAATTGGAGGTTGCTCCCGTTTTCTTATTCCCACAAGAGTAAATCGTCGGCTATTTTTGATTGATTTGTTGTTCATGTCATGGAACGTTGTTAGTGAGCCTTCGGAAGGTTCTGACATTTCAGCTAATTGAGTGCTATATCTTATTATTTCAAAAATGCTCGGCTATTATAGCCATCATATTAATCTATATAAACCACATTAGATCTAGAAATTTTGATGATCCGACGTGTTAGGGAGTATTTTCTATTCTAAAATCATATCTAAAAAGACGATAAATGAAGAGACGAATGAAGAGGCAGGTAAGGAATAAGGCTGAGGAAGCCAAGAAGAAAATCAAAGATGGTCGTCACATTTTCCACGTTTGCGTTCTTGAAAACTATTTTCATACATTTCACCGCAACCATATGCAACTCACCTCAATTCATTATCAACAAAATTGTTTCGCAAACTTTTTGTCATTCATTAAACAAAATGAGTTCAATCAATCTTTGATTATTTCAGTGCAAATTGAAATAATCATATAGAGTGAAATTTCCGGTCGTTGAGCTTTTTCTCTAGCACAACGCTGTGTTGAATAATGCATTAATGCACCGTTTAAAATATTCATTTTCGAAATTTTTCACGCCGCTTCCCTTCTTTTCCTCTCCCTCACCACTCTTCCTCATCCATTCTCCTCGCTCTTCCGATTCCACCAACCATAATTCAATCATTGAAGCAATATGACTGCAATCCGCCAAGTATAGGCGCGGTTTCGCACATTTAAACGATAATAATTTTATTATCTCATCGGAATGCAAGAAAAACGCAGAGAACTTAAATAATGTGGCTATAATTTTTTTTTTTTTTTTGATAAGATGCTCAGATGGGATGTTGTTTGAAGATGTGGATCAGCAAAAAATACATTTCCGTTTTTAGGTCGAAAATATTTTCGTATAAATAACAGCAAATAATTTAGGGGCTCAAATCTCAGTCGTCAACGACACCGTGGAGATTTTTGTAGTTTCTGAAGCGTAAGAAATTAGCGAATACACTATAAATTTAAACTGCTCGAAGTTTTCGTTGCATGACTACAGCTATCTAGATCTCGGCCTCTGTATACGTTTACAGATTCAGGTTTCTGCTTTGTTGAAGCCCAATCTCGAGCACAGACTTAGGTCTGATGTCATTTTAGACTGCCGAACCTTCAAGGGTTCGGCAGCCTAAAATGACATTTGAGCAAAATAATTCATCCCTTTCTATTTTTGATGTCCTTTTCTATTCTATCCTATTCTATTCCATTCTAATGTGTGCCGTTCTATTCTGTTCCATTGTATTTTGTTCTATTCTATCCCACTTTATTCTATTCATTTCTATTGTGAAACATTTAACAGGAAACCAAAGTTCGGAGAGATGAACGCGGCACATTTTAAAGCACATCTATATTATACATTTCTGAGGGATGATAACATTCAACAATTATGACAATGCTCGCAGTGAACGTCATGAATATTGCGCATCGCTTTATTCTGAGAAATGCATGCAAATTTAGATCATCTGTCGTCCAAAAAGTAAGGAAACATGGCGAATTTATGAAGATAGAAGTCATGGAATTGACATCGTTGATCACTTCAGCATATTCGAAATTTAGTCGCTCTTACCGTAGCGTAATCTCGATAGCATAGACTTCTTAACGAATCATATAAAGAATCGATGGGGGACCACGAATTGGGCAATTCAACGTGCCAATAGCAGTTCTACCTTTTCCTTAACTTGCCTGGTTGCTATGAATACCGATGATAAAGAGAAAGTTCCTTAGGAATAGGTAGGCAATTTGAGTGATTTCAAATAAACGGCGTCATCAACAAAGAGTCGATACGAATGTTGGGCGCCTCAATCAGAGATAAAACTAAAAACATAAGATGAATGATTTGCGCGCTATATGAGTGCGTTTACAAAATAAAATAGAGTGAAAAATTCATGCGCAAATGATGTTAAATTAAATACGAATTTTGTCACATATAATGAAATATTCAGTGTAGGATCCTAACTCGAAGCAAAGTAAAGTAAGCGTTCAACTCTCTCGAAATGCGCGCCCCCCTGAGGCACAAATATACTTCACCGTTGATAAATGGAGAACGGTCGCAGCTGGCAGGCCGACGAGACAACTACTGACTTTAATGCATCATCTTCTCAAAAGGGCGGCATAACTTCATATAATCTAAGGCATCGACTTTGAGTACATACAATTTGCACAATAATTCATTTGCAATAAAGCAACTATCCTCTCATTATTCAAGCTTAATGTTTCATAAAATTTTCGATGATGGTTCAAAGGTTACCTCCCTATTTGATTTTGTTATTAATCTATGTTATTCGTTTCACTTTTTTTGATTTCTAGAAAAAAAATTCCATGATTAAAATAATCCATCAATGAAACCTATGCAATCCGACCATCATTTCGAATTAGTCATACTGAAGACAACAATTGCAATTTACACGTACATTTTAATAACCGAGATATGACAATTAGAATATCCCGAATGTTTTGTTGAATCTATCGAATTCATATGCAAGGATTGTAGTATTTGTTCGATCGAATAATTAAATTCTTCTTATGTGATATATAGATATGACAATTCATGTGGAAATACGCAAGAGATATTTAGAAAAATTCAGCTTTTTCTATATTGTGAGAGATTTTCGGAAGGATATTTACTAAATTTCTTAGTGAAAATATTATGTGATCCTAAATACGATTATTTAAGCTTTTAGCGTATTAATTATTTGGATCTTATTTGTTCAGAAAAAAAAATAAATTGAAATGATATCGAAAAGATACTTGTGAAAGCATTTCTAACCATTTCGCTATTGTTAAGAAAATCAAATTTGTCTAATATGTAGCAGATTTTACGACATTTTCATCGGGATTCAAATATGTTAGAGAAGTTGAGACGAGTTGCAATATTGCAAATATTCTCGACAACTCAACAAATCCCAGGATTTCTCAAAAACGATATGGTATTGAACATGTAATTCGTCAAAAACCAACCATCTTTACAAGTCATCATGAAAATACTCGTTTTAATGTACCTCGTTCGCAAAACGCATTAAGGCGAGATAATGCCTATGTTTGTCGATAGTCGTCGATCCACCTATCTGGTGCCTTCAAATCAGCAGTCCTTTCAGCTAGGGACAAGAAATCAGTATATATAGTTTACGGCTTATGTGGATCATGTTCTATGCCAAAACGCCTCATGGCACTAAAAAAAAAAGCTCTCGTGCAATTTTGACTCTCCGTTGCGCGTTTTTGCATTGAAAAGCTCTGCTTCCTCAGAAAATTTGTAGGGCTGCTCAAGCCATTGGTCGATTAATGTGCACTTTAAATTAAAATTTCGCATTTTAAAATTTGAATGTTTTATTATTTTCTAGAAATATATGAAAAGATTGAAAGACGTGTCCTTTCGTTCACGCATCCAATAACATATGTCTGATCTTATATGTTCATTTTTGTGCTAAAGAAAAGGAACTTTCATCGGTGGCAAAAGCAACAACGAATTCTCGTTGGCATATTTCAGCCGATTCTTTTGGGAAGTTAGCTGACGAAACTGTTTAATTGTAGGAGATAGTTTCATGTGCAAGTTCGCTGATTCAGCTTTTGAGGCTTCTTCAATGAAACTACAACGTAGATAAATTAAAATATACGTATGCGAGTGTAACGACAAGACATTATCACGCAACAGTCTTATAAGCGTAAATTTACACCTACTCAAAAATCAATTTTCGGTGTTCCGAAGTGTGAAAGTGATACAATTTTGAATTGCTTGCAATAGCGGTATATGCTGCCTTTCTTCCAAAGGTGAAATGCTGTGAAAAATGATAACTAATAATGATAAGCGTAGATGAATTTCGAGTGAATGTGGTGAAAAAAAAAAACCTTTTTGATGAGGGAAATGAAAGAAATGCACGTAAAAAGAAATGGTTTATTTTGCTCATATTTATAAAAAATATTTCCTACAATAACCTCTTGACAATAAAATTAAATGCATATAATTATACGGGGACATATGGCCATTTGCACCATGGGGAAGGTTGATTGCTATAGGTTTCGGCGCCCACTTTAAACCTATTTAGTATGAAGAGAATATGAGGCTCTTTATCGAGTAAATTGTGAAGATATGTTACCCGTGGCAAAGATGTGTTACTATATTGGACGAAATGACCTTTGAAATATTTAATGCAATGCTCTTCTTTCTCACAAGTTCCTATATTTTGCCTCATCTATATCATTTCTTTCCTTTACATTCAAATGAGTGCAAATCAACACTATCATTATTAGTAAATTTCTTGAACTTTGCACATATTTCAAGAGAAGTAAATCAAAAGATGAACGATCGATTTAAATCCTCAATAATAAAATTTTTTGGCAAATTATTGCGTCGATTTTTTGCACTAAATTTTGAAACCAAAAAATTCAAGCATGAAATTTTAAAAAAAGATAAATTCGTTCAAAGATATTTTAGTGTCGTCAAATACTTCCTATAAACATCGAATTTACAAGCAATAACTCAACTAGTGATGTAAGCTACTATGGAAAAATTGGCAACTCATTTTGATAGCACATTTCAAAAATTGCATTTAGCATAGCGCTCTTTTTTTTCCCATTGTGAACTATCAGTTTTCATATATTTTGGGGATGATTTTGATATAGATTCTCTAATATAAAATATATTTATAAACTTTTATATTTGAGTAAAACATTAGCAGAAACGATTTGCATTACTCGCGCATTAACAATTTGGACTATGGATTATGTTGAAGTGATGAATTATTTTAGCTGCACATCCATCATATATTTATGAAGTTTGTTGCGATTTCTTCAAAACATCAAACACCTATATTCTATACGCGTGTAATTCGAACTCTTATTTGAATGAATTTCTATCTGGTTTATTTGCTGGCCAGATATGCAGAAATCTCAAAATACGCTAAAAACAGTAAAGACAATTTCCTCAATAAGCTGTCCACTTCTTCATGCTATTCGTCGATGCCACTCATCGATATTATTGAACCTTTGCTTCGACCATTTCAATGGTTTACCTTTTCAATCGCCTATCTTTAATTAGCCCCGTCCATGTTGTAAGCTTTTTGATGTTAGCCACGAATTCAAAATCATTTCGTAGCAGAAAACTTAAAACTCATATCAAAATAATCTTGATGGTAATCTTACCGGGCGGAGTTGCAATAACTCGCAACGATAAACTTAACTGTTCAACATACTGACAAAGAATATGTGGCAAGGACGACGTATCACTAAATTAATATCTACAGTCACTTGCATTTCGCGTATTTCATTCCTTTTCAATAATAAATTAGCACAAATCTTTAGCCGAACTATTTAGTGATAATCTATGTGGCAAAAGAAAATGTAGGGCGAAAAGTAAATACTATATTACAGTAAGAGTTCTTACTTTCAAGTTAATCTTTGCTAAACGTTCAGCTATGGCTTCAGAGCAACGAACAATATTTTAAAGCTTTCAAGCAAATAATCTCTTGTATTACGTCGATTTCTTTTATTTGTTCTCTTTTGTTTACTAATCAGTCGGCTTATAACTGAGTGAAATAATCTTTTTTAGAGATTGCGTTTAAAAAATATTGGTAAATAGAATATGTACTTCATTTAAAAAATACCAAAATGTCGCTGAAAGAAACCTCATATGAAATTGAACTAAGGCCTCTCAATTTCCGAACAAACGTCCCTGCAAGCAACTCATGAGAGAATAAAAAAAAGCGTCAAGCGATCACCCGGATGAAACGAATGGTTGTGTCCCATTTTTTCGAGATTCCATTAGTGAGATTCCGATCACTGGTAACAAAATTTGTGCTTATATGTCATTGCAATGCAATATGTATGCGAGTAGATTAGTGCCAATAATTTTCACTAAGGGGAAATGCCTAAAGAGACATAAAATAAAGACGCCAATCTGAGATTATTCGTTAAATTTTTTTTTTTTTGGCAATCGAAATCTGTAAACATTTCGATTACCGAAAATAATTTGCGCCCGATCTAAAACAATAAACCGTAATTTTTAAAAAAAAAATCTCATAATAGAAAACAAGCAAACGAGCCGATAATAACTACATTGAAAAAAATGCATACAAACTTTTTGTATGTTTCTATATTACATCAATATAAATGTTGCTTTAATATTATATCCATTTTATAAGTTTACTTCGACGATTTTACTTTTCAATACAATTATCCTAAAATATAATCGCTGAAATTTTGTTTATTTTATATCGAGTTTTTTTGTTGACATTCAATTTCAATGGTTATTATGTAATTTTAACGGTCATTTCTTCAACATCTTTTTTTTTTCTCCCTCATTGATTTCGATTATCAATTTATCTTTAATATCCTAGTGAGGTTAACGTTAAATAATGCTCACAACAAAAAAAAAATGGCAATGACCATTAAAAAAATATGCTATGTATTTTTATAGATTCCTCTATAAATTTTCCATTGGATATTATATACGATGAAATTATGAATGAAAAAAGCATCTGAACGCTGACTATATCCTTTTATAATTATCAAGGATTTTTATATAGCTTTATAGTTATAGCTGCTTTTATAAAACTCTATAATAAACTCTTTATTATTGCACGCTTCCATTACAATCATTAATTATCATTAAAGCGGCGAGAATCATTTTCGATTATAAAATACTAATATACCTTTTAAAGTATCAGATATTCGTCTACACCTTTATATGATGAGTTTATTTGATGATCTGATCGCTCAATTGATCGTTTTATTAAGAAAATTTTTTTCTAATTTCCGTTGAAGAATTTTAGTGAGATATTCGTCATTTCTAATAATGAATATGATAAATAGCTCATCGATTACTAATTGTGTTTTCTAATCATTCTCTTATAGCAACCTTCCTTTGAAAATTTTCGACGTTGGGGGGGGGGGGGGGGGGGAAGGGGCTATTCGATCAACCACAACGAGAGATTCCGATTTTTTAATTTATAAATAGGAAAAAAATGGGATCAAATATCCATTGATTACCTAGAACTAACCTTTTAAGTTGCTATCTCGTTAGCATTAGTGATATTCTAGAAGTTGTTAAAAATATGGGACTATACTCAGTTAAATTAGCTGTCATCGTTTCATCTCCGATCTCACCTCAACGCGCAACAAGCATAGATAAAACTCTGATGAAGGATTACTCTTTATGTTCCTTTGTGTATTAAAGCAATGACTATATTTTACTCATAGGCGCATATCACCGTTGAATAATGTCAGCTATCTAACCTTGCTTGACTGTTGCCATTGCCCATGTCAGTTGCCAAAGTGAATTAAACAGTACAAAAAAAACATCGGTCGCAATATTAATTATCACTACTATTAGTTAAAAAATAATCAACCGTATAAAAGCTTCTCGAAAGTTTCAGGTCCATGAGGGAAGTAATCTGTAAATTCCAGCCTGAAGATGAAAAACTTTCGCAATAAAAGAGAAGAGGAAGAAGAAGAGCATGCACTTTGCCTAAATCTGATGTAATCAGTACGAATTACTCCTATCCAAGTTTGAAGTCTTTTTGAAATTCCCCTACAGAACTGAAATTTCGAATCCTGAAACTTGATCAAAATATCCGCATGTTATTTCCAATAGAAATCACCTCATTAAGCACTACTTATCTCCGTTCCATTATCAAACATTCAAGTTTTTTTTAAAAAAATAAAATATTTATAATGAAAGTGGTGTCTGACTTATTTTTAGCAGAATTTTAACGTTAGTGAAATGCTTAATAAAGTTGGAGATTATTCGAGAAAATATAGAAATACTGCGATGAATAGAAAAAAAAAAAACGCAGCCGATTGATAATGTCACATTTTCGATAATGAAACTTTCAAAAAAGTTCCACCAATCATAAGTAGAGCTGCAGTAAGTCAAATGTAGAAAATGATCAATAGCTATTCGCGCAAGTGAAACTACCCTCAAATAGCGCTCGTTGTCTATATGTGCTATATTGATGAACCGTTTTCGGTTTTTTTTTTCTTCCTCTTCTCTTATCGAAGCGAATTGTATTGCTTTGCATTACCACGGTAAATACCATGAGCCATTTCTATTTGCAAGAAAAATTTCTGCTTCAACAGTCGACTATGTTCATGTGTATGATTATCGATGTTGCAATAATAATCGACGTTTGTTGAATTCTTATGGTCGTTTGTATGCATTGCTGTCATCGTCTAAGACAACCGATTAGAAATAAACGTATTGCCCTATAACATCTCGAATTTGAATATTAATCTTAGTACATAGGTATAAGCATGGATCGAGACTGAAACATGAGCATTAGAGGGGATATGTGAACAAAATTCTACGATTACTGGAGAATAGCATCGACGCAAAGAAAACTGTAGGATGAATTCAACAACTCATGATAAATTAATGGGTGACCGTGAATGTGAATCACAACTATTTATATAACACAAACTTTTGCAAGGAATATTTATATAGGAGGAATTGCATAAATATAACTAATTTAAAAGATATATTGAGAATTGCAATATTGGATGACCCACCAACTCAATGTTTAATCTTGGTTTCGGTGATCATTAAATTCAAATGAATACTGTTGAATTTCTTGAAAATTTCGTTTTTTTTAAATGAAAATCAGCTTGAATTTTGATGCTCTTAAATGATGGTAAAGGTGGAGCAATAAAGTTGAAAAATGAAGTGAACTTAGTGGGAAATTTTTTTTTATTGCTCTGATTTTCACGTCAGCAGATTTCGTGATAAATTTTTTTCCCGTTGTTTTTTCCTCATATTAGCTCTCGTTTTTTTTAAATTATATCGGCATTTTTTTCCGGGACTAATTCCTCTCATTTATCATTAAGCGTTGTGCAAATGTAATAGATTATTTCCCTCATAACAACGAAACAGTGAAAACATAAAACACTATTTATTGCGTATAATAACGCAAATCGGGATAAATTGTTATGAGGAGGCATTCGATGAAAATAAAATGAACACTCAGTAAGAGGAGAGCAGTTTATTAGAGAAAAAATTGCTTCTAATGCAAATTGCTTTCTATTTTTAGTTTTTATGTATAGTATAGTGAGAAAATATCGAAATGCTTAGACGGTAAAAGCGTATTAAAAAATGAAGTCAATTTTATTTTAAAAAAATTTTTAAGTATATTTTAACGATATAACGATCAACGGAAAATTTCCCAAGGAAAATAATCTAGATTTTGTAGAATCTCTACAATAATTTTAGATGATTTAGTCTCGGATGATTTTTACTCAAAGTTCCTGTAAAGAATGCGCAACAAACGTTTAAAATTAAATTGATTTCGATGATGCGAAGGTTTCCCGGATCTTATATCTGGAGGTGGCAATAAGTTAAGGAAATTATAACATGAGGCAAATGAAATGATTTCATGTAAAAAGACTATCGCAACTGCGCACGCTTAGAGTTTTTTACGTGGAATTATTACAGTGCCTATAATTCCATGTTATTGCTGTTAGTTTTCCAGTAGGACTTATTACGATGTGAGGAACTTCCTGTGGAAACCGACATTTTTCCAGGTGGACATATCATAATGTCGGCAATTTCCTATTGAAATCCCCATCAAAAAGCGGAACAATTTTGCGCATAAATGGCGTGTCATTTACCGCATATTATGTCAATTGATAATTTTTCTAACACACATGCGCTCAAACATTTTCATTCGCCGCCTATGCTTGCTGCAATATAATCTACAAAATTGTTTCATATGGTATCTGACCTCACGACTCTCTCTCTTCAGGTGATTTTCTTAACTGCTCGATGAAAGGTTCAAGAAAAAAAGAGTTCAAGAAAAAAAATTCATTGCATATTATTGCATTCTAAGAAAACGTTCATTGAAATGAAAAATTTTTCTCGATGACTTTTTCATTTAAAAAAAATTCCATTAATTTTCTTCCCCTATTCATCAACAATTTTCAATTCATTTCAACTGGAAACATTGATTATCCTTTCGAGTGAAAATTTTCCTATTATGTAAAACTTATTTATTCTTGGAGCGAATCCATATGTTTAGTCGAAATATCCGAATCGAAATTTCACCCTCTTATGGGAGGAAAAAAAAATTGTATTTTGGAATCTCGCTGCAAAACTTACCAGGAGCTTTTATAAAGTATGCTCTAAGCTAGAATTTTTTCAAATCAGTTCATGATAGCGCAAATAAAACGCCGTCACTAAATTTGTATCGTTATGAAAACCACAACGATGAAATGTGCCAAAATTGAGCGCTGCTTAGTGCTTTCCCTGGCGTATTCTTAGATGTCTTACTTCAATTAATACTTTTCAAGGAAGTTTTTTTTTTTCGAAGGGCAAAAATAGAAACGGAATGATATAGATCTTAGTGGGCTTAACTCCCGACTTGAAGAAATTTTTTGCTGCAATAATGATCAATTTTCAAGAAACAAATCCTGTTATGACCCAGTTTCACTTAGGGTTTACCAACCGGTGACCTGTGGCTCTATGGGACCATATCATGCCGGCTATTTCCGAAGTTCTGCAGGTTACGGCTTGAATTGGAGGGGAAATTGCTTCCGAAAATTCTGTGACGTGGAGTGGATGACAATATTTCCTGTTGTATGGAAGATTCGACTGAAGAGTACAGGAGGTCGTTTTCGGATTATCTGAGACAATTTACAGCTTGTTGATTTCTAACGTCAGGTTTTTGATAAGCCGTGAAAAAAACGTATAAAGCTGGCTTTGGGATGAAATATGAGGTGATAAGAGGATGATAAGAGTTGAAATCAGCGTTAGTTTGCAGAAATGAAGTGAGAAGTGAGGAGCGATGAATTTCATGTTTAAATTAGGAGGACAAACATGAACTTTGTGCGATTGAACCTAGAACTGTATACATTACACTACTACGATTAGTACCATTTAGTAGGCAATAAGCGCGCACCGTTTTCGTCGGTAGTGCTTTCAATAAGGTATCTTCATAATTTCCTGTGAGGTCTTAATCCTCCTCTTTCTATCTCCTTCTCTCTCACTCTAAATAAATGTCCGGTGGCTTTGTCGGGATCATTGTGGTTCGTTTTGCTTTGCTGTTCTCATCTATGAAGCTCTTTACCTTCGAGTTTTTTTTTTAGCACAAACCCTCAACAATTTCGTAATTTATGCTCTCAAGTTATAGAGGTTCTTTCCTATTGAGCTTCTTCCATCTCGCCTGTATTCTTAGCTACTGAATGACAAGTCGCATTAGTTAAGCTGTAGACAAAACTCTCTAAATTCCTATAAAACATGCGTAGATTTTCCGAAATTTTATCACCGAATGTTCCAACGCATAAAAATTTTATTTCTAGGAATATACTTAACATTTCCATTTATTTGCGAGAAAATTAATCGAAACAACAATCGTTAAAATAATTTCGATTTATTTTTGCATAATTTTGACATAATTAAATTAAAAATATTGAACGCTTATTTCTATGAAATAACTGGAAATAACATAATTCAAATCAACATATCTGCTGAAGTAGAGACGCAACCACAAGATAAAACAAAAGGAGCAAAAAAAAAAAAAACAAAAGAAGTCGAAAGAATATAAAAGAAGAAGTAATGAAACAAAAGGGAAAGATTATTATAGAGAATATTGATGGCTGGTAATCAGTCAGAAGTGAAGGAAAGGAGGCTATTCGGCATTTACTGGAGAGATATTAGCACGCGGACTTTTTTCTTTCCAGAGGTAGGAGGAAATTTTGATGCGTTACCCAAGTTGGTGGGAAATAAACTAAACATGAATTAAGCGATGTGCAAAAGTATTTCATGATAATATTCATATTTTTTTGTAACTAGAAGTTATAACGGCACTCTTATTTAGAAAATATTCAAAACTAAAGTGAGTGAGCATGAATAATGTTTTGTAGGGCTCTAATTTCATAGGTTCATTTTTAGGGATCATCTATAGGATCTATTTGCATTTTTTTCAATTCGATAATTTCATTATTTATTAGATAAAGCCGTTTAGAGCATTTATTGCAAATGCTATTTTTTAAAGTGTTCTGATGAAAAATTGTTATATATTCTCGATATCAATTATGCTTTTTAATGGGTCGATACCAAACATCTCGAATATATTCAGGCGAACATAAATTTTGATGAGAGATGAGAGATGCTAAACATGAATTCGATGAATTTCAGCGATTAAAGAAGTTGCTGAGAGCTGCAATAACTTTGGAAAATGTTACTGATATGGAATTTGAACGATAGCTTAGAATTCAACGAGAACACTTCGTTCATATATAGTTTCAGATGCAAGTTAACTTTATAAGCACATAAAAATAAGGATCTATATACCGAACAATATGGAGAATAGTAAATTTTTATCAATATGGAGAGCAATAAATTCGACAACAGAAATGGGAAGCTGCCTTTTAGGTGACTAGTCATGTAAACAGTAAAGTACTTGCTGAAAAAGAAGCAGTTCTCTGCACAGACTGAATAGCCATTTTATATCTTTATATCATCAGCACATAGCTTAACCTCAACGTCAGTTGAAAAGTAGTCGGGGAGGTCATTGACTTTTAAAAACTTGTTGTGCTCCATCTCACTACCTATGAAAAAGCGTTATGCCAAAAAAGAAGAGAAATTTTCGCCGGTTGAATGCTGAAGTGATGTTTCTTATGGGTAGTATAAATATGACTTGAAACGATGTCAGAGCGGATGTGTTGATAAGATACCGAGTATGGAGAGGGGAAAAGAATTGGGGAAAGGATGAAAGCCTCTTTTTGAAAATCTCTTTCCGATTAATAAATGAAGCATCAAGTAATTTCAATGAAAAATGATCGCACTAGCTTAAATGATGTAATTTGTGATATGTTAGCAACACATGTGAGCTTAGTTTCAAAAATACTCTACGT
Source organism: Ascaris suum (assembly GCA_013433145.1). Classification (NCBI taxonomy): domain Eukaryota; kingdom Metazoa; phylum Nematoda; class Chromadorea; order Rhabditida; family Ascarididae; genus Ascaris; species Ascaris suum. The sequence continues at coordinate 412,744 of CM024180.1, forward strand.
TATTTTATTTTATTTATTTTTTCGTTTGTTTCATTAAAAAAAATGAGCGGAGAAACAAAAGAAAAGCTGTCGTTACCGTAACAAGGCGACTTCAACCTTACTCATAATTGTACTATGCAGGTATTGATTTATTTTAATCAAAAGAGCATTCGCTGCGAATAAATATATCTTCATACGTATCCGCTTGCCCTAAAGCAATAGATCCCTGATCCAGTTGGCTGCTATGAGGGTGTGGATTCCTAAGTTTGCAGTAAAATTAATCCCAAAAGAATTAATCGGAGTCACCTTGAAAGTCAATATTTCATGTGAGGGCATTTATTAAAATGAAAAAAGCACAATGAAAAGAATGAAAAGCCCTCCAGATATTTCAAATTCCACTTCTATATAAAATTTGCATTTGTTGATTAGCATATATATATATATATATATATATATATATATATATATATATATATATATATATATATATATATATATATATATATATATATATATATATATATATATATATATATATCTAACGATAAGCGAATGTGATATTAATCACATTTAATAATGTAGAAATTTATCACACAATTCAAATATCATATTCATATTTTCTTCTATAGAAAGCAATATGAGATTAACTTCGAAATATTACTAAATCGACGATAAAATAAAAAAAAAATTTGATGAAATTTAATTAAATATGAGAGTCGACATTATAGGGGAATTAAGCGTTATGAGAAAAAAAAAAAACTTATTGATAAATGAATGCTATGATGGATTTATTAGTTTATTTCGCATCATTAATCATCTATAATCATTTGATATTAATCAAATTGTTTCACTAATATAACAATGTAAAATTTATTTTAATAAATAATGGGAATTTTTAAATAGAAAGCAATAATTGATGCTGCCTTGTTAAGTACTTTAGTGCACTAATGGAAAATGAAGCAATCATAAATATGAAATTCTCAACAAAATAAGCGAGAAAAAAAAAGCAGGAATAATTCTGCAGTGTTAACGCGATATTTAAAGTATATTTTCGGAAACATATATATACGAAAAAATGTTCAGCTAAAGAGTGTGCGATTAGATCAAAGCAAGCTAAATTATCAAGAAATAGACTAATTCTCAAAATTTCACAAGCTTAATATATGCTTGAGAATTTTGCGTACACCGGAAACTTTCATAGGTGAAGCTCGATGATTTCTACCACAATTCAACAATTTATCAATAAGTGAGAATTGGCTTTTTAATCGAAATATTGGCATTTCTTACGTTGAACGCGATAAGTTGATGAGCCAATCATATGGCCTATACTCTATGGTCGTTGTTAACGATTGCGAATTTTTTTTTTCGGTTTGATCTTCTATTTTCACGAAGGAATTTGCGAAATTATAAATGCCATAAACGAAAAAGAATATTAAAATACAATTTAAAAAAAGAATGAATATGTTAATGAACATATAAATATGCAAAAGTTAATCGAGTTTGATAAATAACGAAATATAATTCATTCATACGCATATATTAAAATATAAAGCATAATAGCTATGAGAAATTATAATTATAGCTTTGAATAAAATATAATAGCTTTGATTAATTTTTATTCGATTAATGAATTCTAATAAAAATCTAAGTAAAGCATTTAATCTAAAATTATTAAAAATTTTGAAATGTTCATTAATCTAAGCGAATAATTTCATACAAAATTAACGGATTAAGAATGATACATAATATTATCTTTTTTTTTCTGCTGCTATAATATTTTTTCCAACGAATTGCAAACTGAATACTAATAATTTTGCCAATTCAATTCAAAGTTTTGGTTTTGAAATGATAATCATAGCTACTAAGAAATGATTGATTGCAATCGGTGAATATAATTCATATGAAGACTTTTAAATATCGAATATTTAACGCCGTGTTTGTACTCTCTATCGGTGATGAATATCTACAAATGATAATATTTCTAACGAATTGCTCTAACGTTAACTTTAAAATACTTTACAAGCGATTTAATTTATGAGATAATTGACGATTGCAAAGTGAAATAAAATCAATCAGATATTTTTGAAAAATAACTGAGATGCATTTAATAATTTTATGAGAGAGTGCAAACACGGCGTTAAAAATTCGATATTCAAAAGTCTTCATATGAATTATATTCATCGATTGCAATCACTCATTTCTTAGTAGCTAATGAGTGGATATTATCCTCAAAATGTTGATTACCAATAGTTCAACGAATTCGTCAAAAACTACCAAAGAAATATTCCAGTTGAAAATGCCGATTCCTTGGTTCATTTCAACTCGGGGTGACGTTAAAGGAATGTTTACCGATAGAGTTCGTGGGAAAAAATATCTCGGTTTTCATTGAACAATCATAACCTATGAAGTTGCATACCTATGACTTTCGGGCAGTTCTCTTAAGAAAGAAGAGAATAGTATGAGAAGGTTTCGAACAACAGAAGAAGGAAAAATGCTTGAGGACAAATTCCAAGCGTACCGTCAAGCAGCGCTTTTCGATTCTTGTAATAATTGAAGGTAATCGCTGCTTCCCGATTTTCAACCGAAGCTCGAATTAATCGAAGCCATTAGGAAAGGTGAGACAAAATTCATTTAATTTCATACTTTTGCGATGAGCGAATAGATGAGACTCGACTTTTCTCATTATTATGTGCATGCTTTTCCTATTCTGCTCATTGTATAAATCAACTTACTGTAGAAATATTTATAACAAATGAGTTCGACAGATATGCAAGAGAAAAGAGAAAACAAATACTTCGTGTTTAAGAAACTAAATACAAAAATCTCCTTGGAAACAAGGCGTTGAGATGCATAAGGATGGTGACGTCTATATGTCATTGGTTAATGCACCACTTTTGATTTGTTTCTTCCTATAGTTAAGAGATACCCGACAACCGATAGCAGAATATTATTCATGCAGAATATTATTCATTCAGATGAATAGAGAATTGAGGCAGCTTCTAGCTGAATAAACAAAAAAAAACTCTTTCATATAGTTCGCCCTCAAAAGTGTACTTTGAAGGAAATAAATGTCTTCTTTATTCGTTTTTCAATGTTTATTTTTTGAGGGCTTTACTCTATCGATAAGATAGTGTCCTCATAAATAGCTTTCAATTTATTCATTTCGACTGTTGAATTAAAAATTTCGATACCGTCGAAAATCAATGATGTTCTAAATCTATAAATTTAAGTATATAGAAAGAGCGTCCATTTTTGCAAATGAAGTTGCAATGCAATTTGCAATTCGACTTTAATTTCATACCAATTGCATGTCCGTTTGTAAAATTTAAAAAAAAAAACTATATAGCAAACGCAAACATTTCTCCACTTTATGACTCGAGATTTATGTAATTCTATTTTTTCACCGTACTTTTTTTTCAGTTACATTGTATGTATAAATCGTGTTATGAAACACGATTGTATTTTACTGCTATGTAAGCTCATCAAAGCAAACGTTTTTGCACTACTTCTGCAAAATTGCATTGAATTTTGCAAAAATTTTTGCGTGGATTCTCTGATGGTATACCTCTCACAATCTGTTATCGGTGATATTTCAACAGAAGCAATAATATTATAATCATCCTAATGTTGGCTTTTCAACGAATGATGGGAGTCCAGGAAAATAGAGGGAACTTCATTAACTTCTTCATGTCAATTGGGAATTTGCAATGCCTTTCGAGATCAAAACATTGATTAGCGGCTCATTTTGAAATTTGCATCATTTCTGGTATAGCTTTCTCGAGTGAATTTTTCAGTGAAACACTCAGAAATGTTTGCGGCATTGTTTCGAGACAATATCGTCGACAAAATTTTTGCAACATTTATGTATTCAAATAAACGCTTACAACGCTCCAAATAATGCAACGTTGCATAATCCAGTTGCAAAAAAAAAAATCGCAGTTTATGAAAATTGCAAAAAAAAAGTGAATAATTTTTGAAATTTTTAGTTATAATAGAAAATTTTCAATGCGATTATTTTCGCTTTTTCTTGTAATTAACCTATTTCATAAATTTGAACAGGAGGATATTGTAGAGGAAAAAAAACTAGAAAGTAAACTTTTAAAGTAAGAATCGAATCGTGCGAAATTACTTCATATATTGTCAAACAAATGAGAAATTTTCCCATTCATTCGAAATATCAAATGCTTAAAGAATTTTTGGTTTTAACGAAACAAGAGAATATCGAAAAACATTCATGACAATATTACATTAGAATCAAATCTATTGTTTTCAATTTTGAGCGCTTTTTAAAACGCTAATTTTTTTAATGGAAATCCTCGGATGTCCTTTCCTTCCTGTCATGCCCATCGTCATCTCTCTCTCCGATCCCAATTATCATCTCATAGACGAAAACTCTAACCATTGATAGTCGTAACATAGAGTTGATTGATCTCCGTTAGCAGAATTGAAAATGATTCAATTTGAATATTTTTACTCCAAATAAACTTTTGCAGCATTAAATAAATTAGAGGATTGCTGCATTTGCAGCTTTCTATTATAAATGAAATGCTCAGCTAGCAAAACAATCATTATAACGGTAAAATTTCGCCTCAATTAAATGATCACATATCTAAGTTGGGTATTGAAAAAAAGATAAATCACTATTCAAAATCTGATGAATGATTGCATTTAAAATTTGCTGAAAATAGTCAATAAAAAAATTATTTAAATCTCTTGTTTTTCGGCATAAAATAAAAATTAAATGGCATAAATTTTCCAGAAGATTAGTATTTGCTGCCAACTTATAATAATCAAAGAAAACACTACCCTAAAAAAATATCAGCCCGCAAAAAATACAATTTTGCATATACTTGCGCAAGAATGGTTCAGCATCTATAAAATAGCTTTCGTATGCTGCTTTTATTTGGAATTAGCCTTGTAAATGCAAAATTATGAAATCATTTAATTTGGTCCTTGAAATCTCATTAAAGATTAAGGCCACGAATTCGACGAGGTCTCGCCAGCTTCGCGTCAAAAAAAAAACCAAAGCTTGAGCGGTCACGTATGGTGATGCTTCATCTTGTTAGAACAATGCCTCCATACTCCGCTACACATTTTAGAAAGCACCAAAACAAAAACGTCGAATCGCAAAACAAGAAGATACCGGCCTACTGCCAAGCCGAAGTAAGAAACGTGGAGAATGGGATAAAAATAGGATGCCTGCCAGGGCATCGCTTCATATTGGATTTAAAAAATCATGTCTCCGTCACTACGCGACCGTTACCGTGTTGCAGCTCATTTCAGCAACCCGACATCACACTTCTTCATTGAATCACAATTGTTATACAACTGCACTTTGAGAACATTATTTCAGATAGTGCAACCGTTCTACGAACTCGGCTATTGAATTTTTAAAAGCATGCAACTTTTATGCCATTCCGTATGTTGATGCTAGCAATTACTGATCAACTAAAGCAAGAAAGGATGAGCAAGCTTTCACCATACAATAGATTCTTCATGAACATGTATCTGCTCTTCTATCTCTAATAAAACATTTCACACTCGCAAAAAAAAAGTCAAACTGTTTTCTGATAAGAAAAAAAATGTCAAATTCAACAGAAAGTGTCAAAATTTATATAATATAAAATTTCAAAAACTATTCACAACAAGAAGTAAAGAATTTTTAAATCATTCAAAGATTTTTCTTCTATGATTGAAAAAAAAAATTCAGAGAATTCTTAACTCATAAAATGCCTCAACAATTCAATCAAAACATTTAATGAAAATTAGGAAAATTATTTTCGAATATAATGCAATCTGATATATTCTTTCAAAAATCCCTAACATTATTTGAAAAAAAAGATCCATCAGTTCATCAAGGCGCTGATAGTAGTGAATTTCGAAAAAAAAAAGAAAGCACTCAATTTGTACAATAAAAACATTTCCAAAATCATTTTTTTTCCACTCGATAATGCTATTTATGAGAAAATTTTTATTAAAATTTTATTCAATTATTTGAATTTTTTTTTTGAGAGTATCGTTCAAATATTTCACTATGAATGCATCATATTACCCGTGATAAATTTCAAGTCAATATGGTATAATGATGGAAATGATCGTTTCATTATGCAATTGCACCGCATTATTCTTTTACCAATGATTATGTTATTTGTGTGTGGTGCACTAGCAAATATGAGAATACGAATTTCAAATATTACAACGATTCATTTCTCTCATTTATTTGCATTTGTGCAAATATCTTCGGGCTCTCTTTATGTGAAACGTTTCAGTGTATTTGCATTGAAAAACTTTTTATAACATTAAAGTGTGTGCCCATTGAAAAAAAAAATGCATCAATGCATCCAAGCGATAGGCTTCATGAGATTGATCAGCGATCAGTTTATGAAGATATTTTGAACTATATATTTGTAGATTTCGATTTAATTACGAGCTTGGCTAAAAAAACCTCAAAAAAAGCTGTATGTGTGATTTATGCATTCTTTCAGGCGCGCGACGAGAATCCTTTAATCCTGTGCATGGTGCTTAACGATGATATCGAAAAACGCAACAGAAATCCTACTTGATGTTAAAATTGATGCTGTTGCTTTATATTATCGACATTCGACGTATATCAAATAATTTACAAAGAGGAGCGAAAGAGGAAAATAAAGCATTAAGAAATAGAAAAAGAAATGGCATTCGCCCCACTAATATAATGAGTTAATAAAGAAATTTTTTCACCGAATTTTGTTGATGAAAAAAAAAACTGCTTAAAATTAGAAAAATTTTATTCAAAAGAACCACGATGTAGGAAATGCTAACTTGAGCGGAAAAAATGAGCTTTTTTTCTCTATGATTCTTTAGAAATGAGCGAAATAAAACCTTAGCTCACTAAACCCACTATCTACTATTAAAAAAAAATTAAATGCCCGATCAAAAAAATCCGATGTCATCATTAGTCGATGCAGCTTTAATTCTCTTGAACAAATTTCCGCCTATAGAGTCACGGATTGAGGGACTAAGCATGTCTTTGCACCATTGCGATTGGTTCTGATGTTATATATCTGAGTAATTAAACTGTACAAAATGCCCCCGTTTCGATACATTTGCAACAAACGCTCACCTAAACGCTGATATTATCACTGATTATCTATCTATGAGGAACTTTAATAGCGACGCTTCATGGTTGGAAATATCTAATAAATAAAATGTGAAATTCGCTTCAATATTATATAAAAAAATTATTTCCTTCAAAATAAACAATTTCCGATCAATTCCACATGCATATCGATGATCGATATGCATGTGGAATTGATCGGAAATTGTTTGTTTCAATATGAATCACGTGAATTACGTCATATTACGTCATATTCAATATGAACTACGTGAAAGTGGAAACTGATTCAATTTTATTTCAAACCACATCAATTCAATGATATTCTACTTCAATGGCGGTTGTCACTGAGGTGAAGAAATATAAGAGTTTTATTGAACTAAACCATCATAGTTAAGCGTTACAGCATTAGACAATAGAAATAGAAGCACTTCCAACAAATGGTAATGTATAGGGATAAATCCTTCTAAAGTTAGTTTCTATAGGGGGAACAGTGAGCAAATGAGTGTGTCTGCGTCTATGTCTGTATGTATGTGTCTGTATATCTTTGTGTATGTATGTATGTGCTTTCGTTTGTTTCATAAACTCCAGGAGTCGCACTGAGTCATTCGACTGCACCATTCGTTGCTAGTGCGCAATCTTACTGCTATGCTCCATAGCGCAATCATACCCCCCCCCCCCACCCCTCCTGCAGCCAACTGAAAAAGAAATGCTTAGATCACATTTCAGAATTCCTTTTGTTATATCGGCTAAGCGACTAAAATCAGCACCACTAAAACAGATTTGCAAAATAATGGAGAATTCATCGATAAAACACATCTAATATTACCTACTGCATTTCGATCATAATAAACCTGACAATAAAATAAACCTGTCGAATGAGATGAAATATCGATCGAAAAAATCTGTGAGCAAAAATGGCTAAATATGCATTTTTTAAGTTCCGCTTCATAGGAAGAGTTTAATTTTCCTACTGAAGTGGATAGCTGATTGATGCAAATGTGAAGAGCTCAGACGAGCGAATAGATTCAATGAAATTTTCGCTTTCATATCTATCGTTATGACTTAAAATTCGCAAAAAATACCACTCCTTCTTAGCAATATTGTGGATCATTTCCTATGCTATTACTTAGGTGAATTTTCTACAAAGAACTAATCGGATGCAATAAAAATTTGCAATATAGTTTAAGTATATCTATTTGCACTATATGTGTTTGTGTTTGTCGACTTGTCCGTTGACCGATTATTTCCATCGCCGTTTAATAGGCGCCAGACTATTCCTTATTTTATTAGAAAAGTAAAGCAAATTGCCACATCAAGTAAAACTTCGTAAATCATGCTGAACGTAAATTCCCACAAATTTAATTTCATTCATAAACGCGAGCACTCACCGACAGACTTCTGATTACCAAGCGGACAATTTACCAATGAGCTATTTCGCACGCATTCGTTAAGCATTTTTTTTTTTTTGTTGCTAACTTCGCGTTAATTTAACTCTGCGCACTGTTCGTCTATATTATAAAATTAGCAATTTTTATCAAAATATTGATTATTAACTATGCGTGAGATAATTTGAAGGTTGAATGAAATAATATTTGAAATAAATGAAACAAAGAAATTTAAATTTCATCAATATTTAAAATATCTACATATATGAGTGTGCGCATATCTATTATTTTCCACTAATGAGATTCGTCGTTTCTTTTATCAATCATAGTTGACCATATCAAGAGATGATTTGCATAAAAATGCTAATTATTGGTAGGATTTTTCTTTTAATCAAAATAAAGAAGAGGAATTTTCAACGACGATAAAATTTTTCAAAAATTTGATGAAATATTTCATTCATTCGTGGAAAACAATTCATTCAGCATAGAAATCTCTCACTCAAAAGGTGAAAAAAAATTTTTTTACGCTCTCATATAAATCATTTTTTCGAATAAAGCGGATTCTATTCCAGTTAAAGTAAATTCTTTCACGACATTCTCCCATGATAAAATTATAACTTTTGTTAAGCATAATAAAAATTTTTACACGCAATAAAAGCCGTTGCAAAAAATGTCTTCAGATTTATGTGAAGTAAAATACAACTATTCAATGAAACAGAACTTATTCTATAATTCAGATATTTTATTCAAATTAAACCTATTGTTTTATTTGATGATTTGGGTATGAAGATTTGAATGTTTGCCATAAACGGGAAGATTTTATCAACAACCTTATAGACCAACCTGTGCAGCATTCAAAAAAAAACTGACAACTTTGTTTCGGCTCCTACCTTCGAGCATACCACTTTCATATGAACAAATCATTCATCGGATATTTTCTGTCACTGCTGAAATGAATTTTTCCTACATATGAAATATCTGTTTGTTTGCATAAATGCCACTGATAAAATGCTTTATGTTGCAAATATTCTATTACAATTTTCTAAATATTTCCACTTATTCACTAGTGTCATGTGATGCATTAGCGATACGTTGATGCGCATATATTCCCTCATCAAAAATTAGATTCTCTTAGTTCAGTTAACATCATTGAAGGTAAAAGTAGAGTAAGGAATAATTAAATATGAAGATAATCATATCAAAAAATTTGTGAATCACATAGAAAAGAAGAATAGAATTAAATTAAGTGAAAAAAAATTCTTCGACGAATGAATTAAGTGGGGAAAAAAAAAGAAAGAACCCTGCCAGCGGAACTAATCCATGCGCATCTCACCCATCTTACCAAACATTTCAATTGATTCTCAGTGAAAAATAAACATATACAGCATAAAGTGATCGTATGTTCACATCTCGAAGTTCTTTTTTAAGATCGCAACCAGTGCAACATAAAAGTCGAACGTTTAGCAGCTTTAAACTCTAGCAAGCTTCCTTTTAAGCTGATGACTGAACCTTAGAAAAGGTCTATGACATCGTCCTATGATATATATATATATATATATATATATATATATATATATATATATATATATATATATATATATATATATATATATATATATATATATATATATATATACCTTTTAGTCGTCATATATCAAAATTATTGTTCGAGCTGAACCAAGCTTGAAATGGTTGAATCAGCATGTAGACAGTCAAAAATGTGAATATGAAAATGCATGGCCAGTGAAGACAGATCTAAATGCTCGATTCCTCAAAAACTTTATTCGTATTCAATATGTACATTTCAACCGGTTCGATGATAGTTCAGTGTATACAGAGGTACTCAGACACTCAGACAATATGTATGACTATAGCTGTGTTTGAGTATATCTATATTCGAAGACACATAAAGACCTTCGAATATAGATATACTCAAATACAGATGTAGTTATACATATTGTCTAAAAACATACATAATAATGAAGAAACCGAGTTCGGTGCCGCTGTCACCGCTACAGAGGATTTTGGCTTGTGAAGTTTAAGCGACGAATACCATTAAAACACTTTCGTCATCTACAAAGTGACATACTGCTCGGTACTTACTCAGGTTGGTAAAGACAAAGACAGGAGTAGCGGTGAAGATTACACGTGTTTGCTTCAGGAAATCACAGAAAAAAGCAACCTGGTGAACCTTGGGCACAGAGTTTGCCAGGTTTATTGCAAATCAAACCCCATAAGAAAAAAGTGAAATAAGCCAAAAGTAATGAAATGAAAAAATAGGGCTACAGGAAAGGAATAATTAGGCACAGAGAAAATAAAATCGGAGAAAACTGTGAATTAGACTATAACGATGAGCATAATTGTAATTAAATAAAAATGTTCTTCGAAAGTGAATTCGGTAGGAATAAGAAAGAAGCAGTCCTGCGGAAAGATGATGAAAGCAATTTGCGAGTGGACACCTGTGTAACCGGTAACGTTTCATTACGAAACTTTTTGTCAATGATATGTATGATAGAGTGATTAACCATACGTGTTGAAATGTAAAAGGCGCATATCTTTCCAAACAGAGAAGAAATCATCGGGGCCACTAGCTGGCTGAGTTGCAAGTGATACAGCATTGGTCATAGCAATCATGAGAAGGAAGATGAACGAGAGCAGACTCTAGTCCTGCTCAGCCTCCTATTGCCTCCATAGTGACGATGGTGAAGGAGGCAAGGAGAGAGCAAAGAGTGCTAGGAATCACACAGTACCGAGACCGTTGCCTGCCTTTATTTGACCTGAGCATTTTCAAGGTTCGAACGCTCGCCGGCGAACAAGCCATCGATATCTTGCTACATGAAATCCGTGACATCCGGGTCGGCATCTTTGCAATCAATGAGACGAGACTCGCAACAGGACTGATCACAAAATAGAGCGACGGCACTCAGATTCTGCTTGATGCGGCAAAGCGACGTGTTCTGGGTATTGGATTCGTTGTGCGTCCGCAGTCAACAAATAGAGTCATCTCCTATGGGACGATGCTTTGAGTACTGTCCGAACTGATAGCAAATTCACAGCAAAAATCATTGCGGTTGCGCAGCTACTCCAACAGCAAAAGACGATGATTTTGGATGGCAACACGAAGGATTTGGCGCTGTAAAGCAGCAAAAGTCGGCACACATGATTGTCCTTGAGCATTTCAATGCGAAATAAAATATCGGACACTACTTTGTGGAAGCGAGAAATGAAAGAGGCTGAAGACTTGGTGATTTTGCCGAATTTTCCAGACCCTTTGCAATGAATTGTTTTTTAGTAAACGAACCTAGAGTAGTTGAACTTGCCGAGCGCCAAACAGAGCAAACGCAACGAAATCGACTTTATTCTCGCAGAAAAGAGAAGACTCTTTAAGGATCTATCCGTATCTTATAATCGGCCGAACGCGCAAATTCCGATCGCCGTCTTGACACAGGAAAGCTTTGGATCTACTTCAAGAGGGAAGGAAAATTCGCAACAAAGTAATCTGTCGCGACAAACTGATGCAGTTCTCGTGAGACTCTTTTTTTGCGAGTTGCTCTATCCGATGACTGGGATATTCCGAAAGTAATACTGATGCCGATTTAAGGCAGATTTCTACGTGAGTAATAAATATGAATCTAATGTACTTAGAAGACGCAAATGTGATATATAATAAGAAACGTTTATAATTTTTTAAAGGATATGAATGGTGCCTTCGAAAGGAAATAAAAGCTCAGAGCTGAACATAAGAAAAAGAAAAATAATATGGGACTGCAGCAATTTCAAGAAGAAAATGCTAAAGAAAATGGCAATTGGCAAATTTAGTTTGAGAAAAGCTTGGAAGGAAATCCAATTGTCCCTATGCATGATTTTAAGGACATTTATTGACAACTCGGGTTGCTGAGAAGCCGATCGAGAGCATATGGAAGAAATTTGCAAGAATTGCTACAAACAGCTTATTTGCCAGTTATCACAGTAAAAAGTTCCGACTCAATAAAATCACCACATATCCGTATCGAATGTTACATTCAGAGAGGTCGGAAAATAATGCGTAGCATAAGGCAAAGGAAAGCTACAAGACTAAGTCAAGTATATATAAAGGAGATACGAGCCGGATATGAACAACATAAAAATGCACTGAATCCTCGATTCACCTTGTATCCGCAGTCACGATGATACCGGAAGAATGGAAGAGGCTCCGAATAGTGATGAATGTGAAGAAGAAAGACTACGAAGTTATTTGCAACAACTGCGCAATATGTTTGTTAAGATTTAAATGCGAGTATTTGACGCACTGATAGAGGTTACGCTCGATGAGAAATTCAAGAAAAGAGCAAAGAGGTCTCAGTTGCTGCAACGCAGTTGATCAAGCAGCCCAGGAAATACGAAACTGCTCTGTGTCTAAATCGCGTCGATTTCAAGGAAGCTTACTGCTCCATAGAACGTAAAGCAGTACTAAAAGCTCTATCGAATCAACAAATCGAACCGATGGGAGTAATCCGAATTACTGAAGATTCATTGACAAGGTCTTATATAGAAATTATCTCGTTTGATAAGCCAATAAAAATAACAGTCGATAAAGGTGTGAAGCAAGCAGAATTTTTACTTGAAAGAATTCAGATGCACACTCGAAGGCCTTATTATGGGATTTGAGGACAATAGAGGGATGCATGGTATTCATGTTTTTCCAATCCTGTTATGTGCAGACGACATGGTATTCAATGCAGAAAACCCACAAACTTTGTAGAATTTGTTCAATGAACCATCTTGGTTAATGCTTAATGAATTCAATAGCAGTATGCAAGAAATTGGGCTCAAAATCCATTGCAACAAGGCCCAGTCGATAAAGAATGTGCACTGCACTGGGTTTGACGTGAAGCTCGAAATCAAAGCGTCCAACTTCTACACAGCTATGTCTATGTGAGGCGGAGAGGTGGGGGAGGTGGGGGGGGGGGGGGGGGGAGTGACACAAATGGGCAGCCATCTCGGTGTGGGAATGAGAAGCAGAAGAAGAGCGAGGTGGATATGCCTCATAAAGTTCAAGTGATATCTTGACGGACAGGAAGATGCCTCGCCTTTATAAGCAGGTCCTTTCATTATTGTTGTGTGAATGTGAAACGCTAACTACAAGGCTTGCACAACAGCGAAATTATCGATGACCCAACTACCCAGGAACGTCGCAATTCAGTGAAGACCAGCGATCTCATTCTGGTACAAATGACATCAGTGAAAAGAATCACGATATAAAGTCCAACTGAGCTCTAATATGGCAAGGATGAAAGGCAATCGATGGACAAAACGGACTGTCGAACGAAGCCGGCGAAATACAAGAAGATCGGAACGGCAGCGCTAAGATGGCAAGACCCGCTTAATCGCCTAAGTGGAATCACGTGGATGCGCCAAGCATGGAATTACAATGGATGATATAATGTTGCCAACTGCGTCGATGGAGAGGAACGAGTCGATGAAACTACAGCTGCAAATTCGCTTATGTTTGAGACACTCGAAGATAACGATGGTTATCGACTGGTCAAATTCGGCTTTCGTTTTTTTTTAGTTTCTGGCTGCAGCTGAAACCAGGCTTTCCCTTGATCGATTTCGGCTGATGACTGGACCACATTTCTAAAATCCGGCTGGTTTCATACGGATTTCGGTCGCAACCAAAGGCTTTAGTGTCAAAAATGGTTGTAACTTCTTATATATGCACCTGACGCCAAAATATATTCAAAAATAGATCGCCTAAACGACATTTTCACCGATTGATATATTTTGCTTTTATGTTGACATTGATGAGTGCTTTCCACATTTATATCAGTTTCGTCCATTCATTTAAGCTACATCTATACTTTGATTATTTCCGCTCTGAGAGGATTGGCGATTTCTTCTTTTTGCATACAGTGGTACGTCCATTTTGTATTTTCATGGCTTTTATGCGAGTGGGCAGAGTGTTTTTGTGCCTACATCACATCCATTTTTTGCTCACGCTGATTCGTTTTAGTTGGCTATAAGAAATTATTCAAGAAATTTTGAGCGACAGTTGGGTAGATCTTATTGCCGCATATCAGAAATAATTTTTTTCAAGTTAGAGCGGGAATAAAATAAAGCAATTTTATAGACCTAGTGATGAAAATCATGAATATTATCTACTATAATTTCATCATACTCCCTCATGTGCACCACGTGAAAAATGTGATAGCTGATGCTTTGTCGTGTTTGCAAGAAAACGCTTCGCCGTGTTTGCAAAATCACTTTCTGTCTGAGTATTTCCCACTCTATGGCATATGGCTTGTAGTGGCCACATAAGATCGATTTCTCTTCGCATACGTCTCGCCGTTTTTTTCGCGTCTTCCCTAACGTTCTGGTACAGAAACGATTATTATCTCCCTTCACTCTCATTACTGAGTTATTTATCGAATAACTTTTCCGGATATTTTAGCGTAGATCAGGGTGACTTATTTCCTTCTCCGGTGCGTTTTTGTCCTTTGTACGCTCGGAAATATGAACCTTTCGGCATCGTATGCAGCTTCGACGCGAATAGCTTAGGTTAAGCTGAATGGACAACTGAGCCTCAGCGGTGCCCGAAATCCTCGTGGAATGCCATTCTCGCCATGAAATCATTTTCAAAGAAGATGAACGTTCGAAGATGCGATAAAAATGCTGGAAGGACAAACTGGCAGAATTACTAACGATATCAGCGATTGCGAAAACAGGATTTGCGGAACGACCAAGGAGACTGCAACGAAAGCCAAAATCGGTCAAAGAACAAAGCCAAAAAATGTGACTTAAAAAGAGGCAAATGACAGTGCGCTGCTGCATTGAGAGTTGTGGGAAGGATTTATCGTTCATGAGCCCATGCAAACCATCAACCAGTGATTTGATCAAGCATATTCGAACTGTTCACGAGGAAGATGCAAATTTCGTCGAAAGCAGCGTTAGAAAAGAACGAAGAAGCTACTTCATCACCGTCATCCAAAGCGATTGCAAAATTTGAGTGCGCAAACAGCTCGATTTTCTGGGAAAGCCTCGTTACTGTTCTTGGGTTCCTTGATAGAATGCGATTGCTCAGACAGGTGAGTGGACTTATTCGCTGATTTTAAAAAGAAAGGCAAGAGTTCCCAATACGAAGGCATCTACGGCGAATCTTTGCGAAAGGGCACAGATGATTCAAGGCACCGAGGCAAATCGTGACGCAGTTAGACACGAGCAGTGCCGGAAACCTCATTCGTGGCGCTTCTGGCGGCTGTCGGGTTCAAATGGAAACGACGTTAGGCGTCATTCCATAACGAGTATCATGCTCGCGAATCATCCCGCTGTCCTCGAAATAATGATTATCTGGACAGGGAATAAAGCTTGCTCTCGTCGAGACAAAAGTGAGACAAACAATGAAGCTGCTCCATACAGCGAAAAGAGCATTCGAGGTAACAACGAGCGAACGTGATGCTTGCAGCGACGAACTGCGCAGATCCAACTCCGACTTTGGGCGAGGACTCTATGATACTCATGGCAACTGAATGCGAGCAAATCATTTGACGATATTCTGCCTATGTCTTGATATTTCTCCTGCTCTTCGACAACGCCGACGATCATCACTGACGAAGGCGAACGACGAGCCATAAAGAAAAATAAGAGTACCAAAGCACAATTCATATTTCGAGTTCCTTATATTTTCGCTTTCGCTAAATCCTTCAAAGTGCTACGTGTTCGTGAATACTTGCTCAAAAGCACTTAGTGCTTCGAATCGACCTCCCAGGAGCAGATGCCTCATTTGAAGTGCGGCTGGACAAAGCTGGCAGATCGACCAAGCGGCTAGACACGCTTTCACGAAATGATGTGTCACATGGCAAACATTGTAGCTAGGCGTTATTGATATGTCTGGCAGTAATTGCCTTTGCAGGTCGAGTTCTGCAAACATGTCACGTGATATATCGCTGTCTCTGCTCCAACTTCGCTTTTTACAACCCTCTAACATAACGTATTGTTCCTGCACTGTCGTAAATTGGGGATGGCGTTGAGGAGTTGGCTGGGGTTGCCTGTACCTATCGATCATGTTAGTCTGACATATTCGAATAACTTCAGCTTCAAAGCTTAATAACATGTGCCGTACAGCGCTTTCAGCTGTATGTTTAAATCTCTGCCGATTGTGGATAACTGTGCCACATTGGCGGATAGTTTTTAAGAGAGTGCCAAGAGATTCTCTCGTGAGAATCTACACTGTCGTTTTCATCATATGCAAATTGCTGAACTCAACAATCAACACCTTATCCATTATATGCTTCCCCCTGTCGTTGACTTCTAAAATCCCTTTTTATTCCGTTTTTTCCAACGAACTTCTTCATGTCCCATTCCACACGGCAGCAGTATTATTGTCTATTTTGTTTTAGCTACTTCCAGGCTATTCGAAATGTGCATCGATTTCGAATAAATCGGCGTAAATTGCGACAGCACTGACCAAACAACGTTCTACAGTATCCATGCGAAGTCGACTTTTGAATGCAACTAAAATTTCATTTTCCACGCGAATGCTTTCAGTTCGTAACCGAGCGGCGTTTTTGAAATTCGGATGGTTGTAACGGGGCTTCGTTTGCAACAGAAAGAGATTTCCATCGGATTACTTTCAATACCGGAAGATCGGCAGCGCCAATTCCAATGTCGACTACGCATAATTGCACACAAATTGGTCGACTTTGTGGCATTCGGCAAGCACAGCATTGTGAGGATTGCCGAACGGACTAAGTTTTGCTTCTTATCAGTGACATTCTTTTAATGCACCAAATGAAATGGTTTTAGCGCTCAAGACGTTTGAACTGATAACGTGCGAGGAAACATACCAGACGGCAGGCCCAATATGCGCTTTTTGCAATTTCATAGGAGAGTGTATCGAGCGGGCACAAAAATATTGAGAGAACGGGATGAGCGAAACTAATCATGCATTAATTTCCGGTAAAGTTAAACGACAATGCGTCATTTGAGAGTGTTGAAACGAGTGTTTAAAGGTGGATGAAAGTCTTTATTTGTGATGTTTTCATTCAGAATTTCTGCATGAATTCATGTTTTCAGCACATTGTTGCACCGCATGAGCTCTTTGACCGTTTAGCATAAGCTGATATTTGATTCTTCAGTTCCTAGAAGAAACAGCCAACTGGAAATCTCAAACGTTGTAACCTAGAGCTGGGTCAGGAGTTTGGTTACCTGCAAAAAACTTACTCCTAATTCCGGTATAACGACATGACTTTACGTTGATAATATTGTTAAAATCCTCTTCTTGCAAATGCGAGCACATAAGCTATATTTAGTCAAAGAAATAGCATCGAAAGATTGCAATAATATATTCAGCGAGTTTCGCTTCACGGTTGAAAAGAGTGTGAAAAATTCTTTCTCTTTATGAGGCGACACATCAAAAGTATCTTATAAAGCGCAACCTTTTGAACCGGCTCAATGGCATAGATCCTCACAAATTTTTTCGGTCAGCACAGCTTATTTGCAATCGGTTCAACTGGCGCAACTTGATCTAAACCTATTTTCGATCGATACAGTCGTTTTCGAGCCAGCGGCTCTATCGACAACATTTTGTCAGAACCGATTCGACCTGCTCAGTTCGTTTTGAACCAGTTCCACCGACAGTTGCCTCTGAACCGCTTCGGCTGGTCCACTTTACACCTGCCACTTATTTTGTGGATTGTGACGGTTTTCAAAAAGTCGAGCTTCCCCTGTCCTTAGTCTTGCTTTCAGTTGCTCGAGCTGCGTTACATTGTTTCTGAGTGGACTAGGCATCCAATTTTTTAGTCGTTCGTCGTTGATTTCTCGGCATCTAGCCACTGTTATTAGCGACGAAGGTAAATGGCTACCTATAAGCGCCCAATATGCTACGTAATTGCTGAGAAATGCGCAAGAAGAAACAAATAAATTGGTACTCACCTGTAAATAAGTTTCTTAAGACCTTCCATTTTTAAACATCACTTTGGCTCAATATGAGGTCATCGATCAGCTCACGCTTTTATTCTTTTAATCATCGAATAATTTTGATGTCAAAAGTACTATGAAGTGCTGGGAGAAAAATGTAAAATGAAGATCAATTTGCTGAATGCTTTAAAGTAGACAGTTTTATTCGTTTACTGCAAGTATATACTCCTTAATTTCTCATCTTTTAGCTCATAATAATTGAAAATTTGAAAACGGTTGGATGATATTTGATATGAAGATATTTGCATCGTAAGATTTCTCAAAAAAAAGTGGCAAAAAGCGAAGTTTTAGAGGACAAGTTTATGATGACATACGACGATGTTATATTGTAGTAGCAAAATCTCAATTTCCTCTCCTCGTTTTTTTTTTACTAGAGGAAAATAATCGTCGTGCTGATTGCACTTCCGAAGAGAGAATAAATCTTTCCACTTAAGAGGATTGAGTATAAAAGATAATATGTTTGCAATCATACAATTACCACTAATCAAAAGCAACAAATTGAATTGGCTTTTTTTATTGCTTCAGAATTCGCAACTAAGAGATCATAAATGATTTGGATTCAAGCGATAGCTCTTCAATTGGGGTTTACTTTCCTATAAAATTTCACATGCTGTCTAGTCGATGAAAAATCAAAATATCATCTTTAGAGTCAACAAAGTACACCAACGGGACAACTAATGCTTATCATTGCAGATGAAAAGCATAGTATGTGTTTTTTTTTCGCCTGCAAATTATTGCATCCAATATGGTATTCATTGATGAGGCATAACGTTTTATTTCATACACAATAAATTTGCAACAATATATTTTATTATCACAAAAGAGTGGATTGTTCCTACAAAATACTGTTTAGAATGGATCTTCGAAAGAAAGGATACCAATTTTTTTAAACTGATATAAATCATAACCATTTTGGTTAAATAAATTAAATTATTACTAAGATAAAGGCTTTAAATCATTACTATTTATAGAAATTTCATGCAACAGTGAAATATTTATGTGGGCATATAAGTGAGCATAGTGATTTTTTGTCAGACATAACCATACGGAAAAGATGAGGATCTTAATCATAAAAGTATATCGCAATAGTTTCAATCCTTATACTTTTAGGTAAGTATTGAAAATTCTCAGATATTGATGGCATAATATATTCTAAATTCAGAAATTCTGGTACTACGAGATTTTGGCTCAGTTAGTTTTATTATTTTTAGTGTATGCAGAAATCATAACCACTATGTTAAGGCAACAAATACTAAAGTCGTAATTAATTGATCTAAGAAAATCATCTCGTTTGAGCCGATTTTTCAGAGATAAATGGCTAAAAACTACGAGAATGAAAATTCTCAACAAAGAAACATAGATAAATTAGGTATAGACAGATATTTGATACCGACTAATGATCGAGATGAAATGACACCAAACAGAATCGTTCCCTCAAATTTCAAGGACACCTATCCATCTATAGTGGGCAATTTCTCCACGATCTGCTGCATAATGAGTATATTCCAATGAGGTGTTTCGACCTCGTCGATATGGAAGGTGAAGCATGTGCTTATCATCTTCATCATCAAAAATATTAGCAGTGTGCATAGCGGGAAAGATAAAACATTATGGAATTATCATATGATGAATTTGATACTCTAAGAGGGGATTATCTTCGCTATCGGTTACCTATTGGCTTAGAACTGTGCATGATCAGTGATGCTGTGACGTTTTTTTAATCGAAATGTTCATGTAATGCACGTGTAATTTGTGTGCTTTTAAATTCCACTCTATTTTAGATTGAAGTTCGAATCGAGCACAGCCAGACTTTCCCATACAATTTCACCCTTTCGACCGTAGATGAAATTTGCAAAAAGAGCGGTGAGCCAATCAAGCCAAAGATGGAGGAAATCGTAGCCAACCATATGACCACATGGATCCTGGCCATATAAAAGAAGTATTTGTAATCTGGCTATGCAAGAGGGAAATTCGTGGTCGTCATCATACGAAAGAAAAATCCGTGACCCCTTGCAAGCAGTTGTTTTTCAGCTTTATATCTTTGTCTTACATCTATATAAGCAGCAACTTGAACCTAAACTGTACATAGGAGCCGTTAATTCTCTTGTCGTTAATTCTACCTGCACTTCACGGTCGATTTTATCCTGTTTTTTTTTTTTCGCAGGCGACAAGTCGACATCTAACTCCTTTACATAGAAGAGATGTCACTACTGCTATTAAAGTAGCGTAATACAGGAGGACTGCAGAGAGTATGTCATGGTCGGTTTCATCCATTTGCACTTTTTTTGATTATGAACTCTGAGAAGTTTCATATATAAATCACTTATTAACTCAGTCTCGAGCATCCCTTTCTTAAAACTTCTCTTTGGTGGAAATGCGACCAGAAAATAATCCTCGACGCATTTGGTCCTTTCCTTTCTTCTCAGAATGTATGATGGAAGAGCACTCTTATTTCTTAGAACTAGGAAACGAATCTGTGAGCTATACAGCTAATATTAAAATCGTACCCCATCCATGGCTTCGAATTAGAACTGAAGTTTCTTAGAAGGCGCATTGATGACGCTAATGGTACTGTTTCTTGCCGTGCAGAAGCAGTCACCTGATAATTTCGTTGGAGAAATACAGGCGCTAAGTGTATTTTCATAAATTATGAGCCTTCTCTCATATATCAACATGTTGATGATTTTATAAAGAAGTGAAATGAACGTTAGAGATGAATGCAGCGATTTCTTGGTGCAGCTGATAATGGAAGTGATGGAACATTATTTGATGATAGGTAGCATGAGTACATTTTATCCGGTAACGACTGCATACAGCGAGAAATAGCCAGAATCCACGAGGTCGTGAATGGGCCGCCGGATGACAGTGCTTCTTAAAAATGATATAAAGTGCAGTCCAACACAGCATTTTCCCCTGGCATCGTGTTCTCCGCAGAAGCAATGCAATGTCATGGAAGCACTGGAAGGTAACAAATAATTGGTGAGAAGGGAAGAATGTGGACTGCAAAAGTTTCCAGAAGAAGCGAAAATTCACGTTTACAGAAGGATGATTGCTTCTTTTTTATGGCAATAGGGATGAACAGGGAACGCTTTCCATAAGCTCAGCTGCTTACATACGATTGGAACCTCGGAAAGTAGAGAAGTGAGTGAAAACTTCTTCGGCGCTTCGAGCAGCAAAGTGTGCGAAGAAACAAAAGTGAACGAGAAAAGCACGCGGACGCTCCATAACTCCCTCCCAGCAGAAAAATGTAGACAAAAAATTTGTGTAGAAAGGTGAGGTGGAGATCGGTTCTTTGAATTAAACCGATGAATCAACCTAAACATGATGAGATAGATGCAAGAACGATGCGACGATGCGCGAGAGAGAAACGAACGGAGAATGCAAATATTCTCCTTTTTGGGCATTTTAAAAACTACGCTCACCTTTAATGTGTTCACTAAGTCGATTGACCTTACAGATGGCTCCAAAGACTTTCGGTTACCTTGTGGAACTGATTGGCTTATGAGCCGTTATTGTTTTTCGTTCTGATGCTCTGAAAAGAAACGAAAGAATCAAATTGCTTCGATGGTTATTTTGTGGATCATACTTTCACAAGAGAAGAATTTTAGAAAAAAAAAGGGAATACGCGAGATTTAGAGGCCAAATAATGTGGACATGAAACTTTTCATTCCCTGATAATCAGAAAAACACTAAATACACAATCCTTATTCGAACAAATGAAGTGAATACTGGAGAACGATTTTTTTTTCATCCAAGCGGTTCCGTAAAACTATTCTATACATCCCTGAAATAATCGGTATTTGATGAACAAGTATTGAGGTCTATTGAGAGTCGGAATTATTCACAGTACTCTTTTTTTTTGTCAAATATTACTGCAATCGGTCGACTCAACATGAGCAAATATATATGTTAAGAGCATATGCTAGACACCTGACACGTTTTTTGCACTCTACGTCTTAATTACTTGACAATGAAGTGTTCCTCACCAGCCGGTACAAGGTGGAGAGGAGAGAATGTCAACACAAAAGCTTGACGAATTGTTTTTTTTTAAACTCTATTTGAACAACACGGGAAAATCTAAATTTAGATACGTTCTGCGCTTGGTTTCTTACTATCATAATCCAATGCTGATGCATTAGTAAGCCATTGTCATATTATCGGCTACAAGGCATTCATAATCGTTATTCGAACAAAAATCCGCCTGTTTCATATCGTTCTCACCGATTACCAACACATCATGCTAAATATTTGCAATCTGGTTATTGATCATTATATAATTTCTTTCTAGGCGTAAATAAAAGGGCTTTCCTCTTCTCTTTTTTTTTCTTGTTTATAAGCGTGTTAGAAAGAAAAACATTCGAAGCAAACGATACAAACTGGTAATTATAAGTTGATTGTGGAGTTCGAGTTCCCTTCATTATCAGCGTAGGTGCTGAAAAAATGATCAAATATCTTGATGATGTTGATAGTGATGTGAAATTTGAAATGAATGATCACACATCACTGCTCACAAATAATCAATTTCCGTCGACATCAAACATCCTTCAGTGAACTTTTTAACTTTGGCCGCAATGCCTTTCCATCCCAAAGCTTAGAACATAGCGCGTTTCGGCTCCGCTTACCCAGTTTAGCGTGTCTACGCAACGACGATTTGCTTCAAAAAGAGAGATAGGTGCCAGCAGGTATTATCATTGGAGTTTCCCCCTGAAATAATTATCATCGAGGACCCCTTCATACACAACGGGTATATGATTCGCAGCAGGTGTACTTAATGATAGAGTAATTGCGAGTGTTGGACGGCTCTGTCTGTGCATGCATCGTCCTACCCCCTCCCCCCCCCCCCCCCCCGTTCATCTGTTACCCACTTATTTGCATACATCAATAGCAATCAACACGTCCACCCGCTGTAAACTGCTTTGCCAACGAAATTCTTATGTTTAGCAGGAGGATTTTATCCAGCAACATTTGATATGATCTCAAGACTGCCAACAAATTTGCATATCTCATAGGGGTCTAAGAGAACCATTGCCCGTATACGTAACAATGTGTAAAGTTTAATGATATTTTAGAGTTTATTTAATTTATAGATATTCAAGGGTATTTATTCGTTTCAACGATAGTAGTACTCGAGCAAATATTATATATTACAGTTAGAAATTTAGACCCGTGTTTCGACAATCGTGAGAGGTGGAAGAGGCTTTTCAGTGATTGAAACCTGTAGAAATCTCCTGGCCATTTCGGCCAGGATGACTGGAAACGTGATCACGGAAATTCCATTTTCACGAGAATTCAAGAAATTCACATTTCTGTAGAAAACTCAAATTTTTTAATGTCAATATTTTTGGGACTCTAAACTTGTAATACGAATTGCCACATTCTTTTCGTAAATCACGTTGCAACTTTTCGATGAGCATACGTTATAATGCTTTAGATGCGAGGTGCATCTAGATTACTGCAAATAAAAATAGCCGAATATAAAACATATCATATGAGAATCCAACTTTCATCTATCAAAATTTGCGGCAAATATTCCAAAAAAAAGAGCAATGATGTAATGAAAAATAAAGTTTTAAAAAAAGGAAATGACGGATTTATGCTAAAAGTTCCCCCATCCCAACGATTATAAGTGAAAACGAGAGAGAATATCCTGAAAAAAAATTTTTTTTTTAATAATTGAAATTTGCAGAGAGAAAAGAATTTTTTAATTGTTAGACAGCATGATAGCATTGATAAGAAAGCGATAATAGAGAGCGCCAAATCTGCAATGAACTTCCAAGTGGAGCAGTTTTCCCTCCTCCATCTCCATCGCTAACACTACAAAATTATGACGACCAGATGCGAAAAAGAATGAGGAAAACAAGAAAACAGAACTAGAAAAGAGCTAACACGATGCATAAATATCGAATTCAATCGACTTCTGTTCTGCTTAATCAGCACAATTAAATATCTTCACTGTGTTATTTTCTTTTAATTTCTATGAGCCTCACATAGCAGCATTAATCGTTGCAATTATTCTGCTAAAAAATAGTTGCTTTCTGATTTTTCGAAATCCGGTGCAATTGTATGGCAGAAAACGGTGCTTTGAAAGTTCTCTCAGATGAAATGGGAAGAACAAACTTTCGTTGTGGACAGCGTTTCCTTATATATATATATATATATATATATATATATATATATATATATATATATATATATATATATATATATATATATATATATATATATATATATATATATATATATATATATATATATATATATATATATATATATATATATATATATATATATATATATATATATATATATATATATATATATATATATATATATATATATAGAACTTCACCATTCCCTCATCCAAGTATAGTTGATTGCGTCATTTAGACAAAAGCGCAAAATATTCGCAAGTTTTAGATATAGGGTATTTATAGAGCACTAGACACGTATCATATGAATGTTCAATTTTTTCTGTATTCCTCTTAGGCCATTTCATATGGTGCGTTACTTTGATAGAGCGCCTCTTTTGTTCCTCAAGAAATCGAAACTGCAACAAAGAGGAGTTTTCTGATGACCATAATTTCAGTGGGGAAAAAATGAATATTGGAATGCGATTGAGGCGTTATCATCGGCCAAATAATGCCTCTCAGCGAAAGTGCACTTTTGCCCAGATGAAATACTTGCGTAAAGCACGTGAAAAGTATTGTATGAACTCGTCGATCTTTGATGTCATTTATTTAACGCATCATCACAAAGATCGTGTTCAGGTTGGATTTCAAACCTCATAAATCAATCAGTGAATGAATTCTCTTAATATCGATTCTTTCTCACCTGTTTTCTGTAGGAAACACTTTACAGGTGCAACGCATTCACTCGTCCATGCCGTCATTTTCCCACTAGGCTATTCCCTCTCGCGTGCTTTGTGCTTAAAATCATGGAATTTCTAGTACTCACAAAATCGTAATTCTCTTGTGAAGACCAACAACCAACGACTGTGCTGTTTTTCTTTTTTTTTTGCTTCTTTCAATTTCAAAAGATCTAACAAGACGACTGGAATGCTTACTGCAAGCCATATGTGAAAATAAATTAATGGAAGATCTAGCTGAAAATTTATGCGCAAATTTGAGATTTTCGAAAAAAGTGCAAGCTCATTGGACTTTTTTACTTCCGGAAAATGCACAGCCGAGCTTAATTCTCTAAAATTGCTGCATACATAATTTTTAATATCCTTTTATGTGAATTATACGCCGAATAAAAAAGAAAGTGATAAAAAGAGAATATTAACTAGAATTATTTCTCGAATAAGGAACTAAAGTTTTTTTTCGTTCAAATGAAAAATTTTTAATCAATTTCAAATTGAAATAGCGGATATTACTTGATAAAAAAAAACAATTTTTCAACACTTCGATTGATTAATGAAAACCTATATGAAGCACAATTTTCACTATGCATCGTAGTCGAATCTCTTCCTTCTTTTTTTTTTTTTTTAAATAATAAGAACCCTCTTGCAGAGGAATAATCCTCTTATTATACGTGGGAAATTATCGCTATGATTTAGTGAGCGGCTTCATTTCAATCATTGCATCTGAAATACGAATAGCGTTCTTTGCTTGGCGCGCTTTTTTGAAAAAATAAGAAAAAAACGCATAGTGCACAAGATTTGGTCACTCTCTCAAATTTCATGCAATGCTATGATGGGGTCATTTGCGCTGTTTTGCAAGTGGATAATCTCTTATATGGCGATTAGTATTCCTCTACTGCAATGTTGACAAAATGAAGCCAGTCGAACAAAATATCTCGTTCACATTAAGAAAAAAAAAAGATGTCCGCTGAAGACAAAATTTATTGGGATGGCGCAAGTGTCACACAGCGAGACATATTCGGAGTCATTCTTAGCCTTCGAATAGCACAGATCTAGCAATAAGCCGCCCACGTGTGATTGTATAGTTTCCTTCTGTCCTTCGTTCAAAGGTGTTCTTGCATTGTCATGATATCTGTTGGCATTATTATCGGCCAAATGTAGAACTTATCAGAAATATCAGCAAACGAAAAAGCGTAATCAATCTCATATCACTGAAAGATGAATGATATGATTTGCTGCAATCCTTTCTATCCATTAGCACATATTGCTTTCTCCGACTCCTTTCCTGTTTGCGTTGGATGGTTTACCAGCGCATTACCTGTCCCGTTTTAAATAGCCTACTACCTGTAAAAATGCCCAATGTTTCCTTGTACCAATTGATTCAATGTACAATTGGTGGATGAAAGATGCTCAAAATTCCAATGATAATTCCGTTCAGGTCTCTTATGTCCAAATCACGACAGAAGTTGACTGTTAGAAATGATCAAAAATAAATCGATAATGCAGGTCATATTTTGCGTACTGTCTTCCCGGTATTGGTTGCCAATTCTAAGATGCTATAAACAATGATGATAATATTGTGCAAAAAAAGTTTGCATATTGCCTTTTGAATGTTATATAGAAGGCATATTTCAGGAAATTAATGACGCCTGTTTAGCTGTTTACTATTTACAGGTAATATGCTCAAGTTTTTTGCCTATAGAGTTGGAATATGACCTTTTAAGTGTTGAGATGTTTCAAAAGTTTTTCGAAAATTCGCCCAACGAGAAATTTAAAATATAACCTTTAGGAGAAAAACATTGTGTGTGTATGTGTATGTGTGTGTGTGTGTGTGGCGTCGTTTTCGTTCTCCTTTATGCGTTCTCCTTTCAGTCTTCCTTTCCCAGGTCCACTCCTTAGTCCCCACTCGCTTCGACCCATCCTTATCTCAAGCTATTATTCGATTTTAGCGCACATACACGCACACTAATAAATTCAAACAATTCTCTAAGCTTGCCAGTCGTATTGAAGTGTTGTTTATGAAACTCTTGAAATGTTTTCAATAGATCAGTTTTTAGTAATAAAGTTTTTTAACCTAATTTTTATATTTTCTGCATATTTATAGCAATATCCGACTTGATTTATTGAACTACTATCACTGATGCAATTAGAGGCGCCCAAAATTTTGAACTTTATAGCACATGAGTATTTTTTGGTGTCTCAGTTGTGTGATCGGCATGTAAAATTCGCATATATCAACACTTCACAAAACAATAAATTGCAGTTTATTACTAGTGCAATAAAAAAGTGATGACTATATCAATAAATAACAAATGATTGTGTTAGACTGACAAATATTACACTAAAAAAAAAAAAATAAATTTAACACATAGTTGTGTTATATATTACAATAACATAAGATAACTATATAGAAATATTTAAATGAGCTCGCATTATTTGAACAGATCATTTATTGATAAGTTCGTCACAGATGAGATCGAACTCTAATTGCATGAAATCGATACACGAGTTCAATGTGATTTGTACTTGTGCAAATAGATATTTACATGCGTATCATTATTTACAGTTTGTTGTTTCATACACATAAGTTCACGCTGATAAGCTTATGACAACAATTCCTAATATAGCTCAAAAATGAAGCATATTTTCCAGTACGTTTCACTCGTTCCGTATTAGATTAGCTTTCTACCATTCCCCCTCCCCAACCCCCCCCCCCACTGCTTTCTTAGGGTTGTAGTTCTTATCTATCGGAAAGGTTTATCCATAAAAACCTCTTGATGAAGACGGGTTTTCGAAATAAAAATAGAGTCGCCGTGCTGACTATGTGGAAACTCGGCGTCGTTTTATACACATCGAGTGCTGGAACTTGCAACGTAAATAATATAATAAATGAAACAAAATATATTCAATTGACGCTCTAAACAATATTTTCTTTCGAAATGATCCTCTGCCTCGATCAGGACGCATATTCCAACGAACGCTCCGCTCAGCGTGTGCAGTAAAATTGCTACTGCTGTTGCGATGTTCCCACGATAGCAGCATTGATTTGCAAAATTAGTAATAGAAATGCAAGCATAACGCTTGCTTGTTACTCATCTATCACGTTCTTTGTGGATGTCGTTTCGTGGATACGTAAGTAACATAGTCTCTCATGAATCAGGCACCATTTCGTGCAATTGCAACTTGCTTTATTCCACCTAAACGACCAGTATGAAAGCGATCGGCGGTCAATCGACGACGATTATGATGTTGAATTTCCGATATATAGGTAGCATTCATCGTTTGCGAATGATGACCAATAAATCCATTTGCTAATGAGATATCATCAACAGACATAACAATATGGATCATTTGCCTGGATTATGCGTCGTCCAGATAAAATGATTTAAGGACTTAATAATGAGCAAACAATTAGCGCTCACCACAATAGTTTAGTTCTATAAGAGAACTAGCATGATGGTGCTATGTCGACGAGGTTATATATGCGTTGTGGAACACGGAACATTATGGTCACGCCTACTTCGGAGTGGCCACTAATCAATTTATATTGACAGAATGTAGCGCATTTTGGCAATTCGCACGTTGATCGTCATTAGATCGAAGCGAAACATCAAACGTTATATTTATATGCATTTTTGCAAGTTTTTTTTTTTTGCAATAATAAATGCTCATTGCAATAATGCAATAATAAATGCAAATTTATAAACTATTTCTATGTATGCGTTTAGAGGTATGCTTGTAAGTATGTATATGTGCCATCTACAACTTGCAAACCACTAGAAGTAACGCCATGGGATTCGAAAGTTTAGACTGAAGATATTCTGCATCATTGCTAACCGAATCTTTAAAGGTTTTCACAAAAGCGAATATCACGGTAGTTCCACATCGTGCGTTTATAGGCATCCGTGCAGCAATTTCAATTCGCAAAGCATAACGAGCCACCGAACATGTGTGATTTGATAAGCGAAGTTAACATGGAGAGATACATTTATTTGTTATCTTCGAACATCCAAGAAGGATGTTTTGTTGCATTCTTATTATTTCTTGTACTTTAACCTTCAAGAACGCCACTGAGATAGCTTATCAGGCCACAACGGATCGTAATCTTGCATATTCGAGTTAGGAGTGATTTGCACGCAACGCCTTGAATCGCTGTTGAAAGATATGAAGAAATAGCTGGTAAGTCGACTTGAGTGACCGGTCCTGCAGTCTACCAAGAAGGTTTTTCCCTGTTGTTGAAATACATTTTGAGATGTACGCATCTATTGATCTCATAACTATCTAAGCAATAAACGGGAATAGTAGAAAGTATACCATTGTTGATATTACAAGAGATAAAACTTCCTACCTTAAATTACATCGTTTTCGAATATGGTTCTTATAGGGGAACATGCTTGGTATTAACTATCGGCCACATTTCGAGTTATAACACTCTACTGTGTTATCCATAAGAAGCGATTTGTCATTTTGATTGACTGTCAATCAGCCGCTAATATTTGAATTCATCCTCAAAGCAATATTGACAAGAGATGTTTTTTTGAAAGTGGCATTGCATTGATAACTACAATTTCTTCACTTTTCTGCATTTTATTGACGCGGAATGAAAAATTTTTGTTTATACGTTGTGAAAACGAATTCGTTGCAATGATTCTAGATTAGACTGCTTCTCCAGTTTATGATTGTAGCTGCATGTCGATTATAGGTTCGGTGCGACCATGCTGCTTGACTCCGTCCTGCCGGCCGACTTCACCTCGCATCCTCGCCGAGACAGCGACGGTGGAATAAGTTGCAGTTCTACTCCTGAGCAGGAAAGGTGAATCGAATCGCCAGCACCCAGCCAGACCCTAAGCCCCCCTAACCTTTACATGGCTTAACAACTTCTCTTTTTAAGCGGTGTCGATATAAAGAGCCATTCATTCGTAATAAATTCTTTGTTGGTAATACAAAGTAAAGCGAAGCAAAGCAAGCTGTTTCCAATGTTTTCGAGTAGATTTCAGCAATGGAAACCGAACAAGGGAGGAGCAATATCACTATGATGATGATGTTTTTTGTGAGTTAAAAATTTCCCTGGGAAGTAGTTTATTGTTGCTCCTTTCAGGTTATGCGAATAACGGAGAGGTGTTTTCCTCTCCAGTCTCCAAATATTTTCCTACTTGCTCATATTTTGCTGTTTTTCATTCTTTGCTTTGTGTAACTTTCTTATATTAACGTCTTATTTGCATATGAAAATATTTGTATCGTTCTCATCCGATGCCTTCAATTAAGGGAACCACGAAAGGTAACGTTTAAAAGATTCATTAGATATAGCAAACATACTACAATACAAGTTTCAATACTATATTTCATATTCGTTCATGAATATCGAAAAAACTAGAGGCGTTGAAAATTTTTCGTGGATTTTACAACGGCCGAATTCTGCAAGTGGTTTATTTGTGGAAGGGTCTGATGTGTTCATTCCGATTGATCACAATATAAAATTTTTCTAAAACACTTGGATTGAAATATTTTATTTGCTTTTGATAGCTTCTGAAAGTGGTCAGATAAAACTGCAATTTTTTAAAGATACGTATCGTGCATACTAATACAGTGAGATTCTCTCTCTCACTAAATATATATTCATGAATTTAGCACACAAGGCAAAAATACAAAAGCACATAGCGAGCGAGCCATTCTGTGGTGTGTTTGCTCTTCGTCTGAGTGGGAAAATTCAGAAGATCGATTTTATTTGATTGTATTTTATAAAATTCCAAAAGAAAAAAAAAATTTTTTTCCTTGCGTTTCCCCTTTAGAATATTCGAAACACTGGCAGTGTCATACTTAGATATCAACGGTGAGGATTTAATACATGTAGAACTGATTAGCCTTTGATACAATCGATTAAACGCACATGCCAAAATATGCGTGATAGGAAACATCGTGATGCTTTTTTCCATTTTATGAATATCATAGGCGGACTTTTGGAGGATAGAAATGATCGTTCAATGTTGCAATGTACTCGAGAAGGGAATGTGTGTCGTTATAAAATTATATACGCATGTATTTTAAAGCATGCTTAACATCATTCATAAGTGAATACAAAAATAAATGCAATAAGTCGTATGGAGAACTTTCAATCAGCTGATTCGTTAAGTTATGTGCATTTGAAATCTGTAATTCTCTCATTAAGCTGTCCGCAAACCGTATACGATTCGAGAATGCTCTTCAAGTAGAGCAAAAGTTGATTAAATAATGGAGGGTCTGAATCATATGGCTGATGATTCACATTGGCACTACTACTGCAATACTTTTAATGAGCTCGAATTTAGTGCTATCAGAATGCGTTATGACAAGAAAAATGAAATCCGAATGCTTCTACTAAAATCCATCAAACTCGCAGTCAGAAAGCCTCGGTCTCGTTCGTCCACATCACAGTTATGCTGGTCAACTACTTGTTACAAATCTCACTAACGATACTATATAATTTTTCCTAAAATTTGTCACATGCTATTCATATCGTTGGATTTGTCTAACTGAACAGATGCCTTCCTTCGTATGTATCCATATTCTCTCTTGTAAGCCACATTCTACGGTCGGTAGTGCATTTTCATCTTTACATATTGTCTTGCTTTATTTTTCTAATATGCTTTCTATCCATTTTTAATTCCTCTCTAAATATGTAAAACTATGCTGATACTTTCCTCAAAGCTGCACCACCATTCTATTTCCGGCATGATGATATTTATTGCAGCTTTATACACTATTATCTGATGGTTTTATTTTATTAGCATATAGAAGTGTTCTTCACATGAAACTAATCAGGTTATTTTTCATCAGATACCTCCATGATTCAATTGTAATATTTGCATTAACATTCACGAATCAATTCCTTTATTTCATATGTTGATAATATGAGTTTAAAAAAAAGCATTCAAAAATTTCATAAGAAAATAAATTGATTTATAAATAAATGTATTACAGTCGATTTCTACTAGTTTATTGCTGAAGATTTGATTAGCAACAATGCTTTCATCATTTCTCAATCATTCTCTTATTTCAAAAGAAATCAAGCTTATAACGAATCACAACTAAATAAACTTTCAAAAGAATTCCACATAAATGGTGAATTTTTTCGACTATACACATAAGGGAAGAATGAACCCTTTTGGGAGGACGGGGGGGGGGGGGGGGAATAAACCTCATCGTATAACTTTAAATGAAATTGACTTTTTTTTGCAGTCTTTCATCGAATCGCTCCATCGAATTACTTCTTAAATTCTATTGTATAGTTTTGAAAAAAATGCTTATGTTATGATGTGTGCAAAGCTTTTACATGCGCAATTTTTTTCTTCATTGTATCGGTGTTATTTTTATAGCATCGACTAGATGAACGACGCAGATAAGTGTGTTCTCAACGCGATTATTTCTCGTTATCGCTCATCTGAACGTTAATGAAAGAAAAGAGTTCTATTGAAGGGAAAATAAGAGCAGTGAAAATCGGCGCAAATGTCTTCATAAAAATTTATCAATTGAATTCTCTCTCTTATAAAACTATTCATTTTTCTTCAATGATAGCTGTTTGATCTAAGCGTGGTAAGCAATAATCTCAAGCTTGAAATAATCATAGAAATAAGACTGCAAGAATTGCAACGAAAACTATAATCACATCAATGCAGAAATACTTAATCGTATCAAATTTAGCACCTTCGACGTTCAGTTCAGGAAGTGAGCCAAATTTCGCAACAAAATTCGTCCATTTCACAAGCTGCTCACGTGGCTTATTCGGTTTACTGTTAATTATAGCTGAGAGACGTTTTGCCGCATTTCTATATCTAAAAATATTTTCGTTATAATTCAACTTCAAATGTTATTGCTCCCGAATATTTTAAATTTCTCGTTAACTTTGGTATTTAATTTATCGAGTAATATATTTAAAGCTTCCATTAATTAACTGATATATTTGAAGAGTTAGCGTCTCTTATTATTGCCGAATTTCGAATTTCTTCTCTTTCGAAGTTGATGATTTGCGGATATTACTGTATGACCTTACTATATAACTTCAAATATTACTGTATAACTTTAAATTTCTATATAACTTTATATAGAAATAACTACCTCCACATATTTTTGTGGTAGTTAGAGTCCATTAGAATTTACTGAATATTATGAAATTTCTATGCTCAATAACTTCACAAATAAATTTCCATTTCGCTTTTGCAAATGTGTATTTAAAATTTTTTTTTCTAATATTCTATGCCGAAACTTTTGGGGATTAATTATCGAGTTTTTCCTTCAATTTGAAATGGATGGATGCCGACGAGTAATCACAGCGATTCGCTGTGATTTGCTTAAAATTCTTATGCTCATTGGATCAATACTGTCATTTAATCTGTAGAAAGAAAGCACTTTAATTTTTTTTTAATTTACGTCTTAAAAAAAGGATCGATGGTTGTCCCATTATCGTCCATCCATCATGATGTATTGCTATAAAACGCGCAGTTGCAATTGTTATTGCAAAAAAAAATTTGAAAAGCATTTTGTACACCTCAGAAAATTGTTTTCCCTCAAAAAACCCTCAGAAAATTAATGAAAATATAAGGTCTTACAATTACAAAAAAAAAACAACACAACATTAATAAAGGAGCTTACTTGTCATTATTGAGGAGTTCACTGATTGCTGCTGTCAATTTCTCATAATTCATCTCGTATTTTTGTAGACTTAATCCTATTCCTCTCATTTCCGCTGAACGTGCATTACGAAATTGATCGCCAAAAAATGGAATTGCAAGTAATGGAACACCTCGAATTGCCGCCTCTAACATTCCAAAGAATCCGCCATGCATAACGAATAATCGAAGTCGAGGATGACCTGAAAAATAAATCTGTAGATTCAAATTGCAATCATGTAAATTAATACTCTCTTAAGCATTGACAAATGCATTTTTTTACTTGTAATTGAGGCGATTTTTTTGCGCTGTTAAAGTCCATAGAATTGCATCTTGCCACGCTTATGTATTTCTTCGATAGTGAATGTGCTGTGGAGATTGCAAGTTAAACAAACTTCCTGTGAAATGTGTTCCACTGTACATTAGACATAGATAAAGGCAACTTTTTTTTTCTCGTTTAATTCCACAAGAGAACTTGCAATTAAGTTTTCTATCAATTCGAATATTTTTATAGATTTTAATGTTCTGTATTTCCGGATCAATTTTAATTGCATACAGATTGAAAAGGTTAATATTTGAGTTTTTCAATTGCAGAAATTTCGCACGATTTCCCGATAAATTCAGTTTTTCAAATGCATAATTTATTTTGCAAGCGGAAATTGCGAATTGCAAACTACAAATTGCAAATTGCAATTTATTAAATTAGCAAAAATATACAACATTAATTGCATTGTATATAGTTGTATACTAGTTTTAAACATTTATCTGCTATTTTAATTGTTTCAGAATGATTTTTTCTTGCACTTTTTTTGCAAATTTTTGCAAAATGATTTGCAATCTTTTTTTAAAGTATAAGACATGAGTAAATAATTTGCGTTTAAATTTGTTTGCATGATAACAATTGTACCACATTTCTAAAAATATTTGAATAATAAAAGTTTTTATTAATGGCTTCCTGTCTGGTTTATTATCGTAGTTTGTTCTTTTTTATTGCTTCTGCATAATTTTGTTCGCTGATAAACTTTTTTGATATATGATAATGAAGGAGCAGCACCTCGCTATGTGATCATTGCAGTTTCACCGCGTTTTCTTATATCCTAACAAATTCCTTCAAATAGGTCAATTTCACGGGATAAATCAGATAAAAAAGAATTTCTGCAAAAAATTCAGCTATGTTTATATTATAGAAAGAAAAAAATTGTGAAATTTTTTTGCGCATATTATGAGAAATTTTAATTCCAATTGAATCCAATTGAATTCATTAATCGTCATAGAATATAATCCCCTATACGAATAAACTATTCATTATTCCAAATGATAATATCTAACCAAGAATATCAGCTTGTGGCATCCATTTAACCAAATCGACATTTGCAATTTTTTCCGCTAATTGTGGTGATTTTCTATCATTTTCATCCACTTTCATAATGAAGTGATAATCGTCGAAATGGGCGAATACTGCAATTGATATATTAGAAATTTTTTTTTCCAGCATATTTATTCGATTTTTTATTTTTCTTTTCATTGAAAAAGAATTTCATCTTTAAGAATTATATAAATATAATAATCGAAACGAATAGCCGCTATTACTTTTGATATGGACTTTGCAATTGTCGAATTTTTATAATCGCTATGACAATAAAATAATTGAGATACTATTTTTAAAGAGAAACAATATAAATTGTAGCCAATAAAGATATCAATTTTTTTTTTGTATGCGTCGCATATTTTCTAAACAAAAGATAAATGTGGGAGAGACGATTTTTTTTTGGAAAAAAATTTCGTGGCAAAGAGTGCAATTTTCTTGGTTGGAAAAATATTGATAATGATTATTTTACTTTCATAGGAACTTTCTATGTTTTAACGTTGCAGCGCTCATTGAGAACGCTTTTAATTCTTACTTTGCAAAAAAAAAAAAATCCTCATCAACGAAAATAATATTAGTCATAAAATATATAACTTTCAATAATATTTCAATTGATTCTTTTATCAAATGGGTAATATTTGGAGCCAAATTTGATGAAATTCTCTAAATGTCTAGAAACTTCTAAGCGTTATACTAATAGGAATTCATATGAGTGATAATGGGTCAATATAAGTGAGTTGCCGCATATTGCTCTGACTATGAAAAATGTCGAAAGATGATCGCTATAGAAGCATTTTGCGCTCAAATTCCGATTCTTTGAATCACATTTATAGCATGAGGAAACCTCAAGCTTAGATAGCAGATATCAATGATAGGTTATCACTATATCAGTGCCATTATATAATATATCTATCCGATCAGTCTTTGCTATTACTCCGATTTATTAAATAATTTAGTTAATTAAGTGAAGATATTTTAGATATATGGCTAGCGGAAAAGCAATATCCATGATAGTGTCATTTTATTAGCTATAAATGGTTGTTTATCGTAAATATTTTTCTTAGACTAATTTTTACGATATCACCTTTGAAGAGATCTTGTTTTGTTGAATCGAGAAGCATCGACGATGGTACCCCGTTCCTAACGAAAATAGTACCACTCCTTTTTTACCTTTCAACAGCATTGTTGAAAATGGCTATAAACAACATTATTTTGATCAAAGAATATTATTTTGTTTTTTATATTCATATACTATAAGCAAATGAGAATATAAAATACCATCTAAGTGAAAGGTGGCAGTTTACTATGAATGCTTAATAATATATCAAATAATAGCACAGACAGAGTTGTTTTTATTTCTTGAGTTTATCAGTCGTTATTTGCAGATGGAATGTTGCTGTCGTCTGCTTGTGACAAGTTGATAGCAGCTTTTCATTTATACCAACCTGAGATTGTCATACCTTACAATATTTTCGTTGCAAAAAACAGGTATTGTGTTCTACCCTTAGGGCACGAAAATACACATAGAGGTAATATCATGTTCAAACTGCGTTAGATGTCACTCAAAAGGAGACCTATGCGTTCGTCAAAACTCATCCGGGTATTGTGGAATGACAGCGTTCCTCTCGGCGTCTATAGGAAGTGGAAAAACTAGGATATATAACTGCATAAAAAATAGCATTCTTTTACAAAAGAAGTGACAATCGTCTCTGTTTCTCCATCGATTAATTCTCCGTATTTGAGTTGGCGTCGAGACGATCCATGCGCCATTTCATTGTAACACCAACCCCAAAGTTCCATACTAATAATATTTCAATAGTGATCAGTCATATCAGCGAATTTTGACTTTCGAATGTGATTCATTATGGGTGGTTAAAACTCGAGCGAACAAAGAATGCTAGGCATAGGTTGTTGAACTTCTAAGTGGGGAATGAAATACCGATTCTAGCGAATACCGAATTTAGAGTACGCGAGAAAAAAATATTCAATCTCAATTGTGTATGTATTTTAGTCGTTTAATGTAATGATAACCTTATCAATAGCATTGATGTTAATCAAATAAACGATACTTTTTCCTGAAGATATTCATCATGAAGTTTCGAAGAATTTTTGTTGTTGTGAAAATCGGTTGACGAATTCGATCGACGGATTTTCATCAATTATCGGCATTATTCCCGAAGGTAACTGTTTATCGAGATTTGCAATTACCAATCGAGGTTTCAACTAGATGCTTATTTTAACTGCCACTTAGCTGTCACTTATGTATAGACTATAACCGAAACAAATCGTATAAACTCAAATTCAATCAATAAAATGCACTTGCATATAAGTTAGCAATGTTCGGATTGGTCTATGCAAACAGCATACAAGAGAACTGCTGCATTAATTGCTGAGGGAGGTAGTTGAATCAACAATCGGCAACCAAAGGCTTATTAAATATGCAAATTCGATCAATGACGAATACCGTGACCGATTGAATGGTAATTAAACGAGTAAATAACTAGCTACTATCATATATGAGCAGATAAATATGCAATTTCCGTAATATCGGCTATTATAAACTATGTCATAATTGACTTGATGTAAAAAAATTACTGGACATAGATACTCGTCTGAAATGGAATAATGAAACAGACTGAGCAAACTATAGGTTTTAAATTTTCAGTAATTATTTGAATAGATTTGAAACTGTATAGAGAACCTCTTGAAGGGGTTTTGAGCTTTCATTGACACCAAGTCCTCCTATATAGATCGTTTTATGAAGAATTGCCTTGCGACATCAAGAAATTCATCACTATTCACGAAACATAACGCTGATTCGGCAGCAATTTCACGAACATTCTTGAAATTTGCATCGATATATTTGCGGAATTTTAAAGTGATCAAATCAGTACCACGACGATGGATATAGATCGACGCAAGCCATCTAAAATATGCTAATCTCATCAATAAATTTAATTTTTGAATTTATATTTATCTCTTTTATAAATTTATATGTTCAAATCTTCTATAAATTCACCTCGAATATTAGAGTTTACGTTTTGATGAATGACAATTTAGATGCGAAGAATACAAATTTATTTATTTTTTAGTGGCATACTGCTGTTTTGAAATTTCAGTGCCAAAAATTTAGAAAGATTCAGAATTTCTTTCAATGAGTAAACGAAAATCTGTGTAGCCAGAAAAAGTACCGCAAGAAAATCGATTAATTATGGAAATGTTCTAAGAATTTTAGTGTAAATTTAGAGCAGATATCAAAGAGATGAAAAAAAATTTTCATTTAATATGTATTAAATAAAGTAGAATTCTTGTGTGCCTTAGATGAAGCTTTCATTGGATTCAAACTTTCAAAAATTTAGTGATCCTGAGAAGAGGGATCGAGTGGGGTGGACGAGAAACGAGGTGGAGAAGTTAGGATGACGGTGATTTGATGTTTGCACAATAGTTTGTGAATTTTTCGAGAATCAAGCAAATAAAACATACAGATACATATTGTACGCTCGTTCCATGAATGACATCCTGCAGCTAAGATTGCTCTCCTCGATAACGGGCACATAGGAAAGAGGTGTTGGCACGCCTGTATAATAAAACTTCCTATTAATGAATATCAACGGCTAAAGTACTTTCACTAACGGACATTAATTTTAGAGATTCCACCAGTGAACACTCTTGGGGAAAATTATCGTTCTTCAACTTTCATATGTCTATTCATATATTTATCGTTTTGACGACATCTCTTACGCAATAAAATAGCGCTTAGAAATAGTTAGCGAATAAAGATGAAATAAATGATGCAAAATGAAACGTCTAAGGAGTAGGATCATGATTAGCCAATCGAGCACTGTTATTTATTAAGATCACATTCAACAAGCCGATCGAAAGGTAAAAATACTTTTAAAGATTTTAAAAAATTCACTCGGTCAGACGTACTCAATTGGAGGAGGATGGCCCTCTCTTTGCATCGAAAAAATTGCAAAAATTGCAATTTCTTTAAATTGCAAAATATACAAATTGCAAAGTTATACTTTAAAAAATTGCAGAAAAAAAAATAGCAAATGCTTTTCTTTGAAGAATATAGCCCATAGAACCTACCATAAACTGAATAACGATTTTCGTATTCCATTCATTTTTATCCTTTAAACACTGCATAATACGTTTTGGTTCCTTTCAACAAATGTAATAAATAAAGCTTAAATTGTAACTGACTGCCGAATAAACTATTAAGCTAATTATAGTCTTTATCGTTTCATCTGAACTCTTTATCGCTCATAAGGTGTGCTCATATCGAAAAAAAATGCTCCAAGGATTCTGTATTCAATCGAAGATTGCCTCACAATTCTTCGCTCTCCCATCTTCGAAAAAAAATGCTTATATTCACGCTACGGCTAATTTTCATTCGAGATGTCTAATAATAGCAATCCAAGGGGTCAATAATTTAGAGCACCAAGATTATACGAGACGGCTTCCATTATTGGAGTAGAAGATATCCAAATATGATGTGGTATTCCAAATAACGTATCACACCAACACCACATAGATCGAGTTGTTCACTGAAGCCGATATCAAATTTATATGCGAGAAGTTGATTTAATTCGTCTCTGCGTTTTAAAATCTCTGAAATCGACGCCCGGCTCACTAACGACACTTTATTTTAGCTATTGCAAAAATGATAGCAGCAAAAGGCACTGAAGAAACGAAGAGGAAAGGACTAAGGAAGGGGGGTGCAGGCAGGTGGGGGGGGGGGGGGGGGGAGAGAAGTGCGGTGTAGAATGAACATTGCAAACGCAAAGATTTGAAATTGCGCTTATCTCAAACAACGAGGATAGGGTTGACATTGAATAGGATGGCATTCTATGCCACTTAACTATACTATAGGAACGCTTTCTATAGCAACAGGTTGCATTATGCACTGCAATACTATATTATGTTGTAAAATAATATGCTCTACTATAGACTGTATTTTTGGTAGACGTTTTCCCAACTTTTTCACTCGCAAATATTAATATATGAGAGGAAAACAGTTTTCTCGAGTGAAGAAAGTATAAAGTGAACAAGAGAGAAAAATCACGTATAGCACGGTATAGTATACTTTTAGAAAAAAATGTATATACCGTATACTTTTGTAAAAATTTATCCACCGTATACGTAAAGCTTTGAAACGCTTCGAAACGCCATATTATATTTCAAGAAATCATCACATAAGAAATATTATTGATCTAAGTACTTCCGATACGAGTAAATACCTAACTACTAGCAGATATTCACGTTGATCTCAGCAATCCGTATGCGGTGTGTCATAAAATGGATTTCCCCAAAAAAAAAACCTTTCAAATGAGGTATTTGTAGATGTCATGCAAAATAAGTGAATTTGAGTGAATTTCTAAATATGATTGAAATTTCGTTTCTTTTCATTGCCCTTCATTTGTGTATCTCTAAAATCAGATGCAATACCGCAAAGGTTTAAATAGCGGGAAACGGTGCGAGGGTAGGAGAAAGCGAGAAAGAGCGAAACCAATCCAAACAAAAATCTCCCCTCATAAAATAACATTCAACATCGAAGAATGAATAAATAAACAAATTTAAAAACAAATTAACAATAGAAAGGTAATTAACAGGTGAGATTTCCATCTCGAAAGGCACCATAGGAATGGTTCTTGCAAATGCTATAAAAAAAAAAAAAAGATACTATTGAGCGAAAAGAAATTTTACCTTCACAGAGATCTGCGCTGGTATATTCCCATTGAAGTCGCATTCGTATACTAGCTGTATGAATGGTGAGGAAATCTTTAGCAAATTCATCCATAAGTTGCATGAACGTTTCAGAAATTGAATGCATTTTTATAATTTTTGCATGTTTCGTTCTATTGAAATCGGTTGGCTCATATTCCGGTATAAACATCACCTATATATAAATAAATCGTTAATTAGAACCATTCTACTGAACATAATAAAGAGCTTTCAAAGTTAGAATAATCGACCTTTCAGGAGATCTTTTCTGTATCGAATTTTTATTTGTTTGAATCTTAAACAATTCCCCGCATTTACATGTGGGTAGGAATGTTGTTATATCCTAGAAGCATAAATAAATAGATAAACATTGAATATGGAAATGATCATGTAAATATCAATTTCAATATCTCCTCATCGATCAACCCATACGAAATCTTGACCTAAAGTCACAATAGCTCACAATTAAGTTGACCTGATGTCACAATAATCCATAATTAAGGGCAAGAATGTACGTAGATTTGCTGCCAGTAACGATGAAGCATTGTAATAACTTTTGCTTATTATGTAATCACTTCTATTTTTTGTATTCATCAATGAATGCATTAATGAGGGCCAAATCGCCTCAGCTGTTTATCATGCTGATTAAATTTTATCACATCTACCTTTGTAAATCGTGAATTAAAAATGCTGGACGAAAAGCGCGCACGTGCACACACATATCCAAATATACGCACAAGTAGGTGCGCACAGATTTATATACACATATGGAGCCGTTTGAAGTTTTTGAAAAAAAAAAATTGTCAAAGCATGTTTAATTAGGCCGAATGCTCCTGTAGCCGATGCGTACGTACCACGTTATGGCCAGATTCGGCGAGTGTATCGGCAATGCGTGCATTTCCCATCAAATGACTTGCACTATACGATGGACTATATACCAAAATATTAGCTGCATGCACCACACATATTAGATCGAATAATAGAGCAAAATCGAATAATGTCCACATTTCTGGAAACAATATGCCGCATAGGTCTATCTGATATTATATTAAGATTAACGACATTTATTTCTGAATGATATGAAGAAAACTTCGATGAATACGAAGAGAGTAAAAAATAGTTTTAAAAAAAATTTAAAAATTAATGAAATCATGGCGTTTTTCTAGAACATTTATTGAAGGAAAAAGCGATCAAGACCAATAAGACGAGAAAATTCTATATGTCGATCAAAAATCAATTAATCAATAAAAATTTATTATGAAAGCACATATATGAGAATCAAAAAAATCGAGTGAACGAATGGAACTCGACAGATCCGCGCTGACCCTTAGCGAATCGAACGATCGCCAGGTGAGTCTCAGGTGAATCTCATGTGATTATGAGAAATGTAATGTGGACAAACAAAAAAATCACTGTGACGTGTCTTTTTGTAGTGATATATTTACGTATTCAGCAAATTCAATTCAGGAACGATCAACGGTTGAGTTGTGAGATTTGATAGGCATATGATAGTAATAATGATAGTCGTATGAAATGTTATTCGCCGGCTAACCATCACTGAGAAAGGAAATTGGTGTGGATTCGTTTTCATTTTCTATCACCTTGATCATCGGAAGACAAATCTTTTGTAAAAGTTTAGCACCGTGACAGGACCAACTAAAATATCGAGAATTGCATTCATCGCTTTCGGTGGCGATGATTCTAACGTTAAAGAATTAGTTTCATTTACCACAGCAAGTAATTCTCGCCAATACTATCGTACTCGGAAAATGCTTACACTGTAACATTTATGTTTTTTCTTGTGGAGTATTTAAGTAGTCATTCACTGCAACACTTATGTTATATTCTTAT
This sequence comes from Ascaris suum, assembly GCA_013433145.1. Taxonomy (NCBI): domain Eukaryota; kingdom Metazoa; phylum Nematoda; class Chromadorea; order Rhabditida; family Ascarididae; genus Ascaris; species Ascaris suum. The sequence goes on from CM024180.1 coordinate 455,606, forward strand.
AAATCACGTTTAGGTGGTAGACTGTGTCAACAATTCGACAGTAAATTATGTTTACTTAATGAAAACTCTAAACTCTCAAACGTACCGGAAGGCGACCAATCCACTTCCTTCACTCAAACCAACTCATATATAAGTACCTCTTGAATCTCACAGTCCATCAAAAAAAAAAAAAAAAAAAAAAAAAAACGTTACAACGCAAAATCAATTCCAAAGAGGAGAACAACTGCTCATCTTATCCCTCAACATTAGCCCTTTCCCCTTATTCCCCCAAAAACGAAAAAAAATCGTGCATACCTTTCTCTGAACCTATACCGATCAACAATTAGATTCATTCGCACCGGATTATTGGCATCCAGGTGTGCATAAAACTCAATGCGGACAAAAACCGCACTTTTAAGTGACGATTTACACATTATGTGAATAGAAAATTTCATGGAAATCGCATTGCAAGAGTTTTATCATTGTTTTTAATTATTTATGCAATCTAAGAAGTTGCAATGATAATGAATTATGAAGATGCGCTTCTTTCGAGTTTTTTTTTTTCCTTCATAAATTGCCTTTGGATAATTTTTGGATAATCTTCAACTCAACAAAAGAAATTATCTTCATTCAAAGAAGAAGAAATAAGACTACAATGAAGTAATGAAATATAAGAATAAACATAAATGTGCAAAATGCATATCGTCCCGACTAATTGTCTGGACGGTTCTTCTCATCTACTAATCCCATCATTTCCCCACTACCCCAATGGCTCAAGTGAAGAAAATGGGAAAGGAGGGGGGGGGGGGAAATGAGAAAGGAGGGAGGGAATGGGAAAGGTAGGAGGGAACGGGAAAGGGTGGGAGGGAATGGGAAAAGGTGGGAGGGAAAGGAAAGGTGGGAGGGAATGGGAAAGGTGGGGGGGGGGGGGGGGGGGAATGGGAAAGTGGGATGAGTTGTGCATAATGCAGGTAACGTAGATGAACGGCTATAACTTTAAAGAAAATGTTCTATAAAAAGTTGCACATGTATATTAACTTAACGTCACTTATGCTAAAGAATAACGATCACTTATAACTTATATTTAGCGGCTATGATTTGTAACGTTGCAATAACTTATATCATTTTTGCAAAGAAAATCTTCATAATGGTTGAAATGCAATATTTTTTGCAATTAAAAAAAATTTCGACCTTTTAAAAGAAATTTCTATATTATTAAATTAATAAAATTAAAAAAATTCATTTCAATATTGTGTAATTTGTCGGATATTTCTGTTGAAAAGAAAAATCACATCCGGAATATATCGCTTCGAAATTCCATAAATCTTCGTTGTAGACCTCAACAATAAAATAGAGAGAGAAAAAAATAGAAGGAAGACGGAAAGACATGAGAAATTTCAGAGAGTATATCAGATTATCCGTTACAATATGCGGTATTTCTAATTCATCACATTGAGAGGTAAGTATGTTGACTAAATAGTTTGAAAAATGAACATATCGTTTGAATTGCAAAGTTATGCGAGCAAAAAAAAAAAGAAAGAAAAAAACATAAGAAAATTTTCTATGCATATAATGAAATCGAATGATTGATTATATTAGCGAAAAGATATGAAATATTCGATAAAAGAGTAAAAATGAGGAAAATATTGATGAAAAAATATAATTGATAAATGGAGTGTTATTTAACCGATTAATTTACTATTTGAATTTTTTTCTTTTTTTAATGAAAATTGCTGAAATATATTAAATACACAACAATATTATAAATTATAATCAATTTTATTTTTATTGCAGCTAATAAAATATTTTCAACGTAATTATTACGAGTACAATATAAGGTTAAGAATAAAATAATCGCATAGAAAGCGATGCAGCACAAATATTTCGAGTGATAAGATCGATGACAATGCGCTTACCATATCACTGATAACTAATGATATGATAACGAAAATGCTCGCCTATCATTTCGCTGATTATGAGTTCTTAAACAAGAAACAACACTGTGAACGGCAATTGTATGCTCTTCTATTCGACAAAAAATCGAATGATTGCCTCTATACCACCCAAACAAACACAAATAATCGGGCCGGTTCTGTTGGGATGTTTTTTTCTTACTTCATTTCGCCATAATTCGTCGTATAGCAATCATCAATTGCCGCAGTCACGTCAAAAACGATAACTCTCAAAAGACGAAAAAAATATATAATAAAAAGTCATGAGGAATTATTTGCCATTCTCATACGTTAAAAAATTTTTTAAACCAAAATCATCGAAAACGCTCGTTTAATTATGATTTCTTCGTTGCTTTTTACACATGCCAATTGAAAACAACATCATCTTGAGCAACATTCATTGCTCGATTGGTCGAATATATCCCCTTCCACCCCTTCCCTTTGCTATTTTTGATTTGGACATATTAAATAAGGTAGTTGAAATTCTGCAAATTTTTCAAATTCTTCGACGAAAAAAATTGAAGAAAGAAACTCATAAGATTTCATTTCAAATGTAATGAGCGGTTGTATCCAACTGATGTAACAACTGAAGTTTTTTTGCAAGCAAAGGAAATGCCCATTAAAAGGTTCTTGCATTGTCTGCGGTTCATTAAAGTTGGCGTTTATTTTATCTCCCTTTGAAGGTCGATCTTCTTCGTTATCACACAACACCTCCTTATTTCGCTTGTGAAACAAATGTACTAAATGGATACTAAACGCGCCAAGGATGTCGGCTCAACTTGCGCTTTTTATGAGTTTGCCGATTAATCATCAGATGATGAAAAACCACGTGTCATGGCATCTCCTTGGCCGATTGACCGACACTTACATTTTCCTCAATTCAATATTCGCATCTGAAGGGCGTAAAATAAAAATAGCCTACAAATATCACACAACCATCCAGAAATTGCTTAATAGGGAAGCATCCAAAAAGAGCTCGACAAGAAAGGATCATGGTCGTAGAAATTACTGCACCACGAAGTTTTAGCTATAAACTTTCACCACATTAACTAGCATAAAAATCTGTGCGAGATCGGTTTTTGAGGGTTATGAGGTTGTCCCCCCTTAAATTCACAACAACGCTACTAAACTCACTGAACTTTGCGCTACTTCAGGTATTTTCGAACTTAAGCGAATGAATGAACACTTTTCGTGCGGATAACAAACGATAATTCCCATGGAACGGCGCCGTCAGGAATAAAAATATACATCCCGAGTGCCACTATCTTCTGGCGTTCCATCTTTCAGTGCATCACTTTCGTTTTTCTCTTTACTTGTAATTACCATCAAACACCACTCAACAACCAACGATCAACGATTGCAATGATGCTATTAAAACTAAGAGGAAATACGATATGATCTATCAAATAGTCCAGTAAGTTAGGTGCAGCCGCCTTCAGCAAACCAATATCAAACGAAAAAACACCTCAGAACCTAATTACTTCCAATAATTTATTAATAGAACCAATTTTGTTTCCTGCTACAACCAACTGCAAAGCTGTGATCTGTGGAAAAAGATGGCAAACGAATCGAATGGCTTTATTATCATCTTCAAAAAAAAGAACTAGAATACCACAACAATCAGATGGTTTAACACACCTAGACACACATATACTAGCTATATTATCTTAGTTTATGATATAACTAATATATGGTGATGTCGGTACGGCAACTTTAAAACTCATCAAATGTTCACCTCGTTTAAACTATACGTCAACAAAAGAATAACGGTAAACACATCAAAACATTGCTTGTGAGGCACATTTGCAAGAGGTAAACTTCGACTGCCTCCTTATTCATTCAAATTTAAATATCAGTTTATTGCTGAACCATCTGGCAAAATAAGAAAGTCCTTGTAAAATGCACTCATCGATGCGATATTCCTTTGAGATAAAGTCGACTTCGGGATTTGGATACTATCTGCCAGAGGCATTATTGATGACATCTCTATTATCACTTACAATGAGGCTGAACAGTAACTTCACATCCTTTTTCACTATCAAATTTAAGCGCACAAGCGTATTTCGATGTGTATCCATGCTTTAAGAAAGAGACCATTGAAATCGATGAAGGTGTGGGAAAAGAACGAACACAAGACTTAAGACGAGAAGAGAATAACGGTGAAGATCGAATAAGACAAGAAGGAAACGTGACTAATGAAAACAGCAAACGACAGACCGGATAACGCTTTGTAACTATTGTTGAATACGGACCTGGCAATGGGAATCGCAAAGAAACACGGGACAACATTGTCAAGAAAAGTTATGAACTACCTCAGGTATAGCCATGAGATATGGGTGATTCAGAGTCTTATTTAGGAAGAATTCTAAACGGAGAAGGCAAACAGCATCCACCTCCTTTATTAAATGTGCTTGAAAGCCTACAGAAGCTGTAGGTCATGCACCCTTCTGTGCTGAAAAACAGAACGCTGGACAGAACATCTCATAAAAAAGAAAGGACTGCCTAACCCAACTGAATAAAACAGACAACAAAGACTGCAGCAACAAGAATGCATTGAAGATACGATGAGTCTTCTCGGTGTCTTTAAGTTGTTCTCCGAGCATCGCAATCAACGAGATGTTTAGTCGGGCGATGGCATCACCTTTAACCGATCGAAGGCCGCCGCTTCTCGAGATTGGCCCTATGATCCGATGTGCGATCTTGATCAGTTCATATGCCCTTTGAACGCATATTCTTGCCCCATAGCTGTGCAATTCCATATTCAGTTACTACGTAGTGCACGTGTGCACGTGACGTTACCACACCAGCACCCTGAAAACCAGTACACCCTTTTGCAGCTTAATTTTAATTTCCCTCGTTCTTTTAGTTTTCACAGATCGCAGTTGTCTAGAAATTTTTCCAGTGTGCTCCATCCACCTTTTGCTGCCAGCCTACCGCGTGCGTTGTGGTTCAATTAAGGTGATACCATTTCAACTGGTTATGAAGCGTACATAACAACGTGAACATATCAAACCTCCTCGAAAAGACTCACTCCTATTCTCCACCGACTAATGCAAAAAACATTTCTTGGCAAGGCTAAACCGGCCAGATATAATTTTTCCTCCCCTGCTTGGGTTGTGACATTTTATTGTACGGCTAGCTGTGACCGGCCGCACAAACAAAAATAATGATTTAAATAGAGGAAGCGTCAACATGCCAGGTTTCAGAAGAAAATAAACAACCTTATGGTAGTCGGAAACTTTTTGCTTCAGGAAAGGATAAAGAATTGGAACACTTGAAAGTAAAGATAAAACAAAAATGTACACACGTTTGCACACAGTAATACACAAGTTAGTGCATCATTTCTATGATCTTCGTGTCAGTAGTACACCAATATGCCAACCGTTGCACAGATTTGTGAAATGCCGGAAACGTTTGTGAACGCGGCACAGGTTCGTAAAAATGCGGTACTAGTTTGTGAAAATGCTGCATACCTTGATGGAATGCATGCATTTGAAAAGTAGATGGATTAACAATTGAGATGGCATCGCTGTTCGAAACTAAAAACGCCATTCTATCGCTTCTATTTCAACACTTTCCCCGCAAACATCCATTGCACAGACTCAAATATAGATATTTCTAAAGTTATTTTTGCCCACATTTGTTAACTTAATGAATCCATTCACAAAGAAAAAGAGATTGACCGAAGCTTTTCTGCAGTGGTTTTCTGATGCGTCAATTTGTGAACGAGTTCCTCTTCCCTCCTCCTTCCTCGTCCCCCCCCTCCCACCTCTGAAACAAGCTGACAAATCGCAGATGTTAGGGCTGTATGACGCTCAAATGAAAAACGAACGCTACATTCACACTTAAATATTAAAGCCTCGAGTAATCTAGCTGTACTGAAATTATGCTCACATACATGTGCGCAGAACATTTAAAAATTTGAATTGGCGTCACCAACTTTTTCGTTTAATTTACTAGAAAAAAAGCAATTCTTCGCAAATAACAACAACCTCATTAATATATGGCACGATCTTGGAAATGCCCTTCTTAGTGCCGATGGCAAAGCGATGATTTGGCTTGCCAAACCATCGTCACCAATTGCTGCACCTCGGATAAGTCGACCTGACCGCCGAATCCGGATAGGAAGCGTGATCCCACCGAGTCGGCAACAACTACAACAAGCACCGCCCTCCTTAGACAAGAATTCGACTTCTCCAGATAGCCCCACGTGCAACCCTTTTCAAAAACTCTCAAACATTGTCATCCATCATTCGCGCATTCTGCTCATGAGCACTCACCTATGCGGTTGAGCGTTGATGCCGACCGCTTCTTCTCTCACCACTATCCCTCTAGAATTTCCAGTCATAATTTATCGGCCATGAATCCCATCAAATTTTCACCTTAGCTATCCCATAGGAGCTGTTCGGATTTTTTCCGAGCAAACTTTCCGCCCCCCTCCCCCCCCCCATCGCAAAACTGAAAGTTTGCAGTACCTTCGGCAATGATAGCTCTAATCTCCCGACTTTTCCTCAATCGCCTTTTTGAATGTAAGCATTATCGACGTTAATGATAATTCGCGATCAACATGCGTTAAACCGACTCAAATTAAGAAGAATTCACCCAAACAACCAGGCAATAATCCACGAAAACGCAACCACAGAAGCAATCTCAAATGCAGATCACCCGGCAGTGCCACAATGAGGTACAGCTCAACAACGGTTTCACAGAGTCCGCCAAGGCAACATTCAAACGGCAAAAACTTCACTGACCATACATCAATTATTGGAAAAATGTGCGTGTTCCTGTAAGTTTTTTCAGCATCCAATGGACTTCTTACAAGAAAAACACATCAATTCCTCCCATATATTCTTCAAGATTTTCTATTAACCCCGGCTTTCTTTCGAACAATCCATAAATCTCCGAACTCGTTCAGCCTCTCGAGTCAAAAATCTCAGGATAAACACCCACGAGTCAATTTCTCAGGGCAAACAACTTACCAACCGATACTCTTGGGAATTCTCATAAGCAAATTATCGAAGCAAACGAGGGCATCCCTCCAAAAACATCTAATAAATTAAACTTTGCATGAGGTATACAGCGCAATCTTTTCTAATCATTCCTTCCTAACGTTTGATTCACCTTGCTAACGATAAATTAGACTGCAAAAAACAAAGGCATTTTCTAAAAAGCTCAGCACACAATTCGATTCAAAGACGGAGTTTTTTTTTTGAAATGCAAAAAATTGTGACCCTTCTCTCACCGATGTCTTACCTTATCCGCTACAGCCCCCCCCCCCAATCGGCATCTCCCTGCTCATTACCGACTATAAAATCACAGACCTTGTCCGGTAAGATCGATTTCCACCGCTGAATTGATCGCCGTCATTTGTCATCGTTCGTACAACACCTGGATCATTTCACCCACGCAACATCACCGAAGAATACACTCACATTGTCGTTGAGGAAGTCGTAGAGTTTCTTGAACCGTACACAAATGAACCCACCATCTAAATATACTAACGCATACTAAAAACTCTTTTACTGAAACCGGAAAATTTGCCGATTTGCCGGCCAAAAAAACGTGTCCATAATGGTCAAAGGCTCGCAATCGATATTGAAGCTATTTCTGCCTCTTGCTGAATACTCCGCCAAAAAAAGAGATGCAAGGAAAAAATTGGCCGCCTACTCAGATTTTATGGATAAAGATCAAAATAACAGACCACAACTGACAAAATCAAACGTCTATCATCTCGTCTTTTCGCTAGCAGATAAAAATTTGGTTCCAGCCGAATGCAGCGATCTCGGACTCAGTAGTGACCAGGACACATTTTCAGAACTTGCAAAAAGAAAGTGCCGCTACCTCCCTTGTGCTTTGAGGATGCACGGCTGTTATCCAACAAAGCTTTCAGTCTATTAGTTCGCATCAGATTCTATGATATGAGATAAATGTCCAAACTCCCACCTCTCCAGGCAGATGGCTTCTCGAAGATATGCCAAACCAACGACGAGGTTTCGTCAGTGGTTGCTTCAGTGAGATTGAGTTGACGTAATTTTACGCAGTAATATCACCTATGATATTATTCAACGCTATGGTCTTATGTTTAAACGACGAAATATTAATAAGCCCACAATCCGTTCAATGAATGATCCCAACACATACACTGCGGTATCACACTGGCAAAATGGCGTAAGCAAAAGACCTCAGATTTTTTTTGTCTCAAGAAAACCTGGAGTAACGACCTATGATTTTCCTTCCTTTCTATTTCCTTTTCCTAAGCAATCTTAACCTCCCGTTCGGTTGCTACTTTCAGCATTTTTTGCTCTCATTATTTCCGGTATGTACTATTTTCGGTGTTGTAACCATCACTGTTTATCTTTTTCCGGTTTTTGTTATCCCATTGGATGGGCTGCATGAAATATGACTGTGGCCAACCAAGCTTTCCCCTCATCCACAGAGTATAAGTTTAAAGAAACTTTAATCAAATATTGAAATCCTGAAGCGGGCGAAATACGCTTTCCTTTGATGTACACTCGGTTGCAATTGAATTTTGATCGCCGGTCAGTGCTTTCAGCCGGTTATCGCAACAGAATTGCGTTCGATCACAGTAACAGTGATTAAAGCTTGATGAGAATGCAAGGAGAGATAATCAGTGATGGAAGTCCTGATTGGTAAAATCAATCAGTTACCCAAAAATTTAAGGCAGCAAACTAATCGTAAGTACCATTGAACTGCAGGAACCTTTCAGCTGCAAAATCAACAGAAAAAAATCTTTTCAATATATGAGACGTAGAGAAACTCTTCCTCACACACAAAAAACCTTTCAGTATGCGAGAGTTATCCAGATAAAGGACCAACCTTGCCAGGATGGAGGGTCTTTTTAGCGTTTGTGATCGCGTGCATGCCACAAGATCCAAGACACCATCCGAAAACATTTCGGTATGAATGCCCAGATCCTTATGATTATGCAAACCTGCTAATGCTGCATCCGGAATCGCACCGATGCCTAAAACCGCACAGATTTACGCACTAATATATCCACATAAGGCATACTTCATAACGAATAAATGACTCTTCATACCGTTGTCATTTCCGCTCGGGGTAAGCTTTAAAGTCACGTGAAGGTTATGTAAGGTGAATTTTAAAAATCCACAAAAAAGTAGAAATAAACAAGTACGTGAAGCATATTTAATATTTTTGCAAAAAACCAATATGTTCTTTATACGTTCGTTAATCATGTTGGATTGAATCAATAAAACCCTCTCAATGAATCTAAAAATCAGTCGTTATTGCGCTAACTATTCAGCTCACACAACAAAACTGCATATTCCGATCCGTCATAATCTCGGACAAATAAAAGCACATATCGTGCCAATTTTCGTGGCGTATTTTCCGCCTGATATTATTACATATATTGGGCATAAATCTAAAAGCTATGTATTTTGAATTCACAGACAAAAAATATGGATTTTTTTAGCAGAAATTCTCGGCAAATGGTTTTAAATTTAATGCTTGAACAACGCGATAAGAACTCAGAAAAAAAGTTTAATGAATAAAGCAAATAGCTGAGTATTTCCCGACAACAAAAAATAACGAATAAAATAAAAAGAAATTAAAACTGCTGCAAAAGTTATTTCTTCTAATAGCAATATTAACGTGGCACTCCTGATGAAAAACATGATCCGATTGGATCTAAATCATCTCCAACTTAATTCCCTCATAAGCTGACAATTCATGACGCTCATCGCTCACCTCTACAGACGATCATAAAAGAGAAAAAAACCTTAAGAGCAAAAAGCATTGATTATTATACCGTTGTTTTACTGCTAGGAAAAATCCATGCACTATAGCACACCTGCAATGGTAGGTACAATATGAATAAATTTTGAAACAAGCATTAAACTCGCATGAGTAATATCAGCAACACTATCTGAAAAAATCATATTTCAAGCCTATCTTTACAGATGTACCACTGTGTTCGAAGGATTATAAAAAAAAGAGAATTAAGCGAACCCATTTGAAGGTAGCACCATCGTCGACAAGGTTATTGGCAATAATCTCGCCTATTTTCTTCTCTTCGGGAGTTGGTGGTCCACCGCCATGTCGTTCGTGTAACTGATGATCGTTGCATTCAACCAATACGTCAATATGCGATTGATGAATCACTGCATCTCCAAACGTTCGAGGCATATGCTTACTTGTCATCGCTGCAATCCATCGCTTGTCAACAAAAATCTCCAAGCAACAACTTTATACCCTGGGGCGTAAAAAGATTGAGAGAGGGGAGGGAGAGAGCGGAGAGAAAACGATGTGCTGAGAAGATTCCACTGGAAAGCTTGAAGCCTTTGCTGGAGCTAAAACCGCAAATAACGTCATAACGAACAAATAGAAACAATTATCAATACAAGCAATAATTCAATAATAAGCAGCTTGTTTCTGAACCATTCGACTACCTTCGAACTTCTTTACAGCAACAGCAATGTACAGGGAAATAATGCAATGAAAAGCAATGGGGATTGTCCTCCCATCCTTTAGCTGTAGCGAGAGATCCTTTTGAGGGAAAGCACAAGGACGTTCAAAGTGTTCGATGCATAAAGCAACACAGAGAACAAATATAGAAAGAAATTACAAGAAACCACTGATGAAAGAAGGGAAGTAGGTGGAAAGACGAGCCGTGGCGGGGAGAGGGGTAGAGGCGGGAGGGACGTCTATTTGATGCATAACGATACAAGAACAGAAAGCAGTAAGATAGTTAATTAAACAAACCAATGATAAGATCAGCCTGCGTAACAGCGGCCCGCGCAGTGTCAACACTCGTCCCCAACGAGCAGAAGCCATTCGAATCGGGATTTGATACCTGAATTAGCCTGAGTCACCGCAGGGATATTCGAAGCACAGCAAACAGTGTCTTCTTGGACAATGGAGGATTAAAGAACTCGCCAAGCCTCCTCTGCCCCTCCTTCCCGTTCACGTCCACACTCTTTAATAATGCCTACTATTATACAAGGACTAGAAGTAAGACATCTCAGAGGCGAAGAAAATCTGCATCGCTGGATTATATTGAGTTGCAGCAATGCAGTGTTTTAATCAACAACGAAGTAATTAACTTGCATCGATGATGAGCATAAAGAAAGACTACCTCTGAATCAGCATTTGTAACAACCTGCAACTCAGGCAAAAACATTAAATCATTAAACCACTCATACCCAAGAGACAGGTAAATCACTTGACATAGAAATTTTAATTTACGGTGCAGCGCCCTCTACATACACCACTGGATATACCTCGCAACCTTATTTTAGGCCCATTACAAACACTGTAAAATTACCCAGCAATAAGCACCCATACAAAATCACAGGATTTCGAGATTTCTTAGGATTGTGAACGCAAATACAAACCAAGGAGGGTTTATATTAAAGAAAAGATTTATTGCTTTCTTTAAGCGCACAAGTGAAGACAGAATTTCCAGCCATTCCATGAATCGAAGGGCGCAAAGGCAAACGTGCCGATTAGCACGAAAAATCCAAAAAACCAAGAAGGGTTATTGCCTCGAAATGTTTTGTTGAAACGCCTGTGAAGACATAATCGAAAAGGAAGGTGGAAATTGGGGCCTGAAGATACCTAAGTACCCAAATTGACCTAAAATACCTAAACGACGGTTGGTAAGAGAGACACGAACAAATTTATACCCGACGTTTCTACGTCACAACGTTATCGGAAAACTATAGATACCGCAATCCGCCCCAAGAAGGTTTATACAATGCAAGCTTTGGATGAAAGGGACATACATGAAGGAGAGCCGCATTCAACTGATAGCACCCCGTGCGGAAAAGAAGTGGTACTTCGTGGAGGAAAGTCGAGTTGAAAATCCGCTGTGCCTGCAAAAAAGCGTTACTGAAGCTAATAATGACACTTTTACTTCAGAAAAAGGTATTGACAATTTCTGCAATCATAATCGAGCTTCAGCTTAATCTTTGTAACCACACCCAATGTTTCTAGAAGGTAGGACTGGGACATTAGGGTCATCCGATTGAAGAGGAGAGGCAGGAAGGTTGGAAAGAAAGAGAGAGGGTCTTGACATCTTTATGGTGAGATTTCCGTAAGGAATGAATTTCCTTTCCCTGATTTCCCGATTGTGCTGTTGCATACAATTATTAACTTCCTCATATCCAGCAAACTTTTAATAGATACGCTATGGATGTCTTTCATCTAAAGGTTGAAAAAAACTTTTGTTCCAAAAAAATTGAAATAAATAAATCAATTCAACGTCCACATCAAATATTCTTGAGCAATAAACATAATAAAGAAAATAAGTTTCAATCTTTCTTAGCATCAATCAAAGATGATCAAAAAAACCGATGAGAATCGGAAATAATATTGAGCAATAAGATGAAATTCGTCGAAGTAAAATAAACACCAATATGAAGTAATTCGACGGATGATTCTTCAGACTTTTATCCTCTTGATCTATTTCACTTATTCACCATTAACTACCATTCTAATTGCTTAAAAAAAGTCACAAAATAACGCAAAGCGAAGCGAGAGACTAACCATCATTAACTGCTTTACGCAAGTGGCACCCGTGAAGAGAGAGTTTCGATCGGATACGATCTAAAAATATCCACCTTAATTAGTCAAATCTCAGGTTAATTAGTTTTAACGGTTCGAACTATTAATCAAGGTGCAAATTTCGAGAATATAAAGAATAGTAATGAGCAATATGGAATATTATAATTCAATTCCATCCTTAATTATGCCCTCAAATTATATGAATGATAGCCATTGCACCATTTAAAACAAAAACAATTTCGGTTGGAATACAACAAGAGCTTGAATGTATGCATACAACATCGCATACTGCCACACTACTCGCTCACTAAAAAACATAGGCGGATGGGACAGAGAGGAGAAGGAAGGGGAGGGGAGGGGGGGGGGGGGGGAGAGGATGGACGCGGAACGGTTGACGCCTCTCGGTTTTTGAAATCATAAGCAATTTGAGGCACTCAAGTGAATCTCTAGGTGAGGACGTCAGGTCATGCCAGTCGTGACATAAGGAATTAGTATCGGCCGCAATGACGGACGAAAAAAAAAGAACCTATAAATCTGAATTGACAATGAAATTCTTTTTCTCAATTCGATCGAAATGATGGAAAAAAAGTTTCGCGCTCATATTGAAAAATTTCAACCCGTTTTTGAATTAAAATATCTCTATATGCATCATACAAACTCTAAGCAGACATTACGATTCCCCTTTTCTGCTTTCGTCGATTGAATTAATACCATCTGTATATGCGGCAAAAAAATCATGCAATGAACGACTTGAATTTCGACGTACAAATAAAATTAATTCCATCAATTCTTCTTGGAAAAGATGAGGGATGATATACCAACATGACAAATGCGCCATTTCACTTCGCGATAGATCAATTATTTCCAATCATTATGAAACGATTATGAGATTCAAGACTAGTGTGTGAACTCTAACATAGGTGAGAAATCACTTTTACATATTGACCGTCATTTCTTGCTTAGTAAAGGCCAATCAATACGACCAATAAAATGAGCTAAAAATTAATCAGATTTGATAGAAAGACGAACTCTTGACATCAGGTGCAGTCCACGGGACGGACCCCTCGAGGTGGAGGTGATGCAGCTTGATGCCTTTAAGATCATTCGCCTTCGCATAATCGCACAGTCCCTGTAGCAGCGGCGTAGGAGTAGCCGCGATACCATGCACGAAAATATTGTCACCTGTAACACTTAATTTTCATTGTTCGCATTTTAAAATTTCATCGTCTGCATACCACTTCATCAGTCTTTTCTGACCATAACCTGAGGTCAGGTTGCGATTGGGCGTCTATCGTCACAAAACCGAGAAAAGAGAGATGGTGGACGGAGAGGGAAAGGGAAGCGTGTCACGAAGAAATACTAGTGAACGCTGAACTGCTAGAAACATACAGTTTGAAATGTCACTTTCAAGCTGGTGCCAACCACATCGTCTCACTCAGTAGTTGGTTGCGGTTCAAACCTAGACGCCTCTTTTCCTGATCGTTTGGCCCAGGATTTTTCTTCTTCATTTATTCATCGTTCTTGCTCGGTATTGGCACTGACGTTCAGAGATCTTATCCTTATTTTGCTAGCTCTCTGCTTATAATAATAATAATATCAATGAAATGCTTCAATCACAGCTCCATCTGGCCGTGTCAGACCTCGTTTCACTGACTTATAGCTGCCGCATTTTCGGCTACGTCCTAAGTTTTTGCTTCTTATCGTCGTCGAAGAATATGTTGAAGGTTATTTACTAAATTCTGAGACCTCGCGCCATCGCAGTGCTGAAGAACGTATCGCAAGCCAGTGGTTAGACTTGGGGGGCCAACTAGATGTTGGTGAAGTTTGGATGAAGAAAAACGGCACAATTGGCCAAACCTTCGTTAAGACAAGCAGGTTTGGTTTCAGATCATGTTTCTCTATTATTCGCTGCTGGATATCTCAAGTACTTTGAAACACAGCGGACAGGTTCCGGTAGTGAACCCGAAACCCCCGCACTGAGCTCAGAAAAGCAGCTAGTGGCCGCATTTGGAAAGAGCTCGCCGCAAAAGTTTCCAAGGCCACACATGTTAGCCACTGAAGTATTGACAAGCTCCAGAGAACTTCGTCAGCATTTCAAAAAATGGTCTTTCGACACCTCATTTTTGCTGCCATCCATATGGTGTTTTTGTCATATCCAAGGGACTAGCACAATCTACAAAGTATCACCGGTTCTCTTATTTCTATTACCACACCGGTTCCTGTTATCTGCTAATTTGATGCTAGCGAGCTTTGGTGGTTCTATCCTGTTTGCGATTTTTATTTCACTTGCACCGTGACTCTCAAACCCTCCTTCTTGTTTCTTCTCATCAAAGACCATCTTTGGTGTTTTCCTTTTAGTCGTCAAATGTGAGCCTGCAACTCATTTTCTTCACTAAAGCAGAATCAACAACGAGCGCAAACTCACCTGTGAAGAAAAAGTCACGACAGGAAAAACATCCATCGAGAAATAAAGCAAAGAACGACAAATAAGCATGACTGTATAGGGACATAAGTCCAGGTCGCGGAACCAGGTATCCCGAGACCTGTACTCAACAGTGCCCTCGAAATTGTTGCAAATCGATCTAAATCCGTTTTGAAGTAAATATCAAAAGTGCTTATAAACTTCAAAAACTCTCACCACCTTGTTTTCTCTTCTTATATCATTAAGCTTCCTCTCACAATCTTCTATCACCAAGTCCTAATATCCATGATCCAATACATGCAAATGAAGCTGGATTTTGCGCACAACGCTATCCACATATTGCACTGATTTTTCTATGCATAAAATAATATCAAAAAAAAAGAAATTTAGCAGTGCTGACCCGATTTGATGCCCGAGAAAGCATTCTTAATATCGGTAACAACTGTCTTCTTGCCCGCAATCGGATATGAACATTCCTGACTTTCCAGGCTGCCAGGTACGACGCGAAGCAATGCCGGACTGGTTGAGAAGCAACGTGCTGTCGGACCAAACGCTCGTGATAGCATCTCTCCTCAAAATAAACCCAATCAATTCACGTTTGTATGCGAAAAGACTACAGAACGATTCGCAAATTAAATAAATCTGAGAAAATTAAACAGCCAGATTACAAATCTCCGAAAAAATCATTCATACTTCCACTAAACTGTACGTATAAATCTTTTAAAAGATGATCGATTTCTTTCTGGATCCTGACCAACATCCCCACTTAATTTCGACTTCAAGCTACTTGAGCTGAAGCTAAAAGAACTTTCTTTCTGGGGCCTGACTAATTTCCCGAATTAGTTCCGACTTCAAATCACATGGGCTAGAGCTGGAGCTAAAGAATTTAGCGAGATACAAAACATGCCATCGCTGATCTTTAATGTCAAGCTTCAAGTTAATCTATCAACTTCGAAATGAGATGTAGCCCCTAAAGTGCGCAACAAATTCCATCGGTTTTTGCGACCGAATTTTTCACAAACAATATTACTAATATTTCACTATTTAAAGGTTTATTACCTGAAATTAATTAAAAGGAAAATGCATCAATGAGCACCTATCCCAACTCGCTAATAATTCACGGGAAGTTAGCCAACGAAAGAAAAAATCCTCGCACCTCAGCACTTTCAATTATTCTCCCACTATGTAAACTTGGTGGGACTACCATATAAAAGGTTTTTTCGAAAGGTAGAGACAACGTCAGACGCATCACACTAAAAAAAGCTCTACCATTAGATAAGAAATGGTTGAAAGTTTTTCTTCCGACTTTTTAGAGAAAAAGAGGGGGGAGGTGGTTTACGCCTTTTATTCAAAGTCCGAAAAAGTTCCCCCCCCCCCCCCCCCCCCAACGAAAGGGAGGGCATATAATCGATGAAATTCGACCACCTATAACAGACATTCGTGACATTCGATATAACAAGATATTATAGCACTGATTAGAGTGATACGTGCTGATAAGTGAAATGATCATAATGTGAATCGATATGAATGAATGATCAAACAATATCGAAATCAAATAAATTAGGGCTGTTTATATTGCACGCAACAGAGCACATTGAGGTGATAAGCAATCACCGTTTAAAATAGATTAAAAACTGACTTCTACACATATGCAATTGAATGTTTTCACAAACGTTTGCCCCAATATTCGACCACTCATTACTGACAGCCGTCTTCAATGACCAATATTACAGTGCCAGATTTGTTAAGTAAACTTATAGTATAACTTTTTAAATAACGACGCACCTGCTGAACTGCATAACATAGTGCGATATTCAGCGAATATGCGCGAGAAGGAAGGGTCACTCATCATGGTCAACGTGGTGGAAGAAAGGGCAAAAGAAAAAGGAGAATAAGAGAATAGAAGCCGGATAGAGAGGTTGTGGCTTGCACGTAAACGTTGTATAGCAAAAGAATCCGACCTCTTGCGCCATGCAATCGAGCTTCACTAAAAACTCGTCGAAAATAGACTCTAGCTTTATTCCCTATGCAGCAGACTGTACCTGCAAGCCATGAAATCGGGTGTCGGTGAATTAAATTCCTACTGCCTGCAACGATAGCGAAATGTAGCTACACGGGACCACCTTTATTACTTCCCACCATCCCCCTTCCCACACATTACTTACAACTGTTTGCATTATGGACAACTTCAAGGACTAGTGCATCGAGACGAGGTGTTTGGGCTGAAGACGCATACGACGAGACGGCTCCGTCTCTGCATCACTTTTCAGTGGGGTACTGTGGTGCGGCGTAGCACGCCTCATTGTGCACTGCCTCTTTCAATGAATTTTATGCTTTTTCTGCAACAATTTTCGACGTCACTTCACAACGACAGGAGAAAGAAAGCTGCCACAACGGTATTTTCAAGGTCTGTGAAGCGACTCGGCGATTATACAAATATAATCTTTATTATTTGAATATTCTAACTACTACCTTCTAATCTTAACAAAATTATGAGCATAACTTTTATAAGGAATTTGAAGAGGAAATTCCTGCTCCCTATCGTCCGAGAAGAAAAACGGTAAAACCACCAACCAAACAAAATGGAAAGAAGAAGAGCAATAATTCTTTACCTTCTAGGTTTTGATCCGACTTTCTGCTTACATTTCATTAATCAAGTTAGAAAAATTTTCAATTGCAGCGTAAAACAGCAAATGTCCTCCTCCATCAAAGACTTTCCTAATAATAGTAGAGATGGAAGGTGCTAGTCAGGACAGAAACCTCCAGTAAGAACCGATACAATAAGTCCTGCAAACATGCTCAATACGCTCATAAAGCCCTGGTGAACAGTAACGGCCACTTTTCCCATGAATCCCTTAAAACCATAATCCAGAAAATTGAAGTCATTTTTGGATTCCACGCTCCCGGAAGCATGTAATCACTATATTCGATGGCTATCCAAAGTTCGGTCACCTTCAGATTTCTCGATTGCATGAACTGCGCAGCTATCTGGGGCTGACCTTCAGAAATCAGCAGAACCTTCAGAAAACGTTTTTTTGGCTTCGGAGAACACCTTCTCGTTCTTTCCCGGGTGCACGCTTTTTCAGCGACACATGTCCAACTTCCGCGACCTACTCTGTGAAATTCCGGAGGCTGGACCGGATATTTGGAGTTTTTTGGATCGCGTATATCCATAATCATTAGAATTCCATTGCTGTTTTAGATTTCTCGGAACTGGTTCTCCGAAGCCAAAGAAACGGTCATGGTAGGGATAAACATTGATGTTGGGAACTTTGAGCAGCGATCTTCAATCAGTAATAGTGCTCTCAATCGTAGGCTTTGTTGCTTACTCTACTATAGTGCAATGGAGTGCACAGTTGAAGTTACAACAATCAATTTCCGCCTTGGCGCAAGTTACAATGACCAAATTTAGTAGCTCCAGTGTTAATAATTTCCCAACTTGAAACTATCAGACAGAGGCAGACAAACACAGACGCGCAGACACGGCATCGACACAAACACAGACACAAATATCCTTTGGGGAAGCGATAATTTGATGCAGCATACAAAATCACGTGATCAAGAGAACTATTTCTCAGGAGCACTCTCCTCTAAAGCAGTAAAAAACCGCCAAGTTCACTCAAGAAATGCTGATTCAACGATGCGTACCCCGCAACAAGAACGATGACAGACCAAAGCTGTCACCGCCTGCCCGAAAACTTACAGATTACCTTTAGGTCAGTAGAAATAGGATATGATGATCCATTATCCGCTGTACCCAAAATACCTTCGTATATTCACTGCTTTCATATCACCGTCAACGAAAAAAACGGTCTACGAGGATAAAGACAAAGAAAATCGGTACAGACAGGGGATGAGAGAGACGGAGAACAAGAACTGGGCAATCGTCGGTGGAAAAAAAATCACCGACGATGTCATGCGGAAGATCGGTGCTCGCAACGAGCAGAGAGAAGCCAACTACTTCACAACAATCAATAAAATTCCATAGCCTATCTTCATGTTTTTTTCATCATTGCTGCACGCAACCAATGCATACGAACATTTCGCGCAACTTCATGCCTATATATACGCACATTATATACATATATTATGCACATAAATAAACAAATAAATTAATTAAGCATATATATATATATATATATATATATATTATATAAATATATATAATATATATATATATATATATATATATATATAAATTATATATATATATATATTTATATATATATATATATAATATATAGTATTTATATATTTTATAATAAGCATATATATATTTACTAATGTACATATATTTGCAATACAATTATGGAATGTTAATAAGCATATATATGTTAATAAGCAAATAAACAAATTAATTAATTAATAAATAAGCATATAATAATAATATATATATATATATATAATATATATAAAGATATATATATATAAATATATCGCCATCATAAGTAACTAATGTACATATATGTTTGCAGCAATACAATTATGGAATGGAGCCGTATGAAATTAAAAAGCGAGTGGAATATAAAAACATTCCATATCTGACGTACAATGAAGTGAATAAATAGACAACACAACAATATCACAACTATAAAATTAAATTTGCTATCTGGGCCAGATGAGGATAAATCGTGCGAAGATAGCTCCTAGATCCGTATAACCTTAGTTTCCCTATCGGTCCGGCCCCCAAAATTTTCCGTTTCCGGAACATATAACCACCCGAGCGGATCTTTTGTCGTAAAATTGCGCGTATAACTTAAGCCATCACCAAAATATATGACTTTCGAAGTGATATGTGCTCATGGATTAGCTCAATATAAGAATTGAACGAGTGTAAACGTTAGCTAATGTGCATCGATGAGACAACGAGCGCTCGTTTAAATAGAATCGAAATATATAGAATGTAATCGATGTAGAGTAGCAAAGAAAAGAGAAAAAAATAACGAGAAAAACATAAAAGAATTTCGTTTTGTTGTCTCGTACCCTCTCATTTTGCAGTTGATATTCGCATTCACTAACTGCATAGCAATGCGTAGTATGCACGTGATTACTCATAGACCGATGCTTTTGTGACGTGCAAATAGGATGGCGTGAAATTTGAAAATGAACGTAGTGGATAGGATCGCAGTAGTTGCGGGAAGGGACCCGTGAATAGGTTCGAGGTAATACGGGGATGTACCCTTGAACAGGATCGAAAGTAACGCGAAGGTGACCTCCTAGGAATGAAGATCGCGAATGGAGAATTCCCAAGGTTGCAGGTTCCCGAAAATAAGTCGTTTGAGTGAGAGGAGGGAGAAGCGTCCTAATGCGGGAGGCAATTACCTGTAAAGGGTAGAAAGGGATTTATTCGAGGTTTTTTCTTGGGCAAAATAAATAAAAGAAGATTTTGTAGGAAAGCTCTCTCAGGCAGCGATATGGTCTCGAACAAACATACGAACCGGTTTGAATTTTATGATTTTATATAGATTTTATGATATATATATATAATAATATATATATTATATATATATAAATATATATATATATATATATATAAATATATATAATATATAAAATATCATAAAATATATATTAACAAATCATATATATATAAATATATATATATATATTTATATATATATATATATATATATAGAGAGAGAGAGAGAGAGAGATAGAGAGAGAGAGAGAGAGAGAGTAGAGAGAGCAAATTCGGAAGTACGGACGTGTACGATTTCATTCAAAACTATTCTCACAGCTACACCAATGGCAACGATTACGAGTGCACCTCTTGCAGGATGTGAGTCGTCTGGTCGGCGTGTCGTGGTTTCTCTCTTGCCCAATTTCCACGGCACTGTAATCAGCCATAAACTTTTCTTCTAACCACTTTTCTTTCCCTTCCGGGAAAAACAAGTATTGACTAGTTCCATCTCAAATCGAATCTCCTTAGAAGGTATTACGGGATGGACCACTGGTAGTACCATCTTGCATAGCAGCTCTGCTGTACCATTTCTGCACCGCTCTTCAGGAGGGTGAGTGGGGGAGGAGGGTGTGGGGGAGATCGGTGGGAGAAAACCGTCCTCCTCTAAAGCTCTCGCGGGTTTCGTCTGATGTCCCTGCACTTGTTTTGGGTCGCCCGAGGCTCTCTCAGTAAAATTTGAGGGACTTCCACGGGGGATAGCGTTTGGCAGATAGTGCAAGTAAGGATGGCGGGTCGGATACGCCGCGTTGCATTCTTTTGCTTCGTTGCTTCTATTATCCAATCGGACCTTTTTTGCAGTCAAAGTTGGAGCCGTATCTAGTCTATGATAATATGGAAATAGGTTAAATCGATCGGGGTCGGTATCAGTTTCGGTCTCCATCCCGACCGATTCCGGTCGAGATGGAGACCGAAACTAAATATAACCAACCGGAAATATTTTCATTTTGCCGGTGCTGACATCATAACACAGATGAGAAACGAGAACTTCCTCAACGATATCGCCTACTTATCACACATGATGCTGCTGTATCACACACCTTAGAAAATTTGAATAAGCGGAAAGGTATACCACAGGAGTTACATTGATACACCACTCTGCAGCTTTTGCATCTCGCTCACCTGGCTAACCAAGTTCGATTTTCAACAAACAGCAAAATATGCGGAATAATGCCTTCATGTTTAGACAAATCTGATCACATAGGAAAACCTTCGATGAAATTTTACCTGTTTTTTTTTTCGCCTCACCTATGTAAAATATAAAATGCGTAATTTTTGCGCATTAAGTGTTTGTAGTTCATTTCGAAGTTAAAGAATCCGAGTGGAAAGTGGTATAGAAAATTTGGTTACAATATGCATTACTATTCGTTTTCTTTACTTTTCCTCCGATGATTCCTGAGCCGGAACTAGTACCACAGACAGACACAGACAGGCACAGACAAAATGTTGCTATGATGCACTCTGCAAGCTTACAAGTTGCCAAAGAGTGATAAAATAGCTTATAAATATTATGAGAATAAGTTAGATGCGATAGAAATTAGGTGCGAAGTTCTTTGATGCTGCAATAAAAATCTATATTTGCAGATTGTGAGAGAAAAGAGGAAGATAGTGGTGGCTGTCGAAAAGCTGTCAGTTATGACCCGTGCAACCTTTACGAATACGAATATTGAGCTCGATCTCATGAAGATATTTTCATCTCGGACAGGATTTATGTGTTTATTTTTCTTTCTCTTCTCTATCCAGGTAGCGATCTCTTCTGGTTCTTATTCAGGTTTGCGCTTCACTTTCAATGAACGTTTTAATATTACCTCTGTCTGAAGGGGAGGGGGACATCACGGCACTTTTGCGAGTTCATAGAAACATCCGAAAAAGGCGGCCTAATATGACGTGCGCCCTGTAGCAATTATGAGCAATTTGTGGAAATGGATCAAAAGCGGTCCGAGGTCGCGAAGTCTTAGCCGCAGTTGAAAACTGAACTGGGTGCGACTGAACTTGTTACCACTGAAATCCTTTCAGGCTCGTTCTCGGCCCGCAGTGGGTAAAACACGGTCATTCGACCAGGATTGGATTAAACTTGGACCCACATTTGTGTTCGACTCGAAATGAGCCAAAAATTTGTCAGTATTAACCAACATTTGAGGACTGATAATAGTCTTCCGATCATGAGCAGAGGATGCTTCAATCTTCGTGCTCCTAAGCCTACAAACTTTTTCCTGGAAATTCCAGTGGTATTTCCGATGGCCAAAGGTTTTTTAGCATTCCGAATACTTTTATTGTGGGGAAGTTTGTTTTTATTTCCGGAATTTTGGCAACCAACAGAATAGTCTCTAACATTTTGGATGCTTAAAAAAAAACATGACGATTTTGGAGTTTTTATGACAGGTCATGGGCCAGAACTGTTGAGGATTGTAGTGACCTCTTTATTAAGCGAAGTAAAGTTGGAGCTTTATTAAAGTGGAGGATTATTTCATCTCTCAGGAGCTTAGAGAGCTAAGGTTGCTGAAGGGAAAGTTCTATTTATGTTAAAACAATTTTTTTTTAACCTTATGTTAGGAATTTTCCCAGTTTCCGCAAAATACTTTCCAGTAGTCGAGAGAGAGGACTTTGTTAATGGACTAGGTTTTCTGGTCAACCTGTATGCCCGAGGGCACACCTGTGTAAAACATAATAGAGGTGATAGAAACTTCACGCTTCACAATTTGCAGGACGTCATTCGCCACCGATGTTTGGCGATTTCGAAGCTCAAAGGCATTGGATGGAGATCACTGTCCATCTTCCTCTAAAGCAATGGTGTGTTCTTCAGTTGTTCTGAAAAATAATGAACACGTATTTCATCGTAATATATGAATGCATTTATAATTTCAAAGTGGTGGTTGGAGGAGGGGGGGGGGGGGGAGGGAGACAAAAATTTATTAAATCAGGCCACTAAAATTTGAAGATTTTTTCTTTCCTTTCTTGTCTCCTTAATTTTGCTCCCATCTCACTGCATTTCTTTAATTCTAACTTTCTGTCTTATTTATTTTCTCTCTTACACTCCTTTTGTCATCAAGTGTTTTTATTCGCTTTTACCTCATTTCCACAAATTATAGTGTCGTGTCTGTGCGTATTTACACGTCTGCCTGTGTCTGCCTGCTAGTTTCAACTCGGAGACCACAAACAAAGATACGCTATTTGATGAATAGAATCTGAAGTTTCAACTCGAGACTAATATGAGAATGACAGACTCGAATGCTGATAAAGGATGTGATTACCGACTAGGTTTTTTGTAATATTTGATCAGTCTTCGCATTAGCGGTCAGTTTTCATATTCACTGATTATTGCATCGGTTCGTTCGGCTGGAGTTTCAAGTTGATCAAGCAACTGTTACAGAATGTCGATATGGTTGAATAATTGTAGTAGAAGTGACACCAGAAAACCATAAAATGTCTCACAGGTGAATAAGGTGGTTGGTCTGATTTGAGTGGTGCTTTCTTAGTCAGAAAACCTCTAATCTTTCGGTGAGCGTGGTTTTTGCATAGTGGAAGGAAGAAAAGGCGAATGTCGTTTGTACGGTTAATGCAGTCTTTTAGATTTTTGGACAGCGAGGCGGTTGTTGAGGTATACTCTCGTTATCCTGTTGTTGAGTTATCTTCTCCTTGATCATGTAGTATGGATATCCTTATAGCAATATCTTCTGCTATCCTTATGAAAATATCTTCTGCTAGTGCGATCATGTAGTATGGATTTTATCTTATAGGATATTGCATTTTCTAAGAATTATGACCTTTGTAATTTTTTAGCGTTCTTTTTTTCCAGGTACGTAACGGAAGTGATAACGATCTCAACTATTGGGGTCTCGATTATCCTCCCCTCACCGCTTTTCATAGCTATGCACTTGGCAAAATGTAACTTTTTTTTCACATCCATTCTTGATTTTTATTAAAGAGTAATGTTTTTTTGCTTTAAAAGAGTTTTCTCGAGGATGCTACGCTAATACAAGCTGATGGTGCTGAAAAGTTGAAGTCTGGACCATGTCTATGGATCTGATTGTAAGTGGATTACTATTTCGTTGGATGTCGGTGTAGGCAGTTGCTATGTGCCTCTTATTTCATGCCAACTTGGGCGTTTGTTGTACCGCAAATAATGCTTCAATATCATTTGACTATGGCTACTAGAGAGTTGGTCTCGAAAGGAGAAGGCGGAAAAAGAAATGAACTCGAATCGCATATGTCAAAGTCTTTGCATTTACCATTCGCGACTAAAGGAGTATCTCTGGCAATGAAATGTTTGTTGCCACGTAGAAGTTTATAGATTGGTTAAATCTTTCCATTTATATGGTTGTATCTATGATCCACATTAAGCCTTTATGCAAGTAGACTTTACCATTCCTCAAGTCGATATCCGATGCCGTTTCCTTCTTCTCAGAGAGTGACGGATTTGCAGTAGCGAGAAAATAGATCCATCATGGGTGGCACTTCTCAAGTCGAGGGGAATCGAATCGGAGTCACATAAGTTGTTTATGCGGCTTTCGGTCTTGCTTTCTATGTGGATTCTATATATACCGGCGATTGTGGCGTTCGTTTATCTTTCATCATGCGATCAGAAGGTTTTTCTTTCATTGATTCTAGAAGACTTTCTTCGATATTTCATTCATTTATCTTCAGGTATTCTTTGTTTGTTTCTTCTTCTTTCAGTGGAAAATCAGACAAATCGTTGGCAACAATGATATCACATTTGGTAACAATTTTGTCCGAAAATTGGAAAATATAAATTTGCCGAAATTCTTTGCAATTTATTTTTTTGCCTCAAAGTTCCCGATGATTTAAACGATATGGTGAATTTGCTTTGCAGTTCGTTAGGATCTGATGAAATCCGTGAAATTTTGGAATATAGAGTGAATTTTAGCCGGAATCAATGAGACCTTAAGAAAATTTGGTTGTTTTTTTTTCAAAATCAATTCAACGTTGGGTTGAAACGTTAGGTGATTTAAACGATATAATTTACTCAATACATTTATTTGACTTGTCAGAGCATCTAGCTGTGTAACTGCAATACGTGCAATGGTAAGTAATTAGAAGAGGTAGGAAAAAGTTTTGTTGTTCTTTATCATATGGCTAGTTGAAGTAGCAGATATAGGTAATGGTTTGTTACGCCGCTGTCTTCATATTTTCGGTTATTGGTCGAAATTGCTATAATCGCGAGCAAGTATTCAATTTCCAGAAGCGCAAGGTCTATTTCAGAACTCTTTGGTTTATTTTGTGTTCGCCAGTGCTCCACTCGAGGCCATGATCGCTTTTGATAGCTCAAGACCACGAAATTCGAGCTGATAGCTACTTCGGTGACCGGATTTGATCCAGAAGGTCTTGCTAGTGGCCCTTAGTAGCTGTATAGCGGCGAAATTAATGCTTGTAGAGGCTCTCAGTGTCTGTTGATTTGTACAATTGAGCGGTCAGTTGTCGAGCATTTTTTAATGTTTTATTTGAGCATAAGACGTAGTGATAGCACCAAAAATTGAAATATCGAAACGAAATAGTAGTTCCAAGAATTTGCCATCCTTTGCATCTTTATTGTTGGAAAAAAAAGAAAAGAAATATGATGCTGAATCAAAACTTGCAATTATTTTTATTCATTATAATAAATGGAATTAAGTTTCAGATATATTATAGCGCTGTTGCAGTTTTCTATCCAACATTAATCGCAATGGACAATGGTCATTTCCAGTAAGATTTACGTTTGTTTTATTTTTTTTGAGTTTGATATTAATGAAGTGTATCTTTCTGCTATCGTTGTTTTCAAGAATTGATAGCCCATTCATGCTTTATGAAACGCCAATGACGCTTCAAGATTTTTTTACTGTTCATTAACTTACCTTAACGGAATCCCACTTTCCTTCCGCTTTTATATCTATCATTGAGGGGAAGTGAGGGGAGAGGGGAGAGAGGGCTTATAAACAAAAGGCGCATATTTTTTCGATAAGAAGGAAGATGTCCTAGTTGTTGTTTTTGATATGAATCCGTCAATTCTGTTCTTTTTTCATCTCTTATTCATGAGAATTATCCATAATTTTCTGTTATATTTGCAGTCATCTTTCAGTTGTTTGTATACGCTTTTGCAAAGTTGTTTCGCAAAAGTGCGTCGTGACTATGTCTTGTCTGTACGTTTGTCTGTCTGTCCGTCTCTCTGTCCATCCGTCTGTCTGCCGAGAGCTTGAACTGAGCGGGCTCTAAAGCTGGAGTTACGAAATTTGTTGTATGTAATGCATGTCATGGATTGATCATCCTATAGAGTATTGCGTATTGATCCATCAATTTCGAGAAAAATTATGAGCATTTGGAAGCGAAAAGAGCTGCGAGTATTTTGCACAGGTTGGCTATAAAGAACGAAATTGTTATGGGTTGTGCGAGAGGTCAGGTTAATTAAAGTTTGAGGGCATCATTTCTTATAAGTGTTATTCGTTGCTACCTTTTATTAAAGGATTACAAAGGTGTCGTGCCTTGTTTTTCAATTTTTATTGGCTATTTCGATGAGTGGCCAGTTATTCTTTTTAAATGTCAATAGAGATTACCATCTATGTCGAACAGTTTATTATGTTCCTTGCCAAGTTGATCTTTGATTGCATTCACTCTCATAAAGGCTCGTATCGGTTGAGTGCCTCAGTTTTCACATTTTTATCGATAAGGTAAGAGTCATTGAAGGCAACTTTCAGATACAATCATATATCTTTGGGTCTGTTCTTACTGGCAGTGATTTGTTTTTATCGGAACTGGCGAGTTGCCGGTTCGATGTTCTTCGTTATGGCCGTTAATTTTAAGCAAATGGAGTTGTATCATTCGTTACCGGTGGCTGTGTTTTTACTTTCCACCTCTCTTCCATCGATCTATAATGCGGAGAATTTGCGTCGAAGGTTTTTGTTTTTAATTTGTGATTTTTTGACTGATTTCTTTTACTGTTTAGTTGATTCAAAGGAAGCGAAAGGAAGTGGGGGGGGGGGGGGGGGATAATTCCATCCTTTTATCGCCGGAATTGATATGAAAGAAGACGTCGTTTCATATGTTTACCACTTCACAATAATGGAATAGATTTAAGTTATGCTATTGTTGTAGAAAATAACTCCAATATAAAAGGATGTGATATTTCCGATTTTAATCTATCAATAAAAAATGACTCAAGTGGAGTTGAAAAATATAAATTATAAACGAATCGTTTCAATATACCGTTTGAATTTATATTCAGTTAGTGATGAGTGCGATTAAATAGCAACTGGAAAATTATCTTCGAGGATTTTTCGGGCGTTTTTTCTTTGATTATAAAAAAGATTTCGAAAATTTTGAGTCATTCGACTTTTTTTGCGTTTTGCTTAAAATTTCTTTGACTCACTTATCGTTTAAAAGTTTAAAAAATGATACTCCGAAATGTTATTACTATCTCAATTTATTAGTGAGAAAAAACTCAAAAATTTACAGTATAGATATATACATGTAACCCTTTATATATTTAGACATCTCAGTTAAACAAATACGATTTCAGTAAGCAATAGGGGTTAATTTGCAGTCATATCACTTGTTTCTTATGGAGGTGGGGGGGGGGGGGGGGGGGAAAAAGGTGCGGTAGAATGCTTTCAGCAAAAATGCTTCGATGGAGGCCATAAACGAAAGTAGGCACTCGTTTGCTACTGGAATGGAGAGAAGCCAAACAGAGGAAATCAAACAAAAGTAAAGAAATTTCCTAAAATATAGGTAACAAAATGGGTAAGAAATAAAACAGTTTGTCTGAGAATTTTAAAAAGAAATCAATTCTATTTGCAGAGGTTGAGAAATAATATCTCACAAAAATGCCTCCATGTGATGTTTATTCAAAAACTGGGAGACTAGAAAAGAAGATACTTCATCCTCTTTGACAACTGAGAATTCCAACGGGTATTCTTTAAACGCCTTTGACTATTTTGCGGTAGATGTTCGGATCTATTTGAGTTGATTTTAATTTTCCAATCTCTTCGAAGGAAGGAAATTTGCGTTGTGTTCGATGTCCGAATTACCTGTGTGCCACCTTGAAGGTAATGGACGATTAAATGTGGTTTATATCGTGACGGGCCAAATGCCGGTAAAAAACGTTGATTATATTTAAGAAATTTTTGAGGCGATTCTTTAAATTTGAATAGTTTGCAGCTTTCTTGAATTAACGAAGCTTTTCGTCGTTGTTGTTTCTACGTTTTTGGTGTTGTGGTCTCCGTTTATCGCGAGTGGAGCCGATTTAAAACAAATTCTGTATCGGATTTTCCCTTCTATAGAGGCATTTTCGAGGTGAGCTCCTTATATTTGTTCGTAGACAGTCTACAGGTGCACTGATTCTTGAGACGTTCTGATAAATTTACGAAAAACCTGTACTGAATGGCGCGATATTCTCGTTTGATGTACCGCTTTTTTGGAAGTTTTTGGTTATGATGACGGGGAGCAGGGCAGGTATTTAAAGTTTGGTCGGACATTTGGCGGGCCCTTGACAGTGAAGGACAGTGAAGCCCTCAAGGAAGCGAAAGAACAGGAAAGAGGGAAGATGTGCTATTCGACGAGGGAAAGCTCTTTCTTCCGACACTGCTGAAAGTGTGTGCCATTCCGGAATTGCGAGTGCTCCCTTTATGTCCTGAACACGACATAACGCATCAAAACAGCACAAATCTTTCGATTTAAGAATAGAAAAGCGAATAATTCTTACGTCGGATTACGTCGTTAACAGTTATTATTTACAGCAGTTCGGCTACCGTTGCAACGGAAAGTCGACATACCTCTTTCGATCCTGATCTTCCCTCACCTGTCATCAGTAAACGGTGTTGTGGGGCTCTCACTAAAGGATGAGAGAGTGCCGAATATCCCAAAACAAGTCTTGCAGGTGGTTTTTTGCCACATGGAATACTGGAACATCGTTCTCGTTGAAAAATATATCGGCTTTAGTAATTCACTTGTTGCAGGACAAAGTGGCAAATGTGTGGTGTGCAGTCAATGTTGTCGTAAAATTAAACAAGTACCACAATGCACATCTGCTAAAGTTGAGGTTAGTGGAGTTTCGTTTATGCAGTAAATAGTAATTTGTAGTTTGTAGTGTTATATTTGATTTACAGCTAAATTTTTTGCTTTTTTATCGCATTTTCTTAGAAGACGACTTGGAGCCATTGTTACGTTGGTCAACTTTAAAAACGATGAATTTGTAATATCGGCGTTGTGCTGTAAGACTGTAATTTTGTTTATTTATTTATTATTTATATATTTCAACCAAGAGAGCATTCATTACGAATAAATATCTCCCCATATGGCTTTCACCTTCCTGACCCATGTCCCCTGATCCACTCGGTTCCTGTGGCCTTTAGATCACTATCTACTTGCAAGTCGGTCATGTGAAGGCTATAATATCGAACTCGTAACGAGTTGCGTTATGTTGCCGTTTACGAATTCGGTTGCCGATTTCTGTTGTTTGTAATTGTCAACTGAGAATCTCCAGCGTTCTCTAAATGTTAGGCGTTTAGTAATTCAGATCCGACCAGCCAGCATTATAGGGCGATTAGCTTGAACGAATTTATTCTGTGCAATAACGCATGTGTTGATCTATTGCTGTGTCAACTTGTATATGTTTTATACCATTTTCATAAACAACTTTCTCATGCCTTACTAATAAATAAGAAATATTTATAAGTGCATGGTTGACATTACCTGTCATACTCATGTCACACCTGTTCGGTTGACGCTCATAACCGGTTGCTTACGAACTATCGTCGATCGAACTGTATATATTCCATTCGCTGATGAATCAGCAAATCCATCGATGAAATATTTTTGCATATTTTCAGCACAGCGTTGGTTATTTGCACACATCTCCCTTCATTGTGTGCACTTTTATTACGGCCAAATGTATCGATATTCAAGACGACATTATTTATCTCGAGCTTATCGTTTTTTCTCTTCTCTTTTCAAGTACATGAAAAATCGATTCTTCTACCAGCTGTGTAGGCCAATTTTATTTTGGCTCTTTTTTTTTATTTGGCACATTTAGATTTCAAGTTTTTTTGCATTTTTTGACACACTCCATTCTTTTTTAAAAACAAGTTTTGCATATTTGGATGTTCTCAAAAATGTTTTTGATTTGTGTAAATGAATATGCATTACTCATTCGCAATTGATCGTTAATTATATGTAAATTTTTCTCAAAAAGTCACAAATGGGGAGGTATACTAGGGTAGTTAAAATGACACGTTATCGGCCATTTTGATGAGTGATCGCAGGTTAGAACTATGCAAAGTGATGCATTCATATTCCAATTAAATCACCTTTGCATATATATATATATAGAGATATGCAAATTTTGCTCCCTTTAAGCGTCTATGACTTTTTTTGGATTTGATGGGTCAACGAATGAATTCTGATGGATGGATTTCTCCCTCATAGTTTTGTCGTTGATTGATGTCATAATGTTCTCGGGAATCTGATGGTTTTGTAATGGTGATAAAGGGCGTGCGCAATGGTTTTGGCAGTCGAATCTGAAGTTATTTAGCCGTTAACAATGGGTAACGCTTAGTTATGAAATTCCTCTATGGGATCAGATTAGCTCAAACTTCTCAACATTTCATTGATCAATTTTATTCAAATTTATTAAACATTGGATGTTTTTATTCGTCGTATTTTGTTTAGTGTCATAGTGGAACGTTTCGTGATAAACGATAAATAACGAACGGCATTGAAACTATTTGCTGAATTTTTTTTTTATTTATTTATTTATTTATTTATTTATTTTTTTATTTATTTACTACTGTTTTTAATCGGTGAAACTTGATAGGTTATGAATTTAGCACTGATATATTATGACTATTATTTTATTGTAGTTGAAGCATAATTTCAGTGCGGCACTTTTAATTTGGCTGAACGACGAGTAGCGATATCATGGTTTCTAATCATTTCTAATGCAAGGTAAGTACTTATTGCCTCGTTTATTAGAGTTTGGGGTTTCATTAAGTACGCCACCCTCCATGCCCGAAAAATAGTGTATTTGGGATATTGTCAGTGTTTTCAAGAGGCTGGAACCCGATTGCTTCCGCTTTTCTTCCTGATAGTATTTTTAAGGAATTTTTGAGTTTTAGTATGATTTCATGCGACGAATGAAGGATTTTTCGATTGCAGGAATTGGAATTTGGCGTTTTGAAAGAGCATTTGTCGATAGCATTTTGCGAAGGGGGGGGGGGGGGGGGGGGTTGGTGACATGAACATGAATAGCTTCACATAAACATAGTTGCATCGTTTTATGAAATATCAGTTAAATAGAGCAACTTTGTGTAGTTGGCGTTTCAATGTGCGGATTCGCCGCCTCTGGCTATACTGGGAGCCGTCTATTGTAGTTTGCAAATTAAATTGAACTTGTTTGATTTTCTTATTCACAAATATTCTTGAGGTATTTTTTCGCTTCATAGCAGAGTGGCTAGGGAAAACTAAAAGGCATTTGATTATATCGCGTCGAATTGTGAGTGAAAGTTGAGAATACAATTTGCTTTTCGTTGATATGATATATTTCAGTGTATTTCCTTTATGTGTGAAAGATGGGAACGCATTGCATTTAGCAATGTTTATTTTCTATGCTATAATTTTATATCCGAACTTCTCTAAGTTAGCGCCTCTTCAGGTATGGTTTTTATTTGGTTTTTGTGTCTTAATGATTTCTGCTATAGTTTCTCAGGATTTATTATTTTTTCGATATTAAAGTATAAGTTCAAATGTCTCCCGCGATCGTCTTTGATGAAGCACCTACCCTTGAACGGAGATAAAGCAAATGTTTTGAGAAAAGAAATGCCCATCTTGCATACTTTATTCGTTTTGAAAAGGAGGATAGACATCGCGGAATAGTACCTGAAACAGCTAAAAGAAAGCATATATCATTGATATTTTATTATACTGAGGAGAAATAATTTGCTCAGGAATTTTTGAACTTGTATGGTGATGGGGTTCTATTTCTGATAATAAAAACACTTTTCTTTGAGACTTTTCCTGTCGTGTTTGAAATCTTTGATTTGAAATAATAAAGCAGTGGGAAATGTTATGAATTGATAGCAATTTTTCCAGGAGAGTTTAATTATTAACCATTTTTTGGGGAGGAGGGGACGATGGAATGCAACTGATTCTTACCTCCGCAGGAAATTCCTCATCGATACCCTTTTCCTTCCTCGTTACCGTTGCCGTTACTTGCGGCATCATAATTAGAGTGTATAGGCTGTGTTTAAGCCCATAAGTAAAGAATTAGAAACAGAAGGCCTTTCTTTGTTTTTTACTGCATGGTTAAATGGAGTAGATAAAGCAGAGGGCGCTGCCACGATTTCTTTCATCAAAATGTTGCTTTTACCCACTTGAACTATCAGTGATGCAGTCACTTAATAAGGACATTATTTGCACATAGTGAAGGGTGTTGGTGATGGGGGTGATGTGGGCTTCTCGCCATTCTAAGTTGTGCGCGTCGTACTAATCTGTTGCGTCGTTGGAGTCCTCTATCTGTCCTGTAGTGATTACCGCCGTGCACCTTCATGTAAGTGAAGTTGATTACCCGTTTTGTCGTTTGTGGATACTGCCACATTCGTGCTGTGATGTCCGAAGCCCCAAGGCGTTTTGAGGAGTAGGCGCATTGTATGCTGGTTATTGAGGTGCAAAAGGTGACTGCTGTATGAAGTGAATGAGGTCGTCTATCCAGCCACTCCCTCCTCTCCCCTTCCTCCCTCCTTGGCCCCGGAACATGGATTTAGTTTCTTCCTCAGTTAGCAAAGCTCATTGCAGCCTATTTCGAAGAATTTTTTATTTTTCGTTTCTCTGACGATTGGGGACATAAGCGTCGTCCAAGAGAAAGGAGACCGTAAATATTGCGCATTTAAGCGCCACTTTCCATAGACGACCTCGTCTTCGATGTCATGGACGAGAGGGGGACCCTACGCTTTCTTCAGGTCTCACAAACTTGACAAATGACAGGGGCTGCTGTGCTGTTGCGATTGCCTAGCTCCTGTGGGAAAGGCGCTAAATTATGCATGGGCTGTTCGCAGGGAGAAGCCAGGGAGATCCGAAGGTTGAGCCATTATTCCACAGGGACGTGGGCGACCTTGCCCTCGCAGCCGCTAGATGAATTACTACTGCCGCCGAACAGAGTGTTTTGCCCGCGCTGTTTCTGTCGGAAAGTTGATGTGGGACACGGTCTACCCAGATCAAGCACCCACTATTGCTGCTCTGCAGTTTTTATTGAAGGCATTTTTTGCAGTGGTTGGTGGTGCATTCGAGTTGTGCGATTAGTGTAATTCTGTGCATTGCAAGTCTCGTCATATCGCCCCGGCGAGATATCCGCATATATTTGCTCTTCTCAATGCTCTTTTTTGCTTTATTCATTTCCTCTCATTCTTCGTCTATTTTAATTACGTTGTGGTGAAGGATTGTTATGCGCGCAGACACGATCAGCGAGCGAAGTCGGAGTGAACAACCTGCCTCTTTCAGGTACTTTAGTCTGCGACAAGACTTTTCATTAAAAGTGCCTTCGCAAACATGTAAAACATTCATGAAGGATGTTTTCTACCTTCATTCAGAAAAGAGAAAATTATTTCAGCAGTTATTTTTGATACTGTAAAGCTTCGAATAATATCTCTGTGGCCATAAACCCACCAAAGTTTCAATAGAGATGTGTTGAGGAGGATGTCGTTTTTTAATGATCTGGGCAGGATGCAAAGAGAGAACATAACGGTTCGTACTTGCAGAAGGAATCATTTTCCCACTTTTAACTGTGAAGGGGCGAGTGGTGGAACTTTTGAGGAAGATACTTTTGATTACGGGAATATTTTTGCCTTTAACTTCCGGTAGTCAGCAAAGTGGATGTGGTTAGTAATAAAGTGGAAGAGGAATATTAAACGTATTTAGGCTCGGCCGAATACGACTCAGCAGTTGTTCCAACTTTTACTACGATCAAACCTGACCCCTCATGGTGGTACGCAGTAGGACTTAAACTTCATCCTCCAACCATCGGATAAACGACCACCGACAATAATAGTTCGCATTGCCTTCCTTTGCATCATCGATTTTCGTTGAGACGTACATTATTTTTTTTTCCAAAAGTATGAAGAGAAGAAGCTTTACGGTATTCGAGAGCACACGATATTTTTAGAGCGTGTTTTAAAGATGCCGATACGTGGACTCCTCTAGAACGAATTACCGTCTACCAGATCAGAAACGGGAATTCCAGAAGAAGAAGTATTTGCGGGGATTTTGCCCGATGCCTGGTAATAATTTCACAGACCCTTCAGAAGAACAGGCCATAAGGAAGGACGATGCTAGTGGCAAGCAGAGCTACGACCCACATGTGTTAAAAGAAGACAGAACGTTACCCCCAAAAAAGGCTTTTATTTCTGAAGAACCTTGTCATCCCCTATTATCTGGCAAAACATGAGACACTGTGGTGCTTGACCTATCCGCCCTAGTAGCTTCCTGTTTGGGAGTTTGATGCTTTTGAACGACGAAACCAAAAAATACGTTCACATTTTAAGGAAGCGTAACATATGAGGGAGCTCGTAGGTGAGCTGGGCGGAAAACATTGCAACGCCATGCCTCAATTGCTCATTATTGCCTTTGGTGGTGCAGTCTTTATTGTTTTTTTCGTTCGAAGAAACGATCTCGGTGGTACTTAATTGGCTATCGGTTGTCGTAAAGTTTGGAGGGAATGTTTTAATAGAGTCAGCTGAGCGTTGTTTCTGTGAAATGTTTTAGTGGCTAATTTCTGTCATTTTACTATGTTTCAATGACTTGTTCAAATGGTAGTGGAATGTTGAAAAGGAAGTAGGGGGAGTTTTTTGACGATGAAATTGAGGGTCGGGAGGTTTATTGGCACTTGGGGGGGGGGGCAATGTTCTACTCCATAAAATAGGAGATAAGGATGATGGAAGGGAAAGTATAACAAATGTCTTGAATACTTCAGCTGGTGAATTTTCATTGCTGTCATTGTTTGCCGTATCTTCTATGATCGGCCGCTAAACACTGTTTGGAGAAGCACACATTTCTTTACTATATTATTTTAAATGTACAAATAAATACTCGCTTTAGTATTATGGTTGTTGATTGCGATTAACGAGAAAGTTATCAAAGAAGGATCTTAGAAATAGAGCTTTGGAAGCGTTTCTCACAATGATCGTTAAGGAGTAAACTCGACAGGCGGAAAAAATAGAGATTATCATCAGTGTGGAGGATGAGAGGCTAATATAGAAAGAACGGAACAATGTAACGATGGCAAATATCTTTACGTCTACTGATACAATATAGTATTATAATATTTACTGTATAGCCTCCTTCCGGACTATATAACGTTGGCGCTTTCAATGGGTTTAAGTAAATTCCCACTCGATCGATAATTTAGCTCAGATGGAGAATATTCGTAAAGGACGGAGAGTGTTGCAAAGATGCATTTATTGCACTCGGCTGTCAATAATTGTTTTCCAGTAGCAGTTGTTTCAGTGCATACTGGAATCAGTTGGCCAAGATGAAAGAGAGTTAGGAGGGTGTGTTGTGATTGAGGAGGCGAGAAGCAACAAATTTCGAGCCTCGTTGAGGTCAATTTTTAGAACCAGACGGCTTCCCGATATTAAACAAACGTACGCCACCAAGCGAAACGCTAAGCAATGAGTCATCGCCATCGCTGTCCTCTTTATCGTTCTTTCGCTTTTCATTCTTATTCGGTTTTGTATTTAGATTAATATTTAGGTTAATGGATTTACCTTTCCGTCCGATTTCCTTTTCGCTTTCGATTTCTCGCTATCTCTTTTGGAATCTGGCGACGAGCTACGTTCGTTCCTTTTTTTCTTTTTCTTCTGCTTCTTATCATCTTCTGAATCGGGCGATTGCAATGATATCGTCGAACCACTAGAATCCTTCCTTTTAATGTCGTGTTTCTTGTCCTTCTTTTTCGGATCCTTTTTTCTTCTCTTGTCCAGCATCGGAATCGGATGAAGAATCACTCGGATCCTTCTTTTTCTTGTCGCTTTTCTTGTCCTTCTTTTTATTTTTCTTCTCATCTGCATCGGAATCGGATGACGAATCACTAGGGTCCTTCTTTTTCTTGTCGCTTTTCTTGTCCTTCTTTTTATTTTTCTTTTCATCTGCATCGGAATCGGATGACGAATCACTGGAATCCTTCTTTTTCTTGTCTTTTTTCTTGTCCTTCTTTTTATCCTTTTTTCTGTCGGCATCGGAATCGGATGACGAATCACTCGGATCCTTCTTTTTCTTGTCGCTTTTCTTGTCCTTCTTTTTATTTTTCTTCTCATCAGCATCGGAATCGGATGACGAACCACTGGAGTCCTTCTTTTTCTTGTCCTTCTTTTTCTTGTCTTTCTTTTCATCAGCTTTTCTTGTCCTTCTTTTTATCTTTCTTTTCGTCTGCATCGGAATCAGATGATGAATCACTCGAATCCTTTTTGTTGGCGTTGCGCTTCTTATCCTCTTTTTCATCTGCTTCTGAGTCCGACGATGAACTGCTGGAGTCTTTCTTTTTGCCCTTGCCTTTCTTGCTTTTCTTCTGTTCCTCAGCATCCGAAGAATCTGAAGATGAAGACGACGAGCTACTCGAGGCCTTCTTTTCGAGTCCTTGCACACCTTCTGACACCATCGGGAGAGATTCTGAAACAGAAAATTTATTAGACCGGTCGTCGAAAATCTTGTGTCACTGTCCAGTAGTGTATATCTTGATGCCCAAAGGTGAAGGGGACGAGGAAGAGGAAGGAAGTAGAGGAAGAGCTAAGTATTGCATCTCTTCTATGCGGCTCAAAGCAACGAAAATTTGCAACTTAAAGTTGTTTCTGATAATAATAAGAAAACGGAGAGAATTTGACACATCGTTGACTCATAATTTCACTAAACGTTTCTTCTTCGAATTTTCTTTTCCATTTTCTTTTTTTTTTCGGGAATTTTTGAGCTTTTTCCGAATAGGTTGCCGTTCGATTTAAGGTATTTTCCTTTTGAACCATCAGTTATGATGTTTCTTTGCCATTTCGATGTTCGAAGTTTGCAATAATTGAGGAATGCACAATTCAATAACGAATAGTGGAAATTTCGCAAATAACAGATGGCTTCATCAAATGCAAACAACAATAACGCAACTTCAGTGGAAAATTCTGCTGAATTAAAAAAAAAAATCACTGCTTTATCATTCGAAAATCTCTTATTTACAAACTCACTGGAATATTTTTTAAAAATTTGCAGCTATATTAACAAATATGGCATACTTTTGCGGCTATATTTAATTCACAAATAAGCGTTGATTACTTGACAGAAAATATTTCATTTGAGTAATCAGAGATCGAAATGTAAATTATAAAAACCAAACGGAAGTGTTGAATATTTTTGAATATATAGCCAATAATTCTGTATTATTTATTTTGTTGCCTATTAATCTTAATCGTTTATTTTAGCTATCACTTTGGTAATAAACTGAAAAAATTATCAATGATAATAAACTGATAAAAATTATCATAAGTAATGATTGAGCAAGTTTATTATGGTATTCACTTATTTACATAGACCATAATATACGTTTAAAAAGAATTTTTTTTTTTAAATTATAGATAGATGAGCAAATATTTTACGAAATCAACAAGAAATTAAGTGTAAATTATTAAAATATTAATCGAATTTCTTTTTTCAAAAATTTTTCTCGCTTCAATCATTATATAAAAGTTTTTTTCGAAGAATTTAACCAAAGTTCAGTAATCAAATATTAGCACATAAATAGGCACATTAACCGATCGGAATGTCAATTCACTTAAATATTACCTCAAGTAATAATTATGAGTCGATGTGATGCATAACTAAGCAAACGCATATCAACGATTTTCGATATTTTTTATTATTATGAGCATAAAAAAAGTTTCGGACTTAAGCTCGAACTCATCATGCGCCTATTTGTGATGCTAAGGAAATACGCCTTCTTTGCGCGTCTAATATAAATGGATGGGAAAACGAAAAAGAAAAGCGAGAATAATTTGCACTTTTCTAGCTCACTCGATCAGACTATTTTATCGATAAGTTATCCAAATTAGAATGAAGTGCATATTAGAGAAAAAAGCCGATATGCGCTTTATGGAAATGGCCGATATGTGCTTTTTGTACTCCATGCATTAATCCATCTAATTGTATCCATGTTCGAATAAGCTAATAAGAAATAAGCGAACTGCGGTGACTGAGGTAATAAAATAACGACCAAAGAATATCTCCATCTTCATTACCGACCGGTGGCATAAATAACTAACTAAAAGTTATTTTTCTAATTCCGCCGGTTGGCCACTAATGTATTATATCGCTTAATAAAATTTATAATCAAGTCTTTTTTTTTTAGTGAGATAAAACATTTTTTCTCAGATGCAATAATAATTGCTTAGCTATAATAAAAGTTTTTATAAGCATTTTTGCATATATATGGAGCAAAAGTAAATTTATTTAGTTCCTCAGTTAACGATAATGTTCTATTGGAATATTTCATTTTCGAATAAATTGCTCTCACAAAAGAGTTTTATTATCCGATACCGCAAATTGCTTTTTATGAGATCTTCAATTGCTGACAGCCGTAAAAAAGGTGATCAGCTGGAAGGAATTTTGGTATTGGTGATGATTCTCTGTTGCCGTATATATCCTACTCAATTCATCGTCATAGATTTTATGGTTGGGGACTTGAAACAATAAGAGATAAGCATAGACAAACATACACAATATGCAAACAATCCGCATGACCACAAAAACGTAATTTCCATGGAGTGAATACTAGCAAGTGCTTCATATCGGTATGCAGGTCTGCCACACGATAGCTGTAACGCTATCTTAAACCTGGAAATCGATAATGTGGAGACTTAGGCTTGAATGATTCATAACTGGGTGTGCTTCTTTGATAAGAAGAGGTCTTATACATGCTCTTGTTGGCTTTTAAATAAAGGCTTGAAGTGGTTCGTCGGTCTTGCCGTTTGTTGCACCGCAATCTTGAAATATCCTGTACGGAGGAATGAGTACATCTCGTTTTTACGCCTCAGCATCAGTGATGATGTCAACGAAGAGAATAAGTTTGACGTTGATGAGTGTGTAGTAGAAGAAAGTTCGGCGGAGCACTCAACGAGATCGAAGATTGCGGAAAAAAGCTCGCGAAGCATGACTCATCCTCTGTGGGGGCAGTTTCATTGATAAGTTCGATGATAAGAAGTTCAGAGGTTCTTTTAATGCCATCTATGGAATGAAAAACATTCACTTACGCATCTTAATTGCGGCTACCAAAAGATATTGGAAGCAATGAGGAGACACATCAACATTGTAAGAGAAAAATAAGTGATTGAACATATTCAGTAACTCGGTTGCGGGGAAATTTACCACTGACCCTAAGAACTCAGTATCGTTGCCGGCATCGAAAACTTTATTGGATCATCCGCTGAATCTTTTCTACGGACCTCCCTCATCTCTCTCGAACGACTCTTTTTCCCTTTTGGGAAAGCCGTTGTCTTCTCGCTTGGATGACCACCTTTGTTGAAAAAGGTCTTCTGGATCCTACAAGGAGTACGAATTCGCGCATGTGGAAATTCGCCCTAGAAGAGACTATTAAGTCATCGGCGTTACATCTGCCGCATTCTCTATGGACCAGTGATAGTAAAGAGTACGATGTAGACCTATAACGTAGCTACGATCTACTGTATCAGCGAGCTCCGGAATAAAACGTTATGCTGCTTAAGAGCCTTAATATGGTCATCTGCAGCAGCCACGAAAGCGGTATACAAATAGATTCTTCGAGAAGCAGGCTTCGAAAGCAGCAATCTTGTGCGATAGTAGCTCATAATAGCTCGAACATGCTAGCAATATATAAGGCTGGGTTGAAGTACTTGAAATAGATGGACATGACTGGGATGACTCGGTCGAGGAGAATGACCTTTTCTGACCCTTAATGCTCTATTGAAGTGAATTCTTCCAACGAAAACCGTAAGCTTGAAGTACTTAGGAAGACTTCGTTCATTGTGTCCCGACCTTTAGTCCGACTTCGTTCGTCAGTAAAAAGGAGATTGTCGACGTGTAAAATGATAACTGCTGTGTCGATGCTTAGAAAGTTTGTACATTGATTAGACGGTTGTAACTTACAATACTGTCGTTGTGATAAATTGCGGCGAGTGGTGAAATTCTATCCTTCATCTACATTTCACACAAATGTGATCCTGGCCTTTGAGACCACCTGAGTTGACGTTACTGAAAAGATACCGGTACTGTGTACTCCCGTCTTGTCAGTATCTGTTGAGAGCTCATTTCACAACCGGTGATCCTGGCTATTTGCTGCGGAAAATTGTTAAATGCGAAAATATTTACGCATATAAATCGATGTTTGACCTTGACCGTTTCTTTCAGCTACGTCCCTTAATGTTATTCTTAAAAGGTTCTTTTTTGCCTTCTCAATTATTTCATTCACAACGTAAACGCTAAGGTTGCTGTCAGTGAAAATGAATCCGAATTTCGCTCTCAGCTTTTTTTTTAAGGAGAGCGTTCATTTCTCCGGATAATACATACGAGGATAAAAAAGTCCTAGCCAATTTTAAGGCTTTTCGATTTGTCGTTTATTGTCGATATTTCGTAGCACTTATTTCTGCTGTGTTCTTGTTATATATTAAATTATTTCATTTGCCACTCAATATTGCTTAATTCTTTTATGGTGACACAAGACCTCGCTCACCTGACTGCTAGCTTATTGAGCACAACGAGCTCATTACTTGTATGAAAAGAAAACAGTGAAGTTTGAATGAACACTGCACGTGATCGCTGAATCAAATCAGTTATGTCGAAATACCGGTAGTCATATATGCGCCAATACCTGAACCTTATGAAGCGGGAATCTATTGGATCGCTGCATCACAGAGAAGCGGCATGAATGGATGTGGTGGGTCATGTAGTGCAGGTCCCCGACATCCCGACGGGATTTTTGTCGAGGAATTGCCCGGTTCTTTGCTCCAGAATTCCTTTGTTCGCATCCCCGCCTCGACAGTTCGCTTCCTCGACAGAGTGCCCTTGCCATCCTTTGCCACCCGTCTACCCTCCTCCTTCGAGCGAAAATCTCCTCACCACACAGCGGAGGACTATGCCTTAGGGTTTTAGATTTGATGAGAGCATAATGATAGGTGATTATGCTTATATCGATACTTATTTTCTTTTTTTTTGCCATCATGCAAATTTATTAATTCAAATGGATATTATTTCGAATAGAGAGAGCTTTTATGAAGAAATTCGCAAGTTATAGAATATGTTAACCATATAATAATAAATTCAAAATGATATCATGCGACCATATAATAATTGAGTTTTTTTTTCGATTTTCAATCATAGAGAATTAAAAAATATTTCGCAATGAAAAATGCCTCAAAAATAAAATTTACATATGAAGTAAATTCCATTTACAAAGTACTTCAACATAGAATAGCCGAGATTTCGAAAAAGTCGACGATATTCAAGTAACATTCGTTCAAATAAATCGATTTTTCTTCACTCGACAATATTCTATTGAAGCGCCTTCAACCATAGTCAATCTCCAAAACAAAATACTACCGAAATTTCCAAAATTTCGCTTCAAATAATGCATCAATTTCACAGTATGAGATATAATGACGAAGAAAAGAAGATAGAAGATAAAAACAGTTATCAAAGAGGTTGAAAGGATTGCCTCAGCATTGATATTGAACTAAAACGTCAAATTTTACGTTCTTTCCACGTAGGCAATGAATAACATTGCTATAGAACATATCATATTTATGTGTGCAACGTGCCATCCGTGCAAATGCACTCGTGACAGTCGCCGTATGCAAGTGCACTTGTGACAGCCGGTGCATTGAAATGCACGCGAAACAGGCGTTGCGTGCAAATCCACTAGGTTTGTGAGTAGGAATGAATCAGCAACAGAAAAGACGGAAGCTACGTGCCGTAAATTCTAGTCAAGTTCATTTGAAAGAAAAAAACAACTGCAAACTGACAGCCGTCTGGCAAGAGTAAACTGATTCAACACGATCAAATCCCTTATGTAAACCGGCTTTTTGAATGTTCATTGAATTTAATCCACGAAAATGACGTTCAACGTCGTATCGCAGACAATTGAGGCATGTGAACGCTGTATTAAGATGCGAAATGACATGACTCCATTCTATCGGTAGAATGTCCATTCAATTGATGAGTTCTTCAAACGTATGGAAACAAACTATGCAAAAATGAGTTTATCCACTTCGCTTTGCGCTTATTGCTCTCATCTAGCAACGAATAGTGAAAATTGCAGCAATATTTACCTCAAATATTCCACGTGGGTACTTCATTAGAAAATATCGACTCCAATTTGTGCTGAATTTGTGCATGATGAGTTTTCTCGGAAACCGCAAGCGAAATTATATTTCGATTTCGGTTTTTACGGCAAAAATGAACGAGTAAATTTCAAAATGCACCATTTGAAATATTGACGGAGAGAGAGAGAGAGAGAGAGAGAGAGAGAGAGAGAGAGAGAGAGAGAGAAGAGAGAGAGAGAGAGAGAGAGAGAGAGAGAAGAGAGAAGAAGAGCATACGGCAAATTGCTCTTTCGGTATTGAAAATTTCAGCACGGTATTACTTCCTCGAACATCGGCACCGAATATTCAACGCAATGAGCACCTAGCGAAATTCGTCTACTCTTGTGCACAGCATATAATGTGATAGTAAGAGTAGTAATGAAAATACACGACGACTCTATGCTTAAAAGTTGGCTATCAATGCGGCTACTAAATTCAGCATATTGTATGATAATAAAATAAATTATAAGAAAAACTAATATCTAAATGTTAGCTGTAAGCATTAAAACGGTCTAAGCCTTTGCTTTAAATTGCCGACTGCTTGGTGGCAAAGGAGGGGGGAGGAGGAGAAAGGGTAGGGGTACATAGTCATAGGCGTTTTCTTGCTAGAGGCAAGAGGGAGAGGAAATCGGGGAACACAGACGTCAAGGCAACTAGTTGCATAGCTCGTTTAATTTTATTCCAGTAATACGCATATAAAAGCCAACGATTTTTTAGTGATAAAAAACATGAGCAATCAATAGAATTTTTTCGAACCACACACAGAGAGGCGAACAAGAAGTTGCCCTTCTGAGATGCGTTAATGATCACAAGTTTCTTGGCTGCCTTCTACTTCTCTCTTTCTAGCTACCTCTTCCGATTACATCGTCTCAAACATTTTCTCGTCAGCCTTTGAAATCTCTCTTCTTTTTATTGCTAACTCTTGTAAAATCCTTCGTATAGAGCAAAATAATACCTAAAAGGTAAAGATGTGACGCGGTATGGATGGTAATCCTAGCCAAAAAGCACCTAACATTACGTAATAATTGAATTGAATCCTTTTTATTTTGGTTACGAAACAATCGAAGTCTCAACTGTTTTACGTTTCAATATTTTGCTTTCGTTTAATTTTGCAATACAACCAACTTGATTATGAGATTCACGCAATACTTACAGTTATTGATATCATTGACGAATGATTTTACCTCTCATTAGCTCTTTGTGATCGCTTTAATTACGCAGTTATCGAACCGTCAACAAGGGAATCGCATAGATTTCATAAACTTGATCTCCAACCTAATGGACTATTTGATTTAAACGATCGGCCAAACGTGATAGTAATGCGCCTCAATTATTGCTGAGTAATAAGGTTGACTTTGTGGTTAAGTATCATTTGATTTTTTTTTTTAAAGTATTGAGTGCAATTTTAAAATGTAAATTTTCGAAATACGCATATTGAATAAGCCGCCTTCTTTGACTTCCTTTCAAGAAAATAATCAACCTGATTGGCCTATGGTGCACTCGTTTCATTCCCATACCACTACAATGGGACATAGAATTTAGTTAGTTATCCAAACGGAGATTTTCAAGTTTCCCATGGGAAATGATCAATTGATTGGTTAACCTGCGCCGGCGCCCAATCGCGTCAAGCTATATATCCTCTCATCTTTAGCGTATTGTAACGAAGCGTTTTCTTTTTTGGAAAAACAGAAAAAAAAACCCCATATAATTGTTGCGCCATACAAATATTTTATTTACTCACAAGAGATGGTAGAAAAAATGAGCCATAAAATTTGAGTAGAATTTAATGTATTGTTGAAATCAATTGGCATTTTTAAAATTATATGAACATGAAGTCAGTCAACAATTACGCCGTCAAGTCTTTCTTCTCATAATTGCTCTTTTTACCACTCGCGAATTGTTCAATGCTTTCTTTTTGCTTTTTATTTTTCTCGCCTTTTTCTTTATATTTTTCTCTCACTCCGACGAATCCGATGAGAACAATGAGCTATTTGAATCCTTTTTCTTTGTCCCCTCATATATCTTTTGCAACGATCAAGAGAGATCTCATGATTTCTGAAGCAGAAAATTTATCACTATGGTCATTAAGGGTATTAAATTACACCACTCATCGTTCGTGTCAATTTCCACTAGTGTATCGTTGATGCGTTTATTATGGGAAAATTGCCATTCGACTATCACATCTCGTTTAAATATGGTCGAAAATTTAAAAAAAAGAAAAGCTTTTCAAGTTTCAGTGG
Source organism: Ascaris suum (assembly GCA_013433145.1). Lineage (NCBI taxonomy): Eukaryota > Metazoa > Nematoda > Chromadorea > Rhabditida > Ascarididae > Ascaris > Ascaris suum. The sequence goes on from CM024180.1 coordinate 500,539, forward strand.
AATGCCTTAAATTATTTTTTTCTTTTTAATAAGCATAGCTAGAAATTTACTGCAACAATAATAGTCCGCATATTTTATAGAACATTTATCGTGAGGAGTTTTTACCTCTGTTTTATTTCACTTTTTTTTGAATTTTTGAAACTCTCTTTGATGATTTTCCACTCGTCGGATCTTCATCTCCGTTTCTTCCTCTTCATCATAAAGCCAACAATGCGCTATATGGAAACGTTGAAAATCCAGCAAATGATAGATGGCGCGTTTGTTGCAAACTTCAATTATTATAGTTTGAGAGTGTTTTTATCGACGTTGCTTAAAAACGTCCTTATTTATCTTCGATACAATTTTTGAGCTCTTCGATTTCTTTGATCGTTCTTTATTTTTATTCCAATTTAGACAACAATGTAAATTTATACTGAAATTTTCTCCGTTCATTATGGATCGGTTTCCGATGATATGACCTTCAGAAAAAGCTTCTCTGGAATTGAAGTGCTATACGCCATCATCAATTCTTCGCTAAAATTGCTTCGAACATTTTTTAGCGAGAATTGATAGTAATTCCTCTTATATATTAACGAAATTTCTTGTAACATTCTAGATTCATATCAAACTCTTTGTTGACAATCACAAAATTTATTGTCGTTCACATAGTCTTGCTTTAGAATTTTATATTCTGCCAAAAATCTTGATATATTCACCAATTGAACGAAATTCTAGAATTACCACACAATTTCTATCAGTTTTCGCCATGAATGTTTTCTTAACTCCGGCGGAGTTTTTTCTTCTTCAATTGTTGAAACTTCTCTTTGAATCAGCTTTGAAGTTTATTGAAGGTTGTGATGTTCCACTGTTCTCAAAAAAAAAAAGCTGTGGAAAATTTCAACGTGCAGAGAATGTGCAAAACGATTCATCCATATTGCATTTTTGCATTTCGTGCAATAAATTTAACAGTCATCCATAGCAATCAAATCAGATGGAAAGTCTTGGATCCGTGATCAGTGGGATATCGTTGACACTCAATTTTAATTTAATTTTATCTTATAAAAGTTTGTATGGTTTTTCTGATGTTTCTATCATAGAAATATTTCAATTTCCTTCCGCTCTTAGTGCGGAGGTATATTGGTTTCGGCTCGTCTAAAATATTACAGCACAAAAAAAATGTTTTACATGCTTCCGATTTAGCATTCTTTTAGAGTGGAATCTCCTTTCTGCTAATATCGTTCACGCACACTGACGTTCTAGTCCTGAAACTCTTGCTTAATCGCTTTGGCATCCTGAATGTTTGCTTATCCTCTTTGTTCCTTTCAGGATGTTTTGCTCTTTCGTACTGCTTCTGCCTTCACAAACTTTTTATGTATGTTCCTGCTTCTGGATATTGACATCAATATATGAACGATAACAACTGAGGTGAAAATATTTACTTCAAAAAAAATTTATAGGTGGTTCAGTTGTGGTATGAGTTTCTGCATTGAAGGGAGGGGGGCGGGAGGGTTCTATTAGAGCTATAGGGCATGAACACTTCTATCAGTTGAAATAATGACCGAAAAAAACCATTGTGAGGCATTCAGCACATATTGCTTTTCACTTTTATATTTAAATTTATGTGGACGTTGATAGATTTGTCACTAATCAACCTTCTTTTTTCCTCTGCATTGTTGCCTGTTTATTTGAAATCCGACGGTTAGTTGCGTGGATTTTTCATTTTCGTTCACCCTCCTTATTTCTCATCGTCTAGATCCGAATGCTTCAGAGTTATCAGCGAACCATCCGAGTCGTTTTTCTTATCGGGTTTCTTGTCTTTTTTCTCATCACTATCCGATTTTTTTGATGAATGACCAGAATCCTTCTTCTTATCGTCATGTTTTTTGTCCTTCTTTTTATCTTTCTTGTCTTTCTCTTTATCTTCACCTCCTGAATCGTTCTTTTTACTCTCGTGTTTCTTGTGTTTCTTTTTATCCGCTCCCGAGTCGGATGATGAATCATCCGAATCCTTTTTCTTGTCGCTTTTCTTGCCCTTCTTTTTATCCTTCTTTCTATCTCCATCGGAGCCGGATGACGAATCACTTGAGTCTTTCTTTTTGCCCTTGCCTTTTTTGCTTTTCTTCTTCTCTTCCTCAGAATCCGAAGAATCTGAAGACGATGATGAGGAGCTGCTCGAGTCCTTCTTCTTACGTCCTTGCGCACCTTCTGACACCATCTAGAGAGATCGTGCGGTTTCTGAAAATGAAAAACCTATCGGAATGGTCACCAGGAAAACTTTATAGCATCATTTTTCATTCGCATCACTTTTGATTAGCGTTTGTATTCGGGTCTATGAGAATTCAAATATCACATCTTTCTCGTGGAATTGAATTGCAGAAAGACTTCTCAAATTTTTATTTATTTGGTTCACTCCTCGAAAGGAAAATATACCAAAGTAGGTTAGCATGAAGTGCAAGCAAAAACGAAATATATAAAAAGCTAGAATCCAGGTGAATACATAAGAGCAGAAAAATATGTAGACTGAAACGAATCAGCCGCAATCTCATATAAAGAGAAATTGGAAATGCGCGGAACATTGTTTTGACTCTCTTTTTTTTTGGGGGGGGGGGGGGGAGCGCAAATTTAATCTCGTATCGATTACGGGAACCGACAAATTGAAATGTTTGTGACAGAGAAATCTCGGAAATAACAAACAGACAAGCTAATTTGAGCTCACGATAGCCGAATCAATGCAGCTTCAAGATTTCGCATATAGTTCTATACTTTAGCTGATATTGATCGTTGTAATCCTTGCGAAGAACATTGTGGGTGAAGCGTTCTTCAACATTCTCTAACATCCTAGAATCACTATAGAGGAGTGAAGTATTTCAGGATCGCTCGATGTGAGGCGTTCAACCTTTAGATGTATGGTGGCCGTGTTGAGTCTCCTTATGATGAGAATAAAGTCCCCAATTTTGGGCCACTTTTCACCAACAGTGGAACATTGCCAACTTCGATGAAGTTCCGCGTCACTTAAGACACCAAGGTAACCAACAATATCTTTAGTAGAAAGAATCTCATCTCCTAGTATCAGAAAACATTCATATTGGGAATTGATATAAACTATATGGCGAATGCATCAAGGTTCTTCTGTAGAATATGGAGGTGATAGAGAGATGATGCAATGGACGATAAAAATCTGATGCACGAGCTGGGTTATTTCTGGTGGAGTCCCGGAAGTTTTTTTCCTCTCACTGAGGAAATATGGAATATTTGTTACACCTAAATAACGTATACATTTTACTCAGCAGTTATCTATTATAAAAGTCTTACCTCATATTTATGAGCGACATTTTGATCGCATTTAGCAACGAAGGGCTCTTCATTTATTTATCTTTTCTCAAAATTATCTACCAATCTAACGTTTTTTTTTTCTATAGTGCACATTTAAACATCCTCTTTTTGCAAATTTCGAAGCTTTTTCATACCAACCTGATCCTCCTTTTTTTCCTGCCAACCTGGTCTCCTTTCTTTCCTAGCAGCCTGATTCCCCTCTTTCGGATCTCAGTAGTTCTTCGCCTCCCAAAATCCAAGGATGAACTAATAATCGCCTACATATAATTGAGGAATGCGCCTTCTGAAAATGAGCACTAAAAGTCTCTAGCGAGTGTCAAATGGCTTCGCTTCGAGCAAATTTCATGGATGAAATTTCATTGATAAATGCATCTAAATAGAATTCTCTTCTCGTAAATCTGGAATCACTCATATAAAGTGGAAGTCATGTTGGGCAAAAAAGTTTTATTTATGTGAGCAGTTGTCGATGTTTCTGGATTTCTGGATTTGAGAGATTTATATTAGTTTAATTGAAAACTTATATTCATAGCTTTCAAATGGATTTTTAATTATTGGCAAAGATTATTCTATTTTATTAGATAATAATTACAACGGAAATTTTATAGGTAGAAATCGTCCTATGATACGCCGTATGACACCTATTAGTGTTATCACCTTGAAAGGTCACTAAAAATTCTGTTAAATGCTTAAAGAGGAGGAACAAATAAATTCATGGGGTAACGTTCACTCAATTACATCGTCCATGACATAAAAAAAGAACTCCTTCATCTATGATCAAAAATTATTAGCTTTTATGACGCTTTCAGGCGCTGGAACTTTTAAAGAAGACGACGAACTGGACGGAAACTGGACATCGGTGGTCATCTTTGACCTCCAGGAACCCGACAACCTTGAAGGATGCCCATTGACATTAAGTATTGATGCCCATCCTTGTTCCATGACTAGGACTTTCAATTGCTTGCTTTCTTTCAGAAAGGTCACTGAAAAACCTGAAGGAGAAGTTTGTAACAGACATGAAAGCATCGATTAAGGCGTTGGTCACTTTTGGCATTTTGAGTGGAATTTTTTTCGAAGATTCATTTGTTGCAGAAAGAATCCATTGTGTTAGAGGCGGATCTCTCAACAGTGCATTATGTGTTGTTCGATTTGAGGAAATAGCACTCGGCATCACAATGTGCACGCGTCTAAACGAGCATTTCCGGAAATCTTGAATCGCACAGCTATCAATCAACAATCGTCCGCATAAAAAAATAACATAGACGTGGTAGAGGGCTTGAAGAATAAAACAGATTTTGCATCTTTCAAGAGAAAATCGACAGCTAAGATGAAACGACTGCAACGAAATGAGTTTCGTATGCGACTGACGCTTAGAGAGTGTCATTAAAAATCAGTGAGAGGCGGAAGCGGCTCAATGCAAAAAATGGTATATGCTGAAGAGGTAAAAAAATAGACCCTATTTACTCTTCTCTCTTTGTTGAGTGAAATTGATTGGCAAATATATTTACTTAGACAATTGATGATATACATGTTGTTACGAAATGACTGCTGTATGTGGGTTTTTTTTTCGGTTCAATCTTTTCTGCTTCCGTTTTTTTTTCTCTACGGTGTACTTCTCAACAGTTTCACTTCACGCTAATACCATAATTCCCGCAATATTTTCCCCTTAAACTTCATAATAAATCTGTATTTTAACTGGCTTTGATTTTTGCTTTCGATATATTGTTATCTACGTAAATCCATTTTCTAGTGTTCCCAAAGTCTAATTTATGGTAGCTTTGTAGTCAGCCTTCTTGAAGATATGACAGCGGATCACAAGGATCTTGATGGATCCGAGGTACTTTTGGACGATCTGCCGTAAGCAGTCCTATGAGGCCTGTTTTCTCTTCCCACAGGAACCATATTTTCCAAACGCCTTTATTTTATTATATGAATTAATGAATTACTCTCTGCTGTACTCTTCCCACCGATAACAAACTGAGATACGGGAAGTACAACATTTGTAGTGCAGTTTTTGGGGCAAGACACTTAACCTAGTGTTATATCACGTCTGAAAGAATGTCGTTTATTGCGCCCACCTCCAGCCTGATTTCGACCGGAAGTAAATAGGAGTTTGCCGGCTTATATAGTGATAAACGTTGTGCTGGCGCTTATAAAGTTTATGTCGATCAGAAGGACACATACCGCAATCATCGCCTTCATGGCAGTCACGGGGGTCGAGGGGAGGGGGGGGGGACTTTAGACTTATTCCATGTAAGCATTTATCTCATCCGGGTTTGCGATGACCATTTATGAGTTTCCTATGATTGTATACGGTGAGTCGAACTGTGAAATGTCGATCATTGGACAAGGAAAAATTAAACCAAAAGTTTCAAGCAGTAGTGTATACTGTGAGCAGAAATATATAAAATGATGAAGATTGTGGTGTGAAGTATGAGACAGTCAAGAACGGGTTGTAATGCTGAGTGAGAAGAAATCAACGACAGGTTTCGCGTTCACCTGTAAAGGTAAACAATAGGTTATGAGGTTAAACATGAAACGCTAAGCATGAAAGTTTGCGTGATCGCAGTAGATTATGTTGAGTGATCCGAAAATGAAAATGCCCATTTAATGAGAGCGGCTTGTTTGTTTGTTTGTTTTTTGGTTGTATTCTCATTTATTTTCCTCTCTCGCTTTATTATACTATGTTGCTATGATACAACTATTTATTAATTATATTGTTGTGTTCTCCATTTGTTTATATCAAATCGTTTCGCTTCTTTTTAATAAAAACGATTATTGAAATGTTTTAAATATGATCAAAGCATTACGATATGTGAACGATATTAACTAATCATTAATTGATAATTAACTACTTTATTATATGTTGAGGATAATCTAAAATCATAATAAACATCCACTTTGTGTTGCACTTTCCATATATATATATATATATATATATATATATATATATATATATATATATATATATATATATATATATATATATATATATATATATATATATATATATATATATATATATATATATATATATATATATATATATATATATATATATTGTTTGAGTCATCAAGTGCTATAAATATTCGAACGTGTCATTGTTAATTGTGGCATCTCTATGCTTTTATAATCAGCAAAGAAATTAATTCAAATAGCAATTGCTTTCATATCACATGGAAAAGTGGACTGAAATATAGTATGGCAAATATAGTATCAGTTGCGGTAATAGAGTGAAAAATAATGCAACAATATAAAAGTATCACATTGCAATTAATTTCTTAGCTTTTAAAAAGAGAATTATACCATAAAATTTCAAGAAAATTTAAGCTATGTGGCGAAAGCATTTCAGCAACGAGAATATTGCGCATTGCATAAATATCGTCTCCATGCGAAAAATATTATCTCTTTCTAGAAGTTTGCCTTCCATATAAAATCCTCTTTAAAACAACACCTCAACTTCAAAATTATAAGACATGAAGGCTGGAAACAGATAATAGAGGGAGGCAATTATCGAGAAAAACGTAAAGTTACCTGTACTGAAAATAATCAAAACGAGAGAGTTTTTGATCTCACCTTGCTGGTAAAAAAAGAAAAGACCGAACTTCATCGTATTTATATCCGACCGTTGCTGGGTGCAAGTGTAAATAAGTTTTTGTTTGCAATTAACCAACCGACAGAAAACACAACGGCTGTCTGCAGTGAAACGCTATTTAACTGCGTCTAAATAGTGCATTAAAGAAAAAAAAGTCACCTGACAGCCGGCTGGTTACAGTGGAGCGGCAAAACACACAACGAATCTTTATGGAAACGTACTTTTTCATTTTTTTTTTCAATATAATCCACAAAGCCTGGTTCGGATGCGAAATAGAAATCCACGACTTCAGTTGACTAGCGAGATGCACGACTAGTCGTTGACTAATTCAGATGTATGAAGCGAGACGACACAGTTCTTCCACCTAAGCACTTTAATACTCGTGAATGCAGGTCCCACTTTGTATACAGGACCCGAGGAACGTGGAGTTTTTTGAAGAGTCGGAACCGGGAGCTGCAATTTTATTATTGCTTATATGCGAAACGATTGAGAAATGAAATAGGGAACTTAAACGCTTGAATAGAAATATTCTTATGATTCGATTGTATTATTTTTCAACTATAAACGATGAAAATGTAACGATTGAATGAAACGGAATAGACGAAAGCCTAAAGGAAAGTTTAACTTCAGGTGGTCTGGATTTATTTGTCTCCCTCCCCCCCCCCCCCCTTTATTCGGAAAACAACAAACATGAGAGCGCCATATTAGCTTCATGAAATGTGAAGCGGCTTTCCTTTGTAAAGTCTAGTAGCTCATAACGTGTGGAGCAGTAGTAAGATAAAGACGTACTGAAGTAAAAGTGCCAACGAATAGGTATTTAAAATTTTAGTTCGAGATCACCCATCAAGGACCAATTCACCTCATAGAATATCGTACGGTTAGTGCTAAAATTGATTTTCTTCCAGAAAAAAAATTTATAATTTCGGTATGAATGTTTTTATTTAAAGAATAGCTTTCAGTTCGTTGCAATGTCGTCATCTAGTGTGTTGTGATAGTATTCCGATTGCTTCACTCAATAGAATAAACAAAAAAGATTGCTGCTGCATAAAAATGCCCACTTTTGGCCTGACTGTTGGCCTAAGAATTCCCAAATTTAGCCTATAATTGACCTGAGAACTCCCATTTTTGGCCTATTTTAGAGGGCGGAGAGGAAGTTCAAGTTTTATCGAAAGAATGATAGCATCACTCACTAAAAAAATTCGGCGCATCCCCATCCCACAATCTCCCAATTTAAGCGATGCCCTCATCCCCCCCCCCCCCTCCCCTCCCAAATTTCATAGTGAAGTGCAGAAACAATTCAATCCAAAGCAGTTGTGGAACCAAATTGAGGTGATGCAACTTTCTATTCATCACTAGTCTATGGTCTCTTCTCGCTAAGTTTAAATGGGGCTTTGATTCAGATCTGTTTCGTATCGTCGATGTGCTTTAAGCCTTGTAGTTTATTTGCGAGTGAATTTAAGCCTTGCAAATATACTTGGGCATCATAGGCGAACTTAGGTATTGCTGAAAAAAATTGGGCGTTGCAGGTGAGATTAGCCCATTTGCGAATGAGCCTAGTCGTTGTAGTTTTTGGGATATGTTATTGAATTCTTTTGCGTAGAATTGTTTAATTTTTAAGTCGAAAGTAATTTGCCTATGTGGATATTTGAATTAACGGTATTATTGTGGATAATTCCAACGGAAACCTTGACGATGTTGTAAGGAAATGAGAGGGGAATTATTTGATATATACCCTTTCATCGCTGAAGAATCCTATTGATGTATTGATAACATTGAAGGCGACTATTGGCCTCATTTTCCACTCATTCGGATCGATTACCTTAAGTGGTTTATTTGGTCATTTCCTCCTTTATTTTACAACAGTAATAAGTCTCGGTTTATGCTTTGTGTCTATCTTTGGGTCTTTGCCATGTTCGGTGAGGACTGCTAGTACAACTCGGCGGTAAGTGATGGGGTGAGGAAAAACGGTGGAATTACCCTCACTCAACCTTATTTCCCATCCACCAGCCAGTCCACCTATTATCCTTATTTTGCTGCCATTCTTTGAAATGTGGTCGTGTAGAACTTTTCATCAGCTCCAGCAAACACCATACAGCTTTCAGTGTAGCGCGGTCACGCATATGCAAACTGGTGTGGGCGCTTTACATTTACACATGCCGCATTGAGTTCTTGTTGAATCCGGTCACGGTGGCGGCAGACACCAGGCACCTAGGCCAGGCTTGATCCGTGATCGTGTGGAAACAGGTTAAGCTTGGTCCCGATCGAGCTGGCTACTTTAAGCTCACCCCGTAAGGGGTCCATCCTTCTCCAGGTGGTCACGAATTAAAACGGTACGGCCGCCAGTTGCGATCGGGGGCACGGTTGAATCCTGTCCTTACCTGTCATTGAAAACGATGTTTTGTTCATTTTAGCATTTAGGATTACTTGTTTTCTTTCAGTGTTCTGATGTTTCCTGAATGACGGTTGGTACACACGCGGCCGAGATTGCTCGGCAAGGGATCTGGGCATCCCTCACCGGTGGCTGGTATTATGAGCCAGCATATTCGGTGTTCTGCAACGTTGTCCACCTATATACATGGATCGTGCTCTTCTTATTACCGTTATTGTTGGGTAGGTTGCAATCTTTGATATACCTTTATAGAGCATGAAGTTTGCCTGATATGAATTCATTTATATTTAATAACATAGAATGCACAACCTTTGAGTCTAACGGGAAATCACAGCGATCGTAGTGTATAAATGAAACATTTGATGTTTGGAAATTTCTGATAGTTGGAGTCATAGTATATCCTAAAGAAATTTTAAACGCCTTTTCTATATATGGAATATCATAATTAAAGAAATGATTCAACTACGTAGTTTTTTATCCTTATCTACCGATATTCTCTTCTGTTCGTAGCAAGCATCGATATAATCGTGCTTGATCACTATTGCAAAAATAGTCCAGGAAAATGCATATCGTTGTAATCGCTTGACGACAAGCATCAGGGGGTCTTTCCATTTCATTAAGTATCGGTCACCACATGCTTACCTATATACCTATGTTTTATATCCATGCATTTATACCTACATGTTTACTAAGTGTACTTAGTTAACGCGTCTACTAAGATGTTCGTATAATTTTTTCATGTTTTTTGCTGTTTGGATGGTTGATAATTTTTTATTGTTTTTTATGCTTGAAAATGATCACATTTCTTCAGCCTCAAACATAGTTCGGATATGGGAGTGAGGAGATCAGCCAAAAATATTAGCAAAATTATTCATCATGGGGAAAGTTTTTCATTTCTAACTTCCCTAGTGGGCGAATTTCAACAGTTAATTTCCATTTAAAGGAATCATCACCAACATTCTTCAACATAAGATTTTCTTCGATCGAATTGATGCATATATTTGTTTAATTTAATCGTCTTTATAAATTCCCGAGTGCAAATTTTGTTGTAAATATTAACACCGATCGCAGCATTAAGTTGTAGTGGTTGAAGTCGATGATATGTAGGATGTTGAAAGGTTGTCGGACATGAGGGTGGGAAGGAATAGGTTCTTGTGGAAGTGAGGATGTTGGAATAAAAATGTCACCTGGAATCTTTATTATGACATATTTATTTACCTGTGAAAAAGTTTGTGATTGTTTAAAGAAGGTTTTTACGCCTTTAGGGCGTTGTTTCCTTCGCCAGCTGCTCATTTAGCACCCAATATTATTAAATATATTCGTCTTCCAAGGTGTTAAGCTAAAAAATAAGATAAAAATACAGGCTCGTTTTTTTGGGTCGTCGGTTAATTTGTTTATTAATTGGAAGTTTTAATATCTATATTTGTGAGTTATCGAAGGGAGTTTACCTCTTAAGGTGTTTTAATTAGTTGCAAAGTTTATCTATATTTCAGGAATAGTTTGTACGAGCACTAATTCATTGGGACTTGTGCTAGCATATGCGGGATTTATAATGCTGCTATTTGGTGCATTGAAATTCGTCGTCTCATATTTGCACAATTTATTCGACACAACCGATCCAATTCCACGTGCACCTAAGAAACCATCAAAACAGGTGAATGTCTATATTACTTTACATTTCCATACGTATAAGTAACAAGTCATTTATTGTATACTGATTTGCGTGGTGGGCAATGGGTCGAAATGTTTCTTTTTGTCTTTATGAATCCACCTTGAAACAACGCATTATGGGAGTTAACGTTTGTCTGCCTGTACGTGTCTGTCTGTCGGGTAGTTTTGACTCAGGAACCATTGAATTTAGAACTAGAGCTCTTATAGATATTGTGTACATTTGTAGGACGATTTCTTGGGCAATATTTCACGGTAGCCGTCAAATTTGAAAAAAGCCACAGACTCTAAAGATGTAAAAAGAATCTAGAAGATTTGTGGAACAGTTAATAGGTGAGAAACTTTTTTATGAGCTTATCCTCTTTGATAGAAGCTTTCACTGGTAATTTGAGGGATTTTTGATGTTTATTAGGGTATGCTGACTTTTTAAGAATATTCGATGCGTTTCTAAGCTTCACATTTGCACATGTTTTTGTGTGCTAGATAGTGCATCTTTTCGAAGCATTAGGAGGCCGTATCCATTTGCTAAATCCTCTCCCCTCATCATCTTTCAATTTGAGTGAAATTCGTCGTGAAAATTTTATCAAAAGTAGCTTCTATCTTCATCAGCTATCCTTTTGGTCATTATAGAACTCGAAAAATAACTTGTTTTTCTCTTGTACTTGTAAAGTTGCATGAAATTATTCTGTTAAAATTCGCTCCGATCTAAGGATGCTTTTTTTTGGCATCGACATTCTAATCGATCTAATGTTGCATTCGTTTTATTGATTTATTAATTTTTATGCTTGAAGGTCGGTGGAGAGAGTTCTTTATCGACGTCACTTCGTCAAATGAGTAGTTCAGTGCGTAGTAGAGATGAAGGAGAAATCGAGATGGTCGAAATGAATGTTGTGCGTACGAATGAGGAGAATGCTGAGACGACGAGCAATCAGGACCACCGATCCTCTTTGAGGCGTCGAAGGATCGTCCGCATCGACGAGGTAGTGGGACCTGTTGTCGACGCAGATCTTCATTCACATAAGGTTGATTGGTTCGATGAATCATTGAAGTAGTTGGAGTTTTCGCTTCACGAGGGTGGTCTCTCTCTAACGGTATTGATAATGTGCTTTTATTTTGAAGGTTTTTGGTATTGGTGGGTGTGTAGGTAAGTAAATAGGAGTATCAGTGATGGCACTGTTTGAAATTCGATTGATTATCGCAGCATTGTTCTTTCAGCAGAAACACTAAGGTGTTTTTTTAAATGTTCAGGTATATTTGAAGAAGTTTGTTGCTGTTTTTTGTGTCGTGAAAAGTTGCAACCAAGCATGTGAGATTATTGAAATGTAATAAATAAATAACTCGACGATTAATTGGTTTTATCCTAGGAAGGTGAAGAGTGGGATGAAGATGCGAGTAGTGGGCATCATTCCGAGCATGGATTATTGCCACCCACATTCGCAACATTGTTACCAGCTGATAGTCTTGAACTGCTTCCTATCGGTGTGAGGTAATGCTCGCATGAAAGCATGTTTATTCTGTTCTTGAATTTTGCGCTGAAGGTTTCATCTGATTGCTGCAGTGACAGTTTTATTTTGTTTAAACAAATTTGTTAACATGAGAAGATTTCCGACACAGTTCACATTAGGTGGTAGCATTACGCATTGAAAAATCGAACTTGAATTGAGAAAGTTGGCAGCCATTTTTTCTGTTTTGCCGTTTCGGTCTTTCAGGTCTTCCGTCTCCGTTTTTCTTAGAGCTTAGAATCAATAAGTATTCGTTTTCTTGGGTTCCTTCTAAGTTTACTCGTTTGTATGCTTTTTCCTTGCGAATGTCGATATCGTAAGCAGAACTGCAACGACAAAAAGTTCCATTCGTTCCGATTTGCTGCATTTTTCTCTCTTTGCGATTTTCACGGTCATGTTGAGAGCTCAAGGTAGTCCTTTGGGGCTTAACGTCTCTTCTAAAGCGTACCGGTTCTATCCGGCCTCATCTCCCCCGACCACTTGTTTGATGTTTCGTAGCGCCCTTCCCTGTTTTCTGTTGCTCGATTTGTTAGAAAAAGTTCACCGAAAACATTAGATTGCTTCCGCTGTGTTTTATTTACATATCTCACAGTAGGCATCATAATCTCCTCTTCACACTTTGATAGCAACGGATGAGACTTTCATATGAAGCTATAGAATTGCGTTTGATTCACTTGTAAATTTGATATCCTTTCTCGCAGCGTCTGAAAAAAAGTTTTAATATTATCGAATTGTTGAATATGATTGCTTCGAAAGTTGTGAAAAACCCAACTTTTTAATAGCATTTCGATCGTTGCATTTTTTTTTAATGGTTTCATTTTTAAACGGCTCTCAGAATTCGGAAGGGGGGGGGGGAGGTGTTGGGGGAAGCAGTTTCTATGAATCGAAAAAAAAGCAACTGAGAAAGAATGAAAGGTGGTTGATTGATTTTTTGAGTTCTCTTATGTTATAAACAATGGCTTTAATAAATACTAGCAACTGATACTAATATTTTTATTTATGTATATAGTCCCATAATATATAGGAATAAAAATCCCACGAAACTATTATGCATCTCCACTTCCGTCCTCTCATGGCAGACTATGTAAATGTTTGTTATTTCTTTTATAATTTAACTTATGTTTTGAAATTAGCGATTTACAAATGGCCTCTTAGAAGAGATTCATAGTATTTGGTGTCATATTTATTTCAGCTTATCTAGAGTTGTTGTCGGCAGTGGGCAAGAGAAGTCGTTTTGAATAGTTTCTTGTGGTAGTGGTAGTAATGCTGTACGGATCCGTTGCTTAAAGTAGAATTCCATGTCTATATTATGTGCCTCTTGGAGCTAACGCAATTTGCTTGTCGAAATCGAGAGCTTTAGAAAGTAGTTTAATAGCACAGCTGGTGCTAGTTGATGTTCACTCTCATGGCATGGCCGAAATGACCCGTGGCACGACCCAGTTTGACAATGTTGACCGATGACTATGTTTAAACTATGCTGATAGCATGACCGACACTGTAAGTAGAGGAGGAGAGAGGTAGAACTAAAGTGGGAAATGGCTTCTTGCAAAGGAATGGTGGTGTGAGTCCACTTTGTGGTATGTTGATTTTTATAAACGCGACTGCGTGACCGTTTATCATTCATCGAGTTCGAATAGACTCATTTATATTTTTGCTGCAGTGTTTCTTTTGTTCAAAAGAATTAACCAAAAAATTAAAACAAAGTCGTCTGCCGGAAAATTTTTCGGAGTTGATTCTGGCGACTTTCCAACTTCGAAAGTGTTGTAATTAGGAAATCGTTAGGGAATCTGATAATGGTGGTTAGGCATACCTTACGTCGCAAAGATATCACCTTTGATATTGGCATATTCGAAACAATGAGGTAAGGGAAATAATAAACCATTATTGTTGTTTGAAGCGAATTTGATTTTGGTTTATTAGGCGACAGTCGGACGTAGATGCTCGTCGTCGGAGTGCAATTGTTCGTAATATATTCGGAGCCATGTCTGGAGGGAGTGTATCGTGGATGGGGACGTACTCCAAGACGTCGACTCAGTGATGCAGAGCCTCATGTTAGACGAGCCAAATCGGCATTCGAAACAGCGAATAGGGCAAACATGAGGAGTGGTACGATGCTTAGCCAGAGAACACTTGAGGAGTGTAAAAAGGTATGCTTCAAAGCTTTGTCAGGTTTTATGCCCTCATTTAGTACAAGTTCGTCTATTTGATCTGGGGATTGGTCTTTACTTGCTGAGTTTATAATTATTTTGATAATAAAGGCATATGGGAATGGATGATCTTGAGCACTGTTAGCGAAGGGGCCATATTGTATCAGAGTGCTAATTTTTGCGTTGTTTTTTTTCCATTTTCGGTTTTTCTAAACGTGCTGAATGCGCACAATGATTGTTGAAATGTGCGCATTGAAATAGTCAGGTTTAATTGTCAAGGCTCAACGATTATCGTTAATGTCGGCAAATAAATCGCCTTACGTACATACCGGATTTAGTTTATCAATCGATGCTTTCTTATAACATGAAATATCTACTTTGTTTATTTTTTATTGGAATATTTATTTATTTATTTCCAGATAACACGTAAATCGTATCCGTCAAAAATGAGCAGCACTGCCGCTTTTTATCGGATGCATTAGCGACACGTTGCGAACCATCAGCTTCTGATTCGGTATCGTTTGACGTTGGCGGTATTCCAGTTTCTACTAATATACGTGAGTTTTATTGGCATAGCACGTTTATATCCTTTATTTCTGTTTTTGTATATAAGTTATACTTGTTGAAATATGTTTATGTAATGGATCGCGTTCCTTACAATACCGTGATATACTGTTTTATTGGTAGAGGTTTGGTCAGGGAAAAAAGATTCCCAGAACGTTGGGTAGGTTAGTTCTTGCACGAATTTCATTGTTGCTTTATTTTCAGAAAATATTTTCTTACAATTGGAGGGGAAGGGGAGGTGAATTGGTGGTTTACTTTGATGGAATATGATGAAAACCAACGGAATAGTTCAATTAGCCGATTATTGACTTAAAGATTGAGCGGTATGGAATGAGTGGGCTTTCTGTTGTTAGCTGCCGAGCATTGCTGGTTATCTACCGAGAGGTTAGTACTCTGGACGAATACAGTTGCTCAACACTGAATTTTTTATTGAAAGCATTTCAGATGTCGATGAAATTGTTAGTGATAATGAAGCACTTAATTCGCCGTGTGATGCTGGACCCTCAAAACCGTTTCTCGAACAACTCGATGACCTCCGGAAAATATTCCTTCAACAAGCCAGGTTGTTGGAACGTTTATTTGCTTATCACATAATAAGTGGAAGAAATTATATAACTTCTAGAATTACTTCATTACTTTTTGAGGTCGTTAGAAAATTTCCTCACGCGAATCTTTTTTGTCATTTCAAGATGGCGGTTTTTGATTAAATGGATTATTAGTGATTTGTGAGATTCTGGTAAGGCGTTGAAATCATCCTCGAAATAGAGAGATATTTGGAATCGGGCCAAAAATTGAACCAATGAATAGGCGCGCATAAGCGAAAAAGCTCCTTTCGAGAAAGAAATTTGGTAATAGGAGTCCTGCTTATGTTGTTTTAAAAGAAGACAGAGGTGTTGATTCCGAATAGGCAAAGTAAGTATTTTCAGGTGCAAAAAGTATAGAACACCAATGCTCAGTGGGAAATTTCTCCCTGGGAAGAGGTGAGGGGGAAGGTGACGATGAGTTGATCCTGCGAAATCAGGGTGGCACACTGTAGGTAAAAAGTATAGAAGAGAATTGGCTATGTACGTTAAATTGGGTTTCGACTCTGTGCACACTGTTTTATTTCTCATAGAATATTTTTGAGAATAAATGTTTTTATTCGTCGCTGAAAGTTTGAGTTTCGTAACGATAAGTGATCAGCTAGATGTCTGGTCAAGCTTTTTAATGCGTTTTCTGGTTTTTTTAAAGGTTGCAGTTCCCTCGATTATTTGTTTAATTATTGATTAATTAATTAATTAATTAATTAACTTACCTATTTTCTTGAACTTCGGTGATTTTAAGGTGCAGATTGAAGAGAATGAACGAAAGGCCGAGGAGGAGGAGAAGAAAGAGGCATTGGTTCCAATTGAAGTGACTACATACACTGAAGTAAACCTTTGTTACTTTTTATTTGGCATACTACTGTTATTAAATAATTAAAGGAAGATTATGTTTGTCATTTTAGCTTATGCTTTCATTTCGCGTAAGTTGAGTTTGTGAGTTAAGTTTATCGATCCGTTGTGGATTGTTTATTGTCAACGTTAATACCACAAAGATTAAATGATGCATTGTGTGCTTCGCTCATTGCTTATTAGTAATTATTTGCTGAGAGAATTTTGAAGTTCTTTGGGGATTTGTAATTGTGATATAAATGATAGGTAGGTAATTATTTTGGTGATAAACGCGTTATTAGACGCATAAAGAAGCACTATTGAATCTGAGAGTTTTTTTGAAGAGTTGTGTTTCGAAACTGTTGACAAATTTTCCAATTTTTATTGGATGTATTTATTATGTGTTGATTATCTTAACCTCTCCAGCTTATTATGAAATGATGCGAAATTCGTAGGATTTTCGATCGGTTTTTTGTTTTGGGTGGAGGAGGAAAGGGGATGCCCGTTTGATTTGTCATTTTTTATAGTGGTCGTTCTCCAGCGAGAGCACTTCTTGAAACATGGTCATCGTATTTTCTTCCAATCAGGAGACCGTTATTTTCCGAGTATTTCCTCGGGGTTTATATGTATTTCACTTATTTTCCCTGCCTCTCCCATTTTTCTCGAAGAGTATTAGTTGTTTAGTTTATTTGTTAGTTGAAAAATAAACCGATTGTCATGTTTATAGCAAGAGAGTGATTCAAAAACTGCTGTGCCCTCGTCTTCTGGTAGCGGATGGACACCAGTGTTCGTATCGTTGGGAGATTTGGATCGGCCTTCAACCAGTGCACTCCACCGCACTTCGGAGCGAATTGTCGGAAGTGACAACCTGCCTATTATAGGTTGGGTAGTATTACTCTCTTCTTACCTCAGGCGCACAACGCTTAAGCTTTTCTACCTCAAGTGTGCGATTTAAATGTCAAGTTGGGATGCTAGTTTTTTTTGGTTTTTCTCTGCTGTTTTTCGATTCATGTTTAGTGATGAGAGCATTGGACTAGAACAAATAGGGGGTGATGTTTCTTTCCTTACCGAGCTATTTGAATGAAATGACAGCATCGTTTAGAGGCTATTGTGGAACTTTGCTGTCTTCTGTTGCCGGGCAATCTGGTATGCTAAGCTTGTGGGCAGTACAAGGCTTTACTGTCTATCGGGCATATCTTGACTGTGTTGTTTTGCTGGGCAATCTTTTATGTTAGATGTTTGGGCAAAGCCAGTTTTATTATCTTTGGATATATTTTAATCTTTGACTTACTGTTTGTTTTGCGTTAAATTCAGCGCTGCTCTAGAAGCATCTTCATTTCATAGATAAGATCGGCGGTTGTTTTCCGCAGGCATTGTGGTGCCATTTTCAGGCGATGGCTCAGATGGCATGGATTTGAAGGGGGAAATAACGAAATTTTTGGAAGAACTCATCGACAAGCATCCTGAAACGCTGGACGCTATAGAGAGTGTACGTATGAATCGATTGGGACGGACATCGAATGCTGGTCTTGCGACCGGAACCTCTTCTGTGCAGCGAACTTCAAGTTCACTACAACCGAGGTCATTTTTTGTTGCATTTATTATGGGCTGTCGAGAGAGGTTTTTTATAAATTTCTTTTCATTACAAGTTTTCCTGATTGGATTGTCAGATTTTTATTGTCGTTTTTTGGGTTTATTTTTTTACTTTAAATTTGGCTATTAACATTTGGCCAGCAAAAAAGCAAAGTGTATTGGCTAGGTGATGGTTTAATCAATTGAGGGCTGTTGATAGTTCTTGATTAATTGATTTTTAAAGTGGCTTTTTTCCGTAGACGTTTTGCAACTTCATTGATTCCAACGGGTCTTGATCTGCATCGAATACTTTACCTTGGATGAGTGGATTGTTTTAGGGGCAAGTTTCGATCCACTTCTTTTGATTTAGAATTTCAATATCTCCGCTAAATTTCGCACGCGCGAAGGTATATTTAGAGTACCGTTTGCTATTGACAGTTCAAAGTAAAACATATGAGCGCAGCGTGGTGCATAGGAACATGAGGTGAGGCCACAACTTCGTCAAATTAAGTTGTTTCAGGTGATAATCACATTCAAAAGTTGTTGAAATTTCAGACTGGCAGAGCGAAGTTCAACGACAGTGGCTGCGCTATCGGATCTTGCTCAACGAGATGGCACACACGTTGCCGTTGATCATGAAGACACATCTCAAGGAGCAGTACATTCATTTCAGGTTCTGCTTATTGTTCGAGCTGGGTTTAATTTCGGTTTCATTGGTATTATATATGGAAAGGGGACATGATTAAACAATTTTCGACTGTCTAGAAAGCGGCTAATTTTTATGATGAAATTCATCGTTGAGCACTTTGATTGGAAGCTTATGAATTGTCTTATTTTATGTAATCGTTAGGTTATCGAAGTATTTAATGATTTCTTTGTTGTTCCTTTCTTTCCCCCACCTCCCCCCTCCCCTCCCCCATCATTTTAGCAGTTTATGTGAGGTAATAGTTAACATGCTTTTCGTGCGGTGATGTATTTTTATAGGAAAAGGAGTTGTAGTTGTTGTGTTTCAGGATGAGGATGGTAATTGGTGGACATACGCGTTTGATTCTCAAGGTGTGGGTACAGCACATGCACTTGGAAGTAGTCGTGCATTGCTTGAGATGATTCAACACAATAATGCAACACATCCACATACTGTTTGTTCTATTCCTTTTTTTATCGTTTGATTATAACACGTTTACAGTTGTTATTTATGTGCTTGGGGGGGGGGAGGAGGGGGAGTAGGCGAATGAAGTCTCTATAGAAATGCGGAAGTAGGTAAGAAACTTCGATTTTAAATATCACAACGATAGTATCGTGCGATCGGGTTCCGATTTGCTGTAAGTTGTGTTAGATGAATTTCGTATCTATGCGTTTAAATTGCCAGTGTTTAAAATTAGGCATTCAATCATTATGAACGGCCATTTGTCGGTTGTCTTCCATCACTGAAATATGGTGGAATCCATATTGTGGGGTCGGTAGGGCAGCTGGGAGCGGTGTTGAGCCAGTGCTATTCATACGATATTGATGTAGACTGTGGTTAAATCTTGGATTGTCTGCTTTGGAGTGGAGCAATGGTCTAAGTTGATTTTTCCGATTGCTTCCATTCAACTCCACTGACATCCAAAAAGGCCGAGGGTGGCAGGTATGGGTGTTATTGCAGAAGCTGTCGGCGTTGCCGGAGAATGTGTCTGGCTCATCGGAAGATTCGGATGTTGAGCGCACTGGTGGCGGCTGCGCTACCCGAGTATGTGCACCGTCGCGGGTACCCGGTGGGGAAAGTCGTCTGAGGGCGCTTTCGTCGTCGTCAACTGAGAGCGGCACTTATATCGCAGATATGCCATCAGCCATTTTCCACGCTTCAAGTTGTGCACTCGTTTCACGACATCTCGATCGAGACAGGTATGCTTATCGTGCGCCGATCTTTGCTAGAAGTGAAGTAATCCTAGATTTACGATCGCTATGCATGTTCTCGAGGAGGTTGTTGGTTTTCTTATGCGCTGATTTGTACGTGAGGGAGAAGAGGGAGGAGTAAGAAGATGGATGTTTCGGCATGGCAAAACAACTGACGTAAGGTGGAAGAGGCGGATGAGAAATGAGGTAGTAAGGAAGATCAGTGTGGCATAGAGACAGGTATAGTAGTAAACGTTATTCAGGTAATGTTTGCCGTTCGATCACTTTTTAGTGCCAGGTTTTTCATCGCAATTTTCCTGCGATATGGACTGCAAATGTTAAAAGCAAGGCGTCTTTGAGTGCTGTAACGGATGGCGAATAGGAGAGTCCTGAAAAGCTGTGAAGAGACATTGAATGGAAAGTTGAGGGGATAGAGGAAGTAAAAGTAATGGAGAGGTGTGCCGGAAAGTCTGACTGGTATCCAGTCCAATTTCGGGTTTCGACCATAGGCGTTGAGCCAAAGCCATTACTTCATCTTTCTCTGGTTATTTATTATTATGAGTCAAATCCGAACGTGGTTGTGACCGGTCTGAGACTCTGGTCGTGAACAGAACCAGATCGTCCTCAGATCCTTTTACGGGTCGATGATTCATTGGGCAATCAAACTTTTGGCTTTGCTCGCATTTCTAACTCCCCCTCTGCCATTTTGCTGTGCTGTGAGAGAGGGATAAAGAGAATGAGGACTGAGAGTGATCGAAGAGGAGAGGATGCTGATCGAAGATGGGAGGAAGCTACCTCCCAGGGTTAGAGTCTGCCTTTTTTTTAAGTCTAACTGAGGCGAAAGATTTACTTTTTCGATTTGTTTGTTTGCACACTTGTTCTTTTTCGTCGAGATATACGAAATAGTCTCGTCTGAATTTCCATCGCAGAATCATATTTGTTATAATTTTTCATGTCTTTCACACTCAACCCGTCCGATAATTGCGTTTGTGGACTTGTTTAGACATACTACTTTCTTGGTTTGTTTGCTGTTTCGGCTGATATAAAGCAAGCTTTCCTTTCCGTTATTGTTTGTTGTTCGTGCAAAAAGTAGTAGGTGCGTTGAGTGAAAATGAGCTTGCGTTGTTTGATGTTTATTTGGGTATCTTTAGACAGGTGGTTTCATTCGTCAACGTAGCAGCACGTCTTCGAGGTGCAGCGCGTCGTCGGTCGAGAGGTTCAGTGATGCGATCCGAACAATTTTTGGAGGAACAGTCAGCAGGTTGGTTTGAAATTAAATCTTCATTGATAGGAAGATGGGGACTTAGGTTTTCCAAGGAAGAACGATAAAATTGATAAGCTAATTTCGGTGAAATTCTTTCAGTTGATGGATTTTTTGAAAGTTTTATGCGATCGAAGTTCTTTCCCCACTAAAGATCATTTTTTAGAGGGTTTGGGAGGTTTGGAGCCAATGCGAATGCTACGTGGTGAACGTCAACCACGAGGATCGACTGCGTCTCGAGCTGCACGTACTAGTACGAGAGGGGACTCGACCTCATCCTCACTACATCGGATTCCGTTTTTCTCGGATATCACTTCGATGGGAATGAGCAGCACTTCGGAGCCACGTCGCTCGAGTGTTGTTCAGAAGAGTTATTATTATCGCTTGAAGGTATTCCCATCGAAAAAAGGTGGCAAAGGGATCAAACTTCAGGTCAGTTTATATGATTTGAGGTGTCTTGGACAAATAAGTGGCATATGTTATGGTAAAATTTGATACGAAGTTGGCATCATCTTATACTGTTGTTGAATTTGATCAAGTGAACGAGATAAGCAGATACTGCATGTTTGATCACTTAAAACGTTTATTTCATTCGCATGTGTTTTGAACTCCCGTCTTTTTAGTTGCTGAGACTTTATTCTATGAAGCGAATGTGAAAATTTCTCGCACTTTTTTTCAAAGTTAGTTATTTCTAAGCTGCATTTCAAATTCGTGGGGATTAATTTCTCCGTAAATGGAACAAAAATCCATGTAGAAAATTTTCACAGAGTGGCCGAAAATGTTGATCGCTTTTGCAAACGGTATCGGTGCTCTGCTGATGCCATTTTGGTGAAATTTTATATGTATGGAAAAGCAGTTATTTTCTATTACTTTCTAACGGAAGGATGGCGGATGTGTCGGTTCTCTTCCTGAGGGAGTTTATTCGAGAGAGGAGGATTTAATTTGTGGTTACACTTTACGGTATTATGGAAGAGAAAAATTGCGTCGGAATTTCTCAGATAGCCGGCTTTTGCTGCTTCCGGGTACTTGCTGTATTGGGGATTTATATAAGAGGCATTCATAGGTTAACCTGTTGGCAAAATTTTGGTCTGTATAAGCATTTTATAGGTCTTAAAAGCTGAAGTGTTTGCTGGATATGCAAGTATATAATAATTTGATACCGTCGATGGGTTGCAGATGGATCGTCTGTCAGTAGCGGCACTTTTCGACCGCAATAATTCGTTATTCTCGTCACTTTTCGATGTATTTCTGGCAGCTGCGGTCGCCTATCTGGCTGGAATGCTTCTATCACGTTCGCTTTTCTGCGATGTGTCACTCGTATTGTTCTCAATAGTTGTTGCTGGAACACATGTATGGTTTCAAATGATTTTATAAAAATAAAAAGGGTTGAAGTTGGGATTTATGCTAGCGTTCAGCGACTTTATTTCCCTCAGTGAATTCCAGGATCTCTAGCCTCCAGTTAGCATTTATTACGAGCTCGCTTTGCATTGAGCGAAGGTGAGATGAGAGAGCAAGAGATTAGGAATCTTGGGCTCAGGCCGATGAACAGCAAGTCCACTCGATTTCTGTTTAAACCTCTTTCCTCAAAAGGTGCCTTTCTTCAGAAGTCCGAAAGCGACAGGCTGCTTCAGGTAGTTTGTTCCCACGCCTTGAGCCGGGCCATTCATCCATCACTTAGGTTCTAGCCTTTCACTTCATATTCGGTGTGTCATAAAGCCGTACAAACAAGTTCTTATGAAAGTCTATCGTCCGAGATTCTAAAAAAATCTGAAGCCATAGGGATAACGTTGTAAGGTTCGGGGCGCTGGAAGCGATCGCAGTAAAGAAGTAAAGTTGCTATTGCTGCTGGATGTGTCTGGAGACTCAAACGACCTTTGGTGGATGCCTAGTATCCGGAGTTAGGGTCTTTAGAAGAGGCTCTCAGTGATTTCAGGAGCATCTATAGGGGAGGTAATGACACTAGTGAAACCATGTAATCTCTTTTGAGGCAGGATTCATAGCATCGTCCTTATTATCATATTATTCCCTCTTGAGGTTTTGATCAACCTTGGAGTGAAGCATTCAACTTCCACTGTCCTCTTAAAGGCAGTAACTTCACGTAGGTCAAGTTCGGGCCACATCTTTTTCATTTCCTTTGATTATTGAATCATACCTTCTATCATTATTAACAAAATACTTCATCGAATTCGGAATTGGCAAATCTCCGAAGAAGTGAGAAGTGAAAGAAAAGAACTTAGACTTCATATATTGTAGTTGAATTATTAAAGCGTCGATCCGTATCTGCACTTTAAACGTTTCCATGCCCACAGTGATAAGATGATAAATTTTAAGTTTTCATTGCTGAAAAGTGTGCAGCCGGATGCAGCTTCACCAATTCATGGATTCAACTGGTTAGTGGCGTATTCTCGACCGGCGTTCTTTTGTTTGCTTGGAGTAGCGCTACTTCTGATCGATGGCGATTGGTGGGATCATCGTGCTGCTGAGACGGTGATCGGATGGGAGTGGAATCCCTATAGAATCGGCACAGTGCCGAATGCATCGATTATTGCTGCTATTCGAGATCTCTTATCGACTTTAATACTTCTGTTGCCGATCGCCTTCACTCTCGGATTGTTGCCGCAGGTGGGTTCTTCCTTTTTTCTTGATCGTTTATTCGTTATTCATTAGTTCGCATTTGACGTTTTCAATCAATCCGGTTATGTCATTCTTTTTTGTTGTTGAATAGGACGATGTTGGTAGGATTACAAAGAATAGAGGTATATGAAACTTGAGTAGCCGGTCGGGATTATGGTCTTCCTCATGGTCAGGTAGAAGTTTCTTTTCTGGAATGTAAATCGGAAAGATCCTGGCCTAAGGGAATCTTCGAAGATATCTACATGGTGAACAAGATATGCCCGAATGTCTGAGGGAGATATATATTTTGGATGTTGGATCTCACTGTCTAATTAGTTGCCAGTGGGAATGGGAGAATCGTGAAATGACGTGATAGCACTCAGTGATCCGACAAACTTTTTCTTTCAAATTTTCGTCGTTAGCAAAAATTTGGTTGGATGAGCCGGTAAAAAGTGTTGACCTCAGTGAGCTGTCGCATTCTCATTTTCTGTCATCGGTCGATTTCTAATTTTAGAAATATTGTTAGTCAGAAATCTTTCTTTTTCTGTTTGCATCTGCCGTTCCCCAATAGTGGTGTTGTTCCTAATCATTTTGATTTCGACCCACTGGAATGGCGTGTATATATATATATATATATATATATATATATATATATATATATATATATATATATATATATATATATATATATATATATATATATATATATATATACGTATATATATATATGTATTTATATAGAATTGTAACTTTCAGTTTTTTGCCTCGTGTAGACTCTTTCTGTGCGAGCAGCGGATCATTTGTTCTCATTTATGATAACGGCTATGCAGCATTCATAGGCCATTTATTGTTTGACGGTCTGGAGCGTTCCTTTCCAATGTCTCAACTTCTTGTCCTCTAATATTCTATTTGTTACTGTTTATGGAAATTCAGATGAAATTGTTTTATGGGGTATATTATATTACGTCAAAGTTTTGCGCATTATTTAAATCCACCTACAGGTTGTTCATTGTTGGCTCAGTGTTTCGGCAACCCTTTGAAAGCGATACCTATAATTAGGTTTATTTAAGGTGAACACATTATTGCTGCATATTTTGGAGCAGCTCGAAATGCATGCATTCGGAGGAACAGCGTGCTTCTCGCTTCTCTCCGCTTTCTTACAACTTTCGAAAAGCCTTCTTGCGTTCGCAATTTTATGTGTTCTCGCTCATTTGGCTCATCGAGAGGATTCAACCTCAACGCAGAATGCTGTCTTCTCGACATTCGCTGCTATTTCAGTTTCGCTATCATATTTATTGTCAAGGTAATGAATTATTTCAATTTACACCTGTAATTAACATTTTTTAGTAATGAAAACCGGAAGTCGTCTGCAGGAGCGGCATTTATGCGACTATTACGATACTGCAGATCGTTTGATGCCCTTAGGCGCTTCATTTTTCCGAAACATTTGTTTTGCTTTATCTTTAACGCCGAATTTCTGTTGCCATCTTTTCTGTTGGAATTTTTAGCCGCCGTTTTCGCGACTAACTTTTATCCTTAGCTTTCACGCGTATGTTTGAGCACTCGAATTTCCGCGCTAATTTCTCCTCAATGGCCGACGAGTGAATTGTTTAGCCATTACGCAATGTTATAATTTAATATGTCAGTTTTGTCTCTTTTTGCCAAGCTGCTGTCGTTGTTATTTTCTAAAACTACACTACTATTCCGCACCACCTTCATTTTTAATAGGTAAGAAATACATTTGTTTAGAGGATCGAGTAATCCTGCGATGATGGCGCTTACACTAAAGTCATTTGGATTGTGTTCAAGCTGTGACTCGCATGAAGAGGTATGGTGATTTTATTTCGTATGAGTTCATTCTGTTCCTCTTTAGCATCATCTGTTAATTGACCGACTGAAGCCACTTGAAATGAATAGGGTGATTTGAAGTTTGTTTGGTTTCAACCTAATCTCAGTTCGCGCTCAGTTAGGGTACTAGAAAAATTTAATACAGAAATGAATGGACTGGTAGTTGGTGGGTTTTGGTAACTCGAACAAATCTCGATATTTGATCTCAGTAGTGATTGTATGTATATTTTTATCGAAGCATTTTTATGGCATTCTCACCGCAGTAAAGGTGGAACAGAAAAGCGCTTGCTTGTTGCATTTTTTGAGCAGCATTTTTAGCTTTCTGTGCCATTGATGTCTTCGTTATAACTATTTCGTCCTGTATTCGAGGTAATTGTTCCAGTGTAACTGAAGTTAAACGGGTGAAATGAGGTTCAGGCATTGGGTATCTAGTCGTCTTGATCTTTTCAAATCTTTATCTGTTTATTCTCACTGGAAGGAGTGGTAGTGTAATTTAAGGTATCGGAGGTTGGAGAAGAAAAAAATGAAGAAGGTGCACCACCAATGAGGGACACTTTGCCGGAGGAATTGAGTCGAGTGGTTTCAAATCGATTCCGCCATGATATCCTTGTTTCTATACTCGTTGCACTCATTTTCTTCGCATTGCATTGCACTTCGATGTTCGCTGCCGCACAACCATACCTGCAGGTAAGCTGGCAATTTTGTTGCTGTTGTCGTGGGTTTTTGTTGCTTAGAAATAAACCCAATGATGAAGAGATTCTGTTTGTCTCGCTGTCGTTTTTAATCGATTTGACCCTGTGCTTGAAAGCGGATGTGTGTAGACTTTGGTACTGTCTTTACTTAGAATGCAGATTATTGAAGAACTACTGCCTCATTGTTTGTTGCTGGCGGTGAATGCTTCCATGGAATGAATAAAGGGGAGATGACCATCGGTCAGAAGTGAGTTAGTCCAGAATAGGACCTACCGTTATTGACCCCAAATTTCGAAATAACCCATTAATTTACCTTATTCGTTTCTACCGTGCTTTAATGTTTTTGGTGGAAGTGGGCGATGAGTGAAAGAGACAACAAAAAAAGAAATTTCATTATGATTTACCGTCACTTTTTTTTCATTTCGTAGCTCAAATACTGCTTACTTTAATTAATTAATTGATTAATTAATTGGTTTATTATTTAATTCTTTCAGATAGTCCTCTGCGGTTTGTGCGTATTGTTTGGTGTTATGAATCATTATTTATATATGGAATTGCGGACTGCAACACCGTGGCGTCTTGTTGCACGACCTATTCTACGTGCGCACGAGTTCGCACAATTCGAGTCGGCGGTTGCTGCAAAGCTGATGTATTTCGAAGTTGTACACTTTTATATGCTTTTCATCGAGAAGAACGTGGTATGTCGCCTTCTCTTCGTTGAGCGCCATTTTCTTATTAGAATGCTGTAATATGCAAAGGTTTGTAAAAAGGTCTTCCTATGTAAATTAAAGGATAAGAAACTATATAGTGGAATTGGTTCAGAAGCATCGAGAAGCGGATTTAAAAGCCTAAAATTGTGTGCTGTGCTTTCGGCGTCGGCCTCCCTTGCAAGAAGCCCTGCGCTCCTTTGGTCTTGTCATGCAGGAGTTCTCGAGGTTTAAGCTCTGGCCCAGACGTAGGTCGATGCGACCGATAGATTTTTAGTGCGTACTGGCTAAGAATTTCTCAGAATTGGCCATGTTAACGAGAGCTCGAGCTGAATATATGCAAACGCGTTATTCGCATTCATCGGTTATGTTGGCCCAGTAGGCAACCTCTAGTTCAGAATGCGTTCTATTTATATTGTTGGGAGCATTTGCATAGCAGTTGGTGTTTGATAGGTTAGGATTACTGTGAGGGGATGCAATAAATGAAATAGATGGTGGTTGTCCTGCGGCCAATAAAACGACGATTAAATTTCGAGGCGATTCTGTTGACCTTATCCCAAACTTTAGTTGAAGGAAACTTCCATCCTGACTTTGAACTCTCAATAATCTTTCTTGGATTGAGAGCTTTTCGAATAAACGATGGAACAAATCCAAACTTTTGGCTTTTCATTAGCTTTGATGTTTGCTTTTACCCTAGATCTGATCCAGGCCAGTTCTTTTGAAGCTGAGGAGAGGATGCTCATCGATGGATTGGATTAAGATTTCGGTGCTAAAATAGGAACTCTTGAGGAGGAAAAAAGAAGGAAAGAGGGAGAGAGAGAGAGAGCAAGGTTTGAAAAGGCGCCTATTTGCAGTTTCTGATGAAAAACATTTCTCGTGATTATAAACATTTTATGGTATTCTCAAAGATTTTTGGCCTAAAAGTTTGCAAAAATATTCACAGTAAATCGACTTTTTTTTTCGGGGAAACAGCGTAATGTGCAAAAACCTTATGAGAATAACCAAAAATTGAAGTTCTTGTTCACATGCTTCATTAGTTCTTCAATCCCGCTTCTAGTTAGGTTTTTTCAAGAAAAGAAGTTTTACTTCAAGTGATTTATTTTCATTTCAGCTCTATCCATTATTGGTGATCAGTACGACATCACAAAACAATTGGTCTCTTCATCCATATTTTATAGCATTATTTTCACTTCGCATTCTACGATCAGCTTTTTCACAACCACAGCTGCTTTATATTCCACTCGCATTCTCGTTTCTTCTCGTTCATACAGATCTCAGTGCTTATGAGCACATTGAAGGATATTTCCCACTGATTCTATATTTGGCGTCAATTCTTTGGCCAAAGGCACTAGAATTGGCTTTGAAGTTGAATTTCATTCTCGCCTATGTTGCTCCTTGGCAAATCAGGTTTTTTTTGGCTTATATATTTGTTCTGCGGTCATTATTTTTTCTTTATTTCGATATTTTATGTATTCTTTTTCTTCAATATGCAAATTTCACCCCAACTTTTTCGCTCATTATGTGCTTTTTGCAATTTTGCAACCAATCAGTTATCTGTTGCATACGCAGCTTAGCCATCGTTATCGAAGATGAGCTTTAAAGCATTCATCGGAGTGACAGAATTACCTTCAAGCAGAGCTAATCGGTGGTGAAGTTTGTGGCTAGCCAAGTGTTTCAAATTATGATGTTCTTCTCCTTGTATCGATGCCCCGGAAACCATTTTTGTAAGGGTACGGGGCATATATAAGCATTCCCCTATGCACTCCTTCAGGTGCGTATCCTTGTCATACTTCCGAATATGGAGGCAAAAGCGAGGAAATGGTTGTTCGGTATAGTATAAGAAATATAAATTGGAATGCAAAGCATTTCTAAGATGTAGTATAAGCGGTGTAAATTGGATTATTTTGATATGTTGTGATTTGCAGTTGGGGATCGGCATTCCACGCTTTCGCGCAACCGTTCAGCGTTCCGCATACGGCTCTCGTCTGCGTACAGACACTTATATCGTCAATTGTATCGGCACCGTTGAACCCTTTTCTTGGTGAGCCAATACTCATTTTTAGTATTTATTCTATTCAAATGCAATGTAGTCGGGTTTTCGATTCAAGTCTATCGATTGATGATTTAGCGCTACACGCTTGAGCTTTTGAGAAAGCGACTTAATGCACTGCCTACACACAAATGTAGCAGTACTCTTTGGACAGGGTTGGATGTAGGCATCATGTGATCAGTGCAGGTATGAAGGAAAATAAATCATTGGAAGGTGAACAAAGGCGATGAGTACTCATCGCAGCCTTATTTTGACTATACATATGCATGTATTTGAAGATGGGTTGAAAAACACTGAAGTTTTTGCTATCGAATTTCTTTAGACGAATGTCTTAATAATGATGAAATAATAGTGAAACCTCTGCTGGATGTTTCACTCGTTCAGATTTCGGTTTTCCCAATGGAAATGGAGGGCTTCAAGCGGTATCGAAACGCATCGAAATCTAGCACCCTGTACTTCTCACATACATTTGCTGATTGAATGGTCGCACGTTCTTTGATCCATCTACTATTGATCTGTTTTAGGCTCGTCGTTCTTTCTAACGTCATATGTTCGTCCGGTGAAATTTTGGGAGAAAGACTACAATACTCGTCGAGTAGATCATTCGAATACACGGCTTATATCACAAATTGATCGTGGACCAATGATGGATGATAGCAATTTAAATGCTGTTTTCTATGAGCATTTGACCCGGTCGTTACAGTCCTCACTTGCCGGTGATCTACTACTAGGACGTTGGTCAACTTCTGTGCAGCCGGGAGACTGTTTCATCTTGGCCAGGTATTTCTTGATAAGGATTTTAGTTGGACGGGAACTACACCTGGTGGCACACAATTGCTTTTATTTATTTATTTATTTATTTATTTATTTATTTGTTTATTTTTCGCATTTATCGGCCGCGCTCTCAGTCTGTTTGCCGATCACATCATCAGTGAGCAGTAATTTATTTCTCCGCTTAATTCATTTTATTTTTTATATCTGCTTCTTTCAAAAGATGCTGAGGAAATGTGATTTAATGGCTTGGCGATTTAGTAATTCTGTTTTTGTTACGTTCGTTATAATGAGTCTACCAAGGTTTTTTCTCTTGAATTTCAAGGTACCTCTAAAGTTATATGCGATACGAAGTTAGGACACAGCCAGGTAAAATTAGCGGAAACTCGAGAAATGGCACCTTCATACAACATATTCTTAGTGCCGTTTTCATCCTACATCCTTTTTTATTTTTTTCCGTTAGCTCGTT
The DNA here is from genome assembly GCA_013433145.1 of Ascaris suum. Classification (NCBI taxonomy): domain Eukaryota; kingdom Metazoa; phylum Nematoda; class Chromadorea; order Rhabditida; family Ascarididae; genus Ascaris; species Ascaris suum. Next base: position 530,983 of record CM024180.1, read on the forward strand.
CCTCCGTTTGTTGTAACCTCCTGATACGAACAGGAAGCTGTAGTTTTTTTTTTTTTTTGCTTGACTGTGGAATAGGATAAACGTTGACTGAGAGGATGTGTTGATGCTAAAGGAAACTTTCAAGTTCAATTCAGTGATTATCGTTGAATTATATGATTTGTATATGGGTGAAGAGATAATTTCTTTCCTTTGCATTATTTGTGAGGGAACAGATCTTGTAGTATTAGTGTTTTGCCTTCGGTAATGCAAACGCGTTCTTTCGTCTTGCATGACCTATTGGCCATAGGTTTAATAGTTTTGTTGACATCGAAAATAACTGTATCGAATTCAGTTTTCTGGAAAGGCCTTTTTTATACTCAGATTTAATGAATGGGCTTGATTCATTGAAGTGATAATTTCCTTTCCTTCCTCAATACCCTCCACCCGTCCTGGAGTGATAACATAAAGGAAGTAGTATAGCTATTCCCTTCATCTGTACTGATCGCTGATCTCTATACATGCAAGGCATGGATAAGGTGAGTTAGACTGACAGAAAAGCAAATTAAACGAGGAAAGTGTCAACTCTTGAAGGAGATGAAATAGGTAAAATTTATTTCTTCACCTGTGGAATTTTCTCTTCTCGTTTTTATATTTGTATTGTGTTTCAATTTCAAGAAATAAAATGATTGAAAATTTTCAGCTTCTATTTAAATAGTCTTGTACATATCATAGAAGTTGGCAATGGATTTATCACATTTCAACTGAGAGGACTGGAATTCCGTGGAACTTATTGTCATCAACGAGAGGTTCTTCTTATCACTTCTTTTATTTTATTTTTTCGTTATTTGACGTAGGTAATGGATTGTTTTACGAACGTGTTGGAGACGAGAGCTTCTATTTGAGCTATTTGAGGCTCGCATATGTCGAGATGGGGACTCGCATATGTCATTGAAGAAGTAGTAGCTGCAAGGTGCTTGAAAAATGAAGGTGATTTGAATCGATGTGATTTGAACTCGATGCTAATACCCGGTAGAGTAACTGTGACGTTTACTTGAAGGTGGAGGCAATAAGCGAGGATGTGGCTGAAGGTGTTGGCTGCTGTTGTTGTTCACCAGGCTCATTACCTGGTATGTTGTCGCTTAATACGGCGTGGGTTCTTCGCTGGCTTGCCTGGGAGGTGGTGACCGCCAAGTATATTGTTGATGGATATTCGATCACCGATAACTCTGCTGTGAATCTACTTCAGGTGGGGAAACTTACCTTGACATAAACGCAATAATGATTAGCTGGAGTCGCTAAAGTGCTGAAGCTACTTTTTTCTTTGTTTCGGGCCAGTGTTCGTTGCGATAGACTTCTCGACCAAATTGCCCATGGAAATCCTGTTATTTTTTTATCATTAATTCATTTCGGACTTATTTTCCAGAAATTTACTAATAGTTTTCATTTTCGACGTTCAGCAATTATCAGATGGGAAAGTCGTTTGAGCCGGATTAAGGCTTTCAATGAAATATAAAACCGTCGGTGCCACTTTTCTAATGTTTGGTATTTGGTGGAAGTTTTTAATATTTGTGAACCAGCGATATTTAGAGATGGTCGTTTTTCAACTTCTCCATTTTCCTATGGTGTTCGGCTTGATAATGGAATGATAGTTTGCAGTCTCTCTGACTAGAGGTACTGTTACGTTTGAGAAATATCGAGGGACAGAGGGAGAGAAGGAGGGAGGGAGGGAAAAGGGCCTGTTCTAAAATGAAGGTTTTTGGCATGATGAGGTGAGCTACGAGAACTCATATCATATCAACTCTTCGGATGCGCTTTCCAGGCCTTTATAATTTTGTGGGTTTTAAAAAAAGTTTAGGCAGTTTAATTTTTTGGTGGGCAGTATGTATCGTTCTTCATACGGTGCTAAAATTGTCAAAGTTTTAGGCATTACGTGTCGAAGGTTTCTTCAGTAAGCGATAGAGCTCACCGACGATGTGATGTTACGAATTAAGCTTTTTTTGTAACCTGAGGGTGTTGTTGAGAGAGGACGCTTGTAGTATTGGCCAATAAAATAGTAAATATCGTCGCTTGAGTCGGGAAGAAGCAGAGTTCTGTTCCGGGTCGCTTACCTTCATTTTTCTCGTCATTTTAGCGATCTGTTTATTTAAGAGCGGTATTATTGCCTTGGATTATAGGTTCATGAGCTGCGTCGATTACTGGTGACACTATATGTTAAGTGCATTATTTATTATGCACTTTCATCATCGAAGTTATCACAGTGGCTTCGTACACCAACTATAGTATGTTATCACGTTGTTTTTTTTTTCTTTATGGACAGAGATTGTTGAATTTGGGGTTTATTTCATTGCCACTTAGGTGGTCGTGAGATTGAAGCATTTACCTGAAGGAATGTCATCACTTCAGGGGACTAGGATTCTACAACAGTAAGTTGCAGTGGCGCTTCATAAAGATTATACCCAATTCAGGGACACAGAGCGGCGTTCTTAGGGCAGATTGATTTGAAATTTTAAGGTAACGGTGATAATTGATTATCATATCTAAGGAGGAAGGTATCAAGGATCCTGCGGCAAAATATTGCTTCGAGAATGGCAATGCGTAAGTGAGAGGATCTCTATCAAGCTAGAAGAAGTGCTCCATGGGTGCCTTATTTTGTCATTATGTTTTGATGTTCATATTCACTTCCCATTGCCTGTATAATTCCTTGTGCATCCGGTTTATGCAAGAAAAAAAAACTGTTTTGTTTGTCAACAATATTTGATAATTTACTCATTAACTTCAATTCTGAGCAGTGGGTTAAGTTTTGACCGCCCCCCTTCGAGACGCATTACACTGTCCTTGTTTAGATCATGGAGGAAGTAAATATCTACTAATGGTAAAATAAGGTTTGATGCGTTGATATTAGCTTTTAAATTTTCATCATTCCTTTATAATAGTTCCTTGAAAAAATTTTTTGCACTAATTTGGTTGCGGTCGATCATGGTTTGCAAATTCTTTTCGCTTCACCATTCCAAACATTATTGGGCATGGAGCTGTTGAATGCGTGAAATGTTTTGTCCCAAACTTGCGGTATTTTTGAGTTAATTGGTTATCTATCAATTCAGTGGGTATTTAATTGGATATTTTCTTATTATTTATCATTCTATTGGGTATCATTGGGTGTTTATAGGTGACCGCACTTCATCCGATAGAATCGTCATCTCGTTATGTCGATTTAGATCCAATGTTTGGAGCAGCAAACGATGAAGACTTCGATATTAACCTTATGGTTAGATTGAGTTTATCTTTTAAGATTAGTGGATTTTTATTGGACGAATTCGATTGTGATATTTTTATGTAGAAGGGACTAAGATCGTCTATAGGGCTACAAACGAATCGGAGTGTAGCAGGCTGATATGAATTGCTTTTCTATGAGCCTTTCACGTTTCGTATTTTGGTGATCGGCAATATAACGGATTATTTTATTTTGCGTTTAATTATTCCATATATTTTAAATTCTTAATTGTTTTCGTTCATTGTAGGGTTAGCAGTTTATATGATCCATTTAGCTGGGAATGCGCTTATTGAGGTCCTCAACAGTATTTAGGGTGAGAGAATGCATACAGTCGGAGGTTGATCGAGATGGTATTCTGTGAATGTTGCTACGAAAGAGTGCAAGATGCATGACCATTTCTGGCTATCATTGAGGATTAAATTCACCAGTAATTGTGCTTTTTAAACGGTTCATTTGAGTGTTAATGCTGCTACCCTCGAACGACCGAGGCCTGCGTGCGCGAACCCCGGCGACAGTGGAGTAAGACCAGAAGGTGAAGAGGGACGGTTAGAGTGGGCTATCCGGAGTGGTGTACCCATCACTTATCCCACGTTCCTATAGAAGATTTGACAGTAGATGCTGAGACTGAGGCTGAAGAGGGTTATAACTGTTGAAGAGGCTGAAGAACGGTTCTTAGAGAGAATAACTGGGAGAGTACCAAATGCATACGCTGAGGTCCATGTGAAGACTTTGCAACTCGACCAAGAATCATTAGTATCGAACGCTATAACGATAAAAGCAAATACTGCGTAGTTGAAACAAGCCGGCCACTTATGCAGTTTTCGATGTTACCTTGGCTTTGAATAACCAGCACCTGGCGGATGAACAGATAGTGCAGTTAAAACCTGGCAACCGGGCCTTAATTCAATTAAAGCCTGGTCTTGGTTCCAGCATTGAACTGGCTGTGCAGTCTGGCAGCCAGGCCTTAATTCAGTTAAAGCCCAGTCTTGGTCCAACATTGAATTGGCTACGCAGTCTGTTAACGAGGCCTCAATTCGATCAAGATCTAGGCTTGGTCCCAACATTGATCTGATTGAGGTTGGTTGAAAAATCGATCAGTTTGTTGTAGGGTGTTTCACGACACAATTTTACTGACTTATATGAAACCTGGATTCAGCACTGCATCCAGCAACGAGCCGCTACCGACAATCCGTTGTAAGTGGTTTCCATGAAGAATCTACCTTAATTTCTTTCCATGTTTTATTTTTGCTCTTTTGGTGTTTTCTTTGTGGTCGCTTTCTTTGCTTGGCAAGCATAGTGATTTCTTACGGTAGTTTGAGAGGATGGTAACTAATATCATTATATAAAGACGTGAAATTCTGTTTATTCGGTGAAAATGTTTAAGCCATCTTAGTTGGGAATGGTGGTGATCGAGCGATTATTGGCGTTCTCTTGATAAGCACTCAATCTTTAAGATTCGGACTTTGGAGATGCCATTTATGTGAATTTAGTGATTTTAGGTACTCCATTGTTTTTCACAGACATTTGACGACCGGTTTAAGGAGATTATATGCATCTCTCTAAGGTGTTGAAGGTGGTTATGTTAACGATTAGGGCGTTGAGTGAATAAATGGGTTATTTTATGGATCATTGCTTAAGTTGTGAAATTTTTGCCGATTATCTCACAGGTGTTTTAGGCGAATAGATGCCCACGATGACCAAGTTGCGTAGAGAGTAGTGACGAAAGTACTCCATTGACTAATGCAGCAAGAAATTCGATGAGTTGGTATTCATGCCTCGTCTAGCATAAGCATTACTCAATGGGGGAGGGGAGGGGTGTTTGTGAGAAGATTCAGACGCCCATGGTACTATGCATCACCACTCTATCGTCTGTTAGAGCTATTTGTATAGTATTACAGCGTTGCGGAGAGATGTCGGCTTCCATTTATTTGGACGCCAGTAGGCGAACAAAATTTCAGAAGCGAAGAGGATGGTGGTATGACGCGGGTGACGGCGTTTTGTTTTGCGCTGTCGGTGGTTGGGCGACGGGCGTTGGCTGCTGCAGCGCACAACAGACATGCGAATGCAGCGGAGTCATTTCTTTATGGGCTCCACGCACTTTTCAAAGGAGATTTCAGGTTGCCTTCGTTGTTTTTCTGGAAAGAGTGAATTTCGGTTGGAAATGTGGTTTAACCGAAGGCGGTTTGATTGGGCCTCATTTCTGAAGTGAAGGGTGGGGGGAGGGGAGGGGGAGGGTAAAGATTAATGGGGCGCATGCTCATAGGGTTTTTATGGCCACCATTCTAGCAGTGGAATTTTACTATGGATTGCTTTCGTAGCTTATCATCAACTTAGTAGTCGCTATCTGATTGCAATGTCGGCATTTATGCAGAACAGAGAAGTCGAATAGAGAGAATCGGAGTATCATATCGTCATAATCACATCCTATATGCCTTGGCTATGCCATCTTATTAAGGGAAAAGAAGTATACCGGTTGGTTGACCACACAAGGCGTATCTTGGAAAGTGGTAGAAAAACTGACTTCAGGAGAAACCTGATTCTTGGAATATGCACTGGATATTGTTGTACATCCTAACACATACTAAAACCCTCTTCCCTGTTCTGTTTTTTCTCGCTTCCAGGCTTACAAAAACCCAAAATCCAAACCACATCCTGAAGTTCTGATTTTAGCGTTGAAATTTCGTAATTCCATAAAACGCTACGCGCTAAATGACTGCGTCGAGTTCAATGAATTTACCTGTTCTTCGAGTTCGGTGGATTTACCTGCTTATCGAGTCCATCGGGTTTACCTGTGCATGCTGTTGTTGTCGTTGGCCGTTCTCGAAACTGGTCAGCTTTAAAATGTGGCACCTGCACGTTTGTGAAAAAAATCGAGAAAAAGTTGTCGGCGTCAAGCGTATTGCACCGAGCGGTAAACGCAGCGAAAAGAACGAAAGGTTATGGTGATGTGGATGAGGAGTACATTTTCAGAATCACATGTCAACGAGACGAATGGGTATTCGCTGACATGGATTTATTGAGGTGTGTGGTTGCACCGGGAGTACGAATGGCACTCAAATTACATCAGGATCACTTCACGGCTGGTGATGATTTCGACGATGTCGCACTACTTTATGATCGGATCACTCACCACCTCTCGAAATTATTCATCTCACATGAGGTTCGCTTATGTTTTTGTTTCCTTTTTTGGTTTATTATTTGGTTCCACGCTGTTGATCTGAATGTGCAAGCAATTATGCAAAGAAACGAATCAACAAGTAAAGATTTCGCCCACTAAGATGAGAAAGGTCGGAGTCGAACCCTAAGAGGACGCTTTTCACTCTCTTCGACAAGTCTCGGTCCACTCTATGTCTCTTTCTCACAGTGTAGCAAAACAGCAAGGGAGGAAGGGAAGGGGGGAGGGAGTAGGAATTTGAGCAGTGCCAAAAGTTTGATCGCTTAGTGGTTTTTCGGTACACAAGGGAATCTGAAGACGATTTGGTTCTGTTAGCGACCACAGTCCCAGACTGGTCACAACCACGATCGAATTTGACTCTTAATAATAAATAACAAGCGAAAGTTGAAGTAATGGCTCCGTTTCTGACTCCAGCTCCAGGCTACGATCGATTGATATATTAGTCTCGTTCTTTGACTTGTTCAAAAAGCATTACCACTTTTCTACTTCAGCATGATCCAGCATGGCGACGAGCGATCATAGCGAATACGCCATCTTTACTTGCGTTGAGGCATATGTACGACGATGGACAAGACGACTATAAAATCATCATGCTGAATAAAATGCATCTTAATATGAGGTTTGAGTTATCCTCCTTTCGACTTCTGTCAACATCTGATCTGTGTATGCAGTGAGAATTGGGATTTGCCCTAAAGAGCGGACTGAGGTGGGCCTCGTCAGAATTTTTGGGGCGAGAGGACCGCCCGCCCTAATTAAAGTTTTGGATAGTACTTTGGGTACTAAGGGATAGAAGAATATAGATCCGATAAGAAAGGATGAAGGTACTAAAAATAGTATAATTGCCTGCCTTCTGTCCTCAAAACCTACCCATTATTTTTTGGCTAAGCCGTTGTCTTTTTATGCTGAGTTGCTTTACTTTTTAGTATCCGAGGCATTTAAACTGCTTTGTTGACGGTTTATTTGTTGTTTCCTAAAGTGTGGCATATGAAGATTACGTCACCTTTGGCCAGATGGAAATCCATTACGGCAAGTTTCGTAGGTATAGCTGTTTTTATGTAAACAAATCCCTTCCAGTTTTCCAGTTCCTTTCTTTGAGGCATTGTCATTGTGTAATTCAACTGAACCACGTAATTGGACCTTTTTCATTTATGGTCGTTAGCGTTGATTTCATTCAGTACGCATTTTTCACCATGAAATTTGTGCTTTATAGTTATTTAATGTTTAGAGTGATAGAACTAAATCGAGAATGTGTACGAGCTTTTTGGGCTGGTCAGCAACAAGAATTGATATTCCTTAGGAATCGTAATCCGGAAAGAGGCTCCATCCAGAACGCTCGTCAGGTTTTGAGGTATTCTTTGTTTGACTATGTTATTTGCTTATAGTTTTGGAGTTTTTTTAATAAATGCTTATTGAAGTACTTTTATGTGGAAGTTACTAAAGCCTGATGTTGAAAAAGAGAGTTTCTCTGATTGAAGTCATGGGCTAAATTTTCGTTGTCAGTGGGGAATACTTTCCTTATAATTACATTAAAAATGTTTACAATTCAGTGAAGATTTGTGTCGAATATATAGTGTGTAGTATATAGCATGCAATATATAGTATGTATATATATATATATACTTGTATCTCGACATCTAACTTGCAAAAATTCTAAGTCTTTTGCTTTGAGCTAACTGCTCGATTTATTTAATTTTTCGAGCGAATTTTCTATCCTATCATATTTGAGTCAAAGATATTTGGCACATTTGTATCGATGATTGAGCAGTGACTTATGCTCTGAGATTCGATTCTCATTTCTTAACTTCTAATAAGACACTAGAAGTGAAGCCGGTTATTGAAGCATGGTAAGAGGTTGCTAACGACGTGTGTAATAAATTTAATGTTTGAATGTTGGTTCTAATCCAAAAATGAGGCCGAGTCATATTTTATTATAGGTAGTAGGACTATCATTTACAGGAACATGATCAACAGCAGTGCCGATCAACCAATCGGATATCCCATTTATGTATCCCCATTAACAACATCTTTTGTCGATACCCATCCGCAGATACGTTCTCTCATGGGCGCTCCACTCACTCCCGATCTCATCTACCGTGCACTGCGGCGTGTTTGGTGGTCCATTAGGTCACATTTCGGCACAAGCGGTAGTTCCAGCATGCCACCTGTGGCACAGGTAACTTGCATTTGGTTAATTGATTTATTCTGTTCTAATTTCCTCATCCGGACAAGCACTGTGTCTTTTCTTCAGCGGTTCTGCCCCTTTAGGTTTTTGCGGTGAATTGAGGCCATTTAACCTTAAGTGATTGATGATGCTCTTAGGCTACCTTAGTTTGGATGATCACATTTCGTGAAACGCCGTTGTGTCCTTGTTGTCTTCTGCATGGCGTATGCTGGTGTTTCGATGACATCGCTGCAATCTTTTGGAAGTCGATGACCATATGGCATGACGATGAGAGAAGTGCACAAGCATAGTGTAACTGTTATGGTCGTCGAAAAGAATTTCGACATATCGTGCACGTTTCGAAGATGGTCGTTGTTATCTAGCCTGTTCGGTCTTACAAATTAATATAGTTAGTCAGAGTTAAATTCGTTATTGCTGGCTCATTAACCAGTTGTAATTATTGTTTTATTAATATTTATATATGTTTGTAGAGAAATGATCATAGAACATACTTGTTTACAGAATACAAGTTCGGCATCGGGCACAGGAAGGAGTGCTCCGAGTGATACAGTAGAACGGCAATACATGCCTGTGGAACAACGTGAACGTGGCAGCGTTGCAGATTCAGCGTCAAGGGAATCATCATCTTCCAATCAGCCGATTGCTGTTGAGCCCTCGTCCTCTTTTGTTCGTGTAAGTGAACTTGAGTAATTGGTGGGGGGGGGGGGGGGGGGGGAGGGGAGGGAGGGGAAGACGACAGTTGATAAAAACAGAGTGAAATACCAGGTCAGATCTCTTTACTTCTAGCTGTTTCGTACAGATTAAGACGTGTAGTTGTGGTGATATCTCATTAAGAACGGTAATGGCGGGAAAGGCGGGAGTCAACTCATTTTATTTCACCACTTCTCATCCTATATGGCTGTAGATGATTCTAAATGAACTTGGACGGAATTTTTGCGTTATTTTCAGGCTGAGAATAGTATCGTTGCGATGGGTGCAGATGGTATACCGAAGGTGGCGTTGTACCGTCGATTAGGAAAGAGGGAGGGTTCGGGCGGTGCTTCGCTCGAGGGTTCATCCTCACTCAGTTCGCCTCATTCTTATGAACCACCGGAACAGTACGCGAAAATCATCGATACGGAGCAGGTTCGGGATGTCTGTGCATTTATAGATGTCATTTATTAGTATCATTTAAACATCTTTAAGCAGTCCTTTGTGAGTTGGAAGTCGGTTTCTTCCGGTGAATGAGAGTACTCACCTGGCCGTTTTTGAAAAGATTGTAAGGTGAATGTGTAGTGCAAACATGGGTGTATAGTATGAAAAATGATGATATGAGCATAAAATGTATGAAATATGGTGTAGTAATCAACTACAAAGACCAACACACAAAATGTATGAAATATGGTGTAGTAATCAACTACAAAGACCAACAGTGGTGTTATTGTGCTCTTAATGTTTGGAAGGGATTTTGTGATCAGGTTTTATTGCCGGCAACTTATTTCGGAGATGTTTGAACGTATAGCTCTCGTGGTTGTGTTTAGAAGAGGTGATGATCTGTTTTTTTTTTCATGGAAATGCTCTAGGCGGTAAATGCTGGATTTTACAACTTTGATATTGGCGGTTATCTTAAATTGTTGAACGAATTAGACACTGGAGCTATCATGGTTTCGAAGAATTTTTCGATATTTTGGTGAATGAGTTAGGAAAGAATAATTCGGCTGAGCGGATGCACAAATTAAGTTTCAGCCCGAATGTGGTGTTGATAGTAGGCAACTCTGAGATATTCGTCAACAGAAAAACTTGAGGAAATAAAAAAGTGGACAGTGTGCCGGAGAAGCGAGCACGATATGCGCTTTTGAGAAGATTTCGATCGTCTAGCTAACCACTTTCACCCAGCACAGAAAGTTAAACGTGTAGAATAAAAAGCGTTGTACTTTAGTGGTTTCGGCTGCTCGCTGAAAACGTTCGTTAGAGGTTCATTCCTTAATAATCCGATCGCTCTGAAATCTGTGCAGATTTTTTGGGATGGCAAATACCTAAAAATTCTTTCGGAGTTAATGGGTCAATGGATCAATGCGAAATATGATATAACAGATGCATATTACATAAATCAAACTTGGTGACTCTGTCTCAGGCGAGTATCGAGTTGAAATTACGAACAGCTAGGTTTATACGTAAAGAGGGACGTGGTATCTTTATAGTGGACAAGGACAGGTTGCCAGAGGTGTAGGCACGGTATGCGTTTTCTGCACTCGTCGGCTATTTTTGAGCACAAGGTCTTTAAACCATCTGGGAGAAAAACTGGTTCCTTTTATAAAACATTTGCAAGAGATATGCTGCAAGTAGTAGCGTTGGGGATTTATTCTTTGTTATTGTGACAAGTACTCTTGATGTTGGTAACACTTTGAGAGTGTATGGGAAGATGTCTTTATTGGAGGTGTTCAAATGCCTTGATGAGCCGCTGAAGGCAACTGGGGAGCCACTGGTGGTATGGCCGCACGCACGTTGGCGAATGCGAGGAGGTCGAAGTTCATGGGACTGGATGCCTTGTGAAGGCTATAAAGGACAGGTTGTCCACAAATGGGTGCCTTTCCATCCGAAAAAGGAACGAAGATCGCATGCCGGTGTCATTTATCTTGTAAGTTCCACTTTGTAACACTTTAATTTTTGGGTATGGTGGAAGCAGTCGTCTTCTTTCTTTTTTCATACTTCCCGTTGCTTCCTATAGGAGATATCACTGTTACTACACTGGACAGAGGTAGTCACTAAGAATTAATAATTAATAATAATTTGTCATAGTTTGGATTTTATGGCCATTTGTGTTGCTGAAGCTTTGTTAAAGTAAGGATGAAAGCAGGAAGACAAGAAGATTGGAACGGCGGGTCGCGGATGCAGTGGGTTCATTGAATTTTTTAATATCTCTATAAAAGGGCCCACCAACAGGAGTTTGCTAGTGAAATGGAATCAAGAGTCGTTTTTCGTTCCCGTATATTACCTTTTTAAATTTATTCTGCAACATTTTATTTTAATCTAAGTGTTTGATGTGTTTCAGCTATATGTAAAGGAAATGGGTGGTTGTTATGTGCCTGTAGGAGAGCCTGGTGTGGAATTGATCTCAAAAGAGGAATACGAGGCTGGTGACACAGAGATTAGCTTGGAAGATGCGTTGGAGGAGGCGATATGCGGAGAGCGGTTGTCACCGGAAGAATGCGCAAGAACAATCCCTCAAGGGCCGCATACGGCTCTCTGATGTGATAGTTGTTGGATTGTGAGTATTACTGAACGATCGACGATCATAGCTTTTAACTGAGTATCATGTAATGTTGATCGTCCTATGACCGAAACTATGTTGTGTTCACTATATCATTTCTAAGGGATTTTTTTTCCCGTCGTCCAATTTATATATTTCCGAGGTTTTCACGGTGTTTGATGAAAGAATGAATTAGCTAGGGGTCTAGCTAATTTAGAAGACGATCCATTATTGTTAAATCGATTTGTAACGCTGTTTTTGCTTTAGAAAGCTGTTGTGTGGTACTTCATTCCATTTGTGTTGTAGTGATTATGTTATCATTTTCCTTTTAGAATTTTGTCGGTTGGATTTATATTCTGGAAATGCGACTGGTAGGTAATGGTTTACGAACTTAAATGGGTAGCATCGAAAATACAAAAGTAAACAGTAGTAGGTAGCCTTTAGAAGTTACGCTATACGCTTGAAGGTAGAAACGTTTGTTAGCAGAAAATCATGATCGAATTCCATCGACAATGGTAGAGGTGGTAAGCAACTATCCAAAAGGAAAGCGGTTCAATCGTTGAAACATTCAAGTACGAAGAGTCGTTGCGTGGATTCTCGGCTCTTAGCCGGAGCCAGTTAATAATGCAAAGAAATGAGAATAAAAGACAAAAGGCATTTGTACTTTATGATATGAGAGCGGATATTATCCGCATATGTTGAGGGAACATCAGCCGACATTAGCGTTACACGTTGAAGAGTGATAACGTTATGTATTTTCACGCTGAACTCGCAAATATACTATCGATTAGCGAATCGGGTGACTGATGCTTCTTATTAAAAATTTACCAAGGAGAATTTTCCGTGCCTTAATTTCATTTTCAGAATTTTTTATTATTAGGAGAGAAGTTATGAATGGCTAAGATCGAACAGCAAAAGGAGTTGGAGTTTTTTGTAGTGAAATATGAACGATAAAAAGCAGTTAGCAGCCACTACCTGACAAAATTGCCTCAAGAACATATGATTTGGACTTCTTCGATGTTGCAGTGATCATATCTAACTACTCTAATTCCTTAAATCTTGTGACGGCTAATTAACAAATATGAGGGAGCAATTAATGAAGGTGTCTGAAGTTATGGCAAATATACGTTTGTGTTCATCGGTGAATAGAGTTTATTTCTACTTACAAAGGTTCATCGTACTATGCGCTTGCTTCACTATAGAATCTAATATATTTGCATCAGAATGATAAATAAAATTTACATAATAAAATATTTATGCAAATTAATAATAGAAGATATGCAAATGAGGACGGAGTTTATTTTCAATAATAAAGAATTTATAACGATTTGTGATGAACGCTAATATAACAACGCTTAATCAAATTTCCACGTTATTTGCGTTAAACACCAAATTTAGCGTATATATATAATAAAGATTTGTAAATGATGAAGGTTTACAGCGACTTAGTGAATATTGCCTAAGAATTGAGCAAAGGATCGTTGTTGGGTAGTTTCGTTTCCTTTGAATTATTTGAAGTCATGAAAACATCTTTTTTTTTTTAAATTTAATTCGTTTACAGAGAATTTAATTCATCTTTTTTGAATTTAATTCGTTTACAGAAAGGGATGATCTGCACAGGTGTGATTATAACGTAGATGAAGTAAAAAAAAACGCAAAAGTTAGAAGCACTCTTCAGTATTAATACGAAAAAAAGAGCAAAATATATGCATCGAGCAAAAGTGCACATGAACGATCCAATTTTTACAGAAAAGATCTCATGCCTGCATTACAATTTGAAAACAACTATTACATCAATTCATTCATCTTTCTTTAATTAGCTTGATCTAATGTTTTATTGTTATGGCCGTTTGTTCATCGTCCATTCATTCTCCACTTTCGTCACTTATCGCTGAACCTAGGTTTCCCCTATACAACATTCTTTTCTATCTCAATAAACTGTGTTCATTCTTGCCGGAGTGCTAATTATGTTCGCCTCGTGCTTTCAATGAGATGATATATTGCAATATCAAATGTATTTTGCGTTCGTTGAATAATCCTGTTATGATAGATTTCTACCGAAGGTGAGGGTCGATGATTAAGCGGAAATATTCGCTTGAAATCATCTAAATTTCGAAGAAGTTGATCAATTATCGAGCAAAAGTATTACAATAAAATGTAAATTTCAATTGTAACCGAAAAAACTACCCCCCCCCCCCCCCCCCCCACAACAACACCAATTTTCAATCGGTAGAAACCGACCGAATTTTCTCTTCCTAATCGAAATTGCACCGGTCGGTTATTATCGTCTATCATCACTATTGCTTATAAATTATAGTAGCTTTCGATCGAGTACTAGATGAAGATGGATATGCATTTTTAACGCCGGTTTAATTTTTCCCTAAATTTTCTAAAAAAATTTAATGCCCTAAATTTCTAAAATTTAACGCCCGTTTAATTTTTCCAATGGTATAGTCGTCTTTATTTTGTATGCATAATTCTATGCGTTTTCTCTATGCATATGCAATACTCATATTTTCCGAAATCTCTAAGTTCAGGCGGAAATGCAATTAATTTAGTGGATGAAAGAATTAAGCATTAATGTTGGAACATTGCAAAGAGAAAATGTTCCACTGGATTACGCTCTATATTCAGCTCATGCTTTAGCTTTGCGGCTTTTTTTTTCCTTTTCATTCTGATTTTTGATATATATGTTCATGTGATATTTCTATGATAGCTAGATCGGCTATTTATTTCTTCTTTGATTGAGCGATCGCCGAAATTGTTGACAAGTCGAGATGAAAGATTTAGCTGAAATGTCTCTATTTCCGTTGTAGTAGTAATTTTCAATTTCAACGTTGATGAATAAGAGCGGAAATTTTTCGAATTTCTCAATACTTAAGATTTTCTTTTATTTTATTTTAAATTTTTTTATTGTTTAGTCAATACGTTGGTGATTATAGGCGAATACGAATGGTCATTGCAGATTTCTATAACGTTTTTCATACGGTTTATAGCACGAGAGGGCAAAAGTTCTATACGTTCGAAGATGTTTTTTTTTAGTGAAGGAAATCATGAGGAACAATTATGATACAATGTGGCAGAAAACTAGTTGCCATTAAGTCAGACTAGTGAGACCAGCTGGAAGAGTGTAGAACTTTATAGTCAAGAGACTGTTGAAATGAAAAAAAAAAACAGCTGGATAAATTCAGGAGGGCTTAAAATTAAATCGAATATTACTTAACAATTAAAGCTAAATAAAGCACCACCAATGAAGGCACTTAAAGAGTTCCTGAACTTGATCTCGCGCAGTTTTTTATGCGGATCATAAGTGAGCATTGAAACAATGACCTCGCGAACTGTATCCGGGAGTGTTATCCGGGAGATAAGTTGAATATTCTTTTATACAATACAGCCAAATTAGACATTAAATACTGAAAGCTCACTTAGTCAATTGGCAGCTGTAGGCGCAATATGCGGCAAGGCGTTAATCACGTATGTTACTATTAATAGCATTCGTGCAGTTATTGCATTTTTAATTCAGAAAGCACTTTAATTGATAATTTAAAAGGCATGTGAAATCGATCATATCTCCTTTCTTGTTCCTTGTGGAGTCATTCTGCTTCCAGATGGGCCATCGTCAACAACACTGATTACGGTGTGGAAGAAATTTCATCCAAACCTGTGGGCGTTCTTGCAACGTCAAATATTCTCGCTTATTGACAACTAGACAAACTGATCCATCAGCCCTTAAGTTTGCGTTAAGGTCGGATGAATTTACGAAGGTCGTTCGCATAGGTCGTCTCGGCTCATAGGAAATGCTGCTTGTGCGTTTTTAATAAATACTACTTTTAAGCAAAGGAGAAGTGTGCTAAAAGAGATAGCACTTTTTTCACCTCCATCTTTTCACTAATGAGTTTCATAATTTATCAAGAAATACCAAATATATGAAATTGCAATCATCACGTGCACAGATCACCTCTGAAAGGTTTGAATTGTGGCTCAGCCGATATAAAATGAAAAACCAATCAGTGTGTTTTTTTCACCCCAAAATACCTATATATTCTTTCAGAGTTGACTGAAGAATATGCACTATGATGCGTCATGAAGTAGGTATGAGGTAGGTCGTCCTCTAGCTTTACGGCTACTCGAGGTAAGACTACGCTATAGGTGCACAGAGCGAATACACAAACAGTTGAATATGCACAGAGACACAGACGCAGACATATTCGAAATGCAATAGGACTGAGCATACACATATGCGCTGCTAGATTCTTTTGACCTCTATTGTAATTGATTAACACTGCGGCAACATTATGACGTTGCGACAAGTTAAAGGCGATTCGGGTGGGTCATATGTTTCAGCTATCTTTAGCTGTCTATTCCTTCTTTAAATAAGCATGTAAGGCAGAATTCTGCGCCAATCAGTAATCAGGAAAGCGCAGCAGCGTGCGCATCCAGATTTATCTGCTCGCGACTGCATGCCGCCGAATAAACTCGATTTTTCCGCCACTATGCACCCGGTTGCTTTTAGCGAAAACAACTTGCTTTCAATGTAAACCCAATTTGAATTTGTAATAACATAAATTGCATCTTCCTTCTATTTTTCAAAAGTTTACCGCCTCTCTTGTGCTTTGAGATTTGTCTTTCATTCGCTCTTCACCTCCAATTTTACCTCGTTCGTTCACCTCTAGACTATTTAATTAGCGTACTACCTTGCTGCAATATCGGGAACTGATCGTTCTGCAATTGAAGATCCCATATAAAGTTCTGGAAAAAGCTTTAGTATGTGATCAAGTTTATTTAGTGAAGGCTGTATTATGACGCTTCGTTAAGTTGCGCGATACCCATTCTTCTCCTAGCAATTATGCACAGCCATTCCATTCTATGGCTATTGGATTCCAAGTCAACGTGCCAACACAGTGGCTTGCTGATGATCGAGTATGCAAGCAAATAGACCCGTCGATTTGATCTCTCGTCAAGCCTATTGGAAAGGGAGGAGTCTTTTGGGAGTGTTGCGCTCCGCCTCGCACTTTGCTGCATTTCACCACTCTCAACACATTTGCGTGCGCCAACCAGCCACCACCCATCATGATGCGCCACTGAGCACATCGCACCCCCATTGTTTGGGCCTTATGTTTGCTGTTGCCATCGCCGCTTATTTCGTTCGGATATCCGTTGTGCTTTGCACCGCTCGATTTGCAAGTCTATCTTTGCTATATTCTTTCCGTCCACTTCTATTATTTAATCCTTTTTATTATCCCTCCTCTCCCTCCCACAGAATCAATCTCCCCCTTCCCCTCCTCCGCCCCTCTCTCACCCTTTCCTCTCCTTCGATAAGTCACCACTGCTGGAGAGTCTTCTTTGGTCTATTTCTCCACGACATTTCTTACGCTAGTTAATCATCAACGTGTTATCTATGCATTTCCATTTTTTTATTTTTTAAATGAGTGCAATATTAAAGACCATCTTTTATACCTCCCATCGACTACCCTCTCTACCTGTACAAAACCTGTCATCCATAATCTGCAACAATGATATTCCCTTCTCTGTCGTCTGTTAGGTATACTCATTTGTGCTATTTTATATGGGTATATAATTAAGTGCTAAAAAACGTTCATCAAGAAATCTACATCGAAATTAGTACTGCATATTTTCTTTTATCTAATTTCATTCAATTTCTACCCTTTTAGATTGATAAAATGTTTTCATATGAAGTCATTTTGTTTTATCTATTTGCCTTTTTTTCATTGGTGAAGAGCCAACCAAAATGAATGTATTTCTCGATCGCTATTATCCACTAATTTGGAGGATTGACCATTTTCCTTCTTCTCTTTTTTTTCGTGTGCAATTTTAAAGCAAATGAATGCAATGCAATTGCTTTTTTTTTCGGAGATGATCATTCTATCGTTGAATCTCGATTGGCTTATCGTTTAACAATCAAAATTTTTTTCCTGGAAGAGCAATACCTCACCAATAGCAAGCACCATTTAACTAATATCGCCTAATAAACATATCCTTAAATGAAAGCTTTGTTCTTGCAGTCAAGATTATCGGTCTTAGAGACAATAGCGCATTTCCTTCTTGATAGAAGATATTCATCCTCTTTCGTCGGGTCTATTCCCTCACCGTCGCATTTGAAATGACCAGGAAGTTCAACACCTCAACGAACTCTTTATCGTTATTGTTGTATGTGATGAAGTAGAAGTTACTGCAAACAGCAATTTTTTATGGCGTCTAGAATCTAACTTTCTATATTCTGCCATTTACGAAGCTAATATTAACCATCCTAGAAAATCACCAAAATATTCCGGACATAGCATCCGTCATTTAGAGCGAAAGGCTCAGGGGTATAAATTCAAAATTAAATGAGGTCTCAATGTTCGCCAATCGAAAGAATGTTTCAAATATTTCTATAATTATCGAATAAATTTGTTAGAACTATCGTGGAGTATTTTTTAACAACATAAAAAAAATGAGTTCCTTACCAATTTAAAGGCGGCGTTGAGCGCACGAAAATATACATTTAAAACATCGATCAATATGTTTAAATATTTTCAAAGGATTTGCCATACAC
Source organism: Ascaris suum (assembly GCA_013433145.1). Taxonomy (NCBI): domain Eukaryota; kingdom Metazoa; phylum Nematoda; class Chromadorea; order Rhabditida; family Ascarididae; genus Ascaris; species Ascaris suum. Next base: position 549,375 of record CM024180.1, read on the forward strand.
TTGAACAAATAATATAAAAATGAAGATACACTACAAATATTTGAAGAGAACGCAAAACGATAATGCTTTTGAAGAAAGATGACTAAAAATAATCGCAATAATTATACGCCTAACAAACTATCCTCACAAAAAAAATCAGCAAAAATTTCAGATCTATCATCCTTAAGCATATAAGCAAAGATGTGGTCATACTCGCAAGGGGGGATCACGCCGAATTCCGAGAGAACTATTCCACTACAGTCCACTACACAAATTCCACTAGTTGCTGTAAAAATAACAGATGCACATCCTCATTCATTAGTTGGAATCCGCTAGGCGAGAGCGCGAGCGATGCAGACACGGAATTAACAGGCACACCCAGCAGTATAAATATTCATTCAAAGATCGACAGGACAAACTAAGAATCTATGTATATAGTTGGAGTTAGGAAGGAAAGGAGGAGGGTTGAAGGCGACTCGGGTACGGGTGAAGTGATGTGGGTTTTCATATTTTTTTGGAACCTTCTCTAAACAAATGTTTTTATCCAAAACCATGCTTAAATCCCTAATTTCTAGGTCTCTTAAAGGGGCGCGTGCAATTTCGAGCAGTATAAAAGGGAAGGGGCCATTGCTGATTATTACTGAATGTCGAAGTGACCGCTCCCTTTTTGCCACGCACGAGTTTACTTCGAAAGTAAATGTGGATTAATGAATGCTATTATGACGTTCGCATTTTCTTTTTTCTTCTCGATTCCATCATTTTTTATTACACGTACTGCATCTGTTTTTTTTGTAGGGCATTAATAAATATTTGTGTATTCTCTTATAAAGTTACAAGTTCTGAGAGGTTAGATATAAAAATCACTAGTAATAGTATCCGATATTGTCTTATTGCTGTTTTCACAATTTTCTACGGGAGGAAAAAAAACCTAAAATTCGAACATTCTTGGACAAATTATCATTGAAACAAGAAAACATTTTGGTCATCTTCTAATATATGTGTATATAGCAGTATTACTATTCCTCCTGTCATAAAGATGTGCCATAAACGAGATTAGAGAAAAGGGCATCATGTTCAATTGATTCACTGATTAACAAGCACGAAATAAAGATTCACAGGATTGTAAGCTTTCCTCTTATTTTGTTGCAATGCATCTTCCATTTTATAGTTATTTATTCTACCTCGTTTTTTATCAGTTTCCTTGATAAGAGGTGTTATATTGGAGTGTCCTTACTAGGTTCATCCTTGCGTAGAATTGCTCATAGACATATACGTTAACATAAATGTGACTATACGAATATATATATATATATATATATATATATATATATATATATATATATATATATATATATATATATATATATATATATATATATATATATATATATATGAATAATGCATATATACACTATTCATAAGTACTTGTTTGTGTTCATACGTATTTACAATCGTAGATGCAAATTTTTGGGTTGATTTCATTTTCGAATTTCTAGAAATTTATTTCTCGAGTTTTCATTTACAAAGAGCATTTTGAGTGCATCATGTTGGCGCACATGTATGTGTATGTCTGCTTGTCTGTCTAGTTATTTCAAATGAAAAAGACATTTAAGAGAGAAAAGTGGAATATTAGTGGGCAAAATGTAAATCATAGTTTAATCTATCAACTTATACCACCTTCCTCGTTGATCCGCCAAATCTGAAAAAGCTGCCAACATTTTGAAAACGTCAAATATGATGCCAATTGGATTTCCATTTTATGCGTATCAGATCGTGGAAATGCAAATTTTTTAACAAAAGATCTACCTGAGCGTTTCACTCAATTAATATCAAGGTATATTATTTCGCAGATTTTATTTGTTAGCTGATAATTTAAGAAAAAACTTATCGATGAAATAATTGGTGGAATGTAGTGCGCATAATATACCAGCACTTTCTTTATGTTCTTTCACTTATTTAAGTAAGGCTTTAATTTTTGATACATTCTAAAAAATTTATTTATTTTTGAAACGCAAAACTTAAAAAAAAACTATATGATGATTTTAGTATAAGATGGATGTCTTTTTGCTAAGCAAAGCATAATTTCACTTCAAAAAATCCCATCATTTTACTGAAACAGAGCCAAGTGGAGAATTCAATTCAAAAATTATTGCCTGAGGCAAAAAATGTCAATTGCTCAACAATCAGCAGAACGACATCAACGAGTTTTTATATTTGATAAAGTTGAGAATCTTCTAAAGAGTAATTATAAACATTGAGTTAACTATGAAACTTAATTTTTTTAGCAGTTATAGCCATATAAAGGCTTTCAGTTAAATCATTTTTTTAGTCATTAGCCATTATGAGTTGGATTATATTCGCCCATGATTAGTGCGTTTTGCCTCATTTTTGATATGCTTTAGCTTCTGGTCCATTATTTTTGATAATTTTCTTGATCCATTCAGCCATTCTATCGGCGTTTTTCCTCTCCATCGACTTCCGAAAACCTAATTATATAAATGCTTATACGCTTTCAAATGTTCACATTTGTTACGTTTATGTATTGATTGATGGCAGTTTGCCCTACGAAAGATCATCTAATGTTTTAGTTATGTTGCATTCAGCAATAATATGTACAGGATTTTTTTGCTCTCAAAGTACTTTTCAATTTTATGCACTTTTTCTTTCTATATTAAACAACTTAATGTGTTGCCAAATTGGCTTATGCCCTTCTCAGTCAATTATATTAGGCGTGCAGCGTCAGGTCGTCGAATTGGATGAGCAGAATTCCCAACGAATAGAATCCCCGAACACCGGGAACTTTTTCCATGCCTCCCCTCATCTACTTTTCGATAGATAGGATCGCAACTGTCCGGTCACGGACACTCTTAAGTTTCGGCATTGATAGCCAACCACTGTGGTGGCCGCGAAAATGCCGGAGGTCCCTTTATGCTCATATTCTTCAATTACCTCCCTCCCTCAGTCTGGACGGTAGCCTCCTAATTTTAGGGGCCGGAGAGGATGTTCCTTGGAAGACGCTGAGTTGCATGAGCATATGTGTTCCCTTTGGGCTCCCGAAGAGGAGGACAGCCTGCAAGGTGGCATGATTTCGTCAAGGCTGGGTACTTTTAGCCTCCAGTCTCAGTGGCAGTATCATGCTTTCTCCTCGAGAATACCCCACTTCTACACTTGGGGCGTTTTGAAATCTCGGCGTTTCCGAATTTTGGGGTCCATGAAGTGGCCTTGTTCTTTGAAGTCCTTCGAGTTCAAAACATCCGATTCAAGCGTAAAATGTAGTTTTTACCTTATTATTAAATAACGTGTTGATCTTTATCTGTATATTTATCTACCGTCTCTCTTATGTTATTATTGATACCTACTGGTACAATTCGAGGTTCATATAGAGATATTTTGATATAATACAAAAAAGCAGTTATAAAAAAAAAGAAAGTTTGTATAACGAAGATTTCTATAATGTTTGGGTCAGTGATTCAAACGGATATTTATGGTGAAAATAAATGTCTACGTCCTATTTGCAGTTGATTTTTAAAATCATCGTTTTTGATCACTCAATTTGCTGAGGTTTCCGGAAGGAGCCAAAATTATTATGATTTGGAGGATGCTGACATCCATAAATACTTAAATCATTTTATGAAATACTAGAAAATTTTATGGATAGGATATAGAAATTAAGGATTGTGCATGATATGTCGATATCTTTGTTTGTTATCATTTATCAATCTTTTGGCTACAAGTCTTCATTTTTTATCGTCAGATGCATCTTTCACGTTGTGTTTGTTTGTTGGTTACCATAAAATTTGCCCATCTATGCGTTATGTTTGCGCTTTGCATCGAATAAACAACTGATGTGTAATTACGCTTTGTGCATACTCTCAGCTTTCTCGCAAATTCTTGGCACTTCGTATATTTGTTTCTCTATGCTGCAGGCTAAGTGCCGCTCCTATCCTCCTCCCATCTCCCTCCCCCTTCCCTTCCGCCCTCAACTTCTTTCAGTAAAACGTTTAATTGAATGAAAAAGCTGTAATAATAAAAGTTATCATAGGATTCGCATTTCGACTTTTGCAATCAGCTAGAGCAATAAATTGTGGATTTTCTCTTTTATAACTCCTCCTTATCTCAATTTTTGCGTGGAAATGATCATATTTCCTCGTTGTTAACATATTCGTGAATTCTTCACTCTTTGTAAACGTCGAAAATTATTGAATAAAAATATTTCTTATCGCTATTTCCTCAATTTTTTGTCATTTTCAACCAAACATGAAATTTAAACATTCGATGTGTTCGTTGATCTAAGAAACATCCGGCGCACAAGTTCAGGCTATCGCTTCAAAATTTCTGAAACACATTTGAAATGAGCCGATGCCGCTAGCAGTGCTATGTATAGGGTAAATTGCTATATATATAAACTATATTCCGTCGGTTTATAAACTTCGATTTTCAACTTCTCTGTTAACTTTCTATTATTTATAATTTAATAGATATTGTTTTCTTATATTAGTCGTGAATTATTTATTATTTTGATTCGTTTTAATGCTTTCTAATAAGAGAGAATATGGCATTGTTAAGTGTTTCTCAATTGTAGGATGCACATTTCCGGTAATGACATCATTTCGACATTATTGCTATCAACTTTTATCACCATCGTACAATCAAATGATGTGAGTTTTTTTTCTTGATTCTTTAAGCTTTCCTGCTTTTCATTGTAATGTAGCATCATTTCGATTGTGATATTTTCCGGACAGATTAGCCGGTATGATCGTGATGGATGTTTTCTTTTTTGGAAAGTTCGGAACGCAATGGGGGAAAGGAGATTGAATTGACGAGTTAATTACTCTATCATAGGATATTGGTGTTTAGAATGCTTCAATAGAAGTACACATCAGTCGTATAAGAACCAATTGATCTCATTGCTCATCACCCCAGTGAAATTTCTTTAGCTCATGCTTGAATTTTCTTGTGATACTTTATTTTTCAGTTCTCCAGAATATTTATGCCTAATAAATGGCATAGTTTAATAGCGTTATAAAGGTGCGAAGGTTTTTTCCGGCTTCAAAAATTTTTTTATTGTCTGAAACGTTGAGATAATGAGATATCCAGCAGATCTTTTGAGGGATAGGATGAAAAAAAAAACAAATGTTCCGGTGTGCAATATGATCGGTATTTTTGCTTAGTTGATCGTCTTAGAATTTCCTCATTTAATTTTTCAAAAAGAGAAACGAAAAAGTTTTAGAAAATATTTCCCTCAATCATCGGCATAATTTTTTTCTATTTTGCATCTGCTATCGTTACGAATTTATGATATGCTACTATCTGGCAAGGATAATAGCTATACTTTCATTTATATCAAATGATTTTTAAAAAAATATTCGCTGAGAAGAGAAAAATTAAATTCAGTCGCTCGCACTATTCGTCTTATTCCTTTATCAGATGATGAGATTTGAGGTAATTACCTCCGTCTTTTTCATTGCAAGTTTAGAAAATTATTTCGTTGAAACCATCATAATTTTTTTTAAATGTCGATGTTTTATTTATAGTTTTCTTGCAAAATCCCTTTTTTTGTCTCTCTTTCCACTTTCTTTTTTTTTCCAATAATAGAAGAATGAATTAAATAATCAGAATAAAACTAAAGGAAATTCGAAAGTAGTAATTGTTTTCTTCAACAATATTCGCTTCTTGTTCATCCGGTTTTTCATGGAAACAAATGTCTATGCGCCTTATTTTTGTAAATATTATGAAAGAAGCCGGGTGAATATTCCGGAAAAGGATTTTATAAACGGAAAAATATTCAAAAATTAATCTATAAGCAGTCAAGCTTAATTTGTGATTCATTAATAAGAAGCACTGAAATTATGTTTTTGTAATAGAAATTTATTGAAAAAATGTATCAAATTTTCCATTAATTCGATCATTAAGTACGATTGTGTTGAATTGTTCGATGTTAATCACCAATAGTAGAAGAATTTTATTTGATGAGTTCGTGACCAATTGAAATTGAGAGCAACATTGAATAACATTTGCATCTGCTTTGCTTGCAACTACATAGTTTTTTTACTTTCCAGTGACTACTAAACTGGCATTGTTAGTTAGTTTAGAGACATCAATGCCATTGTAGTTCCGGTTTGAGACGGAATCTTGAATGCTTCGATTGATTGGCTAAATGCAGAAGAATGGGAGGAAGACTCTAAATTTTCTCGATGTATAGCTTGACAAGAATTTAGTCTCATAGCCTAGGCTGTGATGACCTCAGAGGGTGATGAGGAATAATGGCTTGCTTGAAAGTCGCCTGCTAACCAGTGAAAACAAATAGGTTTCGCTGAATCTTCCGGAATGTCGGAATATTGATGAAGTCCTAACAAAGGCAATAAATCATTTCGGATAACAAGTTCACCCAAGCAGGGATTGAGCTATCATCAGCGTGACTCAACAGCTATCGGCCTATAAATAAATAAATTATATATATATATATATATATATATATATATATATATATATATATATATATATATATATATATATATATATATATATATATATATATATATATATGCCCAGTTAAGGCTGAATTCTTGTTCTAATAATGATTAACGAAGAGAATTTTCATTTCGCTGAGCCAAATTATTCCAGTGACTTCGATTATCTAGCGATAGAGGTTTTTTCGTTGATTCTGGTGGAGAAACTTGAATCGCAATGGAATAGAGTGCTTCAGATTGTCTGAAGTAGCTCAAATAAGTGAATTACAATTTTTTGCTTGAAAAGACGTTTTTCTTTGAAAGTTGCCTCATCTTTTCCACTAAGAGCAAATCGATTGTGTTAAGATAGTCGCTATTCGTCGGTCTAATTTTTCATATCAGAAAAAATCTCGACGATTCATCCACCTCAAGAGGCATGAGAAGGTGATAGCACATTAATAACCGCCCGAGATAATAGACTAACTTTTTGTTAAAATTTAATTGTCGAGTGGGAATAGACGAAATTCATTTCGCGTAATTGCTGGCTAAATCATACTTTCATAATTGTTTTCACGAAAGGGCCGAATAATAATACCACTTCCTTTGGATAGATTGAGAGGTTGCAGATTTCTCTTTTAACGAGTTTCTGGTGTTTTTTTTTTTGATGTTGCAGGCTTTGAACCGATCGTTTGTCATTCTCCGACTCCGCTTTTCGTCTTTCAATTTTCCGCTATTAATGAAAATTTTGCTTTTGTCGCTCCCCATTCGGCTGTGGTACGGTCATTTCCTTCTTCTCGATTAATCACTAACGTAACAAAGCGAGCTAATTATACTAATGCATAAATAGTGATAAATTTAGAAAAAAAGTTTTAAGGCTTCCCATCCTCCTAATATCTTTTCGCAGAAAGCCATTTCTAGAGCCACTTAGCAGGTCAAAAAGCGGAAGCCAAGAAGCCATCCCACCATACCTAGCAGGTCATCGAATGAATTTCGAACGACCAGCAGTAACGATTCGACGTGGAGAATGGAGAATTTGCTACGGGACAGCCGTTTGTCACCTCATTATTATGCAAAGCTGTCAACATTCTCCAATTCCAAACGTTCTATTCATCGCCATATAGCAAAATTTTGAATATTTGCAATCGATAGAAAGGAAATTTTTTGCAGCGTAAATATTGCGATCACTATGTATTATGTGCACATCAATTGGAAATGAAGCAGCGAGAATGTATTGATTTGGAAGAGCGACGAAATGCGCAATCACAAATAAATCTTGTTGTGGGTAGCTGCGAGAAGAATATCCATGAAGCACGAAGTGCAATCCATGGACTTGAACTTCGAAGGACCGAACGCAACAAAGATTGCGTCCGAAAAAATATCATCAACGCAGAAAATATTATGGATCCTACGCTGGTCGGTTTATTCAATCATTTATATACGGATAAGTCAAATGAGCTTGAAAAGTTTACCGATGGGAAGGAAGGGGAAAATAGTTCACTTCATGTATGTATATTTCAAGATAAGAGCTTATACTAATGTTGAGGAAACTTTTACCGAGGTTAATTATCGCTTTATGTTTCTTATTAAATTATGGCGTTGACTACTTCTATGAAATCAGCACCTTCAAGAATTACTGTATTTCACATATAAGCAATCAGACTTGTTTTTTTTCCACCTGAGACGGCCCGAGATGCAGTCATCATCTCGCCCAAGTGGCTCAGCGCCCATTTTTTTCGTGTGCCATTTCGCTACCACTTAAAAGCGATAAGTCGACGTATTTTTAAACAGGACGGTGGTGCATCATTTGCTTGATCTTATTTAATATGTTCCTTGTGTCTGTCATTTCTTTTATTACTTTTTAAGCTCAATTATCTTTTTATAAGACTTCACACTATCAGCACTATATAGGAGGAGGTGAAAAATATCTTACACCTAGAAATACATGCGTCAAATATATGACAGTCAGTGCATGGGAAGTAGCCTGAGTGAATTGTGAAGAGGTTTCACCGTCGCGAAAAAAATACCAGATTGGCCCATATTAAGTGTTGTGTATGGAATTCTTCCCAGGTATATTCCTTAGCCATTCTAAAAATTTGCAAACTTTTTTAATATATGGAAAATATCGAGCGCAAATGCTTGCAATAAGAGAAAATATTTGCATTTAAAAGAACAACTCGGAGACGTATAGAAATTCAATAAGATTTCATGTCCAACATACGCGCATAAATATCTTCGCATTGGCACAAAAGAAAACATTTGTGAACGTGTGAGAAACTGAAATTTTTTGAAACCTATAACCAAACCATCCCGGCCATAAATCATCTCTCTCATCATTCGTAGCGTTTAATTTTCACCTGAAGTGATAACCAACGATAACCAGTTCATCGCATCCAATAGCTTATTTTTCGAACTGGTAGTTTATTTCAGACATTTAACTATTAGGACATCTATGATGCTTTTCATCAAATTTCGCACAAAGTCCAGAAAGATTATATTAAATGAATCGTTGTAATGATCATTCATTTCCAGTTATAAAATTACGACGAAAAGAAGGCTAGGTTAGGCGTTCCGTTTTATAGAAACCGATAATTGCGTTGAGAGAAATAATCCATATTTCTCATCATGCGGAAAATAAATTTTTTGCAGAGAATTTTTCAACATTGTTTCTTATGGTTAGGTGGAATTAATTGCAGTCGGAATTTATTGATTATATTTCTAAATCTCTTTAATCAGTTCAGTCCGGTTAAACTTGATTAATCAACCTCTAATTAATAATCGATTTCAATCGTTGAATTAAATCTATCAGTGTGAAAGGATTTTCTTTCAGGAAGGGACTTGCAATAAACTTGCTGAGAAATTTCTATTCGCAAGTAAAACAATGAAAGAGGAAAAGATGAAAACTTCACCGAGAAAAAAGAAGGATATTAAGAAGAAGAAAATCCAACAATGTAGATCGAATGTGAAAATTTGGCATAAGCAATGCAGGCGATTGGCAAAATGTTGCTCAATATTTCCAGAGTAAGTTTATTCTTATAACTGCACGTTGGCCGATATTAAAATTTCTAATGTTGTGTAGATATGATTGGGATGAATGATTCAACCAGTTTTTCTTTCATTTCGAGAAGAGCTCAGTACTTTCTTCCACTGTTCCTTACCTAAATATCGTATACCTTCGAGTGACCAAAGATTCCATAGAATTTTTGCTCACTCAAAGGTAGTGGTATTGTGGTATTGCTCATATGTGCTAGCCTCATCATGAAGGTATGTGGTGTTGTGGTATTTTGGTCACAAGTGAACAAAAAAGAATTTCATGAGAAAGCCGTGTGAGTAGCATTGTTTTATGATCAAAGAAACGACATACACCCAAACGGGATCCAAATCCGCTACATTCAGCCATCCGGCAGATGTTCTAACTGGCCGAATTTTCATCCAGCATTATTTTTTGTTTAATTCCTACACATGCTGCAAGAAACCGCCGGGGCACATGATACTTACAATTAGAATAGTCATTTATCGTCAAGCAATGCTATCATCCAGGTCTGGTCGATACCAGAGTTGCTTTCGTCGCAAGACATTAAGCTATGAAAACTATTTATTTTGGAAATCCCCACTGTATCTAAATTTCTCGCCGGAAACGCACCTGAGGTCACATGCTATAGCTCAGTTTGTAAAGGTATCACCTGATAATCCTGGATCATAGTCTTGAGCTCGATCGTCGAGCGAGTTTTTTTACGGGTCCTGAAGTACATAAAAGTACATAACCCATCGTACCTTTTTCGATAAGGAGGATGGCATGACGCTTGCAATTACAGTGAATGAGACGAGATATTTGCACTGATCGATTAGTTCAGATACTCAGATTGCTCAGATTTCCGCAAATCTATTAGGCAATCAGTTAAAAACCATTCTGAATCTTTAATGCCTTTGCAATTCAATTCTATTTCTAACGATAAGAATGCTTCGAGAATTGAAAATAGCTCATAATTTTTTCTCCCTTTTGCTTCAGACTGCGGCGTAAATCAAAGTATTTTCGTTTTTTTTTTGTTTTTGCAACGAAAAAGAGGCTGCATATTCGATTAATTCGTACGCTCGTTTGTCTTTCTGCCATTCTGTAAAATCGCAATCGAAAATTCAGAGCCAGAAGAAAAACTATCCTTGCTTTTAGCCCATATTATTTGAATATATAGCTGGCGATGGTTGTTTAATAGGAGGGAAGGGGGACGGGGGGGGGGATAGCTTTCTATCCATAACGCATGTTGAGAAATGAACGTTTATCCGTTATGGAGTTTTTGACCAAATTTTAACCTATGGGATAATTTTTTTTACTGAGTTTACGTTCAATGAGAGTTACTATACAATGCTATAAAGAATGTGTCGTAACGAAATTAATTAAATGAAAAAACAAGAAAGGCGAAAACGCGTTTGACGCATATTAAAGCTTTTTTTTTTCATTCGCATAAGTCTGATATTGTTGCTATAATCAAGTTCTACAAGTATATATATATATATATATATATATATATATATATATATATATATATATATATATATATATATATATATATATATATATATATATATATATATATATATATATATATATAATATCTTTTTTCACTTGCTCTAGGCCGTTTTGATAAAACCTAAGGCGGAAAGTGAAATATTGCGGACTGGAATGTTGCAGGTGGAGGGCCACTATCACACCATTGTTCTTAGGTGCAACAGTACTGTTAATTTGCTGCTCAGATACAGAAAAAGAATAGGATAGAAGAAGGAAACGTAGGTATACTGCGGGGGTTTTATTTGCAATTTTGCATTCGAAAATATCATTTCGCATGTATATATTTTACGCTTGCAACGTAGCTGACTCATTTCCTATTGGGATTTGTGTGGTCCTCTCTTTTTATCGATCTAATTGAGATATTCTCGTTCGTTTGATTAGAATGTTGCAATCGACGAAGCAAATTCGACGAAATCAAATTGCGCCTAAAAACTTTCATCTAATTTCTGCGCACAAAGATGTACCATTTGAAGCAATTGCTTCATTGCTGGATGTTTCGCTACTGATGGGGGGTTTTTTTTTTGTTTCGAAGCCCATTTCGGCGAAGCGTGGAGACGCTCGAGCACCAAAAATGCTCGGAGGGAGATTGCACACCGCAGAAGAGGGACTGGTAAGAGGAAGAGGGGGTACAGAGGTTGAGACCTCCAACGATGCAACATTTATTGCAAAAGTAGAAAGAATATACACCATAGGGATAATCACTTATGTTCTTATATAGAGACACCTATAAAAATGTAATATTATTAGAAAAGGATCATCTTCCTGTAAAAATCGTCAAACTATACAAATAATGCCGGTAATAATGCGCAATAAAAGCGCAACGATGAATAAAATTCATCAAATTTCAGTTGCTCACTCGAAACAAGCGATGTGCAAATACAAATAAGTAAGCAACGATGGCGATTGGAGAATGCAAAAGCAATATGCTCTCAAAAATCCACATAAATATTTACAACTTCGTCGTATTAAATTGAAATTTTTCTTAGATCCTCAAAAATAATGATCTTCGCTAAATAGAAAGAAAAATTGAGAATTCATGATTGTAAATGAATTTTTAAATTTTTGATAAGGAGCGATTGATTGTTGAGATGATTTTTCTCTCATATATTTGAAAATTAATATCTTTAATTATGCATGTGGAAATATTCGTTTTTCAAAGAACTAGAGGGCGTTTTATTTAAAAAAAGAAATCGACCGCCGAAACGAGTTGCTAATTTAATGGTGAAATCAATTTTGCAATAAGCGAAAATTCATAAATTTTTAAAACCAATATCAATTTCTACTACATCTCTCACCTTCTATGATTTATCTTATCTTATCAATCGTGAAATGGAAAATAGTTTTTCGCTCAGTGATTATATGTTGGAATAGAATGTTGCAAAACTTATGTCATGAGTTCCTGTTCTCCGATTTTATTTCCCGCATAAAAAGTTGAGGACTTAGGTTCCCCCCTTCCTCACACCCGTCTTTCGTCGCAGGATCGCAAGGTCTATACCTGCCGTCTCGGTAATACGTCCTTCTTCCCAAAGCATAGGTCTTAAACCCTTCCTTCATTTTCTTCACTCTGTTTCAAGTGTTGCATCCTTTCACCGGTACCAATAACTCAGCAAATTGCCCTTAATCGTGCTAAATGGAAATATTTAGCAAATGCGGTCGGAAACGCGCATTTCGAAATTCTTAAGGGGTTCATCCGGTTATCGTTGTCACTTAGACTCACACTTGTAATTATAAGTTTTTATCCGAAACTTTTTTACATTTAAGGTTGTCCCAAAGTCTTCGGGAATATTTATAGTAATCAAAAGAAAAAAATACAAATTTCTTCTTGACTATTTTTCTCATTTACTTCGTCTAGAGAATATAAGTTCCTATGAAATTTTCAGCAATATATAAATCTCGAGATTTACAATCGATATTTTATGAATTTATTGCTAAGGAAACGTTTTCGCTTTGTTCTGAAGAAGTGAGAAAAACTTTTAAACTCAATGAAATCGAAAAATAGCGAAGATATTCACATTGCAATAGATTCATAAAATACCGATTGTGAATTTGGAAATTTTTGCCGAAATTCTTCCCAAAAATATTCCCTATATTCATAGAAATTTGTAAATCTTTTCATCGAATCTAATTATGTGAAATCCTTCTATCTTAGAACTATATCATGTAATCTTCTTTGAAAAATCATTTCTTTATGCTTATTTAATTTCCTTTTTCGATTGTGCGATTAAATTCATCGTTGAATTTGCCCACAAAATCAAACAGTTGAGTTTTTGATTGTCTTTTTTGCATTTTTTTTTGCATATTACTTTTCTTGGAAGATTACTGTCAATAAGAGTATTTTTTTTTAAACCATATTAGCGATTTCAAAGGAACTCACTATTGTACCGTTTAGAATGTTTCTATTGTAGGCGTTAATTTAAAGTGAATCGCTTTTTTTTCCACAATTTACGAAAGAAACGACCGGAAAATTGCTAATAAATTTTCATCTTTTCGAAGAAATCTCATAAAAATTCAAAAAAAAAATTTTTTTTTCTTAATTCGAAACAGTGACTTAAGTTTGTGATTTTCTTACGAAAAAGATTACTCCTTAAATTACTATTTAATACTTCTACACATATTGTTTCTAGACCTTGCAAGTTATTTTAAGTGACGATTTGAAGCAAAATGATGCGTGCTAGAGAGGCAATAATTGAGGTGTATAATCCATCCTCAATGGACTGCTTGTCTTTTTTTTTGCGAATGTCGCTCATTGCTCAGTCTTTTCAAAAGGACGAGAGTGTTGAAAAAGTGCCTGAAAGTACGGTATATTGATTTCGCTAATGATTACGACCCCAAAAAGATTGAATCCCACCCAGTGGCCGAAACATGCGCAAAGTTTAGTATATATGGTGCTAATGTGGAAGAGCCACCTTCAACTTTATTATACGATCAGGCTATCCTTCCCTTCGATTGCGCTCCAACTATTTTAGTTCGACTCGAGTTCGAGATTTGTGCATTCGTGACTAAAAACGAGCTCAACGAGATTTAAGAAATATTCTGTGGTGGAATCAATGAATAAGAAGCAGGAAATTTTTAGGCAATTTCTGAGTATGAGAGAAGCCATGTATCCTTCAAATGGTACCGAAATCAGGAATGTAAGGGGCCAAAATTTGAAAGGTGGATGTCGTAATTATGTGGGTTTTGTTTGTCTATTTCAGTCTAACGCCTCCCCCCCCCCCCCCTCTCCCTAAGTATGATGATATCCACTATGTTGTCGCATAATTTCGTTATGAGTGGGAAGGAAATCATTGATATGGGGGTACGATACCGGTTCTAACGCTTTTGATTGGTCTCTTATTGGGATGAATATTCCTATTTCCTGCCTCGTCATTCCACTCCTCCCTTATAATTCTAATTTGCTATCCTGTCGAAGCGTTCAATTCCGGGCTTTTATAGAGGAGGCTTTTATTCAATATCCTAGCTCTAAATAATTGCTGCTCTAAGAAGCTGCCCCCCCCCCCCCCCCCCCAAATTTGAAAGGCGCTATATATATGCTAGAACTTCCCTTTTTTTCTATGCATTATCGATATTACTTCTTGTTCTCTCAGAAACTATATTATCTCATTTAGAATTGTTTTACATTGGTTTTTCCCGTCTTATTTCACTTTTCTTTTTGGACGAGCACTTCAGGCCTATGCCTCACTATCGATGACTACGAGCTTTTTCTCGTTATGAGCATTCATTGCTTCGCTGTTTCAATTCCTTCTCATTTCCTATTGTACTCCTATGCTCTTCTTTGATATTTCGTTTGTTTTTACCAGTCATGTGATTATTTACTAATGTATTGTCTATTTTCGGCGATTGTTTCGAGTTCGCATTAATAGCCATAAATTATAACGTGGCGACAACGAGTTGAAATCGGCTAAAACCCACCATCGACAGCGGGCTATATTATTTTACCTCATATTTAACTGCTATTCAAATAAAAATGCTACAACTATGTTACCTATTCCTAGGTGAGGGGGAAGGGTTGGGGGTTGAACTCTATCAGAATTCCGTCCATATTCTTTTATATTCTGTCTCCGTTTATACATCTTAGTGTTAAATTACCCAAAGCTGAATGTGATCATTTTCTTCAGTGGATAGAAGCAAACATTAGTAAGGGAACTAATCCCGAGAAACTTAGTCGGATTCATTTGTGATACTTCACTCGATGTGAATCTACACGTCTTTCCTCGTTCTCATACCATCATCTTTTTAGCGTTCCATAAAAGGAAATACTAGACTTTAGTGAAACCAAGGATCTAGCAAAAAATTGGTTGCATCAGTGGGAAGGAGAGAGGATAATGGGCAGATTACTGAGGATCTTCCACAGTGAGTTGATATATCTCACTGCATATTTCACCGGAAATCTTAGCTTTTACCTGTTTATTATGGTTAAAGGTAGGTTTTCAAACAGTGGCAGAAATGCTCAGTATCTGTCAATTGGATTTGGTCAGAGAAGGTTTGATACAAATGACATACGTTAAGGACGATATTATAATTAAATAGCTTGATTCTCACAAGGATCCTGGTGTAAGGATGGTAACGTATGAGAACAGCACCCTCAAAGGACAACTTTTCTCGAGCAAGCATCAATTCTCCATAAAAAAACGATATGTATCACTCTATGGCGGTTTTTTTTCCGGGACAGCAAGCAACTAAAAAGATGAAACGAAAAATTACGATACCTTTAGAACCGCTGAGGAAATGAAATTAACTCGAAACATGCAAAATGGTAATGCGACGGGAGAACACTTGAGGTTGCAGGAGGTACTGGGTGAGAGATTATTATATATATTTTTAATCGCCATGGTGCTCTCGCCTGCTACCTATAAAATTATAACGCTGTGCATGTTTGTGCTTCATTAAGATATATTCTTGGTTCTTATATTTATTCGAAGGTTTTATTACAGTAGATATTATGATTCTTAATGTTACGTTATCTTCTAGAAGAAAAATAATCCCTTCAAATCCTAAATACTCATGAGCAATTTGAAGCCTTCGTTTTAAACGTTTTCCTTTAAATTTCGCCCATTAAAAGATGAATCCTGGAATGATAAATACTATCCACGAATTGTCCATAAAACAGCAATAAATTACTTGTCATTTAGACTTATGACTTTCCTCTTGAATGAAGTTGGGAAGGAGTTAGAACTTTAGTGTCACCGTCAATCACTTGTGCAGTTCGATGCGCAGCGGGCACTGCCCTATCCTAGTAGCGGCAGAACGTGGAGAAAGGGGGAGGGATAGGGGTGTTGAGGGGGGTGAAGGTCGAAAAATGGACAATATACGCAATGTTAGGTTCCAATTTGCAAGTGTCACATCACACAATTCCAATAATATCTTTAATGGTTGTGAAACGTTTGCCATTTTATTGTCTGCTTGCAACTTTCATTCACTCATTTTTGATGGCAATTATTGTATCAATGAATGAAGTGGCTCTTTCATCTTTACGCTATCGCTGAATGATACTGCCTGAATTTCATTTTATTTGTTCCAAATTTGCTCGCTTATTTCTTTCATTTTCTGGAATATTTGCGAATAAAAAAATTTATTACTCAATTTATTACGACGGCATAATGTCATAGAAAATTTTATTTAGAAATTGCTCTATAGGAGCGATTATTTTAAAGGAAAATCCATATTACGCTTGAGGAGAAGCATCGGAACGCTTCAAAAAACCATTCTCGCAATGTGTGCTGCAAAGTGATGCGACCTGAATACTTCAATTTCTACTTCTATTGTCTTTTCACGGACTACCGATCATTATCACTGCAATAAACGGTATTGATCACGATGTACGGAAAAGTTAATGGCTTGGCTCGGAGAACTCTTTTCGATTTCTCCAATGGATAAATCAGGAGTTTCCTCGACATCGGCGTAACACCTCGTTTGCTCTCGAATTTAGTAAATGTTGCGGGCTTACTAATATTAAAAAAAAACTTTTCAATCAAAGCAAAATGCACTCATCTTTCTTGCTGCTAGCAAATCTACACAGTGCTACGACTAAGCAACGCTAGAGCGTACTTTTACAACACTTTAAGATAATTTTCCCACAAATGCATTATGGTTAACTATAAACCATTCGATTTTAGCAATGAATCCTCCCTTGAAGTGCGTTACAGCTACAGAGTGACATAGTGAACTTATCGGCGTGCCAATAAATGCGCGAAAATGCTTTCAAGATTACAGACAATATCGGGTTAGAACACTATGAAACTTGCCATCGGCACTCAGGTCAATCGTTTCACAAGCAACAAAATCTGCTGGATATGCGCATAGTGCAGAGGATAGTTTTCACCGACGGCATTTCTTTCTACAGTTAAGAAGGTAAGCACGTTGCTCCCATGCGGTCAAGAGCGCTGGGAAGGGGAGGAACTAAAGGGAACCTTAGAGCATGTGGTCACACAGCCTAACGCTGGGGTATTCTGAAGCTAGAAAACTGCCAACTCCGTGAGATGCAAACATCGCATTGCACGGGCGAATGGGGAGAGAGTTAGCTACTGAGGAAGCATTAGTAGCTAGATTCTGATAATACGAGAATTAAACGTTTGCCTTGTCACAGAATAAAACACTAACCGAGTCCTGTCGGCAGAAAGGAACAGGACTGATGGACGAGGACGGTGACAGCAAAGATGTCAAAATGCCACGAGGAGATGGACGGTGATGTGATGGGCCAAGATTACGAAAGGGTTGTCTCTTCCTCCACCATCCTCCATCCCCTCCTCCATTCTTGACGAAATCTCTAATGGCCAGCAACCGGCTATGACTGCAGCATATGCTGGAAGGTTGCCCTCGATCGCATTGACAGCCGATCCTTTAATTTCTGATATCACTGCGAATAACGCCGCAAGTACTCCGTTCTGCGGCGGTATTTCTGATGGGAAAGTGTTCTCAGCGGGCGCGCTTTGCTGCGTGTAAAGCGCATTCATAACGGCATCTGATAGTGGCACATATGAAGAGAAGAATAGCGTCTCACTTTCACGTGGCAGAGGACGGAAGATAATTTGTGTAACCAAGGAAATCGCATAAGTGTGTCCGCGTATCTGTGTGTCTGTGTGTCTTTCCGGCAGTTTTTGCATTGGGACCGCCGAATGAAATGTTACGCAATCTGGAGTTTACATGATACAGCGCGATCGTTCGCACACCACTATCCACGCTGACTTGACAGCAGTAGTAAAAAGAACTGTCATACCGTGGAGTTTTGTACGCGTTCCTCACCGGTCTGGCCAAAAAATTCGATCATTAGTGAATGATCTGCTCAGTTAGTTTATTCGATTGAAACAGAAAGGCTTTACATTCCAGAAATCGACTTATCAAATTACTGGGCCGCAAAGATGGCGTTAATTGCTTTCGCACACTTTTTAGTCAATTTCTTTCGGCAGGGCTAATTTATTGCAGTTCAAAGATCAAACCTTGCACCAAAACAAGTCATCATGAACATTCTCTGATGGTTGGCAACTTCTGCCAGCTGACAAAAAAAAAAGACGTTCATTGGAACTTTTTGCAGTCAAAATTTAACCTGTTCCATCAACATATTCGACGCGTTTAATTCACATCGTTAGATTCTTGAGCATCCAAAATATATGAAATGTTAGTTTCATCAAGAACAGTTAGAATAACATAAACATGATGCTGCATGCCCGTATTAATGTTACGAAGGTGCCTCGATTGTTAGGAGGCTTCCATAATGCTGCCTGATGAATCATACCCCTAGTAGGAAGGGATGAGCTTTTCCCTCATCTGAGGGCTCCGTGAGGTGGATTCTGCGCTCTGAAAACTCCCTGCGAAGCGTGGATTTATCTTCTTCGGCGCAATAGAGTATTATTTTCAGTTGAATGCAAAATTTGAACTCCTAATATCCTCCACAAAGATAAACAAACCCATGAGGGCCCCGCCAGGGCAGGACTCGTTTCCAGTGAGCCCTTCGCGGGAGCCAGGATTTTTTGGTCGCCGAAGCCCTCAAGAGAAGCCACCCTGCTACGAAATATATCAGTCGTCTTCAAGGAAGGGCCTTCGTGGGAAGAGGGACGTCGTGGTGAACTCCGAACACTACGTCCGTATGTGAGTTCATGCACATATGTATGTTTATGTCCGTTTTTGATGTTGGAGCGTAATGTATATGTACACCCGTGTACACACGGCATATTCCTGTATTTGGACGTTCTCATGAAAGCGAGTTTTCATGCAGTCCTATTCCATAGACATCAGACTAATTCGTTCGAGAGGTGGTTCGCAATCTTTTGTCTATGAGAACGAGTATAACCATTAGGTAAGCTCCATTTGCCCTTTCCAAAATGCTGCCATTCTTAGTAAGAGAGCATCAGCCAAGCGTTTTGTATATTCGAATATGTCAATCATTCGGCCGAGATGACAGTGCAATCCAGTTTATACGTTTTATTCCCACTTTGTGTACAAATATACTTGTGTTATAAAAGAATTAAAAGTTTATTTAGAGGAAAGAAATCCGTAGTAGGTAATAAATTCAGTCTCATACGAAGGTAAGAATATTTTTGCAGGAGAGTGCTTGTTAGCATTATTTACTTCCACCGGATAAAACCACTCATCCATAACGTATCACATCTTCATCGTGGCTGGGTAGGCCATTATTTTATAAGGAAGCGGCCATCAAAACCGGTGGATTCTACGCACAAATATGAGCATTAAATTCAAGTGCTAGATACAGAAAAAAATCATCTGTCAGTTATCTCCGAAGATGTTCGGATGTTCGTTTAGATATGACTGGAAGCAATTACGAATCCCACCAAATGACTGAAGACAATGCAGATGATTGTAATAATCCTCGGGTACAGCATTCGTTGCATTGCAAAACACCAAACATTCCGATTGAACGTTGCTAAAAGAGTATCAATTTATTTCGTATCAATTTATGAGACATTTCCCAACAAACATCGCCATTTAAGGCGTCTTTGTTTAATTGCGTTTTTGTGAGGACGATGTTCTAGGCAAACTGTATATGGTGAAAAACTTGTTTTTTTTTTTCGACAGTGGCTTTTTTTCTCTCTTGTGGCCTTGATGAATATTGAGTGAACAACTTGTGAAATCCTTCATTCGTCTATGGCATGTTTTCCAAGTATTTGCTCATAATCAGCGTTTTTGCTAAGCAAAAAGTGCCTAAGCACACTGATTGTGGGTGAAGTGCGAAGCTTTCAAATTAAAGGGAAAGGTGGTTATAGAAAGATTGATTGACTGATTGTTCGTGATATCAGCTGAACAGCCGCATGATGATGCTGGTCATGGGCCACTACTACATTCAGTCTAACCAAGATATGCGATATTACTCCGATGATCGCTCTAAAGTATTCATACGACTGCATTACGTAGCAAAACAAGGGCAGGTCGCGTGCAGTTCCACTGTACAAAAAAGTATGGTCAAATTTCCGCTATATGCTCTACTCCACAGTCGGCGACAATAAACCCAACAGTACATTCATATTCTAGTGGATGAAGTTAATACCACTTTGGAAGAAAATGTCGACGCATCGTCGTGGAACCTTGTTAAGTCAATAATAATATTATTCATGTCATATAATCTCATATTATTATTATTCATGTGATGCTCGAGTATGGCTCGACGTGTAAGCTATCAGTGATAAAAGTTGTCTTTAAACAAATTCAGTTTGTAGAATAAGCCAGTGAGTATCATCGCTGTGCAGTGTGCTTGAAGTGCCTAGCGCGCAATTTTAATCAGACACTTTTTTCTCGATTTGTGATACTTGCTGACGATAGAAAAAAAACGGTACTTATTCTTGCAACATTCGGTATGATCGATTCTTGATGAAGCGCAATCCCACATTCGTCTTACAGTTGCACCTTTTATTGAACATGTTGACAAGTAGAACAACATCTGAAATCATTAGCTGCCATAATCATTTAAAACTTAAGCTTTAACCAACTCAGTTAATACTGAGCAATTGATGAGAAGATTAGCCTCAAAGAATGTATAATGTATATTCTTTGAGGCTAATAGGCATCATCTCGTATCAACACATTACTTTGCAAGCTTTAAATGAATCAAATCGATTCGATGGCTCTATTCTCCGTTCAAATTGAACTGCTTGACGACGAAGGCTGAGTGACGAAAAAGTGGTTTATAGGCTAATCACCACCTCACCAATGGTAGGAAGTAAATGGCCAGAAATCCAGCGTCTAGTCGCATATTCCTAGCCACTGTGCGCAATTCTGAGCCCAGATTTTTTCTCGCCAATAATGGGAACCGCATTAATGCCGAGTAAATCTGAGCCAAAAATTTGACTAAACAATGATGAGAAACTTGAGATGTGCAGTTGCAATAAAAGATTTTGCTGCTCTACTTTAATGGATCTTTTTTTTAACGCAGTCATAGAGAATTAATTCGCGTCAAGGAAATAAATAAAAGAACTCAATCCCCTCAGCTGGAAATTTATATAATTGGTATTTATTACTATATTAATGGGCACTGAAGAGGACTTGTTTAGATTTGTGAATATGCAAAAAAACAAAACAAAACAAAACAAAACAAACGTTGTCTTGACGAATAGCGTTAAAATCACAGAATTTCCTCTTGCATGTTTTATCGGCATCTTTCTGTCGTGCACAACATACTTTGAACTTTTGATTTCCGGTGCGATATGCGTCAGTTATTCGAATTGCTCCACTAAGATATAGCACAATAGCTGATACGATTAGAGGAGAGAAATTCATCAGCTGAAAGTTTCTTCGCTATCATTTATTTATGCAAATTTAACGGAAGCACATCTTTCCCATAGTTGTTTTATTCGTTGATAATATCACGCATGAAATTATTCACAGCTCGTTTATTTCTATTAATTCTAGCAAGTTTACATGTTCAATTTCCTAGGCCTTTTCTTACGGTTTGTTAAAATCCATTATAGCCTCATACAAACATGTGCATGCTTAATGGGGAACGAATGAAACAATTTACAACGTTTATTGCTTACATTGCATGGATGCAACATATTCCCTACTCATCCATCAGCATCGAAAAGAACTATGAGCGTTGAACATCACCAAAAACTTGACATTTGTATTGGCCATAATTTTATTTTATATCACTCGGGAGCCTTATGTAGAGAATTTGGCGGGAAGTCCGATCAATCAAAATAGAATTCAGTTATCAATGTAAAGCACTTGACATCGCTGTGCTACTGCTTGATTCAGAAATAGGGGCTCTCTATCGATAACTGAAATCGGATGAATGTACCTTTTATTTGGTACCTCACGTATATTTCTGAATATGTACTTGAATTTATCATTCTATATAGTTCATCTAAACACTCTCTGGTGGAGATCACCTATCTCGTCGAAGCATTTTTGCTGGACCATTGAAGTGATTCTGTGCCACATCCTAAGCTATTCGGTCTTTCGAGCTCTCCCGGCAGAAAATCTTCACTATAGCCTGAGAAGTTCTGCCACCTGATGTGGAAGATGGATGTTATAAGAAGTGCACTAGCAATTTATTTGCGGGCCAAACGAATGTATACAACATTTGCACATCTATGAAGCGTAGTAACTGAAGGAAGAAGCAATAAAGTTAGAGCAGCAGATGCTGTATAGTGGAAGAATGTTGAACAGCGAAACACTTCCACAAAATTCAAAAATGATATCTTTTTGAGCCTTCGAATGAATATATGCATTTACGTTGTTTGTACCCTTCATTTTCGAGAGGCATTCATAGACGACGCTCGGGCGATTTCACATTATGCCTAGCAAACAAATCTTTCAAAACTTCCTTGTTTGCTGCTGCTATATATGGCCAAAAAACAACCGAATTTCAGCACTTTATGCAAGAGCTGTTTAGTCCAGCTAGTTGTTTTCTTCTCCTAGGAGGTATTTACTCTCATATTCATCGACATTTTTATGCGTGCATAGTAAACAAATAATATGTTCCTCCGCCTTTGACTAGCCGACAAACTGTCGTATACGAAAGGAAATGGATATATGCGCTCAGCATTTATTAGCATCTTAATTTGGGCGCTGATTTTTTGCAGGATTCTATTGATAGGATGACATTGATAGATAGGACAACATAGATTACGCTTATACTTATAATCACCTATGCATTCAACTCTTTCGAAGAACTTTTCCAGAGGTCGTTTTTGCTCGTCCATATGATTACCTCCCACGAAACTCCACTAGCTGCATACATTGTTTGAGTGCGCGTGCTCATACATTTATCTCTTTTATAACAAACTCAAAAGGCATTTCATTTTCTGATTAATTCATGTGAATATTTACAAGTATACATATTCTTAGTAAGCGTAGAAGAAAATACTACGATGAAACTGCCGAGATCGGGGCTTTTGGTCTTTTTTCGTTCCTGTTAAAGTCTAATCAATAAAAAAATTTCTTTAAAAATTGATGAAAAAATTCTTCGTATGCGACTAATTGTGCGATCGACCAACTGTATGAGCAGCACCACTTCAAGGAATGAAGTTGACATGCGAAATTTTATCAACTTGAGGTTTTCATGGTTCAGTGAGGACCCAAGCAAATGAAGGGGAAATTGGATTGCGGAGATTATTTTACGGCACAAATAATACCGGCGCATATACACATACACAAATTAGCCATACACAAATAGATGTGAAATTGTATGGCAAAATAGGTTAAAACGAGAGAGTCTTTTCGAAGAAAGAAGCAATGCTTGAGAACAGATGAGGAATCTTCCTCAGAAAAACCATTTTTTTGCAACGGAAAAATCTCTTGAAAAAATGAGTTCAAAAAAGAGTGTTCGCCCTCTCATCATTGCAACATCAGTCGAAGCATCCGAACTGCTAACTATGTGATTGCTTTCTGTGTAAGTTCGTCTAAAATATCGATCGGGCTTTAGTTGCACTAAGCGCGCATAAAATCGAAATCATAATCGAGCAAAAAACTCGAAAATTTCTAGAAAAAATTCTAAGTTACTAAAGCAATATTTATGGAAAATTTATGAATAATGTTCATTGAAAAGAAATTGACAAAAAAAAGAGCAAAATGATAAAATGTGGAAATATATGAAAGCGAAAAACTTCATAAATAGAATTCATAAAAATTCGTCCATGAGAAAATCCTCGTAATATCTATAGGTGAGTTTTCTAAAATAATAAATTAATGAGAAAACTTGTTTTATGGTTACACCAATACATCAATATTTATGTATATCGGTGCACAGATCCACTCAGTGTTTGTCGACTGATTAAAATGCAAAAGAATAAAATGAGAAGTGCCGTGTCTTTTAGAACACGAATAGAAGAATAATAGTGGAGATATAAGACATGACAAATGACGAACATCCTGCAGATTAATGCATCCTTAAAACAACTGTTTTTTTTGATTCAAAGTGTTGTAAATTCCGACTCGGTAGGAGAAAACTGCAGCTAGATATCCATAAAATTCATGCAAATTTTTACGCTTATTCAAACCTGATGTGAACACCGTAAGAGGTAATGTTTTAATGCAAACTTGCCTTAGCAACCTTAATGGGGCACATTTCTAGGTTTTTATTGGGTTAACAACTTCCCAGAAAATATCACGGCATAAAAATTAATGTCGTAGCATTAGTGGATCACGTTGTTATGCATATGATGCAAAGAGCCGACGAAACCCATGTAAATATCCAACAGATTCATTCAGTTCATTCAACGCTGTTGATTAAAGTGTTTTCCATTCTTTTCATCATTTTTCTGATTCCTCTCGAGGGACATCTCTCCGTACATATTCACACTTTGACTCCGACAGTCTTGAAAATGTTGCGCTCTCTCTATGAGAATTAACCGAGAAAATTACGGCGTTTATTAGCATGTGCCACTTCCAATTTACCTCTGCGGATCGGATTATGTCGGCACTACGTCTGAACTGTGAGACATTTGTGCAAATTCAATACGTTTGGAACCCATTCGCCTCCACTATTTTATCCATTTTGAGTCACCAAACATCTGCAGAGTCCCACCAGAGAATCTGGCAATGATGGACGATTCTCTCATTCTACCATCTATACCAACAAATTTGACAAGATATCAGTTCTATATCGACACACGTCATAATCGCAAAAATGGACTCATAGCTGAAACGATCAGTCATCGCCACAAGTCACCTATGGAATACTCACCCGGTGTGGAACAAAAAATTCCCACCACCTGCAAACTAATTGGTAATTTTCTAGCTCGTTTAATTGAGACCATTAGGACCAATGGGACCAATTTCTTGATGATTTATCGCTCAACTATTTTTCACACATTGAAAAATTCCACACCTCTAGCTTCAATGGTTCTCCAGTTGAAATTTGCAAATAGATTGATAAGCGCACATGCATACACACAGACAACATTTCGCCATAATGCACCTTGGGAATACTGCCTTTGTGCATACATGTAAAGGAGCTTAGAAATGGCAGAATGCCTATACGTTTTTCTGTGGAATCGACTTTCCTTGGAAATTCTACGGAAATAGATCTTGACCATACCTGACGGATTCAAGAGCACTACTTACCTGCAAATTTTATGCAATTTATGACTATCAACGGCTCTAACAAAAGATCACCGGTGAAAAGAATTCAGGGGAGGAAGGGAGGGGGTACAGAATAGCACCACTGGTTATGCAACGATGTCAGTTCATCGTTAAAAAAGGGCCTGGCCGTGCCCTAGGCGCCTCATGAGCTGAAATTTTGCACACCGAATCCATTGTTAATAGAAGCATGTATTATCACCTCATCATTTTCAAGTGGCGAGAGTGTTATGGATTAATAATTGAGAATTATTCAGGCAAAAATACAAGGTTTTAAAGTCGGTATGTTACTATGTAGAGTTATCCAAGCCAGAAAATAGCATGCAGGCGGCACCTCGTTGAAGAGATCTATGAATGGTACGGTTTCTCATTTGAGAACATCGTTAAGTTGCCTTAGGGCATTTCTTGCAACTGGTGTAAAGCTTCACCACATTTTCAGGCTTAATCGACCCACATGCAAGAAATCGTTGGGCGGACAGACATTTCGCAGACATGACGTCACCATAATGCAATTCTATAAAAAGTTGCAAAAAAATTAAGAAGAATGCTCCCTAGTGACTAAGAAATGGTTGCTGGGCTGCTAAGTGGTTGCTTCATGCAATGAAACTGCTATCCTGCTTCGTTTCGTTCAGAAGCACAACGGAAAAACTGTAAGTCAGTGAGTTTCTTGTCGACTATTTTCCTCAAATAGTTAACAGCTTCAAGCTAATACATCCCATCAAGCAGATAGTGCAGTAGTTAGGAGCAACTGTCACTGTTACTCTTCATCCGGCTCTTCGTCCATTTGTTTGCTGCATCAGGGAGACGGAGGAAATCTTGCTGCGCCTTTGCTTTCCCACTCGTAATTTTAGGTTACACCTAATTTCGACAACTTCAAAAGTTTTCACACCTCCTCTATGCTTTCCCTTCTGCCTTTCCAGTCTTCTCATGAGTGCTGCTTTTTTCGTCCGGTATGGGGTCGTTGCGCTAAAAATGTACAGTAGACAACAGATTAATTTCATTTCACGTAGAAAGTCAACGCTCATTGAATTTGTTACACTTGAGGTCACATATTTCAAATGCTTTCGCAAAACTTTCAATCAGAAGCAACGGTTTGTTAAGCAGGTTGAAAGCATGGATATATACTTCCAGAGGAAATTCTATTATTTGAAAACATATCTCTTTTTGCGGCAGTTCAATGCAGTTCTATTATTTTTCCAGGATTGATGCATCTTTCAAAGACCAATTCGGTACCCACTTTGAGGTGGCGTTCGCTGCTGTGTTTATTTATATTACTTCGTATTGTTGACAATTATGCAGCCTTCGATTTTCATCATGAATCTCCGGAAGCAGTGGTATGCTTACACGTTTAACCCACTAGTTCATTTATTGTATATGGGATAACTGTGAGTTCAGCTGCAGTTAGCTGTAGTTTCATGTAGCGCCTGATATGCACTCATAGGTTTATCGTGATGAACGTGTAACACCAAGTAAGAAACATCTGGCAGGATAGTTCAGAAACGTTGATTGCTGACGATTATTTTTGTAAATAGATTACACGACGTCTCCTTAATGAGATCGTTCAGCCAAAACTTATTTCCCCTTTTCGAACTATCTTCTGTTTTAAAATCTTTCTAGATGTTCGTTCAAAGATTCTTCATTTGTTTTGATTGATGATTGCTGAAGTGCCTTAGAAAATTGTTTTTGCAGGATGTTGAAAAGAAGAGATATAAAGGAAGCCATTTGCCAATATCATTATGCTCTTTCTCTGAAGTGAAGAAACATAGAAAAGGCATTCATTTGATTGTTTTCTTAGATGCAATAATCGAAACAAAGTGAAAATATTGCAGAATTACAACATATTATTAGACGTCGAAAATGATACGTTCGACGATGGACGGTCTATAATGACCGCAGGGAAGCGAGAATTCAAATATCATCAAGTCGGCCAGCAAATGAACTCCAGTAATGCTATAACGAAGCCATTACCTAAATCTTTCATACCATCTATACAATTGGCAACACAGTTGCTCTCCGCCTTTATTAAACTATTTTCTTCCCTACTCCACTATATTTCTTTCTTATATTCCAGAAATATCGTATTGAAGAAGGTTTCCGCAGCTAATCGTCATCAAGTGTCACTAATTTTAAGGAATATGAATGGTGATCGAGAAAAAAACTAAGGTTAAATTCAAATGAAATCGCCTATAGCCTGAATTGAGTGGCTAAAGGTAGAAAAAATTAAAACGTCCTTGAATCCATAAATTCCGAAATTTCAACTCACATAATGAGAGTACCAAAGCAATCACCATATCAACTTATTATTTTTCAGTGAGCCAAAGCAATACAAAAGGACTGCACCGTGAGACAGCTTCGGAACGACCACGCAGAGGTATAGACCATTGGAATATGCGAGACGCTGGGCATCAGAATCAAGCGGACGCAAAGACCGTGCCGAATTCTGCTCTCATGCTGATATCCAACACAATGGGAGACGGTTCGAAATCCAGACATGGCATAGCACTGTCCAGAAACACTGGAACTACTGCTCGTAGAGAAGAGCAAAATTTGGGCAAGCGGAGAACGGTGATAACAGCCTTCAGGAGCAATGAAACAGCTCAGTCTTCCTCTCAAAGTGCACTAGAGGTGCAACAACATATGAATATTAAAACGGAAAGCCGACTAATCAATAAGCAGAATACAGCTGAAGACTACACAACAAAAGATGGCCAAGATGTTGAATCAGATGTCGCTTATATAGATATCGACCAACAAATGGAGCAAGAAAATGGGGCAGTGCTTGTGGGGAGAGCAAAACAAGGCGATGAGCACAGAGACAATGATGAGTTCCTACGCTCATCTGTTAAAAATGAAGCTGCTATTGCTGCAGTAAAAACAAAGATGCATGACGTGAAGGATTCTTTGATTCGCATAGAAGAAGAAGCATCGAAGAGGATCTTTGATGGGAAATCAGGAAGTGACGAAAATGAGGACAACTCTAATAGATCGTCGATAATGGTCCGCCGTAAATATGCGCGAAGAGCGAAGCAAATAAGCGACGGAAATAGTGAGGGTATTCCGGCTAACAACAATGCCAACATTAGTGTCAACGGTGACCAAATGAAAACTGGAATCGTAGACCTGAATTGGGAGATGGACAGAAAGACTAGAGGGACCAATATCGAGGACCATTTAGAAGAACGCATGCAACGTGCGAAACGAGACGTGGAAAAGAATATTTTAGGCACCGCTGAACAGCATGATGGCATGGTAAGGACCGTAAATGATCGTAAATATATACTACATCAACCGCAATTGAATACGCCTTTTAGGCCATTAATACCTCGTGATGCCCAATCAGACGTGACTGCTTACGTGGCCGCAGCTATTATCGATACTGATGTATCAAAAATGCATTTTACGGAAACAGATAAACGTAACAGCAAGGGTGCCACTGCAAGAACTAGTGAACAGGTTAACGGAGAAGCTGGCGGCCAGTCGCGATTATCATATGGTGGTGAAACCCTGCACAAAGTGAGCTTAATGAATGAGAATAGAGGGACAGAAAATCTTAGTGACGATGGCGCAACAACAATAGACGGAAAATGGACTAAAACAAGGACAGCACAGAGGACAATCGAAAGCAACAAAACCACTGCACTGTTGCGACATCAGACTTTGCAGGACTCCATTTCTTCGGCTCATCACCGAGACACTTCCAATCACAGCGAACACCAAACTGAAAGTCATACACAGTCACAAAAATATCGCGAGTTCAACGAGGCATCTAGCGGAAAGAACATCATAAGCGAAACCATGGAATGGAATTACGGAACAGAAAACGATGCTCCAGAGAATCAAACTGATTTGAACTCCAGGGTGCTCGATACAACTATAACGGGAAATTATGATGAAAGCATGACAACGAAAAACATTATGAAGGAAATGAACGCCTCCACTATCCATCCAACAAGCACTGAGGCAAATGCGAAGGGCGACAACAACGAGTTGAGCAATATCGTAAAAATCGAAGAAAACAAAGTAACGCTTGAGAAAAATAAAAGTACGCTGAAACAGAGGCAGATAAGTGAAAGCGATGGCAGTACGCATGAGTACACTTCAAGAAACGATGAAACGTCATCGGTGATATAAGCAGTGGAAGAAGATCTACAGAGAACTATTTCACAGATCCCATTCATCTGAGGAGATTCACCGAAAGTCCTAACGATGACATATCACTTCGCATTAACAATGCTATAGAAGCTGCTAACGATGCTTCAACTAAGAAAATGATTGAAATTGAGGCGGTCGACAACATAGAAACAAATCGTAAAGTATCCGAAAACCATAGTCGAAACAAAGACTTTCGAACTACAGCGGCTGAAAATTGGAAAACTGGAACACTCGCTAGCGAGAAATCAGAACCAGCCGGTGAAGAAAATAAGAGTAGTGATGAGGGAAGCGAGGAAACAGAAAATGTGATGACAGTCCTCGTTACAAAAAGCGATGAACAGCAAGGCACTGCAGGAAAACAAAGAACTGAACCAAGCGAAATAACTTCATATTACGCACATTCAGCATCGGAACGAATCTCCGAACATTTGAAACGATGGAACTTTTTGGAAGTGTTGAAAGCCAATCAAACGAAGATGGCACGACACAAGCACAAGAATCTAGTGACGCGAAAGATGCTGAAAGAGAATTTGTCAGACCAACAAATGAGGTAATCGAAGACCACAAACATCACAGTACTGACAAATTAAGTGCCACAGAAGACGAAAAGTATGACAATAAAACAACCAGTGAAGCGGAAGTCGGCATCAGTCAAAGAACGAGAGGAACTACGGAGGAGAAGACGACTAATGCGCACACGAAGTGGAATGCACCGAGTTCTTCACGATCAGAGGAAAAGATCACTCAAATAAAAAGACATGGATATACGACGCAGGTTGGAAAGGATGAGTACGGAATCAGTCATGAGACCATAGAAGGACTTCACGATCTCACAGGTGCCACTGAATATGATAGTGAAAGCCTCGTTTCTCTGCCGAAAGTACTTTCACCTCGCAGCACCAAAGTGCTTCCCACGGAAAAAGAACAACCATTTATAACTAATGCACTGAGTAGACCAGTTGAAGGTTCCGAAAATGCCTTCAGTGTTATGACAATAGCTGGAGCAGAGACGGATGAAAGACACGACAAGGTCGACCACTCCACAGAAATATCAGGCAAGCATGGTCTCTTTCCAACAGCCACTACCAAAAAAACAGTGACATTTGCTCAAACCACTGTGGAATCGAATGATAAAAATGAAGCACGGAGCACGACAGATATGATTGGACAGGACAGAACTGTGTCGCCAACCGCTGAAAGTAAAGTTACTCCAAATGTGGACTACTTAACTCATGAGAAGTCAGATTCAGAAGTCATTAATCAACACAGCGAAACCACGAAGGGGACAGATCGGCTGAATGAAGGAGATAGCACCATAATGGTGAAAGGTTTAACCACAGCAGTGACTTTTCCAAACACTTTCAACTATAGCGCTGAAAATCTGACAAGCATTCATGCTTACGATGTTCGGAGAAGTCCATTACCAAGTGTCATTGCCGGTGATGAGGCAAGCAATGATTACTATAGTGGAAAAGAACACCATAGAACGAGTGAACAAACGAAAAGTGCTGTATCTCCCTATGATCGTATCGCAGAGCAACAGAATACGATGACAAAGTACGATAGCATGCACAATCTCGAGACTCGTCAAACACAACCTCGCCAGACCATTGAAGAGCTTGGAGTTGGGTCACATGGAGAAACAAGTGTAGATCACCGATCAGAACCTCTTAATACAACAGATGTCATGCATCAAAGTCATGATAGCTTCTTTGATCGTAAGACTACGGACAAATACAAAACCACAGGAAATTTGAAAGCACATACGATGCTTCCAGAGCAATCCTTCAATAGCGAAAACCCTCCTACGGCAGAGGTCAAAGCACTTTCAAGCAAAGATGCAGTAGAAAACGGTATAGTTCCCCGAAGTACATTTCTTACAGTTGATGCAAATGGAACTGAAGACAAGATCCAGAAGCATTCTACAGAAGCTGTCGGTGCAGATTCATTTCGAGACAAAACAGAAATGGGAGCAAACCAACGAGACGCGTTCAGCATGAACAGCGCAACTCATTCATATAGCGGAAGTGAAACACATCGATTGAATGATGCCACTGGAGCTTCAAATGATGAAAGCATAAAGAATGAAAGTAATCAGGAAAACGACCCCACCATGGCTCAAGGAAATAAGACCATTAATATAAACGAGGTTTCGGCAATTTCAGGTGCAAAACCGGCACGAACCGTAAAAAGCCATGAAGACGATTCCACTATGTCCAATCTAATCGGAACAGAAAACAGCGAAAAGATTCCTGTGTTTTACGATACTTTTACCTCAAATGCAGCAGACTCCCAACATGGTTCCACACTATTTCCTGTAGCCGAGATTCAGGACGAAAGTCAGTCAAGTATATCGGCAAATGAGAATCCACCATCCGACCAAGAAGAAAGTCAACCAGCTGACTTCAGCATCTTTGATGAAACTGGAGATTACAAGAGAACCGAGGTCATAGCAATTTCAGCCATGGAAGAAGCAAGGACTGAAAGAAGCCAGCAAAACAACTCATCCATGCTTGATATAACCGAAAATGAAGACAACAGCGAAAGATATCCTTGGTCAAATGACATCACAATGTCAAACAAAGAAGGAACCCAGCAGGGCAACTTCGCAGCAGGAGGAGAAACTGGCGCGGACAACAGAAACGAAATGCAAATAACTTCAGCCGCAGGAATTGAACAAACAGAAAGGGAAAGAACTCAACAAGGCGAGTTCATCATGCTTGATGCAACTAGAACGGAAGACAGCGGTGAAAAGTATCTTTCATCAAACGATATTTGGGTCTCAAACCAAGGGCACAGTTTCACCACCGCAGATTTAGCTGAAATTGAAGACAAAGATGAAAAGCACCCTTCAGCAGATGATGTCGCAACATTTAACGGAAAACGTACCCAGCCAAGCAACTTCACCGTAGTTGACGAAACTGTGATGGACGATAAAAAGAGAACACTAACAATTTCAGGCGCAGGAGTGGAGCAGATAGAAAGAACTCAACAAGATGATTTCGCCATGCTTGATGCAACTAGAACCGAAGACGATGGTAAAAGGCGTCTTTCATCAGGCAATATTTGGATCTCAAATGAAGAAAGCCAACAGCACAGTTTCACTATGGCAGTTGTAACTGAAACTGAAGATAAAGACGCAAAACGTCCTTCGGCAGATGATGTCACGACGTCAAACGGCGAATGGGCCCCACCACGCAACTTCACTGCAGTTGATGAAGTTGGGATGGAGAGCGGAAACGAGGTGTTATTAACTTTAGGCGCAGAAAGTGTTCGAACTGAAAGAAGTCAGGAAAGCGACTTCACCATGCATGACGTAACTAAAACAGAAGACAGTGGAGAAAGATATTTTTCACCAAACGAAATTCCGGCCTCAAATGGAGGAGAGCAGCTTTACAGATCCACTATGGCAGATGTGAAGGAAAGTGAAA
This sequence comes from Ascaris suum, assembly GCA_013433145.1. Classification (NCBI taxonomy): domain Eukaryota; kingdom Metazoa; phylum Nematoda; class Chromadorea; order Rhabditida; family Ascarididae; genus Ascaris; species Ascaris suum. The sequence goes on from CM024180.1 coordinate 582,473, forward strand.
ATGGAAGCGAAAAACACCCTTCAGCAGATGATGCCGCGACATCTAACGGAGAACGGACCCAGCCAGGCAACTTCACCGCAGTCGACGAAATTGCGAGAGACGATAGAAAGAGAACACTAACAACTTCAGGCGGAGGAATGGAGCAAACAGGAAGAACTCAACAAGACGAGTTCACCATGCTTGACGCAATTAGAACTGAAGGCAGCCGCGAAAAGTACCCTTCATCAAACGATTTTTGGATCTCAAAACAAGGACACAGTTTCACCACCGCAGATGTAACTGAAATTGGAGACAAAAATGAAAAACGCTCTTCAGCAGATGATGTCGCGACGTCAAAAGGGGAATGGACCGGACCGCCCAAGTTCACTGCAGTTGATGAAGTTGGGATGGAGAGCGGAAATGAGGTGTTATTAACTTTAGACGTAGAAGATGCTCGAACTGAAAGAAGTCAGCAAAGCGACTTCACCATGCATGACTTAACTAAAGCAGAAGAGAGTGAAGGAAGATATTTTTCACCAAACGAAATTCCGGCCTCAAATAGAGGAGAACAGGTTCATAATTCCACCATGGCAGATTTGAAGGAAAGTGAAAATGGAAGCGAAAAACACCTTACGGCAATTGGTATAGCGACATCTAACGGAGAACGTACCCAGCCAAGCAACACCACCTTAGTTGACGAAACTGTGATGGACGATAAAAAGAGAACACTAACAATTTCAGGCGCAGGAGTGGAGCAGACAGAAAGAACTCAACAAGATGATTTCGCCATGCTTGATGCAACTAGAACCGAAGACGATGGTAAAAGGCATCTTTCATCAGGCAATATTTGGATCTCAAATGAAGAAAGCCAACAGCACAGTTTCACTATGGCAGTTGTAACTGAAACTGAAGATAAAGACGCAAAACGTCCTTCGGCAGATGATGTCGCGACGTCAAACGGCGAATGGGCCCCACCACGCAACTTCACTGCAGTTGATGAAGTTGGGATGGAGAGCGGAAACGAGGTGTTATTAACTTTAGGCGTAGAAGATGCTCGAACTGAAAGAAGTCAGCAAAGCGACTTCACCATGCATGACGTAACTAAAACAGAAGACAGTGGAGAAAGATATTTTTCACCAAACGAAATTCCGGCCTCAAATGGAGGAGAGCAGGTTCACAGTTCCACCATGGCAGATGTGAAGGAAACTGAAAATGGAAGTGAAAAACAACCTTTCGCAACTGATAACACAGCGACAAATAAAGGAAACCAGCAAGGCAACTTCAGCACAGTTGATGAAACTGCGATTGACAACAGAAGCGAGATATTAACAACTTCAGGCGAAGATGTGTTACGGAGTGAAAGAAGTCCGCGAGATGACTACACAGTGCTCGATTTAACTAGAGCTGAAGACAACGGCAAAACGTATTCTCCGTCGCATAATATTATCATCTCAAATGGAGAAGGCTCGCCGCACAATTTCACCGTCGTTATTGTAACTGAGAGTGAGGATAAATTCGAAAAATACCATCTGACAAATGAGATTGCGGCCTCAGAAGGAGGAAGCCAGTCACATAACCTCAGCGTAGTTGCTGGAAGTGAGACTGACAACACAGCCGAAGTTTTGGTGACTTCGGGGGCAGAAAAGGTACGAACTGACAGAAGTCAGGAATTCGATTTCAGCATGCGTGACGCAACCGGATTTGGAGATGATAGTAAAAGAACTCCCTCATTAAATGATATTCTGATCTCGAGAGGAAAAAGCACGCTACACAGGTTCGCAGCGGTTACTGTGACTGATGACGATAAAAGCAAAAGACAACCTCCGGCAAGTGATCCCGCTACTTCAAACGGTAAAGGAACACAGCAAGGCAGCTTAACAGCTGTTGATGAGACTGACATCGACGACAGAAACGGCATTTTAATAGATTCAAGCGCGGAGGGGGGACGAACTGACGAATATCAGCAAGCTGACTTCACAGCACTCGGTTTATTTGGAACTGAGGAGAACAGCGGAAGATATTCTCTGCCATATGATGCTTTAACTTCAAATGCAGTAGAGGCTTCGTACAGTTTCACCATCGATGTCATAAGTGAGGCTGTAGGTAATGGTACAAGAAATCCTTCGTCAGATGATAAGGCGTCTTCAAACGGGGAACGAAGCCAGCCAGATAACTTCATTGATGAAACTGGGAATGACATCAGAACTAGACAAGATTCCACGGCAGGACACACGGCAGCCTCAAGCGAAGGAAGGGCAGAAAATACAAGAAACCAACCGAACGTGTACTTCACGGACGACCTAGATTACAATAACATCAAAAATGAAAAATATTCAACAGTAGGTTTCATGTTGAGTTTCAATGGGGATGGAAGTGAGCTGGATAGCTTTACGACGATCGGTGTGGACATGGCCAAAGAGAGTAGTGGTGAGCATCATGCCTATGAAAATAAAATGGCCTCAAGCCTGAAGCGAACAAGCACTGAGACCATTCACAGCGACAACTTCATCAGAATTCATACAAGTGCAATAGATAGCGATAGCGAAATCCACCTCGAAACAAATGATTCAGCAAGCTTCAGTAAAGAGGGAACAGAAGGTGAAGAAATCGGAACAGATAGTTTTGCCAACGATGAAGAAAATGATAGAAGCCATGCAACAGATGTGACTGTGAATACCAATGAAGAGAGGACAGAAGGTGAAATGAAGCTGTCAGATAACTCTTTGATGAGTGCTATAACTAAGGCTTCTGATAAAAAGGACGGCTTCCTCACAACAAGAAGTTTAGTGGATTCAAGTGGAGGAAGAATCGAAATCCAAGGATATTATCCGAAAATTACCACAATGGCTAGCACAGCAAGTGCCGGCGATAAAAGTGAAGGACACGCATCGGTGGATCTTCTTGTAACATGGCCCGAGCAACGAACAAGCCGACTGAACTTCCTGCCCACAAACGTCGTAGCCGGGAGCAATGCTGAAAATTTAGTTCATTCTACTGTAGATGCCAGCATAACTGCAAATGACCAGTGGTCAGAAGATGAAATGTCTGAGAACTTAGGCGCGTCTAGTATGTTGGGAATTGATGATAAAAATTCCGTTACCGTACCGACCAACAAGCGTGAAGATCATACAGTGACAGTAGAGCGCTTTTCAAATGGAATTTTGCAGAAAATTTCTGCAGGAATAGAAGGCGATAAGCCTCCCATGAGGCCAGTGACCGCTCAGATATACGATAGCAGTGACAGTACTAAGGAAGAAAAAAATAACTATGGATATTCGGTACAAATTGGAGCAACAGATGTACCAAGCGGAAGCGATGCGGTATATGGCTCCTCTGAAAATGCCCCTAGCAGTGTTCCATGGCAAGGCAGTGAGCTGAATGACGTTGTGCGAACTGAATTTGGTGAATCTACTGTATCAAAATCACTAGATCGGCTCATCAGTGACAGTGGTCCACTTTCGGCCCAATTTACAGCCACTAAGGAAAGCACGTCAATTTCAGCACGTGATAAAATTACGAAGTCTGGAAGTCAGGGAAGTATTGAGCGGGACACTTTTGGAGACATTAATCGATCATCATACGGGAAGACCAGCGAAAAGACCGCTGAAATAAGTGCGGTAAGTGCGGGAGGAATGGAAGGCCGGCATACAGCAATAGAAGTGACAACACTGTTGCGGTTTAACGATTCGGATAGCGGTATCATCGATCAACAATCTCATCATGTAACTCAAGTTTACAAGGAGGTTTCTACAACACCTGCCACAACTACCCAGTTAACTCGAATTTCCAATGTTACTTCCGACAGTGCCACCCATAAAGAAAAAACAGAGGTTTCTACCTTATCAGCATCAGATGGGACTACTTTAGGACAGCATACCACCAGCGAACGAATTGGAGATAATAAAACGGATGCACTTCAGCGTACTTTCTCAGCTAAGTCAGGTGTCACAACGACGGTTGGGCAAATTACTGAAAACAATGAACATATCGAGACGGGGGAATTGAACACTTCGAACAGAGAGTACAACACTTATACCAACGATTCTCGGGTGATGACCGATACCTCAGGTGGTACTACAGGTGTCTCATCATCTAAAATAAGTGATGCTGGCGACGATGATGACAACAGCGACCAAGACCTTATGATTACCACTCTGTATGGAGGATATATTACAAAGAGTGATCCAGATGGTGCAACCGATAGCGTTTTCCGCAGGTCATTGGAGGTAACACAGAAAACATTTTCCATGCGGCACGAAGGAAGTTCATTCAACGAGACGACGCGCACAACTAAGAATGTGAAGGCAACTCAAAGAGAACAATACAGCGAAGAAGCAACTCAAGAAACTGCTGCTCTAAAATCAGATAGCAGCAGAGTGACGCTGATATCCATCGTTTCCGATAAAAATGAAAATATCTTCCAAATCAACAACAGCACAAACAACTACGCACAAGCTGGAAACACTACGATGTTAGATTATCAAAATGGACACACATCGTTGCATAGCGAGGCACTATCCGATGGAAATTTTCCTACAAATAACGAGAAGCAACCACTGGTTCCCACAAAGACCATAAATTATTCATCCAGAAGTTCGAATGGGCAACCAATATCTCATTGGTACAGCGACGATAGCCATCACTTGCAGGGAACAAAAGTTTATGCAAACGAATATTCGCCAGATAATAATGCTGCAAGTTATAGCAACGAAGCTTATGACAACGTAGCAGCGAAGGTAACCTCATTTATTCCGAAGAAGACGATGGAGAGTAAGGAAACGATGAAGCAAGCAAGTTACAACACAGGAGTAAAAGGCCTGCCAACTGCATCAAATTTAACTCTTCACTCTCAATTAGTGACCCACACGGGTCAGTCAACAAATTCGAATCATGCCTTCACAACATATGCATTCGGCGGAATCACTGCAACTTTCCGACAACTTTCAAGTACCCTGCCCATAGCGACACACTCTGAGATAGGGACAGATCGAGCTTTTGGTGACTATAATATCTCAAAAGGTGGGCACTCCAATCCTAGCGTCGGACAGAGAACAGCATCTAAAAACACTCCAACAATTGCATCAAAGCAAACTACTCCTGGCGCTGACAACATGAAAACAACACATCAAGTGCATACTGCAACAGGCTCGAACCATCTTACGCGGAATAATCAAAAAGATTGTGGAGACGGAGTGCAATGCTCGCAAGAGTTCAACGAACAATTTTCTACGTCCAATGAGAGAAGACATGAGTCGGACGAGTATGATCCTACTAAAATATGTCAACTCGGAGGGCGGTGCAACACGACAAACGAGCCGAGCTCGAGCAGCATTCATGAAAGCGGTAATATAGGTAACGATAGAAGATCAAGCCCCACCGTTGCAGCCACTCCACACCAAAAATTTTCACAATCGGATGAACACAGTAGGCAAGGACGAGCAAGTTATTCCAGTTCCGTAGGCATATATTCCACCCCTTATCATGATGAAATTAAAACTTCGCTCCAAATAAATGAGTGTGCTCACAGCTCAGATCATCTGACTGTCGAAGTTGGCTGGCCGAGGAGTTCGCTAAATGGTTACGAAATCACCGAAGATGATCATGCAAGCCTAAGAACTTCCATATCCTCAGAGCCGTTTAATCAGTCATCCCACCTCAGTCGTTCTACGACGCAATATGCATCAAAAACGGAAATGAGCGGAAAACCTCCACAGCATGAAGGTCCCGAACCCGACCGAACCAAATTGCCACCGATGCCTCCAATGGGCTACCAGTCTATTACTGTGAAACCGACGGAGTATGAAGCGCGCTATACGCATGCGATTTTTGACTCGTCCTCTCTCCCTTATCTACTATTGTCGTCTGCTAAGAATACAAAACTGGAACGCTCAACGCGTACACAAGTTGCGAGTTCAGCATTCGCAAAAAGTGAACCTCATCTGACCACAACTGTTGATCTTATCTCTAAACATGGAATCGACACGAACATCTCATCTACTCAATGGAGTGGAATGCTTCAAACTGATCCTGCAGATATCATATCTGCTACAAGTGGATGTAAGTTGAATTAATCCTTAATTCTAGGCTTTTGTTTTTTCCACAATGGATTATAGAAATGAATTGTCAATGCCTGAAAGTTCCCATCTTTCTCTTTCATCTTCTCCTTAGCACTTCTCATTTCAAAATTGCAATAGCTACTATTCTGAAATTATAAAACTACAGTTTAGAGTCTCCAACTGAGAAGAAGCTAAATTATCGTTGAAATTAGATTACAAATTTTTCTGTATTTGCGTTTCACTCATCATCAATGCTGATTCCCTTAATAACGAAGCATCTCAAGCCAACAAAACTCACCTCATGCTTGAATTAAATTGTCTTTCTATGTCAGCCATGTTTTCGAATTTCATCTATCGTTGAATATATTTGAATCGTCTCATCATGCTAATAGTGAAAATTTTCGACAAAAAGCTCATATCTAAGGATATGAAATTATTCTGCTATGTAGGCAGCAAACTCCAGATATCAGCTTCAGCTGATCATATGTTTCAAATACCATGCATGCAGCTTGAGATGATATCCAGAAAAAAAATTCTGTATGCTTTATACAATTGTGTTCGAAGAATCAAATAATACTTTAGTTCTTTTTGCAGTGGTTCTCTGCCCTCCGCCACTTGTCAATTTGTCTCACACAAATTTGCCATCACCGGAAGATGGGCATCTCATTGGCTATCAGCCCATCGGCACTATCGTCGTGCACGTGTGCGCCAACAACTATATCTTTTCGTCTAGTCACCAGCCGGTCAGCGTTTACGTGTGTCTTGACAACGGTCAGTGGACAGACAATATGCGAGGAGAATCATGTCAATGTAGGTAGATTCTCTACAGACCATTTTATTGATTCCATTAACAAACGTATTGCTTCAACAGCTTAGAACGACAATCAGAGCAGTAGGTTCTGAGTGCGGCGGAGGACGAACTGGAGAGAGAAGGGTTAGCAGAAGAATAGGAAGGAATACTCGAATGCAGAAAATTCTTCTTCCACGTGGAAAGCTGTCCAGAGTAAATATGATACTCCCTTGAGCAAAGAATTTCATGCCCGTATGAAACGCGATTCTTTAAATCTTAATCCACCCGAGACTCATTGAGTTTTCGTCGCTGAGACGCACTCAGATGCTTTATTTTTGACTTCATTCAAGTCTACGGGCCCAATCATATTCGGGCCTATAGAGTTGAAGGAAATCACCGTCAAGTTTCGAAAAAGTCCGTCGCAGTCATTGAATGAAATATTTTTTGAAAAATACCAGTTATGATGACTTAGATTTGTCAAAATATCGTGAGAAGGTCTGAAAAATGAGCCTTTTGATTTTTTTTCTTACATTTTTCTCGTCTACTCTATCTTTTCCACACAGTGCAACCGATACTGCTTTCTTACCACCGATTTGTGAACTTTGGAAGGTAGAAAGATCGCAGAGTTTTGTTGGCAAATTTCTATTCTTTAGTCCTTCTTTTGATTCAATCGACGGTTAGTTTTGTGCAACAACGACCTAGAAATAATTCCCTATCCGCATCAATTTATAAGAAATTACATCCATTTCCCTTTAGATGCATCAAAGTTTCATGTGTAGGCAGTGTAACTGCAAACAAATTTCTTTCAGACCACAGTAAGAAGTAACGACATCAATCGAAGAAGGTGAAGCAACGTTACTGGTCGCTGCTACGACGTTATAGTCAACAATCTTCCCATAAACAGCCTAGAGTCAATGGTACCCCTCATTTTGGAGCAAAGCAGAATATCAATTATGCAAATAGCCATTGAACTTTCTGAGAAAACATTGAGAAGCGTTAGAACTGGGGGTCGGAACGGGTTGTCATAAGAATGAGTCGAGGAGTGGCCTAGAATTCACTAATTCGTGCAGGGTTACACAGTGTGCAGCATCACTGCCTGAACATTGTTCAGAAATGATGGAACCAAGAGAGCTTGGCGTTTCGCAAATTCAGCGAATTGTGTAAGAGCGCAATGATCACTTTCGCCAACCATCGTTGTATACCTTGCGGGAGGAATTATACGGTCCACCATAGATGGCCCTTCTCATGCCGATGTCCTTAATTTCGGGAATATGGAGGTAAAAAATGATTGCAAATGTAATGCGAGGATGATTATCCTTTCCAATCAACCGCAGAAATGGAGGGATAAATAATGCGAGTTGAATTGATGAAGTGATAGGATGTATCCGACCTGTTTTGTACCTGGTTTTTATTCGTTTCGCCAACTCCACTATTCGTTCTTGCTGTGATTTATACTTGGTTTTAATTAGAATTTTGATGAACTAATGAATAAGCCTAGAGCGTTCGCTTCCTTCTGAAAGAGCCGAAGTTGAAAGAGCTCATTTAATTTGACTCCACCACCAAACTAACCGCTGACAGCGTCTAACCTGCACTAGGCGATATAATATTTCTCGACGAAACTAACTGCATACCTGCAAGCGTCTTCATCTTCTCTGTTCTTTCTTCGTCTATATACGATATTACCTATTACCTGTTTACCTGCATCGATATTAACATTCGCTGTTGTAGCAGGACTGGAATTCGACTGAGAAAAAAACGTGTGTATCATAATTGTTCTCTGAAAACGGAATTTTTTTGGCACTTCTCCCACTTTTTCCGTTCCTTCGTTTAGCATTGCGTTGTACGCGTGCCAATAAATACAATAACCTTTATCGACTTCTTCATAGATTTGAAAAATACAAATCAATCTTAACAAAGGTGGCAATAGAGCATTTAGCAACAAATTTTTATAAATTTCTTCAATCACAACAAAAAAAAAGCACAGTGCATAGAGTTGACTATCACATATGAAGGCATAGAAAAAAGAAAAAAAGGCACTATCCAAAATCACAGAATCTCGAACATCCATAGTAAAATGCGAAAGCATTACGATAATAAATATAATACCCGCAACAATGATCACAAATAAAATAATACTCGAAAAAAAGAAACGAATTTCAGTATCGCATCGAGCACACTAAATTTTCGGTAGTTTTTACTGCAAGATGCAATAAAAAACTTCTGTTGCATATGACATCGTTAAAAGTCGCTTTGAGAAGGTGAACTAATAAAGGAACGAGCTTGGCGTCCAATTCACTTATTTATTCGTTTTTTTTTGGATGTCATTCATCGATTTCAAGCATATTTTTGCTATCTAGCTCAGCAACACTAATTTTGAGAGCTGATATTTAGTCATCTGCTTCGGAAAATTGCCTCTCTTAGCTTCAGATTTTCAACAAAAAGTTTGAAAATTGCTCTTGGAAAAATTCAGCCATATTTATACATGAATTTTATAACGGATCCGTTAGGAAGTGTTGTGTCTCGAATCAACTTTTGGCTTACTCGACATTTTCCGGACCTTTCAAAGCATGGCCGAAAATGCCCTCCTAAATAACGCTCTAACCGGAATACTCGCAACTGCATTAAGCAATAAAATTTTAGCACATAATTCGCCTGTACAAATGTTGCTAAAAGTGTATAAGCGAGATAATAGTAGCAATTCATGGCAATCTTTGGAACTTATGAAATTCCTCTTCTCCCTCCCGGAATATGACTCAAGATTTATTTGAATTTCTGACGAAAAACACTGGTGACTAATAGAAGCCAAGTTCTGCCAGCAGAAAATAGCACTGTACAATTCATCTAATCGCGCTATTTCAAGATGAGTCCTCTCAGCGTTTCGTGTACAAAAAGCTAATGAAAGCCTGCATTTAACCACTAAAATCTTGCTAAACTTAGCACTGTTAGTATAGACATCCTTCTCATCTGTTGATGGTACTAGTTTCAGAACCCGGGGGGTTTGCCCTAAATTTTTCTGTGCCACTTGTGGATTTCTATCAGCTGAGAGGTGCACTTTGAAAATAGAATACCGTCACTGTTGGTCAAATAGTAACAAGCCAAGAAACACTAATACATCCATCTAAACATAAATGTCACAAATATCGTTCTTGGAAAGACACGAATCACAATATTACCTAGATTTTACATATATATATACAATACAATAATAGGCTCTATTCAAAAAATCGATCATAAACGTCATTACTTTATCTATTTTGCTTGTGAATATTCTTCACCTTCATATTTAACAAATATCTTCTGAGTATTTTGCTCTAAAGTTGAAAAATTTGAGTGATTACGCTTCTAGATTGCTTCTATCATTAATATTTTTGTTATATGGAAAATAGAAACAATTCAATTTAAGTTGAAATTTTCTTAAAACTTTTTGTTGGAATTTTTTTTTCTCTTATTTGAAATTTAAAAAGCTCAAATTTCCTCAAAATCTTTTTTTTTTTCAGCAAATTTTCAATGAAACATTCGCTTAGATATATTGTGTTGTTTTCGATCGACGTTTATGTGATCGCTCTACACAACAAGATGCACTATGCGAAGGACATGATCCACATTTGCATACGCATTTGCATAGTGGAAAAATACATCTTGTGATAATAAAATAAACGATAAGTAAAACAACTAAATAGACAAGTATATCGGAGACCATCATAATGAAATTACTCAATGAGGTGACACCACTTGCCCAGTTTAATGGATTTAAATTGGTTAGAAACCCATTCATCGAGATTTTATTACACTCTGGGCAATGTCCTTCCAATTCCTTCCAACTGTTCTCCAAAAGGTTGATCTGAAAACATTGAATTTCTTTTGCAAAAATGTTTAAAAAATCACCTAAAACGAGAAATATTTAGCGTCTTTTAAACGCATACATCGATATGGATTTAACCTTTTCGAGAAATCGGATGGGTCAGGATTCCTGCTATGCAGGCATCAAAAAATTTCAAAATTTTCGAATTACTCGAACTTATCAACTTGCCAATTCAGTAATCTGCAATAACTGGCTTCAAGTGATTAATATGATTTGATTTTATCTAGCATAAATGTTGACCTTGAATTAACTTCAATTTCACTTTCTTGAAATGCTTATTTAGCGACTACTACAACAAATTGCAAGAATCAGTATGAAACATAATGAAACTCTTACTGGAATGGGACTTTTTCATAGTCTAATAATTCCCGAATCGGGAGCATATTTCCACATTTGTGCGCAATCTAGCAATTTTGCTAAAAAAATATCTTCTTGAGAGCTTTTTTTTGAAATTTGAGGAATTGATCTCTGTACACAATATAAATTCTTTCATCCACGAGAACCGTTCATGAAGGTAATACAACTTCCTGATGTATGTTTACGCTTAAGTGAGGAAGCGTTATAAATTATAGTTTAATAACGAAGGCGAAAAGACAATGTGTGACAGGCTTACCTCAAGAGGTTCTTCCCGAAATGCTACAACTCGGCAAATTCCCTCTTCGTGGCGTTCATCGTCGGATCGAAGGCAAATCATACGGTCACCACCACCAATCATTGCCGGTAACGGAACAATAACGGTCTTATTTGTGCTACGCGTATCGTCGATATATGTTGTAAACCTGCAATAAATAATTTCCTTGAAACCCCAGGATGTTTATCTGAACATTCACTATCACTAACATTTGTTATATACAACTCAACCAATAGAAAATTTCATTCATACTGAATATTGTTCACTACGTGCAATGCTTAGGATTTGCAAATGTACTATATCGTATAATCAGCAGCCAACCGGAAAGACAGCAGCAATTAATTTTAACGAAACGTCGAAGTGCATAATTATATTTAGTGTAACTGTCAGTTACTAGAGTTTTACCCCTTCAAAAGAAGTATGGCACATTAATCATGAGGAAACAACATTACGAGAAATCCTCAATGCTGCTCCTATCGGTGGTTCGTTTCACCAATCCGTGAATAATACCGGTAGCATCGTAAACGGTTAGATTGAAATAGCGATTCGATTTAAAATCGACAATAATGGTTCCTGAGAAATCGCCAAGCTTCGAAAAATCGTGAATAAACGATAGAGCCATATTTCCATCGTGAACCTATAATTTTTTTGAGTGTGTTAAGAGCATTGCAGCAGAATCCGCTTATTTTCTTTTTTTATCGAATGAACCTGAGTTCTAGTAAAGCTTGAAATGAGTTGGGATTTGAAAGCAAAAATGATTCTTACACTCAGTTGGAACTATTTTTTTCGGACTCTACTAGGAAGTGCATAACTGAAATAAAGAAAGCTTTTTTTTGTATAAATGTCTGTTGTGTGGTAAATGATATCGCAAATATATGTCTGTAATAAGTCTGTGATAAATACTACGACAGCATTTGATTATAACTGGCCTTAAAGATTTCACTTCAACCCAGCAACTCTTTTGGATTTTAGGCATTCGGTGGCAACACATAAGCAATCCCATACGTCATTTGTGAAAGATACAACTCACCTCGTAGTCATATTGTTTTACCGTATCTAATTTCTAACACACTCCACGCTATTCTCGCTTCATTTTTTTAGATTTTCTGAAGCCTTTCAACTGCATTCGTTACTACTTAACAACCAAAGATGGAAAAAACTACCTGAAGCACGACTTCGAGGTTGGTCCCCTCCGAGTGCACGACAATCGCTTGACGTGCTGAGCCATCGACAACTTGTGCACTTCGGATCCAAGGGTAAACATGCTCCACTGAATCCTCCAACGCGAATCGCTCTGGATTCTGAAGCACACCAACATAATACCGATTGGCAACATTCAGTTATCATCCGTATGAAAATTACCAAATCCACAAAGTTCTCACAAGTTGCATCGTCGGAAAGCAAAGATCATCCGCATATAATTAGAAATATTATTTCCAACTAGGTTTTAGTTTCTATTGAAAACTTTTTCCAACAGTTTCAATGTGTTTGTAGTAAACACTGCTGAGAAGTGCAAAAAATGAATACTATCTTATATTAACGATTAGACAAACTTTTTCACCGCTCAAGGATACTTGTCATTGATTCGACCTTTCGAATGCCTAATTAACAGCTCTTCAATCTCAAAAAATCCAGAAATCTGGGAAAAGGACTATCAAATATTTGATATGCAAATTTCTTATTTATTCATTAATATCCTCGTAATGTTCTGAGGTGTTTTTTTTTTGCAATACTAATGAGATCTGATTAAAACCATTAGGAATATAAAATCGCTTACCTCTGGGTCGTTTCGGTCGACATAGTGATGCACATCCAAATAACTTTGTGATCTTTGCTCTTTACAGTTCTCTACTTTCGCCAGGTGAATTTTTTGCATCTTTATTTTACCGTTTTGCACGCCGAAATGACCATTGGCGTCTTTCCTATACCAACCAAGGCGCTCAAAACTGCAACATAAGAGATCATTTAAACGCTCACTAAGAAGCTTAAAGGTCATAAGTCAACTCAACTCCATCTGTGAGGCTTTATTTTATATCTTTATCTAAGTAACCGCTTAGCCTACCTAGAAAAAAAACAAATTAATGATTAGCGTACCCGGAATATAAACTTAAGACCACTCCAATTATACGTTAAATATTTTTTCGATTAATAAAACATCAAGAATGCAAGAAATATTTATGACTCACTTATTCTCGTTGATTTCATTGATCGGTTGCTTTCGAAGCTGATCCATTTCGCCACCAGGATTACTTCGAGTGAAGTACATGCCCGTCTCCAGTTGACGACTAGCCCTTCCTCCTGCACTCACGCTTAGTTCAATACGACGCCAACGATCCAAATAGCGTGTCTGCGTGCGACCGTCGATTTCAACACGGATCGTGCTCTTATCTTTCTCGACCCAACGTCCGGCCGAATAATCATAGGCGATATATTTAAAGATGGCAAATGTACTTGGCTGCTCTAATTTCACAGCCATATAAGAGATGCCCTTATACGGTCGGAAGCTCACCTAAAATTCAAATAAAATAGGGAAGTTAAAGTGAAGGAAATCTGGATTTTCTTCACATTCCTAACGAGTTCAGATATTTCGTTGAAGATATTATATAAGCTAAGAAGGTGTTATTGCAGCAAAATGACCTGATGTTACGGTCAGGCTCTTATAGCTTTCCATTTGAAGAAGGCGTTTTTAATCTAATGGGCGTATTTACTTGGCGAAAACATTGAGTGTCGAATAGCGTGATGCATGAAAATTCAACCCTTGCTGGGACTTGATCTCATAGCAAAAATTTGCCACTGATTAATCGCTCCACTAAGATGAACTATTGAAGCGCCATTTTTCAAGATCCAATTTATATTAGTAACGTCTAAGTGTAAGTGAGAGATTGCGGTTTTGCGGTTGTAGTATCGCCGTCCATAGTTTCGTGTTCGTGGCAGTCAGCGAGTAGTGCGCCATTCGTCTTAATTTTCGATTTACGCCTATCTATGTCAATCTGTCAGCGTTGCATTATAAAGCAATTTATCTTGATTTCAAAAAGCACCGCCGACAGATATGTTTTAGTTTATTGCTCACTGGTGAACATATATCAATACCTGCCGTTAAACGTTCACCGTCAGCGGAACTGTTATTTACAGAGCACATCGTTTAACCGACTGACATCTAATCCAAATCGTTCAAACATATAAAATCCAAAAAGACGGAGATTTCGATGTACTGACAGCATTAATTTCGCCATTTGGTAAATCTTTATATATCTAAAGCTATGTGTTAAAGTTTTTAGATGGAATAAAACAGATTTACCTCACAGCAAAGTTTTGATTGACTTCCAGGTGTGCATCCAGCATCCGACTGGCTTGCATGGAAAGTGCGGTAACATGAAGTGTCCTGAATGACTTTTTCAAACAAGCTGACATAATGAAAGTTTTATTGCTAATACATATAACTACCATCAACCAAACGGAGTAATTTTAGATTTTAGTATTGGTAAGCGGACAGGAATTCATAGAAAAAGAAAAGTGATCTCCAATCTACAGATTCGAAGAAGCTTCGAAGAAACAGATGAATGTTGCATAAAACACCTCAAATCCGATCGGCGATCGCTCTGAGACAAAACCACCAAAGCACGCATCTTCCAGATTAAATATTTCATGTTCGATATCATCCACAAATAATAAAAATTTCAAGAATGGAATATATCGGCTGAAAGCTCATACTATGGAATCGGCGCTTTTTATTGCCTCGATCATAGACAGTACTTCAATTCTATTGCTTGAAAATAAAAATTTCATCATCTATTGCACTCAGAAATTCCACATCAGGATATGCAATCCATCCAGATAAAACGTGTGAAGATTACCGTTGAAGTATTCGGACGATTGCATGTCATAAACGAGTGTGTACGCGCGGAGCAGATCTCAGAAGCCGGATCGCAGTCACAAATACAATTCGTGTTCACCTCGGGGATTGCGAACTCATATTGCTGCGAGATGGGATGATGATGTTCTAGCTGAATTAATGTCAACGTATGCAACCAACTCTCCTCTAACACCCTGAAAATAGAACTTGATAATTTAAAAAAAAAAATGGAATTCTTGAATTTATTAAATTTACGCCTTAAAATCTTTAATAGGCGCTATTAATTTTTTGGATCAATAGCTTAAAAAATTCACCACAACGCGAATATTCATTGCGATTTTTTACGATTTCATACATATAAAGGAACCTCGATAGCATTGAATCATCTCTGTTGCAACAATCGCACTTATTAGTCATTTCATTTAAGAAGCATAACAAAAAAAAACCTCCCGGAAGATTCACCATTCATATGCTTCGATAAAAATTTCTTTTCAAAAGCGCATCATCCGGCAACTTCATGTTCGGCATGAGCAATTGAGCGTTTGTTTTTGCGAAAGTCTATTTAGCGGTATATTTCTTACTTTGCGCCGGAAAATTGCTGAAGCTATCGCTATCTGAGCAATTTTTGACCATATGTAGACTATATGACTGCTCGCCTAAAATATATTTCAGCTTGATTCATCAAAATAATTTGTAGAAGCTACAGTGAATTAAAAACGCATGCATTCTACACTCTATCGGATTTTCACTTTATGATTCATCGGTTACAAAGAAAAACGAAATCGCAATGCAAGATTTGTAGAGGCGGTTGAATCAGTTGAAAAATGAGCACAATATTTTCAGGACAATATAACATGATAATATTTTTCCTGTTGGTTATATGTGAACTCAATTATGCACATATCGATGGAATATGAAAGTGCACACCTCGCTGGTCCTCTCTGCATGTGTTTACATGTGTATGTGTGTGTCCGTCTATTTGATGCACTCAATTTGCAAACTTTTAATGATAATGTAACAAAACTTTCAGCTATTAATTGCAGCTAATTCCAAGTTCATCGTTCGCTTTGAAACGTTGGTAGTTAAAGCAGTTGCTAAGGGTAAGATAGTCAAACAAGTGAAAGATACCTTTGAAAGCAGTTTTCGAAAATTTAGGTCGTCCAAAATGCCGACAAAATTTATATACACTCAGCACCATTACAGTTGCAAAAAGAAACCTTTCCAGAAGCTTTTTTCGTATGAAAGTCCAATCAATCAAATTATAGTTGTGCCATCAAACTTTTGGTTTCTACTAAACCGTTTACTCTGTTTGCAATTAAGAAGTTTGAAGAGCATAGTAGGAAGAACGCCCTATAAATCCCATAATGTATTAGGGATCACTTACGGTAAAGTTTATCAGATGGTTCCCTCCCCTTCCTCCATCTCCCCCCTTTTCAAAAAAAAAAAAAAACAGGATTTCGTTCGAGTCCTCTAAAACAATTGCACCCTTAGATTTCAGGAACTCTTCTAAATACAATGACGCATAACAGCAAGTCTCTGTTCGAAATTTTCCTGGCTTTTGAGTGCTCAATGAGAAATTAATTGCGCTTATATTGTGGGAAACTAATAACCCTCCCCACCATCCCCCCCCCCCCCCGCCTCCCACTATTCGCAAAGCCTAACAAAGAGCCAATCAAAACAAAACAGTTGATCAGCGCATATCACGTGCAAATGAAACCCCTTAAGGAAGACTCACTTATGGGGAGAATCGAAACTAGGCGTGTTGCATATCTATGTGAATGTCGCAATGATGAAAACGATTTCCCGTTTCGCAATCGTTACACACCATCCACGTAATCAAACACCGTTCATTCATTGATGTATTTGATTTGAGCAAAATTTCATTCACCGAATAAATCACTCATAAATAATTTTTGAATAAAACACTTTACAAATGTCATAATTTAACAATTATAGAATGTATTGTTTCTTCAAAGGTTGCAAAATAAAGTTATTTTCGATACGATTATGGAATAGCAGTATAATACAAAAAGGAGCAAAACTGTTGATTTTTTGATACTTTTTTTTCACGTAAAAATTCGGCTAAAACATACGGATTCATAAATTTTCGCTCACTTTATAGCCCCATTGAATAAAGAAAGATCGATCATTGAGGACTGAGAATATTTGGGTATATTTTAATAGGACATACTAATGGTATAGGGCGGTTCAACTCTATAAAAACAAGTTCTTTGAAATGTTTTGTCATGAAGGAGAGCCCAGTAATTTATTGAGGAAGGGGTCATGGGGGGGGGGAGGGGAGGAGGGAGAGAGCCGATAATTCAAATTATAAATTGTAACAAAACATAAATGCACTAGCACCAACCTACTCTTAAGAACATCGGCGAAAATAGATGCATTCTGCGTTGATCCATTGCTTAATCGGAAACATACGGTACTTTGAAGGCCAAGATGGATATTCATCAAAACAATACGCGCTGATTCATCTCCAGCCGCTGCAAATGAAAAATTCCTCATTTATTCATTTTCTATTCCACATTATGAAAGCAATCATATGTTAGAGAGTTGGCAAGAATTCTGCCATATTGTTTCAATTATTAAAAATATACAATAAAACTCATAAAGAATATTTGAAATATTTAGATGGCGCCATGAAACAACTAGCACTTCTTTGAAATAAACTTTTCTCGAATTAAGAGAACGATTAAATGCTCTTCATCTAATTTTTTGAAGTCAGGATTTTAAACTCCTGACGTGAAATTCAAAAAGCAGTTCTAAAGTTTAAAATATTCGTAATGCTTCGTTACATAAAATAAAAATGAAATTACCATGTGAAAGAATCGATTTGATAATTGAGATTTTCGTACAATGTGGTGGCGATATTGGTAGAAAAGGTTGAAAGACTTCAGAGGCACGAATAGATGACGGTATAGCTGAACACCATATAATCGACGCAAAAAGCACTAGGAAACCGATCAATAATTTCGTCAGACCCATTTGTATGTATAAGCCTGTAAAATATTGTCGAAAAAATATTCATTGAAATATTTCTATAAACGTATTAGACGAATGACAAATGAATCGTTAGTGGAATTTTTTTTGAAGAAGAAGAAGAATAAGAAGAATACTTGACGTTACAGTAATCGATTTCATATACACTCATAGAATCTTCATTAATTCCTTATTTCTTGTAATTTGTATGTTATTCATTGCATGCATCCACAATTATTTTCTCTTTTCAAGTTGCAATTTACGTCGTCGATATTAAATATTAAACAATCTATTTATGATTCCGGATATGGCGTTTCGCGCAGGACACAAGCCGATTTATGGGTCGGCTCAACTCCGCGGTTTCGTAACACTTTCGGGAACAGTTATTCAGGAACAGTTAATTGGCCAACGAAGGATTCAGGTGAGCTGAAATTAAGAATTAAATGGCATTGCTTCAGCCACATTGAAAAAGTGCCAGTATGTGGGGGATTAGGAGATGGTAGCTAAAAGCTTAGTGGCATCACTCCTGGAACGAGATGCGATGAAGAACCCCGCCCACTCAAGTTGGTGCCAGGTATTGACAGTCAGTATTATGAAACACTGCAACAAATTGCGGAAGGTAAAGTGCATGCAACGTTCATTAAAGGCGGTTGATCAAAAAGGAATCTAGCAATAAAATCGTCTCGAACCTCGTGAACTATTCAACACACGAAATTATTTATGACGCATCGCATTGTCAGAGTTGAATTAGTGGAAATGTATGGCGCATAGAATAGATCACTAAACTCATAGTAGGGCGACCCGATCTAGCCAGATCCGGTCTAAATGTGACCCAGTCTGGACCGGTTCAAAGTTTGCTCGTTGCCTAACTTCTCGTTAACAACAGCATTCCATCATGTGGCTTCACTAGGCCAATGTTGGTATGCTAGAGTCGGTCCAGTAGAGTAGACCAGATGAAGCAGGGAATAGAGTACGAGTACGATGAATGAAGGATGTGCAGCAACATCAGATCAACACTTTTTCTTCTTTCACCTCATAGCCCTCCCAGTGATCACGCTCCTTGAAGAATGAAATAAGTCATGTGCTTTACTACGAAATAAGTCCTTCTACGAGCAGGACGAATTGTCCTCAGCTGTTCGGTATAGTTGGAAACAAAAGTGGGAAAGCAGGTAAAGTGAGGTAGATGCAGAGATAGAGCTGTTAAAAGTTAGGATTAAATATAATAAGTTTGTCGCAAGGCGAACGCTGTTAAGAGTACCCATAGAGCGAATCGTTCGACGGTTCTAATTATGTCGCTAAAAAGTTATATGCTTGTACGTCTGCGTTCTGGATGAAGCTATTCATGCTATCGATGTCATATATGAATGCAGAATTCATGTTTACATGGATCCTTTTATCAAGCGTCGTTTCTACTACCACTGTGCTCATTCATTTCGAAACGCTTATAACGAACTGGCACAATATAGAATTTGCCGATCAATCAATCAATCAAAATCAATCAATCAATCGAAGTTAAAATGAATAAAACGTGAAAACGTTTGCCTCTGTGCATAGGAAATTCAACTACAAATACGTAATGATTCAATTTCATAAGTATTTGTCCTCGAGCACTTCATCATCTGAGCTATTCACTATGTCGCTTTTAATTTAAAATTTCTCTGAATTACTGAGCATTAATATGCAAAAATGCAATTTTTTGCATAATATAATCTACAAAATGTTATATATAATTCAGTGTTAAGCAAAATGCAATTAAAATATTATGCAGTAAACGAATCTATAAGAAACTTGAAACTGAAACTTGGAAACTTGTGGGTAACTTGTAGAGCGCCTCATTTTAGTGGATCTCATATTAGGATGTAATGATTTCCAATACGGTATATTCAATATGTACTTATGCATAAATACTGTAACGCAAAATGACATAGAAATTCAGCTACCTACTTTATCAATCTAATTAACAAAAATTTCCATTTAGGTATTTCCATCCATCAATCTATTCGTCGAATTATCCAATAATTATATTTAAAAAAAACAGAAAATAACATTTATTTGATAAAGAAAAGGACTTGAAAGAAATTGAAATTTCACTATGATCTATGACTACTTATATTAAATACATTAAATATAAATATAAATATAAATAAATAAATAAATAAATAAATAAATATATAAATAAATAAATAAATAAATAAATAAATAATATAAATAAATAAATAAATAAATAAATATATATATATATATATATATATATATATATATATATATATATATATATATATATATATATATATATATATATATATATATATATATATATATATATATATATATATATATATATATATATATATATATATATATATATATATATATATAAAGACAATATTAAAACATCATCTCTCCATAATTGTTGTATTATTATCGATGGAAATCAATAATTCGAAATTTTTTTATGAGAGTCACATCTCAAATTTGTGATTGAGCATTTAACCTAGCGAAACAAGAATAGGCAATGCGAGTCACTGAAAAAAAAATAAAGTGCTGCAATCGTTGTTGTCTCTTTCAAAAGGTATATTTTAATCAGATTATAATATGATGACATCATTAGAAATTGAGCGAATTTTTTTTTCGAAGAGGTTTCATCCTCTCAGATGCATAAAGAATAAAAATAGCATTACTTATTAGTAGGTGGAAAAGATAAAAAGAAGTGCATTTAGTGTGACAAAAAGTTAAGGCAAGTAAATAGGTTGTTGCTATATTCCAAAAGAAAATCTTCATTTTTTGCGCAGGAAAAAGGAAGTTTTTATTGAGATACAGAGATGGAGAGTTCGAAATCGTGCTTCATTCTCACTATAATATCACTGATTAGAGGATATTACTGATATGATAACTCGTGAATTTAGTAAATATCAACGCTAAGCGATCAATATTATATTCCTCTTTTGACAATCACAACAATTCAGAAATTTACTCTACGAATAATTCGTTAAATATCGTAGCAATAAGGGAACGCATATTTTCTTCATTCATTTCTCTCTTATTCAATAAAAAGCGTCCAATATATAAACAAATTGATAATTGAGACAATAAAGAGTTCAATATGAGGATGAATTCGAAAAAAAATGCAACACTGAGAGGCTCTTGATACGCTCTCAAAAATGGACGACACTTAGAAATCATTTAGAAAGGTATCGTCTGAAGAAGAAATAGCAAAAATTGTTTGATATGAGGTGTTCATGTAGATACGTGATTGTCACCGATACATACCTCCAAACAATCTTGTTTCTATCGCGCCCTTCTCGCTTTATTTGAAGAAAAAAAAAACGCAACGATTTTTTTTTTTTTTTGGTAATATGCGAACCACAATTAATCTTCAAATGATGAAAATTGCAATAATAATTAAAATAATTAAATGTGAAAATAAAAAGAAAACAATAAAATAATATCTGAGAAACAATATAAGCATTAGGAATGAAATATATGAAACGCTAGAGTATATTTCAAAGACTATTTGAAGTGGTATTTTATTTCTGTCGCAAATTCTGAATTTGTTCTTATTGAAGAAAAATTATAGAACGCTTCATTAATTCAATGTCTCGCTATGCTAATGAACAGTGTGAACATTATTATGTAGAATGTATACTTCTATAATTTCATTACTATTGGTTCCGTGGAGATCTTGAAATTAGCAATAATTCGAAAAGAGAAGCCAGAACAAATAAAACAACTTTAGTAATAAATTCACAATCCCATATTTAAAAAAAATACTAAATTTAAAACATGCTTTAACTAATTATAACTGAGCTCAACATGTTCTTATGCAATAATTTCCTAATCATAAATGCTTTTCAACTTTCACCTATTTTTCTTTTTAGAAGATAGAATTAAATAATACTAATTCACCTAATTCACTTAATTAAGTGTTTCGATACGGCGTTTCGTAAAAATGATTGCTCGCCGAATGCCCTCTGATCTCATCAAATACTCGACTTCTTCGAAATCGTTAACGTGGAATTTTCACGCAATTAACTTTCGTTAATTAGATTAAAAACGACTATCGCAACAATCGTTTGATATAACTAAATACGATTATATGAATATTTTCTTTCACTAAATACGATTACAACTAAATAGCATTTCTTCCATAAATACAAATATAACTCAGCGCTAAATTGATGCAAAAACAACGATATCTAATCGACTAATAAAAACCAGCAATAAAGTTTCGCACATTACAAATATGTTTATGCATATATAATAAATTTGGCTATAGAAACAATATATAAGGAAATGTATTTGATTGAGAAGATGAGCAGTTAATTTCATTTTTATCCTAGTAGTATGCAAAATAACCTTACAGCTTCTTAAACAACACCTCTTTTTTTAACATAGTAATTGAAATGTGTACGAATTTTTTTGAAAGTATGACGTGAATTGCTGAATTATTTATTACTCTTCTGTCTTAATCCATCATATATGCTCATCTTAGATGTGACTCTATTCTGAAAATTTCCCTTATAAATTTTTTTATATTTTACGGCCAAAATAAGTAATTTACTTGAAAGTATCAAAGCATAATTTCCTAGAGAATAGGTAATAAAATTTATCCTATTTAAATAATTTCATCTGAATTGCACTGAAAAAAAAGATGTTCAATGTCAATGTTGCGCAACATTTACTTTGCAATTGTACAATTTGTATTGATATTAGCGTAAAATCACTATTGAATCTCAAATAGAAATGAAAAAAAAATTCTCCACATTTTCGTCTTTGTAACATTATCATTCACGTTAATATGAGCATTTTCCACTAAACATCTTATGTAAATATTCCTAAATATCATGAAATTTCCTTTTTTTTTCTGGAATTTCTTCTCGTAGCAATAAACAAATAGAAGCGGCATTCAAATCGTTCTTCTACTCTAAAATAGCTATGTTTTGCAGATATATAAATGTATGTAAATATTTGCTATAGTGATACGTGTTCGGATATTCAATGAGGCACAAAACATTAATGAGATAGGATCGCAATGAATTTAGAATAAATGTTATAAAATATCGGCTAAAAACACATATAAAAAGAAATTTTTGCAACGTAAAATATTGCTCATAGTTATGAAATATTAAATATGCAAAAAATTTCATTAACAATTCATATGGTCAACGAAATGTCTCTTTTGTGACCATTTCCGGTCAATAAAGAAGTAGACTAAGTTCGTACGTTATACGTATTCACCATTAGTACTCTCCGATACAAATAAACAAAACGATTGACCCTCCATTATATACAATATTCCTTTTATTGTGCATTACGTTTTCATCGCAATCTTCCCGAGCAATAATAGTTGCATTATTTGCCTATATATTATGCAAACATATCCGATCGGAAATTGTTCCTTTTGAAGTTGACGAACTAGAAAACTTTGGATAAAGCATGCGATTGAAATATATGAAGAATATGTTAATTTCTGGCAAGAATATTATTCAGCTAAAGCTATTCAAGGTTATTTACTGTTTATACCCGTATAGAAGAAGTTGGATGTTATAAACTTAAAAGCATTTAAAGATGGATTATTTTTTTCCTCCAAGATTTTCTCAAACCACGATAACAATCCAAAACTTCACATTTCGCGAACGCGAGTGAAATCACTAGCGAAAAAATTCATTCGCAGCAGCTATAAGATGGAGAAGGAGCATGATGGTTGCCAAAAAGGATGTTGGTTCTTTTTCGAGGTGCGCTGGAGGCGTTGGGCGAAGCATTGGACGATAGAATTTATAGGATTCTAGGAAGAGTTGTTCCGCATTTGGAAAGAAATAATTCACATTCTAGGTTAAATCTAGGAAGAAGAGGAAAAAATAAGTGAAGTGATAAATAATTGTAAAAGCACAGCAAGAAATCTGAAAAAAGTTGAAAATATGGACATTGTTTTATAGTAGGTGGGTGGGTGGCAGGAAGAAGGGGAGGGGAGGTTTGGCAAGAGGATGAAAGCAGAGAGGAGAGCTAGTTGAAAGGCGAACGACATAAACTGTTTGGGGACTGGACAACTTAAGTGCGAACGAAAACTACAAAAGATTAACAACTAACATATGGTCACTTGCTTTTTCATTGTCCACTTCATAACGATTGTTCACGATCAATTGTTTCCTAGCATTAAAAAATAATTTAAAAGCACGATATTTACTAAGATACTCGAGTGCTAATCACATCGTTGTTTCGTAAGACTAAAGCGTTTTATCAAAAAAAAGAGGGGAAAAAAAGGTCGTTTGAGAACAAGCGCTAGACAAGACATCGTGACACTTGTCAAATTGTTCGACAATGTGCTGCACTTTCCTTTATATTTGTTAACAATTGAAACTAGACACTGTCTGCTTTCTATTAGATTGTATAATTCATATATTTTTGTGTGCGAACTACATAATGAATAATATACTTGGAGATTCATTTCTTCCTTATGTTCCTAAATCTGTCAACTAAAGAGGAGGGAAGAACACGTCCATATCATTACTTACCTTATCATATGCCTTGAGTGGGATTGAATATTCAAGTATTTGTTAGGCATTCTCAATTTCTCGCTCTTGAATTTTTTTATTTAATCATTCGATCTTAATCATTTATTTAGAAATGAGATCCGTTTTTTAAAACCATAATCTATTCTTCTTCTTATTCTTCTGCTTCTCCTTTAACTTTAAAAATTTTCTCGTCAAAACTTCTTTGGATTGAAGTGTAAAGTTAAAATCTCTTCGATTTGGAAATATTTGCAGCTTTTTGATCTCATATAAAAATCGGCGAATTATTTGCAAAATGTGCAGAAATATTTATCACACATTAGGTAATTAATCAAAGCGCAAAAACATCTGGAGAAGCGTGACAAATGAAACGATACATTATTCGGTTTTTGGGAATTTCGATCACCAAATCGACAAATTTTACGAACTATAAGTAAATTAGCTCAACAATGCAAAATAATCTCATTTCAACATATCTGATAGTTTCACCCTAATCTTTTGTAAAGTATTCATTCTTGAAGCACTTCAGTAAATTTCAATTTACAACGTCATATCTGCATAAATGTTTATGTGGTTTCTCATCCAATAGTTTCGACTCAGCAGACTTTAAAGTTGAACTATTAAATTCACTGATGAAACATGTATAATGAGCTATGAATTGCCGCTTTCTTTCATGCCAATATATCCATTTTCAAGAGATTTACATATATCTGAAGACGGAAAAAGAATTTTCATATGTAACACAGTGAGTTGATTTTCATTTCACGTTGCCCGTGAAGTAAAAAGGCGAATCGTTGCGAAAAAAAGTGTCTTTAAATGATCGCTTTAGTTAAAACATAAACTGTCAATTCGGATATCTTCGTATTTGCCGGGTAATTTATGAGGGCGACGTCCAAATGACCACAATGCAAAATCCCATATCGCGTATCGGCACGCTCCTATACCTGCTTTCTGATTTGGCTGATGCAAAGAAAGAAATTGAATTGATTGCAAAATGCATAGAGCTCATATAGGTTTTGGGCACATCTCACCGAATATTACTCCATTTGAATTCTACACTGCAACTTTGATTGATTTATTAGAGTACACTAAGGTGTGATTACGGTCGCCAAACTTCTTTTAACTTGCTTTAGCGATTTCCAACCTGAAGCTGCCCCATAAAAGCATATATAGATAGGTATGTATATCGCTGGCATGAGAGATCACCGTAATTACAAACTTGCCAACTGTAACTTTGAAAAATTTGCATGAAACTGCATAAATTCTCGTCAAGACGCTTTCGCGGAACCGGGAAACCAGTATGGTGAGACGTTGAAACAGCCATAATACGAATAATGTACGCAAGTTGAAATTTGAATATGGCAATGGATGACATTGAACCTGTCCGAGCAGAACGATTGTTGAGAAATGAACTTAAAGACGGCAAATGCCCGTAAATCGACTGCGCCACTTTTTCACACCTATTCTGATAAAATTATCTCTCAATTGTCATTAGCAATTAGAGAAAAGTTCCATTTAATTTATCATCAAATCACTCACTTACATATTAGATGCGTTAATGCTAAATATTTATTCAACGAAATTATGTCACTCGAATATATTCTATTCAATTATAAGATTTATATATACTCAAATAAATCACATAGTTCAAATATACTCAATTAAATTGATTATAAAACGCTCATAAAATAATTATTTTCAGTTTCATAGGCATTCGTTAATAATAAAACTTGGACAACATTATTGAATACTGAAGATTATCGAAAACCTATCAAATATAGAGATGGCGAAAGTTTTAACTTTTTCACAGTTCATTGTAAAAAAAAAATAGTGAGAATAGAAATTGCATAGAGTAATTTCAAAGAGATAAATTCTATCAAATTCTAATCGCTTATCGGATATTTGCGCTCCATAAGAGTGATATATTCAATTACTATCCACTCTCAGTTAAAAAAAATTTTTTTTCTAGTTGGAAAATAAAGCATAGAAAGTGCCAATTTAAATCGTCTAACAACATTCAACAACAAGAGCTGGAATATTCGATGTTTAATAAACGAAACCAATATTTGAGCACTTCGATTACTCTACTCTAAAAATGTTTAGTTTTGAAGTATTTATGTGAATTTGATTTCCTGTTGTGTTTCGATGCGTAAGCGCTTAGCAACACTTCACGCAATACTCATCAACAATTTCGCCCACTCTTTATGCTTACACTGAACGTCTATAATTTGATATTGGCGTATGGATGAAGAAATGAACTCCCTTATGAGCATATGGATAAATGCGCTTTGCTATCATGCTTTCAAATGATCATGTCATCTTTCTAATACGCAGATGAATGTCCTCAGATATAATTTGGCACTTCTAAATGGATACATTTTCAATTCGCTCTCGAGCAATCGAATGATCCGTCCAGCACTGTTTTCATGCGAACAACTGGCAAGCAAGTTTAAGCTGTCTAGAGATTATCTGCAGACGATCGGCCTCCCAACCGAAGAATTAATTATGCAGAAAATAATAATACTTGCAAACGTTCATGATGGACGCGCTATGTTCACCGAAGACCTCATAAGCTCATAAGACCAGCAGAATATTGGATTTCTGGACTCTTCGAGTCGCAGTTGCAGAGAGCGAAATTATATCTGTGTGTATGCATCTTGTGTTTTTGTCCGTCTTGTAGTTTCACTTTAGAAACCGCTTAAGTTATGATTGCGAGGACTATTGGGAACGATTCGCTTCATAAATCACTCCTTAACAAAAGTTCAGTCTCATTTGTCAACATGGAAAAAATTATTGACACGTAGTTATGCGAAGAAGTTTTTGCGTGGGGACAGCCATTTTCTACATCAATTAATTTCACCTGCAACAGGTAATACTGAAAAGCGATTCGTTGATATAAGTTAGCTGCAAATGGTCGATTCAATTTAAATATCAATGAAATGTTGTGCATATTCTATCGCATTTTGAAAGTTTACGAAACCAACGTGGGCTGAGCAGCAAAGGTGTATGCTGTATCAGCTCTTCTGGTTCATTTTTCCCTTCGAAAAGGTCGGAAAAAAATTTTTTTTCATGCGAAAAGAAAAGGTCTTTTCTAGTTACGCACTTAAATGAACAGTGCAAAAGAAATGGAGGATGTATACTGCTGAAAAAAAAAATAAATAAAATCGCCGCAAATAGCAATTTTTGGCGTCTGCATGCTCAAGGATTTGAATAATGAGGAGTGCCCCTTACTTGAGTATTTATATATTTCTAGTCACACCTCATCACCCAATCTCTTCTGATTACCACTTCATCTCTATTTTCATAAAGCTCTTACTCTTTAAAATCAGGTGTACAGAGAGGATACTTATTTTTAAAATTCACTCTATTATAAATCAGTAGATCATTATTTCAGAAGGAACATAGCGAAAGAGGGAGACATAAATAAGACCTCTATGATTTCCTTTTTCATTTTTAGATCGATTAGGCAAAAATATTTGATCAATCGATGAAATCAATAAAACTCAAATATGTCTCTCATTTGATTGCTCATTCTTCGTTATTGTTTAAATTCTACAACGAATGAATGAAGAAAAAAAGATAGAATCATAAGTGAAATGTCTTGATCAGCCCTCTTCGAATATTTATTTCTTAAGAAGGAATTTCTCAATTTTTTAAGCATCAGTTATAGTCACTAGGAAATTTGGCTTACAAAATAGCATTCGATTCTTTATAATGCTACCCCATTTTTTCCCTGTCGGGTAGTATTTTCCCTGAATTGTTACTTAATTTGATATACGGGCAATTTCTCATAAGCGTTAGACTCATTTTTCATTGACGTCACTGAATTTGGAGAATAAATAACTGTACCGCTTGCAACTCTCGAAAATTTCTGCATCTTCGCAACATGTTTAATGCGAAGTTTAGCTCGAATAAAAATTCGGGAAAAAAACGCGCATAATAAATAATAAGAGAAGAAAAATTCAAAATCAATAAAAAAAGTTAAACACAGAAATTAAACACAGAAATATCGTTTCATACTTAATTATATATTGTGAATTGATCGAAATTATTGTTATTTTTCAGTGGATCTTTTCTCTATAAGAGTTTTGCTAATGAGGAAAATGATACATTCGATGACTTACAAGCACTCTAACATTCTCATATGTAGAGTGCAATTTTTCACGGCTGAAAATGCTATAATTTGAGTAAATTATTACCATACGAATAAGGGATAAATGTGGGATATTGTTTGTCTACTACTTACGCAATAACCATTTATAAGTACATAAATCTCAAATAAAGTGGCACTCAGAAGTGGATAAAAAGTGCATCACAATATTGCATATTTAAGGGCAGATACAAGAATTTACAATCGAAACAATGTTTGTGAAGTTTTGATCACTAAAACGCCTCAATGTGCTTCAGTATCACTAATTTTTAGCTAAAACAGAGTTAGAATCACTAGCGGATAAAGAAGAATGTAAGTTCGCTTGGAAAATCCGGAATCCGGATTGAAAAATTCGATGATTCGTCGTATGGTCTCAGTGAGTTTGCCGTTTCCGTATAAATGTTTGCCACTAAAAGTATTAACGAATTAGAGAGCGCTCACTGATAGAGAATTTTAACATATGAAACGCCGAATTGGCGCAATAACGTGAAAACAATTGACAGCCACTTGGGCAACCGCTTCAGGCCACGCCCATCGAGACTGCATACGCCCGTACAATGATCCATTCCCATTCCCATTTTTCTATACTTTCCAAACACTACTTTAATTTCCATTATTTTGCTTAATTTCAGTTTTCAGGTTCTAGTTGTATTCGATTTTTCAAGTTCATCCAATTCCTGTCACGTGTGGTTGCTTATTGAAGAAGGATGAAATTATTCATTTATGAAGAAATTGAACTTAATAACCGGAAGTATTAACACATAGAAAAAAGCAATAATCAGCAAGAAATGACTGTAATCGTTGAACAAACAGATCTGAGCATTCATGATTTCAACAAAAACTACTAACATACCGAAGGGAGAAATTTTGTACTTGGACGGATTACAGTGTAAGTGATCATGTACGATGGGAATTGTAGAATGCAGAATACAGTTCAACAGGTAGCGCTGAACTGCAGGTAACAGGTAAGTAATAAGAAGAAGCAAGGTACAAACGGCTGTTGACGATTTTGCCTTTATTTTTTATGAATAAATTGCTTTGGTTAAAGAACCGCATAAAGAATTACATCTGTGGCTTGGCACGACGCTTTAGTGAGGATGGCGATACCGCTCGCCAGTATTTCTTTTTTACAATATCTTATATACTGATAATGAGTGATCGGCAGTAACTTTCATGCTGTCACATAATAATGCAAATATTGGCGTGCAATACGTCGAAACACCGACTAACCTCGGTGATTCCGTAGTGAATAATAGGTAATATCTTGCAAGCATCGGTATGATGGCGTCTTTGCGTAACGCAGAGAATTGCTCGGTGCATTTTATGATTTTGTGGTAAAACGAAGTAGATATACCGTCAAAGTTATGATTCCTTTCTTCTTTTTAAAAACCTCAATCATTAAAATTCTCCCAGCCAAAAAGTTAACAAGCTGATACCAAATTGTAAGCAAAAGAAAAAAGCGCTTATTTTTGGTCTCGCATCCTATTTGTAGTGAATAAAGAAACAAAATGAGGTGGAAAAAATGCTAGTTGAAGCAAGAGAGTTCAATGAGAGCCGTTGTGCTCCTTTTAATGCTTGCTAAATGGCATGTATTTTCTGATGCGAATACATGGTTTTATTGTGTTATTCAATTGAACACATTTGCAATATTGACATAGAATGTACTTATTCGACGACTTATTGTAACAGCTGCTTCATTATGACAAAATCGCTGTTCGATTACACATATTGCAGGTTGTGCCACCGTGATGATCATAGCTGCTAAGAAGAACTTTATTTACAACCAGATCAAGAACGCAAATAAATAAAGCTGCAAGACGCTGACATAACAAGGATATATGCCTAACTTGTGCAATTTCATTCTTCTTTATGTAGATAGGACCTGCGTTCCCCATCACTGCCACCATCGTGCCAATGGAAAAGCTTCTAGAAAGGTGCAAGAATGGAAGGAGATGGTATGAAGGGATGGAAGGCAAGCAAAGATGGGGAGAGCGAAGTGGTTGGTTGTCGTATTTTCCACGGGTAGTAAAAGGAGAAAACGCGACGTGGATTGTCAATTTTCTTCACCCCGTCACTCGTCGGGCACGTTTCTTGTAGCTTATTTGGGCATTCAGGGGAAAATAACTTCTGGTGAAACTCAGAAAAATTTTAAATCAGATGAAATCGAAATCCATCCTTTTGCATATGTAAATAAAGCTTCAAATTTATTCTTTTTATATTTTTTAAGCTAACATCAGCAATGTTTTCAATTCAAAGAGCGATGCGTATTGCAGAAAAAAAAAATGCATGAAACTACAAAAGGATTTTCTTTTGTGTGCTCTCAACTAGGCTTCTTAATGTGAATGTAGTGATTAACTTTTAACACCGATTTAAATTATGAATCTTTCATTCATTAAAAAAAATTAATTTAACTGTTTCATAATCGAAAACTATGAGAATAAAATGCGCGCAGGAAATAACTGCGATCATCATTTGCTCATCCTAAATTTCAATTTATCTTCTTATTACTTAACTTGTGAAATTTAATTCCTTCTTCTTTTTATAAACTGATCAATAGACCACATTGTCGATCATATGCTATGAATCTCGACCAGCAGAGATAATTTTGTGCCTAGGAAAAAACTGTGTTACAATAATTCAATTTTTTCGTTCAATTTTGCATTTCCCATATGCTTTAATTTCATTTCACCACAACGTCAACGCTTTGAATATTTTTCCCTATTTACCCTTGTTTTTACGTGGTTCATCTTGTTGAAACTCAACGGTGGTTCATTTATGCATTTCATTAAGGCTCATTTAAATGTGAATATTTCTTTGAAACTATCCACAAAATAAGATATAATAATAAATCCGTGAAACTTTATTCTTGAATATCAACACATAAATACCAATAATGAATGAGGAGAAAATTACAATCAGCGAGCGTAAAAAAAAGTTTGTTTGTGTTGAGTAATTTCGTCCGACGATGATAGGGTATAAGCGATGAATAGTTGAAGAGGTATTTCGAGTGGAAAGCGCCCCAAACCGCCATATGTACAACATAAAGTGACCAATTTTTACTAGTGCTTAAAACAAACAAATCGCAACAACACAATACAACAATGCTCGAATTGAGCATCATCGACTTTTGCTGCTATCAGCGGCGCTAATTTCGATAAGCCTTAAGAGATTGTCGAAAATTCGAGTGGTTTTCATAGCAATGATGTACGGTTTCATATTCATCCATTGTGATTCAAATTGGTGCAAATTTTTACAACACTTGTATAATTATTTATAGTAACCTTATGAAGTAATTCGTTCCATTGATAGATTTGCACTAGGCGATTGCCTTTATATGAAAGATATAAAAGTTTCAGCAAAATAAAATCCTTATTGAAAAAAAAATTTTTTCTTGGAAATCGATTGAGAGATACAAATATTGAGAAATATAGATATTGTTATGTAAATATATCGTAAATTTCTTCTATCTTTTATTTCAGAAATTCATTTCGATGATAGTAGAGAATGCGACGACGATAATGAACTAAAGCGTAGTAAAGCATAACATTAAAAATGATGATTTTTTTCAATCTTTCAATGGCCGTTTTAATTCGATTTTCTCTAGAAATTATTAAGTAGTGCAATGAGCATTATATGAGATCGCCTAGTTGCAGCTTTACATATGATGGCAATCAAAACAAGTTTTGAATATGATGCAAATTATGATTTCCACTTATTTCAGGCTTAATCAGCTTGATGATTTCTTCAGGAAAGATCCTCATTGATGAGAGCTGCAGTGATTTCGTGATTATCACGAAAATCTGCGAAATGATTTTGTCGACCTTGTTATTGAAATAATGAATTTCAACATCACTAAACAACTTGTATTAAACGAAAGAATCGATAAAAATATCATTTGAATAACTTACATGAGTTAAGTTATTGAAAAGTAATTAAAAGTTAAATTAAAAGGTAAAAACATCAACAAGTTAAATAATTCGCATGTTTTAAACTTTTATAATAATTGATGAAATTTTCCTCCACTACCTCGTTAAACTTATCAGCCAATTCTTTTCGTAACCGTTCTTCATTTATTGAATATTTCAATCTATAAACGAGATTGATAAGAAAGTATGGGGAATTGCACAATGAGAAGGAAGAAACTTCATATTCATCCACGATCGCCAACTGTCGCATTTCAACTTACTCTCCGATCTGTGTGATATATGACGTTCATTGCTGGAAGGAAAGTCGCAATTGCTAATTTATAGTATAGTGAATCGAGCAATGTGAAGGCGTATTGTCACGGTTCCAATCGGGATCGTCTTCGATAAAATCTATGCGCAACGAATCGCCCATTTTTCCACATTCAATACTCAAATGACTCCACCCTTAAACGTTTATGTCTTTTTTCTCTATATGCTGTATAATTTCTAGCAAAAAAATAACAGTTAAATCATATTTTTCTGTTAAGAGCGTGTGAAACATTCCTAATTAATACGGCAATATTTTTGCAATTGCTATGCGGAGAATGAAGGTGATTAGTCCGATAAGCGTTCTAATTATATAACCACTGTAATATGAATCAATGTCGCGCTAATTTGACAATAGCTGCACAAAAGTTATAAAAAACTAAATTAATTCATTGAGAGATTTTATGAAAGAGATTTCAGTCTTTAAGCAATTATGCTGCTGTGTTTGAAGTGTTAATCATTTGGTTGGATGTTTTTGTTCTGCAAAAAAAAAAAATCGTCCAACAAAACAAATTACTGATTCCATTAGGGTTTTACTCAATCCATACCGATCATTAAACCATATCAACATTATATAGCATCTTTTTATAATAATATCACTACAGCACATATGATAACTGTATTAGTCAACATATTCACTAGTCCATTATCATATCACTGAGCAATAATTACGCCGGTATATTCCGATAGTGCTGACTATAGCCAAAAATAGTAAAACGAAATCAACTGCACTCGCAATAAGACTGCATCGCAATATGTTAGCTTCACAACACCTCTTTAAAACATTTAAACAATCGAATAATTTCTGAAGTGAGTAAACTCGATCGAATTTTATGAAGTATGAGAGGTTTGCAAAGGTATGGTATTTTTATTTATTATTTCGAAAACTGAAAAGAATTCAAGGCTATAAATGATCACGCGGTACTTAATGACAACAGCGATGGCCGATAATTTACGATAATGTTGAGTAGTGAGGACATTGCGTTCGATACCTATTTCGATTCTTTAAAAAAATTCGTCAATTTCCACTTTTTTTTTTCGCGAATTCACACTAACATTTTTTCTTGTTCTTTTTTCTTAAGTGCAGTAATTATTCGCTCAAATGCCGTCGAACACTT
This sequence comes from Ascaris suum, assembly GCA_013433145.1. Lineage (NCBI taxonomy): Eukaryota > Metazoa > Nematoda > Chromadorea > Rhabditida > Ascarididae > Ascaris > Ascaris suum. Next base: position 616,644 of record CM024180.1, read on the forward strand.
TGAATGACTGTATTAATTACATGAAAAACTTCAGAAAGAAATTTACTGTCTGTGATATTGGCTCCTCTACACACCCTCGGGCAATGAACAAATTAGAAACATTCATTGAAAGTTTTTTTTGGGGCTTAAAGTATTTTCAGTACATGATCTTGACTGCTTCCGCTTCGCCATGATTCTATTGAAGAGATCGTCGTGTGAAAGTTGCGATCACATGAAACACTACAAAAGTGAACGATTTGCCGAACCGTCAACCGGGCAACCTCGAGACCTCAGATTGCCGAACAAAGGAAGAAACCCGATTTTCTTATGGCACCATTCTACCGTCGAAGCTTTGTAATTCTGCAAAAAAATTGAAGTAGGACCATTTTTTCGGCGTTATGTAGATAAATCGATCCCTCAGCGTGCATACAAGACAAAATATTTCTTCTTATACTTCTATTGAAAGATACAGCTTTCTATTCATGAATAGAGACGTATAAATGTGCTCTAAATTTATAATAAAGATATGAGAAAGTTCATATATAAACGTTATCGCTTAATAATTTTTTTGGCAGTGTTCCCATTTTGGAATACCGCCCCGTTTGGTACACTAGCATATGCACATCAAGGCAGTGAATATTTCATAACGTATGCAACATCCTGCATCACAGCTCAAGAAACAAAACCAAAGCAAAACAAATCCTCGCAAATCCCTCTCTATGAACTCGCAACATTTGAATCAAATTAATCGCCATTCTAATGATCCATCAATACCTCTCTACTTATTCTAGTCAGGAAACATATCACCACGGCTCATTTTCTGTAACACCATCTGGAACTTTTGGAGTCAGAGCTAGACATGTGTAACGCAAATGCTGCATGTCATATTCGATATCAACAAGTTTTTGCTATCGCATCCTAATAGACTTTTGTTTTGTCATGGATAAGCGCGCACAAGCAAGGGGGAATGGAATAAGATATATTGAGATGAAAATGGTGAGGGGAGGGAGAAGCGAAGGAGCAGAGAGGACGATATACTCCTCAGCTCGCAGAATCCACTCTACTGGCGGTCATATATTTGAAGATATGAATAAAATGCCAGGTGACCCTATCTGCTAATAAAACAGCTGACCGTTCAAACCGAACGGTATCAGACTTCCCATATTTTATGTTCGCAGATAGTGCGATTTGTCGCTTGCAAATGTCCAATTTGCATACAAGCATACATACAAAAACACACAACGCACATGCAGAAAAACAAACACATAAGTGAACATATAACACATACACACATGCTAACACAAGCAGACACGCACGCTAATATCTGTAACAGATGCGCAGGCATACATATGTACACACATACAGACATGTCATATGCAAGTACATATGTAGATCACGCACGCGGACATAAATGCAAGTAAAGTTGAAGGGAACATGCATAAAAGCACACGTGCACATACACAAAACTCATACTCGTGAGGATATGGTTGCAGGAAATTTTTTGATTTCGATGCAATAAGAATTAAATGTACATCATACGCTCGACATCTTGATCAGTGGCAAAAGGTTTGAAAAACTAACATATAATTCTCAGTTGAAAAGAAAAATGAGTATAGGTTTTAATAAGTCGGTTCAGCAGGTTCAGTGATTTTACTCCTATTGTATCTGTATGCGTGTTCCATTAAAACGACCTGCAACGAAAAATACCATTGTTGTCCGCTCGAAAGTGCTGATGCTTCGTCCAATTTTTGCACTTTTTTGTTGTTACAATTTTTTGTTGATGGTCGATGATTTGATATTTGTTCAACAGATCGCTTCAATTCTGGAAGCGCTCATATTTGGTTTTTGCGCTCTCTTTGCTCTCATTTTATTCCTTAATCAGATTTGTGCACTATCTGTGTGCGTAATGTACATTGAGGTAGACGACATAGACTTCAATGTCCCTTTCTTGAAGATATTACAACTTTCTCGATTCAAACCCCTTCCGAGTGATAAATGTGCTCGAGATCGGCTTCTATTCAGTGAAGAATTAAGTGGTGAAAAAGGGAGCGATGGAAGGAACGGGACGAGGAGCGGTTAAATTTCTTATGCTTATGCGATAAAAGTTTTCTGCTTCCATGGAAGTCGCTCCTGTTCAGACAGATATGGTGATTTCAGTACTAGTTTATAATTCAGCACATTATTATCTCACTTTGCTGCCAGCCGAGCAGTTTTAGCTCCAGCCATTGATAACTGGTGATTAGGTGAACGATGTCAAACTTCTACAGATATAATATAGTTTGAAATAATTCGTTATGACATCGCATTCTTCGTCCTTCACAAAACTCAATAACAACTGCGCCATTGTAAATTCGTGATCAATACACATAGCCGTTCAAAATTTTTTTTGCTCATTTTCCATTGATTCGTTCTTATACAATTGAAAATTTTACTGATAACAAGCAATTTAGTTCGTATAAATATAATATTTTTTTTCTTTTGCAAAATTCATCGTTTTTTTTTCCGTTAATATTTATATTGCTGTCGTTTCCTCATTTCTTTATAAATTTTCAACAAATATTCAATGAAAAATTATTAATTTTCACGAATTTTTTTGCTTGATAGCACCGTTATAAATAATATTATTCACTGTTTTCTAAGTTAAAAAAAGATGCATCATTTGTGCCTAATTACAACTCCATTCGTTAGCACTTAATTGTTATTTTTCAACTAGATGAACACTTAATAATCTTGTTGCTTCATAGTAATATTCTCGCCATTCAGCCGCTTTCTCATATTTATAAACGAAATATATAAACAAAGTAAGTGAATTCAATTCGATGGCCTTAATGACCAATTATGCAAATTCCAGATATCAGCAAGACGTATGGTTTAAGAAATACGTGAGCAAGTCTTGGATAAAATTTTTTTCCAAAATATAAAACAACGAAATTGTTCCGCAGTTGTTGCGATTTTTTTGTGGCGCAAAACAATAATAACTTCAATAGAGCGCTATAGTAGTAATAGTAGAAAATCAGAAAACTTGATAGGATTGTTTGCTAGGACTCGTTTGTATGCGTTTCTTATCGAAGCTTTACCTGTAAGTTATATTGAAGGTAAAGCTTCACTAAGAAACGATGGTTTTTCCTTCAAATTTTTTTTACTGTCTTTAACAGTTGAAGTGATACCTTTTTCGATATTGAGCCTGTTGTTCTCGTTGATCATTCTACGAAAAGTCGAAAAAAAAAATCCTTATGGGAATGAGTGAAGAATTATAGCTGATGGGTGGGAAATTGATTACTTCTCAACACTTTCACATCTCATTTAAAGGATTTTCAAGAGAAATTTAAAATTAATTGATAATATTTTCTTTCAACGTTCCACCTTTATAGCCATATTCACATGACAATCACCAGATGTTTGAAAATTTTTTGAAAGTGAAACGAAAAAGAATTGAACGCAATCACAAATTAAAATATGCTGATCTTTAAACGTTTGATAAATTTTGTTGTCTTCAAAGAATATGCTAATATGTTCTCAAGAACATTGATAGACACTTACTATTATGATTCGATGAAAATATTTTTTTAAAACTGAAACTAATTCTTGATGGGAAATTTTTTTCATTGTTTTTTTAGCTCCAATCCATTTCAACTGCATCAAAGCGATTGGCAATAAAAAGTTAGCCACACATTCTTTCCCATTTTTTTGGTTATCGGCCTAAAAAAAGTTGAAGAAAATTACCGCTTTCCACGTCTCACGAATCATAAATGCCATGACTCGAGTTTCGATTTCGATTGAAAGTTGCACAGCCACAATTCTCTCATAAATATTGACCATATTTAGAACAGTAATATTTTGTATCAACGATTTATCATCTCAAGGTGGAAGTTTCATAGAGTTAATGTTGGATGGAATATACATAGAAAAAACGATAGGATACGTTATTAAAAACTCTTGGCTCTATTCGTGATTCCTCTCTTGTTGAAATAAATGAAAAAAATTAGCGGCAAGAAATTAACAACTAGGCAACCACACAATCGCCCTGAGCGAATAGCCTAAAACTTTATTCCGAAATCCCTTTGGTTAAATCTCAAATATCACCGAATTTGTGCTATACCAGTATAATTGAGTCCTCTAATCTACTATCTATAGTTCCTACACGAAAGACTATTGTTATTCGATGGAAGACATTGGAAATTAATTTCGTACTAAATGAAAACATCATATACCGTAAACGCATATAAATAACGTAGTTGATTAGTGAAAGTGTTTACATGAGTGCGGTCATGCGGTCATGCCCTTTATTTGTCATCTACAAAGGCCAAATATGCTCAACATACATATTCCATTATTGAGTATCGTAATCGACAATAATCTGATGGTGAATATCGTTTGCATTTTGATTGGCATACGATCCATCCGTTGTTGGATTAGTCGCTCATCGAGACTAATTATAGATTCGTAAACAGTGATGCAAGACTTATTATTAGTATTAATAAATATTGATTGATTGAGAAATATAACGATTTCATTCTTCATTGAATTAGTTAAATCGAAATATAAGAGAAGAGAATATGCATAAAAATAACAAATTTTAAAATGATAGAAGGCGTTTTGCAAAATATTGAAAAAAATTTAAAAATAATTCGCAAAAAATTGAACACCTATTGTATTTTTTGAATGACAATCAAAATTGTAGAACTCTGATTTAATGTTGAAATCACACAAACACTTTAGCAATAAGCTATCGAACTTTAAGAGAAGATCATGGAGAACGATAACCTCGAAAGGGTGATCTCACTCAACCATATCGACTTTGCGTTTAATAGCCGATGAAGCTATGGGTCAATTAGTACCACACACTCCGAGAAGTAATTACTGAGCTGCTGCAACAAGGAGTGGCTCTATTTTGCATAAAAATATAAAATCTAATGCTAAGCAAATGAATAAATAAGAAAATAAACAAATGAATAAATAAATAAATAAATAGGTGGATAAATAAGTCTCCATTGCTTAGCAAGATTTCTTTCTCCGGTAAAAGCATGATGGCTATAGACAATGTTGTTTCATCGCGGAATGCGCGAAGAAGATTCCCAAGTGACTGCAAAAAAACTTGAACCAAAACTGATAGAAGTAAACATTTCCATATGTCAGAGAGTCTTCTAAGAATCTCTTATGATCATTCTATGGATTTATTTGCATGAAATTTATATTCTTTTAAAATACAAATAAAAGTCCAAAAGTCATACAACTATGAGTGTTGTTGCACTCGATCTTGCAATTTTACTGCATTATTGTTGTGTTATTCTAATAAGAGGCTGCTGAAAGTTCAGTTTTACGATTCTCTATCACGCACAGATCGCATTCAGCTTTCCCTAATAGCATAGCGACTTTTTGCGCTCTTCTTTTACGCATTCATTTTTTATTTTCAGTGGTCACCCATCGTTAATTAATGGTTCTTCAACAGGTTGCTTGTAATTTCGATATCAAAACAATAAAATTACAACAATCTTCTAGAATCCTTGACAAAGGACCACTGTTTTCATTTACTGGAATATTTCAAACCCAAGATTGAAAGCATCTTTGAATAATTCATCAGTCAAATCCATTTGCAACATTCACAACTCGTATAGTACTCTTTCAAAGAGCTTTTAATGCGACTACGATATGGCATGAGCACTTACACTGAAATCCAGTATTTTGCACACTAATTCCTTGTATTGTCGTTTAATTGCATAAATCGATATTATCTATGTTATCTTTCATAGCCATGTGCGACGTAGTGTTGATGATTTTGTGCTGCGCAGATCAAACGACTTTTCTCGAATTATCAGTTTTTTTTTTTGATTGCAGTGATAAAGCATTTAAATCAAACAAGCTTTTTCTTCGAGAAAGCATTAATGTATGCTAAATAGAACAGTTTGATGCTGCCAACTTAAGAGTTATGTTAAATGAAACAACGATTGCTCTCAACATATATACGCTTAGTGGAACGCATTCAGTGATCGCAAAAATTGGGTCATTTCGCTTATGACCTCCTTTATTGATAAATGTTCGTAAAGGTGAACTTGAAAATCGTGATAGTGGAATGAAGTGTGTCATAATATTGTACGAGTGTAGCTTTAATAACCGTAAAAGAGGTGTGACCGGCGGTTATCAAATCATAGCGGTCAACATATCGTTTCGAAACCACAATTACGAAAACATTCAATTCGCCGCACACGGTTTCGGTGCTATTTAATCGCACATAAATCACACCTCTAAATGTTGACCTGTTTATATATCTATCAAAACAATTTGTGGAAATCATCATTTCTTATATATTTCCATCGTAAATGTTAATCCTTAATAAATGCCTCGACAAATAAATAATTCTGTAACATTCGATACTCCACAGAAAATAATTGACAAATAATCTTTTCAAGCTTTTCAAAAAAAAAATTGGCTGGAAATATTATTGTGGTCGTTGAATGCTTATCAAATTTTTCGCGGAACATTTTTATGAAAAGAAAAAAATTTTTGAATATATTGCGTTAAGAAAAATGCAAAGATTAAAAATTTTGCATTCTTGAAATAATATTTTTTTTCCAACAATAGGAAACAAAACAAACCTAAGGAAATTAAAATCACATGAAACTTTGAATGGAATGAATCAAAAATATGTATATTTTCAGGTAATCAGCACCTATTTGTGCAATTTGCATCAATTTTTACTTGTTCTACGAGCGTAGATGATATAATTGCCAACAAAATATATAGCATTTTTCAATCGAATCTTTCGCATAGAAATATTTATAAAAATGTATGAGACAGTCTTGAGTATAGCATCTTACGGATCGTGCAAAAACCTCCGCGAAAAAAAAAAAGAAAAACAAAATTTGCGGTGAGCTTATGGTGAGCTCTTTATTTTCCTTGAAGAATAATCAACTTGCTCTAAGCGTTGTGTTGAATTCTAGCATCCAATGCGCTAGCTTATCGTCGTGTTGATATTTTCAAAGAATCAACGAAAAAAATCACAAATTTTTCGAAGTTTTTAGAGCGTATGTAAATAATAATAAATATGAGTGAATTATTGTATATGATCAAAGTTAATTGGTAGATTTTTTAGTGAAAAGTTGAGTGAGTGGTTTTAAAAAAAAGAGAGAATTAGAGGGTAGAGAAATGATAAGCTCAAATTTGAAATTCTCTCACAAATTACCGCAAAGCGTTTTTGTTCAAAGATTTCACTCGTTGAAGCGATGCAAAATTAATCGAAAAAGACAACATAGGTCGACATCGACGACGATAAATGGTGCAAGTGAAGTATAAAAACCGTAATGAATGATCAAAAAAGAGATGTCCACTATGCCATTAGCGCATCACCGTTCACCGCTATCAACATACGACGATTATTAACGAATTAATTTTTATCTGATCGGTTGGTCTTTTGAAGAATGCAGACTCAATGAAATATTCTGATTTTAAGGTCAGATAAGGCCGAATGCACAACTCACTTCGATCACCATCCTTTCACTCGTAGAGAGTTGATGAAATAATGTTTTTTTTTGTGATAGAAATTCGCTCATCTAGAATACTTTAAAATACGCAACGAAATTCGATGCGCTGAGAAAAGAAATTAATGTACTGAAGTACTTTTTAAGAGGGGTTTTCAAAGTGGAACGCTCGGTTTAAACTGGACGAATAAAATAAAGTATGCTGACACTGTTGAGAGCTAGAAGTTCTATTTGCAGCAACGCAAAGATTGAGATATGAGCGCTAACATCGATGAAAGTATAATGGAGGAAATAAAAAAAAATGGTTTCGATATGGGGATTTTTAATTTGACAGCCACTAGAAATGATAAGATTCGAAATAGATGTGGTGTGAGTCATCACTGAAAGATTTGAGAGATAATGAAGATGCGTTAATCATCTCGATTGTATGAAAAACGGCCATTGATTTATCGAATCATTCTTAGTCAAGCTCTTGCCATCTCAAAAACTTAACAAAAGAGTAACCAAACCAAGTATTCATCGTTGCATATTGGTTACTGCGTGGATCGGTTGTAAATGAATTCCGATTAACTCTTTCCTATCGAGTCACTACTCCCAGCACCCTCATCAGAACGAAGGGGGTAAAACAAGTTCCAGTCCTCTGTTAGAAGCGGAATAATCATGAATCCACTTGTCAACACCAAATGGCCAGAAGATGAGCCTAAGCCCTAAATTTCACTCACTCTCGCAACTTCTCCTTCACTGAATTGGAAACGATATGAAAAGACATTTATTCTCAATAAATACTTCGTTGATTAGAGTAAAGCAAAGCAATGAAAATTAAACTGAAATAAAATAAAGTAAAATAAATTAAATTAATAGCGAAACTACAGAAAACTTTAAAAACTGCATAGAGAAAATTTTCGTGGATAATAACACATATTGAAAAGTGAAAAATTAATTTTTATTTGCGGTTGAATATTGTGCAATTCAACGATGAACTTGATGAATGAGGAGAGTTTAAAGTGCGCGAAAGCATTGCGCAATTCTCTTATCTATCGTTGCGATCATTTTCTTAGCAGAAATGAGTGCATTTTAATTGTATTCATTGCCAAATGCATCAATTGTAATAATGCTGTAATATTTGCTATTGGATTTTTTTTTCTTCATTTGAAGTGAGTTTACTTCTTAACGCGAAATTTTTGCAATGAAATAAACACCGACATTCATTGGATGCTAGGGAACAACATGACGATGATAAGTCGACTTTACTTTAAATGCTTTTGATAAAAATCGATTAAGTTATTTGTGAAATGGCGTGGATCAAACATACATTAAAAGTGATTGTGGATTATAGAAACCATAATTATTCCTGCATTTAGGCGTCTCATTCAAGAGCTTGAGCCCTCTAGATGGAGGATTCAATAAGAAGCGATGCAGATCGCCTGACTTGTCGAACAAGTTCGACTTTAACTTCGAATCTATAAACCCGAACGAAGCGGTCAAAATTCCAATGTTTCCTTCAGCAATCGGAAAATTTCAATGGAATTTGCAATTTGCCGAGGAAAAATTGAGAAACTGCAGGCACTTTGCTTGCGGTTGCAAATTCAGGTGCAGAAATGATACAATAAAGCTTGTCATAGTTTTTGCGCCTGTTCCGATCCCATTCAGGTATCTTCGGAGCTTACTTCATATTGGCGGCACTATGGGGAAGGGGGGAATTAATGAGTTGCTCATTAATGGCTACTGCAAACGCATAAACAGGTAAATGAGTCTTCGATTTTTCAAATTCAATCTTTCAACTACCCGACTGTAGTAAGCGTATATAAGGAAACGGATATGTCTGTGGAATTTGTATGCGTGAAGGCCATTACGGAACGCACATATCCGTTGTTGAATTGATACACGTTCATTTACGCATCATTTCACTCATTTGTTGAGTGCACTATCGATATGATCGAATCTTCCGTTATCCACATTGACACCGCAACATGCCTTTTCTCTTTACATCTTAATAGTAGCAATTATATTCATCCTTTTAATTAAGTCTCCTATTTAAATTCCACCCCCATCCTTGCCATTTGCCTTTTATTTTCGAACTCCTTCCTTTTTAGACTGCAGAAAAGTTTTTTTTATTCAACGTTTTTCAACGGCATTTCTTTATCAAAGATGTCCAAATAATTCTTCAGTTTTCACAAATATGGACAATAAAACGTTGAAATCACTGAAGAATCTTGCATCATGAATGCCATTTAAGCAGGAAAATGTTTAAAGGGGTAAGACCATTTAAAGAGAGGATAAAACAGTGCTTATAATAGAACGGAAAACTTTTAGAGCAGAAAATTTTATGCAATCGTTACCATTTTTTATAATAGAACAAGCAGCGATTGCATAAAATTTCCTCAAAAGTAACATTCACTAACACTGTGAAATGCTTTTATTCAGCAAACTGATTGATAGTTTAATCATTCGTAAAATGCAATACCAATTTTCGTGCTTTAGACAATTGAAGTACGAGTTGTTTTGAATTCCTCGAGATAAAATATATTTCCCGAGTGAGAAAACTCTATAAAACAATTAAAATTTGAAATCTTTAATATCATTGATTTCATTTTCTCTCGAAAAAAATATTAACAAATTTTTGAAAGGAAAGCGGTCGTAGAGGGGATCAGAGGAAGGGAGAAATGGAACACATATGAGTCAAACAAATTTATTGAATGGATATGGCATTAGAGTAATGACCGAAAACATGAACATATTTTTGGTGATCTTTTCTACCTGGCTACATGACTCACTTCTAGCAGTATTCGATAGTTAACGCAAAAAACCTCCTCCATTTTAAAACTACACAAAAATAAGCGTGCCAAATCCAGTGATTTAGAGAAATGCTTTAAAAGCTTCACGAATCCATTGGATCATCATCATTTGCGAATGATATCTGAGCTTAATGAACAAACTGAAATGATATCTAGCAATCTTCATTGACGTTGAGGCAAAGTCATTTTGTTCCAATAAGTGGTGTCTAGCACATAGATCGCAGCAAAGATATCGATTTAGTGAGTAAATAAGTAAATATTCATTCCACTATTTATTAAGCATTTAAATAAGAAAATGTTGTTCAGCTTTCGATTTTTCTTTTTTTTGCAAGGGCTAGGAAGATTGCGGGACCTTTAGTACGCATGATTTCACATAGCGATAAATTACGCATCAATTACTTGAATAACGATGACACATGGAACAAATGCTTATTGGAATCTGCCGATCTTCTTATTGTCTTGCCGGAGGGGTCCATTTTAATGATGGGAACCCGTTCGTTGATAGTGTATCCTTCAGTATTTTGCATTCTATCGCTCAGGTCATCCATATGCAAAATCGACAAGAGTAGCCAGACTCATGTCTTCATCGGTCACTTTTAGTGCTGAAAACCAACTATGACGTACAATTTTGAAGTTATTCCTAAGCGAATGGACTGTTGCGAATGACAATTTTTTCTTCCAAAAAATCACGCTTTTTTTGCTTCAAAAAATTCAACATTTTCAAGCTTTTGATCGAGGAGGCTTTTGGTAATCGAGTAAATTAGCTTACCTAAGCAAGAAATGAAATTCAATACTTCAATGAAGATAATCGTCGAGTTAACAAAATTCTTAGAGCAAAAGACATGTAAAGACGATATAAAATTTAAGGACGTTAATTTCTTCCAAACTTTTTTTGCACAACTGCTTGGAGATGAACGGAATGAATGAGCAAGCATTTGTGCAAGCGGTTGGTCTAGGCTAAATAAACGTGCTACTGAATAAGGATGCATTGCTTCTTTTCGGAAATTAAGGTAACCGGTCGATCTAGTAAGCGGATTTTGAAGAACCTGATAATGCGCTAGCCTTTTAGTGTGTTTCAAGCTTTTCTATTTATTTGTCCATTTTAAATTCCTGCAATAGGCGATGAATGAAGATCGACGAAGATAAAATCTCCGCAATAGTTTGCAAAAATAAACGCAATCAATCGGTTATTTTAGGAGAATTGATTACCGTAAGAGAACGAATTGGAAGGAGGAAAATAATAGGTGGGAAAGCGCATCTACTGCGGTGGCACAGTACGCGCTTTCTTTCGGCTAATTAATACAGGAACGTGTGCGTAACAACACAACATCGCCCTTCTAAAAAATTTACGGAGTGTAAGAAAACGGGGAAAAAAGAAAGCAACCTCTCAATGCCACGTGCACAATTGCCCACCGTTTACCCATGTGGGTAAATAAAGATAAAAATACCCAATTAACTAATATATTGGATATCCGTTATTTTCACTAACTTTTCCTCTCATTTTCTTTTCCCCTTTCGAAGATAGCTTGCGGTATAGTAATAAAAGGTTGTAATGAATATTTTATTGCAAGTGGAACAAGCTCAAAATATTACAAAGCAAAACATTGTCAAAAAATCAAACTGAAGTAATTTAGCAATTTCGCATGTTTTACATTTAAAATAGTAAAGAATACAAACTTTATAATTGCACGAGCAAAATTCACTTGAAAAAATAACCTTCTTTTTCAACACAATCAATAAGTAAATAACAAAAACATAGCATAATAAAAAGTGCACTTATTGCAAGCTCTATATGAGGCACTCCGTTCATTTCTGATCAGTATAACTATGCAATAAAAGGGTATCCTGAAATGCCACTGGTAGAAATAAGTTCCACACGACCATCCTAGCAAAGCAATTTCGTTGGGCTGAAAACTCCGGCGGAACAAAAAGAAATTAAGAAAAGACTAAAGTGGATGTGTCTGGCAATAGTCTTATACTTAGAGTTTTTTTAAAGCTTTTCTGGTTTTTTTAAACCTGCCATATGTAAGCAAATTACATATGCAATGAGAAAGTCCATATATCACTGATGGACTTTTGAGCTGTACCATCGATAAAACTTCCACATGCAGATGCTGTCATTCGCTAACATGCCTATTGATAGATGACTGCAGTTGAACGGCTCATACGTTCTGTTTCTTTGCCCTCTTTTTATTGTATGTGTGATTTTGGGTACTAGCTTTTTAGAAAATACGCCAAAAACTGCCATCTTTTCGATAGTCCAGCATATTGCAACGCTTACCGATAGTATTAGACGACCATATCAAAAGTTTTACATCGATATTTTCACTACAACAAGTAATTTGCATATTAGTTGCATTATTTTTCTCTATTTCCGCTTGCTAAGCGCTTAGGTGACTCCATTCTATGAACATGTAAATGAATGCTATAAAAAAAGGCCAACAGTATCTCATAGCTCATGCAATATAGGCGTTGCTGAAAAAAAAACCCTCATATGAATATTTCGTTGAGCTCATCGATCAAGCGAAATGCATGACGCATTAATAGGTCAATAAGATGATCAATCAATTGTGAAGAGCGATATTCGATGATTGAGTTTAACTGCACCCAAATTCCTCAACATCGAAATAACTTCACGCAAATTATTCGCCTCGGAAAGACATTCAAAACAATTCAAAACAAATTTAAAATGTCATTCAGTCTAGAGCCCAATTAATTTATGCTGCAATTCGCATAATGAACTCAATACCTATAACGAATTGAAAGGATTAAAATCTAAATAGCAAAGTGCTAACGTTCATTGTCGATATACGACTGACATATGCACCGTAAAGGAAAAAATGCCGAAAGCGTATATCAGCGGCCATATGAATGCCTCAGTAGTATTCATTGAGCATTTTCGTGCACAATTGAAGGCTTCGAGAAGAGTGATCAACTGTTATGTCATTCAGCAGAAATCAGCAAAAGTCTCTTGCAGTTCGATCGTTTGAAATTCGACACAGCGTATTGAAGAAACAATTCAAAACGCAACAGGAAACATAAGGATTATTTTGAATGGAAAACACAATATTTGATGAAAAAACAATCTAAATGATTGCACAAAAGTTTTTTCTCTCATCTTGGAGTAAAACAATGAATGCTATCTAGAGAATTTATATAAAAGTCGAAACGATAGTTGCCTCAAAATCTATTTACACGTAGTAATTAGTGCAGTTAATATGGATAACAAATGATAGATTTCTGCAAAAAAATTGCCAAATTCGACATCGGATAAGGTGAAGAATCATGATTTTTCTATCCGAAGGATTTCGACACCAGTATAGAGTAAGTAAAACAAACCACTTAACAGAGAGAGAGAGAACCTGCTAAAGTAATGACGAAATTGAAGCACAATAGAGTTGCGTATACCTCTAACGATCTACTCACATAACCGAGACGTACTGCAGTTCTCTTATTTGTGAGGGAGAAAAACTGACGCAGTACAGAAGAAGTTGAAACAACGAATCGAAGAGATGGCTCTATGACGTTGTGGTGACGTTTGTTGCCGACGCCATTCTACTTTCCATGTTTTATTATGAAATGCAACGTGACCCAAGTGCCTATCGTCGATTTTTAAACAACGATTCCTAGGAAAAAAACCTTCGCACCTCCAAGTTTCCACAGGTGATAACATGCACCATTCTTCCAAAAAAAAAACTAAGCGGTTCTTTTTTTTTTAATAAAAAGGCATTTATTTCGAATTTCTTTCTATCTTTGTGCTATTCTACGAAAAAATTTACATTACATCTCCGGCATGACGGTACATGAAAAGGTTCATGTGATATGGAAATGCATATCCACGTGGAAGAAAAGTAAATCGTATCGAAGGAGCAGAGTGAATAAGTATTTTCAACGCGTATAAATTGCAAATACAATCTATTGACTTAAATCCTCCACTGATCAGACAAATTTCCATATCCCATCAGTTCTTAATATTCTGCAATTGATATTAACTCTCATCATCGACTCTTCCCTTCACTCTTTAAATCAATGTGAAATGCTAGAAAAATGATGGAATCGATGCGGGAGAAATGGACAAACATAAGTCCAAAATACGGCAGTATTTGATAAACCTGATAAAGAACATTATTTTACAGCACACTGGCGTTACATGAAAAAAAAAAGGCATAATGCAGTATTCACTGCAGAAGAGAAAAATCATCAGAGTGACTCCAGGAGTTAAACATGCAGCGTAGCAGTTTTTTGGTGAAAATTTTCGAGGATAACATTCTACAGATATCAACTTTAGGTGATCAGTTAATATGTCATGCGCTAAAAATACCACACTTCGAAGTTTTCCATGTTTTTATCCGAAATTTTCAAGGGTCTACGGTTAACTACTATATTCCACGTTTTCCAGTCGTAACTTTCTACAATACATCGAAAGCCTAATTGAAACTGGACAATTCTGTGAAAATATGGTTCTGCTGGAGTGAGGATAACCGGAATATAGAGAAACGGCTTGTGATTGCGCATGTGTGACTTGTGATTCTGAACCTGATATTTCCCACCATCACACGGTCTGTTAAATGCTAAAATATTTTCTAAATATTATCTATACTTGTGGGTTTATGATTGATTCTAACAGTCAACAATTGCAACATGAATACAATAGCAAAATAGACACAAAACATTTGAGAGAATTCAGTGAAACGTTTATTAAAATCTTTGCTGTCGGAATGAAATCCTGAGAAATACAACGCTTGTTCTCCTCGAATTTTTGAACACTGTGATACGGTATAGATTGGCACCTGAAACATTTCTTCCGTGATCCTTACTGTTGAAGGGAGTACTTCTTGACGTACTGTAGTTAGTTCTGGATAAGACAGTAATTGTGAGAAGTTGGCGAATGGATTTTAACCTAGCCTCATGCGACCATATGCCATCACATAGCATCATTTCGAGCATAATTTTGGGATCATTAGCCTACAATGAACAACTAAAAAAAGAGTTTCAATTCTGGCAGGTTACAATGTTTTCGGGATGGAAATAGGCTTTTCATTTGATTATTTTCATTCTCTCTCCCGCTAACATACGTCCACCTTCTAAAAGCCCTGAAATCCTAAGTAAAAATCTGCCTTACATGCAGAACATATTTTCATAGTGGAAATAAAAATACACACTAAAAATTTTTCCTTCCAATAAACTATTGATTTCTTTCTCAGAATAAAGAGAAGAATTTCCCGTAAACTTGATCCGAATACGCTATAAAATAAGGATATCAAACTGTGCCTACGGTTAAGGACAATTTGAAGCATTAAGTTCGTTATTTCAGCGATCAATCCTAATGGTTGCCGAACGACATTTTTAAAAAAATCAAATTTCCTTTGGTGGAAAGCAGCTGTGAGGAACGACTCCTCTTTTAGATGTCATTTCAACAGAAACATTTCCCCGACGCAACCTTATGCAAATCTTGCTGCTGCTATATTCTCCTTCTACACAACTTATCTACAAATAAAGTGACAACTTATAAAGCATATATAAATAATACCACAGGGGCAATATTCTCGTATAGACTCACAACGAGAATATGGTTAATGTCTTTCCTCCAAATCGAATATAATACATTAGCGATCACATTGCAAATATCCTCGAATCCCTCCTTATTCATGCTCAAGGAAAGAAATTAAATGCATCATTCTACAATCTAATAAAATATTATCCAGAATCGTTCAATATTTTAGGGAATTTGCAAAAAATATAGCTTAAAAATTCGCCTTAATTTGCATAAAAGATATCGAATGCCAAAGAACGTAATTTTTCTCGCTTCAGACGCTTTTCTTTATCTCAAAAAAAAAGAAAAATCGTTGCATTTCGATGTCATAGAAAATAGACGATCACCTCTTTTATCTTTGTTGCAAGGATCTTTTTCCTCTCGCAGCCGATGATCACTTCTGATGCGTTCTTTTGATGCCGATCGAAGAGTATTTCTTCAATCTTAAATAATTTTTTTAAAAGCAAAATAATATAACGACATGTCGAAACAATCAGCGGTTTGCAGTGGTATATCAAGAAAGTAAAAAGGAGGAGGGGCGAATGGCGGGGGCAAGGGGAACTGGGGGGAAGGAGGCAGAACCTCCTGTTTTTGTTCAGCATGTAGGAAACAACTCAAGTTTTAGCACCCTCTCCTTCTTTTTCATTGCGAAAATGTGCAAAATAATTTTCCAATAGTTTTTTTTTTGAGTTCTTTCTGAGTTTATCTCCCACTACCAACAATCTTTAAATGTCCTCTTTAATGCGATTGTCTCACTGAGCATACTCCTCTCCACTTTTTAATTCAGTATTTATCAAACTCTGAATTCATTCTGCTAATCCTACACGATTTTTTGCATGAAAAGATTCGCTATAAAATGCAACAATATTACAAAAAAAATGTAAAACTATAAACAATTTAAATTAACAGTAATAAAAACAAGTCTAATCGTTGACACTGTTTGATTATATAAATAAGTGACGTCTCCTTAATAAAAATACCTTATCAGTGAGTGGTGATCTATGCAAAAATTCATATTCAGCCAACATTTGTGCCATCGAGCTTGTTGGGTTGATTGTGCGCATGCGATTAGCTGCCGATGACAGATCATCCGAATGCACCAGAAGACCCGAACTAAGGCAGCAACAACTCATCAATGATACTGAAAAAAAATCATTTGAATTCTATTCACTCAGCTAATTAGCACTTGCTTGCGACTTGTTCGTTGAAACGTTCATCATACGCTTGGAGAATAAGCGTATATTGAATTATTAGGAATCTTCCAACTCTTAGTCCACCATTTTCGATTGCATTGTCTAAAACGCCTTTGATGCGCCAAAGTAATCTATAAACATTAAAGATGGGAAGGAAATTGCATAAGCTTTAAGCCGATTCGTTTTTCATTTTATAGCCACAGAGCTAAAAATGAACAAACAAATCTTTTATAGAAAATTTGTGAATGGCCAACGTGATTAAATGTGAAGGCATTATTTTGCATACTGATTATTTGCTGATAATTTCTGTTTATTGAGATAGAGAAATGCGAAAACGCATATCATATCAGTTCTCTGTGCGCGCTTTTCCGGTTGTTTTTTTTTTTCAATTTGCATTGTACTGAGTGAGGAAATACGATGCTCAACCCAGTTTAATTTGCTTTTACTTTGGTATATGATGTCGAATAAACTTATTACCTAAATCATTAAAAAGCATTTGTATGTTACAAAAGTATGATCTGCATTCATAGATTCCTTTCAAATATCAATATTATCAATTGCTATGTGAGGTTGCTTCATTTGCATTATTTGAATAAAATTTTGTCTTTCTGAGTTCAAATAGGAGTTGAAAGAACAACCAAAAAAAAACTTGATTACGAAAGTTTGAGTTGCTACCATTACTCGATCACGACTCTCGACTCTATCAAAATCATTAACATCCGCTCACCAGCCATCAGTGCCGCGATAGTTCGCGAGGAAAATACGAACGCAAAGATCCAGGATATATATCGCCATAAAATATTGTAGATTATAATCGCTGTAAGAAATATCAATACGGACCGCCAATAATCCGCATCACTGGGAGGCAAATTTGTGAGTAGATAGGCCGGAACAGTATACAATGTATAAGAAATGAGTGCGAATGGCAAATCGAATACGATCTGAAATTATAAAATATTCTTTAAATGTAAGTGGATAGCAACTTCCATCTTTCCTCCGGAAAATACTGTCAAGGTAAGCAATTCGACCGCAATTTCAATGCAATCCGACCAATCAATGCTACTATTTAGCGAGCGTGTTGTTTCAAACGAAAAAAAAAATCTGCACGAATTGTCTTATAATAAAGGCGAATGAAAACTTTTTTAACTCGCAGCAATAAAAGATTCATTATGATGTCTTAATTATTCGGTAAATTCCCATATAATAGTATTATGATTGTAGTATCTCCCATTGAGCACTTATAAACAATTTTCTAGTTCCATCGTCTTTCATAAATTTTCAAATCAATACATTTTAGAATGGTTTCTACGCTGAGGGGGATGGGTTGATAATGTCCACAAAAATCCGTAAAAGATGCATATATAAAGGAAAAATGGGAGCTAATCTTATCATACTCGACATAAATAGATATACAGGTGGAAGAGACCCATGAGAAGATGTGAGAAAGTTATGCCATCTACATGTCCACAAGCTATATATTTTCAAAGCAACGGTGACAAGAGTTTATAACTGGTGACACAGTTAATAACTCACTTCGTTATGTTTCGGTCTATAATTAAAGTGCGCGCCGATAGGCTGTCTTCATCAGCGAACAATTTCTTGACTTCTCTCTTGCAGGTCTCTTCATCGGAATCTTTTTTGGCCAAGATGCTCACGAAAGCCCATCCTGGCAAATTTCTTCTAGTTTTTTGCCACTTTTCCCATTCCTTTTTTCCTCAACAAATCGCTATTTGATGACGACATCCCGATAGAAAATTATCGCCCATAACAACACTTGCTTTCGACTGCAACCTGACCTTTTTGCTCATTAACTTCCTGCTGCCATCGAGCCTCCCAACAACTGTCCTAACGAATCGCTTCCCAGTGGAAACACTCCTCTATTACAATTGCCTCTCCACAACATAATATTTTGAAATACATAAGAGCAATAATATCAAAACAAATAAACGCTCACCTTTACCAGGAGATAGCATGTTGGATCGTAATACCGGTTTAGAAGATCATTATGCAGGAAGCGGCGATCCTTATAGACTAAAAGTATCGTTGTTCACAAGAAAGCACAATATTGCAGCTCAAGCATAATTTAAAATTTTAAGAAGCTTCTCATAGAGGACTCTTATATCATCCCTAAACTTCCCCTTGCTCAACTTCAAGTATATTAATGGCTTACCGCCGTCAATATTAATCAATATATTTGGTAGCAAGACAATTGTGAGAATTGAGAAGATGAAGCCAAAACGATCGTTGATACTCGCTCTTCGATCAGCAGGAATCTCGAAGAAGATAGTTCCCAAGAGGATCGATATAAACAATGTGAGAATTACTTCTCTCAAATAATTCCAAGGCCCATTGATGAAGATCCGAAAGAATCTCCTGAAAATAGCGTTTATGTCATATAGCGCAACGAACATCAATCCTTAGAGCTCAAATCAAAGAGGCATTTTCAGATCCGTAGTGAAGAGGGAGAGTTGAAGAGAGAATTGGTGGAAGAATAGCTGGAGGAGAGGTCTTAAAAGAATCGAAATGAAGCTAATACAATATGAAAAACCTCTTCACTTCCCGGTTTAGCGTTAAAATGGCAATTGTACAAATATGGCAAAAGAAGTGAAGTGACGCGAATGTCTATTTTCTAACGTCTTCGTTTTAGCTTATCATATCATCGTTGAATAGGGATATGTAATATGAGCGAAATTTGCTTCGGCTACAATATTATGTCTAACAAATCAAATATCAATGTTGCTTCACCTACTCATATTATAAATTATATTTCAATTTAAACTAATAGCTGAATGAAAAAATTAAAAACACTTTTCAACATACTACTATCCTGAATTATTCTTCGGAAAATCAGAGTACTTCGGAGGAAAATTTGCTTCTTATATAATCTAACAAAATATACTCGAAAAAAAATTGAAAAAAGAGAATTCAAATCTCAATTCAATTAAATCAATTGTTTGCGTTCCAATACATAATCAGTTTATAATGATAAATGAGTACCACATAAATCAAAGAAAGCTGTAAAATTGTAGATATCCTCTTAATATTTTATTAGGGAAAGAAGAGTGAATAATTCGCCAAATTCCACTCATATTCTAGATTGAAATCTCCAATTATCGAATTTTACTAGCTGGGTACCTAAAAGCCCATTTTTCATTAGCACCGACAAGAAATAAAAATATGGGCGGAAGTTTCAACGAGGCAATCGTTCCTCTCTCAAGCATTCACCCAAAACAAATTTTTTCCCTTATTTTTTGCTGCAATCGGTAGCAATGTTTTCCGAGACCTGACATTGCCATGACATTGGCCCTATTATGTCCTCATACGGATGCCACTGATAATCTGAATATTCATTTCAAAAAAATAAAGTATGCTTAAAGCATTGAGTTGATTGAAGGGCCAAATACTCTGGCTTGCTTGGCGTTTGCATCTTTTCACCGATCACTTCATTGCAGATAATTCAACTACTGGGTTGCTCAGGTTGAGTCCCACCTCTCAGCAAACAGTGATTTTATTGCCGTCAGAAGAATATATAAACTCGGAGAAGGATTTCTCACTGATTACAGTCTATTAGTGATCATTAAATTTTGAGCTGCTAAATGTGATGTCAATCGTGTTTCACAGGTAGAATATTTGTCAGTAAATGGCTTACAAGTAGATGAGAAGTGCTGAAGTGAAGCAATTGCTATGGCGCAGTTTTGGTGAGATTGGCTCCAGCATAGTAAGTTGCTCTCTTGCGTAAGCCTTGCGTCTCCATATATCGCTTAAGTGTTTGATACGTTCCATTGACTCGACAGAAGCTTCCGGAGTTAGATGATCATGCGTGACGAGATCAACTACAAATTTAGGAAGAAACGTTGGCTACGCTATCAGAACCATAAGGATAGTATCAGAGTGGGAGTCCAATTACAACGTCAATTATGCTAGACAAACTTCCACCACATACGTAACATGGAGGTGAGCACTAAACGCTGAAAAGCAACCTGTTACAGGTGAAAAAAAAAACGTCGAAAAAATTCAGAACAATTTGATGAAAAATTTCAAATCGCACAAAATATTTTCCAAAGGCGAATTTCATCGTATAGTTAGGGATATATGGTTGGCTCATTAAGAAATATCCATCAAATCTTTCGTTTCGTCGATCACCAACTCACAGTGATATCGAACAACCATAAAAGTTTGTTAGAAAATAATCCACTTGATTATTCCATTCTTTCTAATATCGATTCCTAAATCAAAGAAATTATAAATGGACAGATAAGTCAAAAACTAAAAGAAAACGTTACCATAATAATCGCATGGATTCTTGAACATTGGACATGGGAAATTAACCGATTCGAAATAGTCGATCATTTGGCTTGAACGTCCAAAGTATATTATTTGACCTGATGCCAGAAGAACAGCTGTAAAAAAAAAATTTTTTTTTTTGAAATCTTCCAGTATGGCATTTATTAAGATGTTTTTTTCCAAGAAAAAATAATCGAGTAAAACAAAAATTCATCTACACATAGATATTGTGGTACTAGAGCGATATTCTAGGTTGACATGTGTGATGTAGAAAATATAAACGCTGCAAATTAATGGAAACATTCGATTTGTAGGTTATGAATTAATGCCCCCTTAAAGAATCTTCCATAATCGAGACGACAATGACACTCGGAGTTTATTATCCTCGTTCGGAGACTTCATTACACAATAATAACTTTATTAATGATCCATATCAATTTCACATATATATCACTTATATGATAAATTCCTAGATATGCATAATGAACGAAAAGCCGATAATAATACAAGAGATTAGTGAAGAATAATATTAGTAATAGGGTTTTTCTTGTTTCATATTGCGATTGAGTCATTTCGTTACTTACGGCCATGTTGCTCTTATGGCTCGAATATCTCTTCGTTTCGGTTATAGTTTTGTGAATGTTTTTCTCTTTACTGCTTACTCGTGCTCATACACTTTTTATAAGTCTCTATATTGAGACGTTGAAATGAGGCAAAAATAAAATCACGATGAAACTTTCGTTCGGTCTCGTTGTAAATTTTGGCATCTAATATTTTAGTGGCAACGACAGCAAATTGGCATCCCTCCTCCCCCCCCCCCCCCCCCCCCCCCCAACCTCTTTCCAAAAAAATCGATCACTTGCACAGAATAGTCGAAGCAGGCTGCATGACACAGTGGTGGTCTTTCACACCACCAGTTGTATGGATAAAATTGTTGCAGTAAATTTCACAGTGCATTCAACAGCAGAGATGCCATTTTTTGCCACCTAGCAGTCCTTCCCATCTCACCCTTCATCAAAGCAAAAAATGTCTGTCATGTAAATTTCACCTCAAGCATATATACACAAAATGGGTGTGAAACGATGATACCAATGCGGTTTGGAAAGAATCTGCAAAAAGCGATGCACGTATTTTATAGCACATATAAGCATGCGAAACATGACAGCTTCTGGGGGTGTATGGAATTAAGTGCTGTGTAATGCGTGTAAAATATGTGATTTGTAAAGGAAGGAAGCTTTGAATGTGAATAATTTCTACTGCAAGTAACTTCAGGTTATCTCCCTACACACTGATGGATATTTTCTATCCGCATCGCCTTTTTCTTCTCCATTCATCTTCTATTATCCTTTCTTTTTCAGCATCCTTCCTGGTCGGGTCTCCTTCTCCACTGCCGACTTTTATATCCAGATCCTATCACCTAAAATCGATTCCTATGATCCTCCCAAGCCAAAAATCTCTTTCGTAAAGAAATGGGAAAGGATTGGTAATAAAACGTACCTTTGTGGAACATTGTTAGTATCTCAATGGTCGGCGGTGCAACAGCCATTAGCACGATACGATTTAATTTCATAGCCCAATCTCGAAGATAATCGATCACAAACGCTGTATCGTATACATCCATCTCTCTTGTAATATTTTCGCATAAGAGAATATCTATAAATATTTCAAAATCAATGAGGTAAACATAAAAACAGTGCTTATTCACGAATATTTTTAAATAGCAGATGAGGTTTTCTCGTCTCTCGCAACGACTTTCCATCCTCTCTCTTCACTTCGCTCCCCATTTAAAGGATCGTAGTCGGCGAACTCGTTTCCGGTTTCCAGCTGAGGCCGCAAAGAGCTACAAAAGAGGAAGGGGAGGGGAAAGTAAAACTCTATTACAAAGAAACTTCCTTGCCCAACATTTCCTAGCCTAAAACAGCAGGAAAAACTGCAGTAATGTCCAGAAACGAATTCAACCGAAGATCGCTTGGATTTTGGCGATAATTACTTATCACTGATAAGCGTTTTCTCGGACACGGCTACATATTGAGGCAGACAAAATAATTAGCAATCATACTGAAGTGAAACTGCGTAATTTTCATTGAATTCGCCATAGTAACAGCGCAATATGAAAGACTGCTTAAAGTTTTGGAAGTAATTTTATAGATGTGATGCTTCTAACACTTCGTTTTAAAGCGAACGCCTCTACCTTGATAGATACCTATATCTTTAGCACCTTAGAACACCTTTACTTTGCGAATACCTTAATAAAAAATCTTACAAATAATACCTGTATCTTTGAGAATTTGTTCGGCAATTTTGAGTCTTTGTATTTCCGTCTTTCCAAGTTCTTCGCACAAAGAATTCCGATACGGCGATAATGCCAATGTTTGTATCAGTTGATCAACCTTAAAACATTATATATACAACTTCGTCGGCTATTGATCTATCATACGATTAGCACTTAAGGAAAATGTGGCATAAAATATGCAAATAAATCTTCATCGCCTGAAATATTTCCGCTCCTATTTGCCGTAAAATTGTCCGCTCGAATACTGTATTCGATAAGCAAGACTTTCGTAAGTGCTATTAAAGCCGAATTCTCGACTAGCAAATGAAATTTAAAGTGGATGCGAAATTTGAATTCAGTTTCTATTTGAAAAGACCAGTTGCGAACTAAGAACTTTTTCATAAGCGTTTTCTCTTCAGCGAATATCAATTAATATGATTTTGGGATCGCTTTAGATGAACATCCTACGAGAAAATATTAACCATTATTCGCTTCTCTATTATTCCCTTGTCAAGAGAGACCGCCATTGTTTTTGGCACCTACTTAGATAAAAAACAGATGAGGCGACAGCCTTCATTCGGCAAAAAATAAAAAAAAAAATTAAAATTCCCATCGATTAAAGGAATCAACCAGCTGTCATTTTCATACTTACGGTGCTTCGGTTAATATTTCTTAACACTTAAAAAAACAATTATTATGATTGTATTGCGTTATCTTTCTTTTATCCTTAAATTGAAAACACATTCGTCGTAAATCGTATAACATTATAACAGCTAATATCACTAATGCAAAAAAGAAACATCATGCTCTCACTGTAGTGTAACTTTGAGTACGCTTCTCTTGCATGTTAAAGATAAAATACAACAATTACCTTGAGAAGAAAACCCATAACTCTTTCTCATTCCTTCATAGGAAAAAATCTTAAAAATAATCCAATTATATTTCATGCTCTTCAAAAAAATTACAACAAAACAGCAAAAACAATTTCTGCTCTCATGACATATATATATATATATATATATATATATATATATATATATATATATATATATATATATATATATATATATATATATATATATATATATATATATATATATATGCTAGACATGTGATACACCTCTCAATTAAATTTTAAGTACATCATCTACCAACCATGCTGTCGATTTTGAATGCATCGGTAGCAGGTTTGACGAAAGCACTTGAAATTTTCAGCGTTTCTTTCACCGTTAGAAGTGGAAACAGATCATGCGTATCGACGAGCGCAACTCGATCACCAAACTGTTGTGCATTCACTTGATTACCGTTGATTGCAAAATCACCCTCCAATTTACCATTGGGCATCGTCTTCTGCGCGAGTACATGTAGTAGTGTTTGCATTTCGAACTCTAAATGCTAACGCCTGCTTTATGCAAACTGAAAGCAACATAATAGAGATTTGAACCAGTGCCCCGCTGTGCAAAATGGGAGTGCTCCAATATGAGACTGTTGCATGGATCGCTCGTCGGCGTAATTGTATTTACATCCTGGGTGTCTATAGTGCGTATACACGTGCCTAAAGAGGAACTATGCATATTGAAATTTTTTTCGCTTCACCTCAATATTATTTTGTCTAGTAGTTTTGCAAACAAAAAAGTACTGAATTAACTCTCCACCTCTCATATACAAATTTTAAAAAAATGTCACATATATTCAAGCTTCAGGAAGGCGGTTATAGCCCGTCATGCTTGGTATCTTTTAAACTGCAGCCGAAAACGGCATTGGTTATTACTGTATCATATTTAACTTTTTGCACTACCTCAGCCAAAGTTAGGTCCCAATAACACATTTCAATATGGTGCAATAAATCAATATAGAGAGCTCGCATAGAAGAAGTTTAGTTTTGCGTTAAATCAAAGTCATTTCACTATAAAAATGCTCCTAAAGTGAAAAAAAATTTTTAAGACAGCTAGCTGGTGAAATTATTTGATAATGCTTAACAATTCAATCGACGAATAATCAAACATGACTTGAGCATGGTGAATTTTCCATGATAAAAAACGATACGAAAGTGTTTATCTTTTTGCGGATATTTATAGATTTATTGTTTATTCGAAACAATACCGCACAATATCACATTTAAAGTGCAGTAGTGAACTATCATAGAAATCAGTTACCTGTAAAATGGCAACATCCTCGGATTACCTCTTAATATGAATTAATCACCAATCTCCATCATGACTCTTCAAATAGTCATTAATTATTTCAATAGATTATGAGGATAAATAATCCGTTGTACAAAGTATTGTGATACCTGTTCTATGAGGCAATATATAAATATGTTTATTACCTGTTGTATAGAGTAGTGCAACAATCTCGCCACCTATTAACTCCAAAGAAATATCGTTGAGTATTCGTTCGTATTGTGGCGTGCGAAACAACATACGATCGAGTGCGGAATATCGCTCATTTTTGAACGTCAAATTCGTAACATGAACATGAGGCTTTCGACTACAATTTAATTTATTTAATTATAATTTAATAGTTTCATAGTGTAAAGAAAAAAAAAACCATCAAATCTTTCAATTTCGTATAAATTTCACGTCGAAAAATGAAAGAAAACTTAAAAGTTTTATTTTATCGTATGAAAATAATTGACGTTTTAAAATTTAGCTTTAATAAAGGTATATTCTAGTTTTTAAACTATTTCGTGACCATATAGGTAATACTTATTTAAAGGAAATAAAATAATGCCCTCTCGATAAAGTTGGGGAAAGATTTTAGGAGGTGAAAGAATGGCTAAGGTGATCGCCAGAAATATTACGATAGAAATGCGTAATAGATATTTAAGATATGGGAAAAGCAAATCACAGACGTGTATCTTTCAAATGTTGGAACAATAAAAGCGGCATATTTTAGATATATGCGAGTGATGCAGTTAATTAAAGTAAATGGGCATCATTTCGGATATTTTTTATTTGCTCGCATATTACAAAACTATTTGATCTAGCAAAAAAATTTTAAAAGCACATATCGCGCCAATTCCTTTGGCGCACCTCTCCACCTATTTAAGGACCGAAAATTACAGGTTTTCAGTGTTTTAACAGTGTAATTCAAACGATGCTTCGTCTGCGTTTTGCAGCAAGTTCAGAAAAGCGCTCCGTCAACCAACTTAAGATCTCACATTCAGCTTTCCAATCCCTCTTCCACCAAGTCAAAGGTCTATAAGTTTAAAAGGCTTTACTTTTTTCAAAGAAAAGAGAGGGGAAAAGAGAATAGAAAAAGAGAGATGAGTGGATGGAGACGCTCAAATCGTGCAAACTTATCCGCATACCTGCAATCGTCACGTCGTAGTTCCTCAGCTTTCGCATATCTCAAATAGTTAAAACCTGACGGTTGTTGAAATAGATCCATATTTGAGAAATAATGTCGATGATGTCGATCTGATTGGAAGAAACTGCTCCTGCGAATGGGATCACTATTTTCAGTAGTGTTTTGCAAAGACTCAGAAATTCTATGAGACACTTTTATAAGAGGAAAATATCGAAGTGAGTACAGTAAAATTCAACGTTGCATTGATATTACGAACTTTCTTGAAAAAAAAAAACACGGAAATAGAACAACACATAGATTTTTTTAAAATATGATCGATGAAGAACGGAAGCGTTATATGTCGGCCGTTTACTGTCATCGTGGCTCTAACTTCAAAGTAAGCCATGTGCAAGAAAATAGGGCGAGCCAAGCTCGAAAAGTATGGCGATAGTCACACATTATTGATCAAGCTAGGTGAGTGGAAGAGATCACTGGCTCGAAGAGCAAACAACTGGAATGGTTGAAGCGACGATCAGGAACATCAGCTTGATCAACAGCTTTGTTTATGCTATCCAGCGTCTCTAGCCGTACTTTCATATACTTGACCAAGTCGGAAGGTAATAACGGTGTGCATCTGTTACATTTCCTACGCCACCTACACATAAGACATATACGTGACCAAGTAGCCAACCAGTCGTCTCGTTCCGGTACTTCCTCCTTTTCGTCTAAGAAGTCTCTTTCTCACTTTTTATTTTTCACTTCCTTAAAGAAATACCAAAGAACAATCTATCTTTAAGGCAGTATATAGCGATGCAAATAATGCATCATCTCACAGCCGTCCAATCCCTTTCCATGTTGCAGCTTCCTGCCGAAACGATTCAATAATCATAATAATGTTTGTTCAGTTATCACTACTGCCTTCCGGTCCTGAACTTCTTCATGTGCCCAATAAGGTCTTCCGCAGACACCTTTTTTTTGATAAACATAAAATGACGCAAAAATCACTTACGATCGGTTTGCGCCAACTGAAGGGAAAATATCTGATTCGGCATAGTGTGCTGTTGGAGTGCTCGGTACACTCGTCAAACCGTCTCGTAATGTCGCACATTCCTCTCCGATCGTTCCATCAACCTCAGCATTTCTATGGCCCCTGTAATAAATTCCTCATCATTTCAGTTATTGAAATTACGGTACAACTGTAAAATATGACCTTAAAAAAAGCATGTTGTACGGTATCCATGTGCACTATAACAACATAAGAAATTACAAAAAGAGGTAGAAAGAAGTGCAGTGAAAAAAGTATAACATCCGCAGTTCTTCGTTTAGTGTTTCCGGAGATGACGCTACCCAAATAGACGTTCACAAACATTCAAATATGAAGAAATGCGAAAAAGTGATAAATCAGCCGATATAAATGTATTGATCTATCGGAGTGTCTTGAAATAAATTAGCGAAAGTTGCACAGTTTTGGCGCAAATGTTTCTCTAATAGTAAATGACCTCGAGATGGATCGGAGATAAAAACTGTCACTCTAAGTCACTTCGACTAGTAAATATTCTCTACCACAAAATGGTCAAGTTCGATAGATCAGGTATATCGCAGATCAGGTATACATTTCTCTTGCCTAGAATATCGGTTTACATTTAAATTTCGATCCTACACATAAATACATATAAAATTGAGAGCTTTTGAAATTGGATTTTAATGCTAGTGTAATGCTCGTCAGCCTATTGCAGATCGCTAATAAAACAAAATCCTTACAAAGGAAAAAACAGTTTGTGATAGAATGTTTCTGGGGATGGCAAAGAAGGTTATGTGAATGAAACATCGATTAAATTCCTTCAAGATTTCATTACTGTCATAAATCTATCAGCTGCCTACAAAGTTGCATCTTTTCCGATCATTATCATCATATTATCGTTGTGCTGGAAGAAGGGAAAATATGCATAGGCAACAATTTGTACAACATAGAAATTCCTATAGGTTCTGCTATTTATTGGGAATCGTTTAACGATGAACATCAAGAAAGCGGAATTAACGAATCAAGACTATCACGATTCTCTTTTGGCCGATTATATTAAGGCACTTCAAGACTATCACAACATGTGTTTTGATCAACTTGTCAAAATAAACGAATAGGCAGTCTTCTTCAGTGAAGATACTGCAATCACGACTAATATTAAGGCACTTCTACTGATAAAGAGCGGACGATCACTCACGTTAAATCCCACTCGGAACGACTTCTTCGATTTTCTAATGTTTTTTCGTTTGTTCGAAATACTAAAGACCGTTGCAATGTGTAATTTCCAGACTGTCCTGAAAATATCCTATTTCATCACTCATTTCTTCCCTACAGGTGTTTGTACCTGACTAGATATGCACAGTTTTTAATTAGTATAGGCATTTATGACCTAATAAAATATGCAAAAATTCTGACGTGCGTTTCATAGATGCCAACGATCTCATTTCCTTTTCAGGCGTTTACCATGCAAATAGCTTTAGTGAACATAATTTTAGCGTCATCGGTTATAACAATCTTCACTCGGCGAAGATCAAGTTTCATTTCGATTTCAGCCCTCACCTCATTAGGCCCAAACTCTTTTCAAAAAAAAAAAGAAAAAAATGCAAAGTAGAAAGGGTGTCGAATATGATAGTATCGGCAAATTATTTGTTGCTATGATTTCATCCTTCAAATAACACTAATCGAACAGTCGTTTCATTTTATTTGAATGCTAATCAGTGAAATTACGAAAAGATTGAGAAAAAATTTCTTTCGGGAAAATAATATTCATTAAAAAAAACCATTTTTCGCAATCTAAATACATTTTCGATAAGTCGTTCAATTAAAGATAATTAAATAAGCAAGCAATCGTGCTTTTCATATGTTGATATGTTCTTGAAATGAAAGAAAAATCTATCACTTATATAGTTTTTCCTTGATTAATGCAGCACTTAGGCTGCTCCACTCATTCGCTCTATACTAATGAAAGCTTGCTGCAACGGGAAAAGTTAGAATAAATTGTCGGTTTATATACGTTTCGAATGTAATATTTTTATGCTACTATATTTTTACCATAAAGTAAGCCTACGAAGTTTGTCGTAATTTGAAATTTCGAGAAGGTATTCGCAACAACGGATTTAACCGCAATGGATATGGGAAGTGGCTATCGGGTTGTTATTGGTAATTTTATGCAATTATCATATAATATATCTCTTTTACACTTATTTTTATATTTATTTAAAGATACGAATATCGCTTCATATTGCTCATTCTTAACGCCAATTTGCCAGTATGTTTTTTTTTCTTACTGGTGGTTACAAACCTGAGACCAGCGCATCTTTCCTAACCCTAGGTGGTACATACTATCTCTTTCCGATAGCTAGAACCTACCATGGTCGTGAGAGAGCTTAGTCAAATATTACAAATGAACCAACATTAGATATTCATTTCACTGTGAAAACTTGACAATGGGAAGGGCCGCTGCGCTATGAAATTATCTACACCCCTTGGGAACACAGGAACCATCTGCCGCGAAAAAATTTCAAAACCAAACCATCAATGGCCACTCTAGGGAGACCAAACTTTAGATAGGTGTCTGCTTTTTGACTCAGTTGGTTGTCCTCCATCCTTCCAGCTCTGAGTACTCCTTCAACCGCTCCGTCGTTCATACGGAAATCGCCGTACGTTAGTGTCCTTACCTGCAAACTTTTCTCCAGAATTAGAAAACGAGTTAGATGCACTATTTCTAACTATTTTTCGACCACTCGGATATGTTCGATTCCCATCATTCAATTTCGTAAATTCAATAAAATTATTGAAAAATCCAAATTCTCCCCTCGTTGATCTATTAAACTTGTTAGCAATGAATCATATTTGCGCTTGTGTTGGGAAAAGTTTTGAAAAAAAGACGAAAAATTTAGGCCGTTATATTCAAGAAATCAAACTCAAATGCACAAATCTCGAGTAAATGAGCAATAACGATTGCACCTCAGATATCGTTTAGAACAAATTCCTCTCCAAATCGACAATTATTTATGGAAATCGACAATAAGTTGCAAACTAACATTAGTCTTTCCTTTATATGCATATAGCTTCATGCAATTTCTTCCAGTTTGATTTTATAGCACCTGACGCGTTGAAACTTACGAATATTAGGTCTTTCAATCGAGGTTTTAAAGGTGTATTTGGTGAAGTGGGCAGCTCCTCATGCCCACCTTTGACTATGCATCCTTTTGAATATCTCTGGAAACTACACGCTGCAGAACGTAAATAAGGCTTCTAAATTCGAGCTTTTATAGCTAGCTTTCCTTTTTTTCAGGTTCTTTTCCATAATAATAATAAGACAACCGTGAACATAATTTTTCAAATTTATTCTCGCTTTATTACGGATCGAGTCTTCCATTATCAAGAAGAGACCGAGGATAATTTCCTATACTCTTATTTCAAAAAAAAAAAATTCATAGAATCATTCATCAGGATTGCAGAGATATCTCCTCATTAGAATCCGAGTAATGTAGTAGGTGGATCGGCCCTTCACGCCCTCTTCATACATAAGTGAAACTTACGGCTGTAATTCTATTTCTCACAAAATATACCTGGCCAAATTAAATGTCAAAATGCGCAAATGATAAAATGCTGAAAAATAGCGAAAATTCTAAGAAAAAAAGAGATGTGGATTAAACGTTATGCTTTCTCAGGTAAGCATTACATTATAACTCAGACTTATGTTGGCTCCTATCTGCATCTTTTTCTAATAACGTCGTATCCGGGCTGAGATCAGTTGACTTACAGCCAAGTGGGCTAACGATAAAATTCTAGAGAGTTGTGAAAATGACTAAAGAATGACGATTAGCTTGGTGAAAAAAGGAGGCGAGCAACTCATAGATGGAGGTTGATAGACGATAATAGAAATGGTTATTTCGATGATTTAATAATGTGGGTTTTATTTTCATTAATAATTCTTTTAAAAGACTATCTTCTTTAAAATTGCTCAATTTAAAGATATTAAAGAAAATCTACCGAAATGTTTTACATTGCTGCAATTAACAAATCACTTGGACAGTCGTTGTCTTAACAAGGATTTTGCTGCACTCAGAATTACAAATTTATCTCAAATGCGGAATTAATTTCCCAGGTGCCCGATTTATCTAAGGAATTAATTAAAATCGCAATATTTTTGGCTCGCAAATGTTTTGAGTTATTTCATTTATTCTATAAGCTCAAAAGCATTGCGGTAATTTCGTGCCTAGAAGTTTTACAGCTACAGGCTCCAAGAGGCGTGAACTATCACACGCTAAGCTTCTTTCTACAGTTTCTACGATCTTCGCCTTCCAAATACTATCTCAAAATTTTTGCATCGAATAATTATTCCGATTATTTCTAAGTTCATCTATCTGTACGTCAGCATTAATACTACTAGATACACAGGTGAAAAGTGCTGATGATATAACAAATCTACAGCTCAATTCAGTTTAGTGCAATATTAGATGCAAAGGAATAGACAAGAAAAAATGGTATCCCATATATATATATATATATATATATATATATATATATATATATATATATATATATATATATATATATATATATATATATATATATATATATATATATATATATATATATATATATATATATATATATATATATATATATATATATATATATATATAAAGGAACTGAAAATTGGAAAAATATGAATGCAAAGGATAGAAGTGATATATTCGATGTGACATTTGAATGGTGAGGGAAGGGAATAATTGCGGTGCTGAACGCTGAGAGGACACGCAAACTAGAGCGTTGTCCATTAAAGGCGCACTTTTTGTCGGCCCCAATTCATTCCCTCACATCCTCATATACAGCGAGCAAGTTTGCGTCAAGGTTGTCTCTTACAATATCGGCTCGCATAGAGTCGCTTCAAGGAGTGCCGAAATATCGCAGTTGTATGACAGTGGAAATTAGTATAGTATGAGGATGGACATTTGTTTTTTGTCCAACTTTTTATCACCTAATTGAATGCTTTCCTCCATCGTTCCTTTTTTCAGAGATCATCGTCCTCCATTTCTTTGAGGGAACTCATAATAATCGTTGGTAAAATAATTTAGGTTTGCACTTAGTTTCCCCTCTCCGCAGCTGGCCGACTTCTATCGGATCTATAGTATCACCTAAACTGCGTTCGTCATTCATGGCCTGAAATTCACTATTCACTTAACACACCCCTGAACCTTTAATGAATATAAATGAGTAAAAAAGAGACGTTGAAGAAGCATCCTGGCGAACGATAGGAGACCTAGGTAAATTAACGGAACTTGGAATGCCCCAGCACCCAAGCTCTACTTACTTGTTCGAGTCCTCGAAAACATGTCATCGCGTCCCCGAAGCTACAAAGTGCAGAATCCCAAAGTAATACTCCTTCTTTAATTGTTTTTTGGCAATGTACCAGATATTATGAGGTTATCCGTCCACTTCAACCTCGTCTAAATTCTTAATGAAAGGCAGATTAACGAATTGTGGGCATCCTCATTTCCTCACTAAAAGAAAAAAATTATGTAGCCAGCAAGTCTTATGGAACTAAAATAAATCTATTTCATTGACGAATTAACAAATATACTTTGCAAAAAAATTTCTGCGCATACATTGAAGCCAACATATTCAGGCAGTAGGAGACTATTGGCGAGGGAGGATGTTAAATTCTGTCGATAAATTGTCCATTCGTGAAGATCTTCTTTATTGCGTTTTACGACACCTGAGATCATTTCATCGTTGTATAACATTCGATTCACTGAAACAATTGTTTAAATCTGAAAAGAAAAAAGCTGTTAGTGTGGAACGCAAAAATTCACCTCAAAATGGGGTGTAAATAAAATGAAAGAGAATCGAATCGTAATTGATTCCTCTTGAATTGATTCAGTGGTGCAGTCTATATTAAGAACAACATAAATAAAAAGGTATTCAACCTTAATGGCTATTCATATTTGCCTGAGCGCTTTGCTTACTTTGAGAGTATATAAAACGATGTTATAAAAATGCTTGCGAGTAAAAAATGTATTTAAAAAATTTTAAAAAATATAAAAAATATAAAAATGGCCATTAAGAAGTAATTTTTTTTGGGAATGCGGAGAAGTTGTGCCATTAATTGTACTAATGGGATTTAAATTTTTCTCAAATTTCACTCTTTGGAGACCAATTTCAACTTGCAAATAAAATATTTCAAATGCAAAAGAAAATTTCACGAATGGAGGCAACAATTATAGAAACGTTGAGGATAAACATTAAAAAAAACCAAGAACAGCAAACCAGTATGAAGAATTTTTTTTTCGTCCTACTACAGCATAACTGAACATCAAATACCACATACAATTGTAAAATTTCGTTAATTCGTTGCAAAAATATTTAGTTTTTTGAGAATTTTTTCAAGACGAGGGATTGGAAAGTAAAGGAGAAGTGATGGGGCGGGTATGGGGGGTAGGAATAGGGGAGAGGGAAGCTGGGAGATGAGGGGGATGGAAATGACTGGCTAAAAGGACAATAATGTGGTGGCTAGAAGAATAATCTAACAAATGACGCTTAATTAAGCAATAACAATTGAGTAAACTCTTGTGACGAATGCTTCTAAATGTTCTCTGCATATTTCTTATGAAGGAATTCTGTGATGGAAAAGATTACGACCGATTTTATTCCCTCCGCTTAAGCGCTTCAAATAATGCAAATTCATTTTTTCTGATGACGAACTATTTGAAAGTTACAGTATGCATCGATCGATCATTCAGTGATGTTGATTCGATTCAACGAATTTTGAAGTTCTGCTTCATTGGTTGCGCAAGTGAAGCTATCGAAGAGGCGGGGGTATGAAAAAACACAAGGATGCAGGTGTGCATGAATATCATCGCAATATGCTTTGCAGGTGCCGCTTAGCAAAGAAATATAAAAATGCTCAAAATAATTTAAGGAGTTCTTCGATTGAACCTCTTTGAAGTTATTACTGACTTAAAAACATATCTTAAATCATGAATTCTATTCCCGGGGCGCACCACATTTCATTTGCCATGGTTTATTTCGAAGCGAGAAGAATGGGGGATGTGGGAAGAATTTTTGAGCAAAGAAGAGGATGTATTTGATTCAATTCGAAAGAATAGAGGAATGTGCGGGCGCCTTTCATAGAGGGCTTGAAGCTATAGTGAGAAGTCCTGGCTAAATCGAAAGGCACACAATATTTGGACAGGAAAATAAATCGAACTATACCTCGAAGTAAATAACCATAAATCAAAGCAATAAGTAAATGTGACCACAGTGATGAAAAACATCTTATCAACGAGTCGCATACTTTAAATGAAAAGCAATTGAAAAAGCCATCATTGCAAGCAAGCGTATTCGGAATTCAGCTCGTAAAGATTGCGTAAGTACTCAAAAAACAACAACAACAAAACACTCGATGCTACGATTTTTTAAGCAATCGACTGATTGTACGAATCTTATTTTAACTTCTTCTCATTTATAAATGAATATTTCGCATAAAACCCAAAAAAGCAAATTAATTGTCATATTGAAGTGTCAATAACTCATCAAGAATTTAATTTAGGGCTATTATCCTCTCAAGGAAATTTTCTTATTATTAAATTTTATCGATGCAGAATTTATATTTGAGGCTTGAAATTGTCGTTCAAATAGACATCGTATAAGCACAAATATGATATATTGATTCCATAAAAAATCTACAAAAAATGATTTAAAAACAAATTTTACTGCATTTTTCACCTTCAATGGAATCGTCATAGTTTTATGTATAATCCATAATTCGAATATCACTGGATATTGGGAAATAGTTGTAAGATTAGCGAGCGATTGAAAGAATGAAGGATAGACAGATTTCGCAAGAAATTGGACAAAATTAAGGAAAAGATAGCCAAATTTCTTGCGAAATTGCGGAAAAAGATTAAAAGCTGCTTATCAGAGTCACCGCTCACAAGAAAGTAGACGGCTCGCATTCGTAGGGGGGTTTGCTGAGAAATGATAAGAATGGAAGCATTCATATTTTCGACCTTCGCATCGGATAACTTTTCAAGTATGTATGGGAAGGAATGAGAAGGATTGAATCGTCTTGATATAGCGATATGCTTTAATTATATTAACCCATTTCCCACTATCCGTTTTCATCAAGTATAAATCAGATTAGCGCTGAATTCTGTGCCGATTAGGCTAGTTGAACTACAGAGCCAATCGGTACGCCTTCAAACACTAACGTTTGCTAATATTCGTTGAAAACCAATATAGTGCCATTGTTTTGCATATAAAAATAACTAATAAAAAATAAAAATAAGAATAAAAATAAAATACAAGGAGCGCTTATTAGCTCTCCTAATAGAATCGGTTCATCACGTGTGACATAAGAGTGATGATCGAAATTTGTATGACCCTATGTATCCAATGACAACCATTGTGAACTACCAGGTCATATCAACGTTTACGCACCAATCACAAATCATAGTTGCACACAGCCATACCCCACCGTCATCCCACCTCCCCTTAGAATTATTATTACTGATGAACTGATATTTCGTACTGAAAAATCTCCTCGACAAGCAACAAAAGTTTTTCATTTGATGCGATCGTGATAGTTTGAAGAGAGGGAAAAGTGGAGCATCGAATAAGGCGCAAATGGTATTTTGTGACATTTCTGCAGCTCCATCAATTAAATCAATCGTTTGTACCAATATTCAAGCAACAAAAGCGGAACGATAAGTCGCTTCCTATTTCTCGGGGTTCGCTTAGCATTCATGTCTCAAGATCACTTTCACATTCTACGATGACCTCTCCTCACTGAGGTCACCGTAGAATAAAAAAAAAACTTAAAGCTTTCTTTTTTTCGTATATTAACCGGTATTTTAATTCTTCCAGCTAACCTATAGTGCCATATAGAATCTGAAAAAGTGGCTAGTTTTTCAAAGATTTGCAAATGTGCGTAAATTTGTCCATTATAATGACACTTAAGATTTGATCTCAAGTTATATCGAAGCGGATTGCACACGCAAACATTCGTATCAACTGCTCGCATACATTCATTTTTTAAATGATGTATAGAAACACAACTATTCAACGAAACGCATATTTCTTCCCGTTGGGTTGGGGATCTTTCTGAAATGTTTTGAAAGTTTCCTGTGGGCAACAACGCCGCAACGCCTGTGGGAATTTTATAGGGGCCAAACTATACCGGCGTGAAAAATGTAGCCTAAGCTGCATAGAAGGCAAATATCGAAATAAATCAAAACACAGAGGTCAAGTTATTGATGGAAGGTAGATATATATCGCCGCTCGGAATTAGCCGCACTATTGGCTTATTCAATCATTTGGTTCTTTTCGTCGAAATGGCCTGGGCATTTTTGTTTTATAGTCGACGGCCTTAGCCATCCTCTACTATGCGCCTATTAAGGTGCTGCGGCTAACAAATTTGCACATCTGTAAACACGTTTGCTATCGTGACTAAATATATTTGCATAAGAAAAGAAAAGCGCTATGTGATATCGAATTGCAAGCAATAGCAAGCCGATGAGGCAACATTCGAACGACATAATGATGTCGCTAATGATTGTGTGAGAGGGGGGGCCGATTCGATCGTAGAGGTCATCATTGGTATTTTATAAGCTGATCGTCGGCGATCTTATTCACCAATGGACATACGCCATAAGCAACGTATAACACTCAACATCCGGCTAGGCACTCTCACAGATCTATTTTTTCTTTATCGTAAATCACCCCATTAATTCCTTTCAAATTCTATTTTAAACCACTGCAGAAATTGAAGCACTTCCGCCAGTAATCTCTCGCAACTGAGGAATTTTCAATATTCTGCAAAGATATTTTTGAAAAGTAAAATTTTTTTTCTTTAAACTTATTAGGAAGATCGAGCAGCTGTATCTTGTGAGGAAATAAAAATAGAAAAAAATAAAATAAAATTATTTAAATCATGCATTCAGTGAATATCGGCTATCCATTCTCCAATAAGCAAGAATGACTATAACGAAATCTTTTAACAAAATTTTATGAAAACTTTTCAATAATAAATAAAACTAAACGAAAAAAAAAAACTTTACAATCATTATTATTTTCTTAGAAATATTCCCATTTTTTTACTGCATAAAAATGTGTGAACTATTATCTCATGCAATTATCTCGTCGAAAATTCGCTCAGTAAAGTAGTTCTTTATCAACGACTACTAAAGTCTACTCAAAATATATCCATGTAAAAGAAATAAAAATTTAAGGCAAAAATTTCATAGCATTAAAAAAAAATTTTTTTTTCCAATTCTACTGCAGTGAACGTATCATTGCATTCATATATTGATGAACTGAGGGGGGGGGGAGCATTTCGCCATGCTCAAGAATTGAACAAGCGACGATTATCAAATAAAGAATATAGTCTTTTTTTTCAACTTTGTTTGCAATTTCGACAAATTTTGCTGCAAGATATTCTTTTGATTTGATGATATATTCATTTAATTAGTGAATTTCGATGCTTTTGTTTAATAAGATAGAAAATGCGATATAATAACTCACGCAACAACCTCATTGACAACAAGTACATACGCATCTTAGTTAATGGTTTATTGATATTTGTTGTCGTGGTCGTTCTTCTTGCTAAATTTTCCACATATCATTTAAAAAAAAACACCACAATATGATGCCCTGAGATTTTCTCAGATAACAGGATCTAAGAGGATAATTTTGAAACGACTCATTTGCAGTCGTTTCAAAATTATCCTCTTAGATCTCTATTATCTGAGAAAATGGTCAAAACAATTATGCTTTAAAATATTGTCGATTAGATTAAAATCTTGCAGAAATATTGCTCAAATTTCGCATATTTTATGTTTTCCATTTTCTACTATAGCTATTAAGTACATCCTCCCTACTTGATATCATTTACGCTTCAGTAACTATATAGGCGCTTATTCTTTCGGCAAAAAAATCAAGTCGGGTATGGATTATTTTAAACCGTTATGGTTCAATATGATATAGTGCTGAAAAGAAGATTTGCTCTACTCATCTAACAGAATAGACACGTTATTCATTGAATCGTATATGTCTTTGAAATATTCCCTCGCGACGCTACACGACATTTGTTACACAAAAAACCTCTAGAGTAACTTATGCAATTGCTTCTGCTCATATCGTGCAATGAGATCCCAGCAAAAACATAGTTTAGTTCCTAGGACACATGATTTACCCGTGAAAGGTAGAATACTTCTAATAGTATATAATTGGCCTAGAAAAAAGCGTATTTCTTAGGGCAGATGTTTGATAGGAGACGTATCAAACATTGTGATACAATGAAAGACTTCAAATATTTCGCTGTATTGACAAAATGGACAAAACAAGATGATGTTTTACTAATTTAGTCAACAAGAGTTAAAATTAGTATGATGGCATTAAAAACGGTAGAATTTTTTCCTTTTTGAGAAGCAAATCACTCCAACGACTTGAACACTGTAAAATATATCAGCAATAAAACTTCAATTATGAACTTAGGTTGGAAATTCACATCACCTTAAAGGTACATAGCACTCGATAAATTCTTTTTATGTTGAGTTAATGATTTGCTCAAAGAACTTTTTCTATGCGATTTGTACTGTTTGCTCTATTAATTGTCAATGATGATTTTAAAAAATCTCCAACGTTCCAGAAAAAAAAAAGGTTTCTAATCGGATGCTCTAGAAACTTATGATTTAAATTCAATTTCAATAGGACATAGAGTTCAGTAGCGGAGCTCTATACCATCTCTAAGAGAACAAAATTATTTGTCGAGAGATTTTTATTTAAAAATTTACAAATGAAATTTTTTCGTAAAACTTAACATAAATACATCTATAAACATTTTATAAAGACTCCACCTCTCGACTAGGAGAATAATGCTCGAGTGTCATCTGTTACGATCGGATCAACCAATTTATCTTCCTTATAGACTCTCTTGAGTTTATTTTTTTTTTATAGATCTTTCGAATATCCGCATATAAGTCAATGAGTTTATTTGAGTGCAGAAAATTGCTTTCTATCGAGCAATGTGAATATAATTATTATTTCATATAATATTTGATATGTAAGGTATGGTCGCCAAATTTTAGCTCTTCATTAAATGTGTTTATCAAGAAACAAATATATCTAATTTTCCGTTAACCTAAAGGGTTAGCTGTCTAATGAAATTAAAGCGATGCAGCATGCAGTTGTTTTCACTTGAGTGAACAATGACGCGATTTTTGAACTGCAAATCGTGCTCCTCATGAAAAAAATTTTGAATGCCCTTGCAGTGAGAAGTGATTAAAGAGCAAAACACTAGAAATCGCTGAAGTACGTGTGAAATGCTTAATCACTTTGCAAAATTTGATGGTTATGACCTTCAACTGTTCTTTAGGCTTCAACTTTATACTTCTACCGATCTGCCTACACAATTTAGAGCCATTCACCATATCTCTGATTAAATGGATGAAGCAGTCAATCGCAATGAAATGCACCTGTCCAGTCGATCCTATATTACACAGCGGCACGCATCCGATTCTATTTCGTCCGATTTCATAGACCAGGCTAAATGCCTTCTTGTTTGAAACATCTGTGAGAGCTCCTGCGCCGTTCCTCTGCATGCAAAAAGGCTCTTTCTATTTGTATGCATAGTGTTGCAACTATATATTGTGCCTTTAATGGTGATAGACGTTTATTTCTGTGATTAAAATAACAGGGCAAATGGGAGCGGTAACAGTGGGAACAGAACATGCACCATTATTCTACCAGCATGGCATTCATAGAAAAGAAGCTTCTTCTACTCTTTTCGAAATGAACGCACTTCTAAAGCAAAATTTCATTCTGTTATTCACGTGCCCGAAAACCGTGTTTGCCCATGACCGCATAGGTCGGTCTCTTTTATGTACCACTCTCTCTTTGTTCTGCGTTCTCTTCGTCTTAAGCGAAGAGATTACTTCTATGTACATTAATTGTGCAATTGTTATAAAGGATTCGTTGAGACGATATCGAAAAACTCGTTTCAATACAATCAACAATTGAGACCTTCTAGAAATCGCTATTTTGTCCTTGATGCAAATGGTAGTCGCTTTATTTTGTTGCGCTGAAGATGGCCAATCTTCATGCTAATGAGACGTGACATCTTCATACCTTCAACTCTAGTGACAGTCCTAACGCCTCATCTGACAGTCGTAAACTGTTTTGCATGAATCGCTTGCACATACATTGCAAGTAATTTATGCTTAATTGAGATTACAAAACAACGTCGTAAACAGCAATAAAAACGCCAATACCCGAAAAAAATTTTTGCACGCAAAGACGCATGCAAACGGGGCAGCAATTGAAAAACCGGATGAAGTGCTCTCCATAGAAAATTGTTTGCACCAACAATGGTTATCATATGAATTTTAATAGTTAGGGGAGATAGCGCGGTTGTAACCTCTTCTACAGCAATGAAAACAGCTGGGCGAAGCCAGCTTTCCTCGTTGGGATGCAGATCGTGCAGTTAGTAGGCAACACTCCTCGTACCATGCAACCTATTAATGCTCTAAGAGACTTTTCGATGCACTTAGTCATCACCTTGCCGAGTTTATGAAATAATCTGTTGATAACCGCATATATATCCCATATATCCCACAGGTAACTGTCTCGCACATTTCAGCCATTTTTGCTGTTACCATGTTTCGAAGTATTACTTTCTTCCGCCTTCTCATTTTCGAGGCGCCAGGGCCAGAAATCGGTCTCGTAGAAAATAAGACAAATCAATAAAGCCGACCATTCTCGGTCGGAATAAAATATTCAGAGTTTGCAGATTTGGTGAATATAATGTATACTATGGGATGACATACGAATGTCGACCTTCAAATCGATTTAATACTCTTAAAGCATATATGGGCACCTAAAAGCAGCTAAAAATTAGCTCATAAAAAGGCGTCATACAACATTGTGAGGCTACTCGAAAAATGACTTCTTGCTGAAGATTTGTTCGGATGGTTTTTTCTCAACCATTGTTGATTTTATTACATTGTCGTACACGTTTTACAATATTGGCTTATCTGACAAGCTATATTTCTCCTCCGATAAGCTTACTGACCGTGCAGTGTTGCAATGAATGTATGCGCTAGATGGATATATATTACATGATGTATTACATATTATCTTATCCATAAATCAAGGATGAACTACGTATAGATCTACCTTCCCGATAATTATGGAACTATAAGTTCTATTTCATTTATTAAAAAAAAGACAACTATGTTTAATGATGCAAATTCATGCTCAAAAATAATAGCTCTAGATTTTTTTTGTTGAAAAGCCGGGAACGACATGGAAAGATCTTTGATATATCATAATGATCGATAAATAATGATATCACAATTATTGTTCGAACGTTTATTCTCATATATAATTGCTGCAAGAAAAATGGACATCTCAGCAAATGAAAAATACGAGAATACCGATGCTCATTCACCTTATTTGAATCATGCACTAGATTTGATTTCATTTTCCATGTTTTTAATAGATTTTATTCCTCTATTTTCAATGTGATTGCTGAGTTGAGACCGTTGAAAAAAAATAGGCTTGTAGTTATACCTGAAATTGCCCCAAAATGCAAACTTAGAAAAATGCATAAAGGTTCTTCATCTTTCGACAAGTTGTACGCGTTTTGACATAATATTTGAATTTAGCCACTCTAGTGAAACTACTTGAATTTTTTGCAGCTTTTCCATGCCTATTTATGTAATTTTTTAGTCGCGATTGTCAAATTTATAGATTTTAAATGGTTGAATGGAAACGTTTGGATTATTTTATTGAGATATGTTGAATTCGTCGAATTGTAACATTAGCCGGAGGAAACTATGAGAGTGAAGTAGATTCACGTGGGCCTCAAGATGTCCAATATTTTTTTCACGTATTTATGTGGACAAATACGCTAAACGAAATCCTATTTAATGATTTTTTTTTCATGTGTTTCTAATTGCCGTTTAAAAATTAGACATGAGAAACACTCATTTGTATGGAGGGATTTTATGAAAGAAGAAAAAAAAATTTTTTTTCGAACGAAAGTGAAAAATATCAACCATTCATCGTTTTCATGCCTTTTGAGCCATTTTTTTAATTGATTTTTTTTTTAAAATTGAGATTTAATTCTCAATCGTTCATTTCATGTGGATTTCTTGGTGCTCTGTTTTTCACTCCCACTTTATCGTTGTTAGACTGGGCCGCACTTTTTCAATATATAAACGATAATGGTGATGCACAAATGGCCAATTTGTTCATATCTTAGGTAAGAGTCGAGAAAATAAACATGGTTAATGGCTCTCATTAATTCTATTCCTTAGTTATAGTCCTGTAATGTACGTGGTAAAATCGTGCTAAGACTCCTTTGTCGCTATCTATTTCCCCTTTTATGATTTAACTTCAATAACGTTTCTTAAATGAACACTTTACAGCTTATATAACAAAAAAAAACACTTAATTAACAGATAATGCCTGACAATAATAAAACATTATCTATTAATTTATAGGTGCTTTTATTAGCAGTTGTTCGATGAACGGTAGCTGCAAGCTGATGAAAGTTGTTGCGACTACCTCCTCATAGAATACAAAAAAAAAGCATAGTTGGGCTTTTTAATTCGAATCGCATGTTTTTTTTTTTTTCTAAACACTATTGTGATTAAATTATTCACATGCTGCATTTAGCGAAATTATCGGTATGATTATATGAAATTTTCTATGTTTCGCTAGGATTCGATAAAATATATCGCTATTGCATTTTTTTTAATAATTATTTCGTTATAAAAAGTGAATGCGAAAATGAATTTGATAGATATTTATTTCAACATTTATTACACACATATAATGCACAAAATTGTG
This sequence comes from Ascaris suum, assembly GCA_013433145.1. Taxonomy (NCBI): domain Eukaryota; kingdom Metazoa; phylum Nematoda; class Chromadorea; order Rhabditida; family Ascarididae; genus Ascaris; species Ascaris suum. The sequence goes on from CM024180.1 coordinate 660,351, forward strand.
AGAAAAACGAATCGTTTAAACATCCAGAGTCTAATCAATCTTTTTTCGCAATAAAAAATATCACTCAAAAATACTCCAAAAAATAAACAATATTAAGTAGCGATATATATAGGTGATTATATTAAATGATTATTCAGCAATTAAAATAATAAATCTATTCGCGGATTTATTTCATCATATGAGTGTTACAACACAATTGTTGCACAAATTATGCTTGATAAAAATGTAAATTTGCGCTTTATTTTACGCTAAGACTAATGGGCATTTTATGAGTAGTGTCGGATAACACAAAAGGCATCATGTCTCATAAATACCGTATCACTTCAAATATAAGCCCTAATGGGATGTCGGATTTGTTTAAGTGTAACAAAAGATTCAAAATGTGTTATAATTTCATTCATTGTGTGTTCTAAAGATTCAATCACGCGCTATTTTAGATTTGCATGCAGTAATTAATCGACGTTCTAAATCGTCTAGCATCATTTAAAGTTTATTCATAATATTTGTATTTCGATGAATAGATAAGTGTTTTCTGTACTGATTATTACAAATCACTGAGAAGATGAACTATTGTAAAAAAAATCATCGAAAATATTAAACGAGTATGTAGTGAACATAATATCAATTGGAACTCAATCAATTCTATTCGTCGATATATTCCCATAATCAAAAGTTGCAATTTTCTATGGCTTGAAACATTCTCATTCGGCGGCTGACTTATGTTTCTTCCTCAATATCGGATTTTTATGGAATGTTTTTTGCCGTTGTTATTTTTATTATCTTTCAAAATTGCTCTACCGAATTTATATGAAGTAGATATTTGATGGAAGAATTTTTTTTTACTACTATAATTTCCGTGAGTTTCCTCTGATTAACGAATTATCGATCTGTTGGGATCAATTGAATTCTTGTGATCCCTGTGATCGTAGTGATCTTCATTTTGTGTAAAAAGTTATTTAGCTCACTTGTGGCAATAGTCAAGGATATAAATATGTCTTGCTTACTGTCTTGCTTACTGATCACTATATGTGCTTGTTATCGTTTCATGATGTTATTGGCTCTCTATAAACGAGTTTCATTACTTCAGTGAGGTTCTTCAAATGCCACAGCGGTCACACTATAGACAAGCCGATAGTATGAACCTCTTAAAAGGTAAACAATTGGCCGACGATGTTCTCTACTCAAAACTGGTTGACTAATTAGCCCGAAAGTGGGCAAAATATTTCCTATAACGCCCCAAATTTTACCTGCATAAAAGTTATGTTATTTGTTATCTGTTTTACGTCAATCGTTGTAAAAGAAAAATTTCAGGTTTTAGAAGCATAGTTATGGCCATTTAACGCATCATTACTCAATGATAAAGTACAGCCAATGAATTACTATTATAAACGCGCCAAATGAAACAGTGTAAAAACAAAATGAGCGACTTACTTCCGGTGCTCAAAATTGTGCATTCGCCCACATCAATAGAGCGTGTTTTTGAATATCGTCTATGATCGAAAAAGTTCACGCGCATTTATTAGCGAAGTTTGATTAGATGCACAATTTGTTTCGTTTGTCGCGTCGAATTTGAACTTGATCCCCCCCTCCCCCCCCCCCCCCCCCCAATCCCGGAAAGGTGAGATTGCTTGTATGTAAACTATAACTATAAATCGTGAAGGTTAAAGCAATCTTATTATCGGCTTAATGTTTTAGAGCTATGAAGAGTCGATGGAAGAATATAGACTTCAAAATGGTATGATGATTTACAATAAATTTCCATGGCTTCTCAATGAAGTTGTCAAATATTTTCGTAATAAGAAGAATGATATTGCTATGTCAGCTTTCGTATGATTCCTTCCTCACTAAACATTGAAGCAAAATATCATCCTAAACGAAGGTATTCATATTGTACCTCTTGTACCTGTTGAGGTTGGAGTATTCATATTTACCTGTTGAGTTTGGGGCTATGAGTAATTCGAGTGATTCTGTATATTTCAGCCAAAATTAAACAGTACTCGATGAGTACAGTAAAAAGTTTTCGAAAAATATAACCGAAAGCGCGTCATACCTCGATCGAGGGTATTTATCACTGTCTACGCCTGATCTAAGAGTCATTAAATTCACACATAGGCAAGAGATACAGCTAACATCAAATGTACGCAAAATACACAGCGATGAGCATAGAAACGTGAAGCACAAATCGAAAGCTTTTACATGCACTGTGATGAGCGTGATTGTTTCTCATTCTTCTTCTTTGAAGAATCGACGCATTTTGACGAAATTCTAAAAAAAAAAAACAAAAATAAAAATAAATTAAAATTCAATTTAAAATTTATTGAAACGAATAATGAAGAAAAAATATGACTAGTACAAGTAAGGTGGATTTTCGTTAAGCGAATTATTTAAGCATTAATGCTAGGTGGATCTTGAGAAGCGCTTATATAAATAATTAGTGATAAAGTTTAATTCTCATGAACAAGTTCATGACAAAAAAGAAAATAGCCTCATCGTTCCAGTGGGGCGAATTCATTGGACCGCACATGTGGACGTTAATCTACTGAATAGAGAATTTTTCTAATTTTTCAAACATATCATAAAACATGATTGATATACTCAAATTTACAAATAACGATGGAAACTTGCTCGATTTATGCCGCTTAACTTAGCGTTTCAAACTGAGAGATGCACAAGTTGGAAACGTTTGGATAGTCAAAAAGTAACGTTTGCTGAAAAACTATACGCTTCATTCCAGTTAATGTTTCTTTATGGTTTTACGAAGGAAGATGATAGTGTCAGAAGCCTAAAATATACAGATAGAATTAATAGATCGATATTAAAAGATAAAATATTAACAAAGTATGTTTTAGACATGAATGAAATAGATATGCAAATAAAAGGTGAACACGTTTCGGCCCTTATCCGTTGATATGTACACGTGTGCACGTGTACACCTCAACGCATAAATTCTAGAGAAGGGATTGGCAGAAAGATTCATCATATCGCGCTTATATTCCCCGCAGTTCTCATAGCTATATTTTTCCTGCCAAAGAAATAAAAACATAGCAGCGCTCTTTCGTATTAGCGGTAAATAGGTTATCGTTTCGAAAAACTTGACCAATTATTCTGGCTAATTCGGTAATATTTTGGCAAACTCGGCCAGTTTTTTTTTTTTGCAGTTTGCCGAATCTTCAGGATTTACTAGCATATTCTTCCACTTTAAATTATGTAGGATTAATTCGGTGAATTTTCAAACGCTCACCTTAGGTGTAGTGGTGAACCTGTGTAATCGACCTGCAGGAAGAATTATTAGATCACCGAATTCACACAGTATTCGCACCCATCTGCCAGTAAAATCCTCGATATCGTAATAAGCCGCTCCTTCGAGAATCATTCGAGCTTGTTCGCAATCCAATTCTGATTCCTCGAAAAGTTCCTCAAGCTGCAAATGTACTGTGAGGTTTTGAGGGTGTAACAGTTCGCACTAAAAAAAATACTGGAAAAAGGATGACAGTGCACTGGTTGTGGGGGCTGGGCAATAAAGGACATCAACATTTTTCTGGGAGGGAAGAGGGAGAGGACGGGATAGAGGAGGGAGGACAGGGGAGAAGGCGAAATGGGAAACACCTCTCATAAAGATTTTGTTTAGCTAGTGATTTCATCTAACCTCACTAAAATAATCCACCATTAGAAATCACGCTCATGACAGTATTGTTCGCAACCATAGCAGGTGAAAGGAACTAGAGATATAGTATCTCATTTTCTGGAATTTTTAAACATACAGTGTATGCAGTCACGAAAAAGAAAAAGATTATAGCCACGCAAATGATAATAGTTTGATATTGGTAAACATTTTCTTATGGATTCAATTTTACAGACCTTTAATATATTGATAACTCCCTCATCCCTTACCGGTAAGTTCTTAAATAATCGTCCTTTTTCAAAGCTCTAAATTTTACCGCTCGGTATATCTTGTCAAAATCATTTGAATACTTCATTTCTCAGCGATTATATCAACGCTTACGATCGGCAAATCAATGGAATAATATAGTCGAATTTTTCATTGAAAAATACAATAAATTTTCCCTTTGATAACTTAGAAAATATTCAATTGCTTGAATATTTTTGTGCATTTCAAAAAAGAAAAGAATTAAGTGAATTGTTGCATAAAATTGCTGAAGAATAAATTTTTTTTTCTTTTAGTTTTTAATAAGCATCAATAAATTCTGTGAGAATAAGGTGTTGAAGTTTTTTTTTTTTTGAAAATATTTTAAATATTCTTGTAAATATTATAAATATTGCATTGTAAGGGATGTAAAAATTCTTCGAAAATATTCACCTTATCTTCGAAATCCACTGTTGTTTCCGCATCAAGAGTATATGTATCCTCTTTGGTTAGATTTCTCTCCATCTTCAATAGCGCTATTCGTTTCGACATCCCAATTTGATCCATTGTATCGATCTGACGAAAAAAATCAATTAATTTATACTACTAGCTGATTTCATCAATATTATCCTTAGAAGCGCAATAAGAAATGTATTCTATAAATTTCTCAATGAAACTATTAGAAAGTGTTGTTTTTTTCATACCAAATATCTCTACTTCATCAACTTTTCTATGTTATTGTCATTCCTCCGAATTTATATTCATTGCGCTCTTCGTATTTCATTATACGAATTGATAAGCGGAAATAAACGAAAAACAATTAACCTTGAAATAAAGTGTTCCAGTTTTTTTGGCGAGTTCATCGGGAGTGATCTTCTTCGGCGGGAACATATGATGAGGTAGACGTGGATCACCGCACGGATATGATTCCATATACCAGATCTGTACCATACTTAACTGAAATCAATAGCCATGGATGAATATATTCGTATAGATTGTATTGACTGCTAAGCAAATATCGATCGCATAATTATAATTGCTGACGCTTATTAAAAATCATTTCACATATTGAGCATATCGACGTAATATGTGGAAAGTAAATTATACTTGTACTTTGTTATCTTAACTGTTTTATTTCAGCAGCTCATACCAGCAGGGAGAGGAATGAAGCCGGGAGAATTCAACCGAGAAAGTTCGAGTCAAAGAATAGACGAAGGTTCCATTGAAGATGGAAGGTGGAAGGGGGAGAGGAGCGGGAAGAAGAGGAGTAGCAGGAGAGAGTGCTTTTTTTAGCAATAGAGTGTAAGTGGTACCATCATTTTTCGTAGCCGAAATGCATACTCCTCAAAAATGGCCCACATGTATTTGATCAAGGAATCGCGCACTCTGATTTATGTGTTTTTTCTTCTTTTCATGTATTCAAAAATCTCTCATGTTTATTTTCAGCACATAGCTGAGCGATTGAAAATATCAGACAGATTTTAATCTCCTTATATCAAATTTTTCATTTCGGATTTTCTTGATCCTTTTGAGGAATTTTAGAACAACTTTCATCAAAGCAAAATGATCATCAATCCATTTGCGAATGTCCACTAAACAACGATTAATTCTTCAAAATACTTTGGAAACGATTTTTTCGTTAGTAAATGAACAATAGGTGAGATTAAATAAATTCTGCCTATGAATGCTAAATTAATGAATAATGTGAACAAGTAAAGAAATCAATATACAACATTATTCATGCAAATTATAGCAATATTCATAGCTTTATCAATGAGCATTATTTTAAAGCGAGATTGTAACCTTCAGCCTCTAAAGTGACGTTTGATGATTATGAGCCATTTAAAATTTGCATGCAAATTTCTTGAGGCAATCTATTATTATGCAAACAAATTGAAGATCGAAACAAAAAATGATCTAATAATCTCGATTGTTTTTCGATATGAAGCTTATATTAAAGTGTTAATGTATATGAAATTTTTCAAGAAAAAAGTGAAATATTCTTGTACAATAATTTCTTTCGCAAATATCTCTTTAGCGGTCTGTGAATTCTTTTTTTTTATTGCAATAAATAATATCTTTCTTTCGAAGAATAAATTATACCTTTCTTTAAATATAATAACGCACATTCGTTGTTTATATCTAGACGAAAGCATTTTTGTGCATGCATGAATAAACATTAGTAATTACTATGGAGCATTAATAAATATGCTAATAAGAATATTAAAAAAAACTATCACTTTTTAAATGTTACTGCAATATTAGTATACTAATACAATTACCACTTTCGCAGTATTACTTCAATCTTTTCAAATGCGATAAAGACCTAAATGATATCATCAAAGAATATCAGCGTGTTCCCTCATACGTTGTGACATAAAATCAAATATTCTTGCTAGTAAAAAGCAATGATCTGCAAGTGTGTGTGTGTGTGTGTGTGTGTTTTTTAAATTGTTGACTTATTTGAGAAGAAAATATTCAATCGCCCTATTGACTGCATGCATCAATATTTTGGTGCATTCTGGCGAAAAAATTACGAATATGTTGCCACCTTAGAGGTAATCAATTAAACAACTACGAAATTCTTATTAAGAAATAATCAAGTTTGATGTCCTTGAAAAAAAAATCTTAAAAATATCATAGTACAATCATTTCAAAATTTGTCCAACAATGAACGACAATAATAGTTTATCATTGACATTTAAGAGAATGCAGTAAATGAGAATACGATCAAAACGCCTGTCATGCTTGTATTTCCTACAGCTAAAGGCATCAGACAAGCCTATCTTATAAATGATCAAAAAGCAATGTACATTTTGATCCTCGTGCATTTCTTGATCGCAATTGATTGGATTCTAAAAAAAAGTTTTCATACTCTTCTAAGTGGACGTTAATAACTATGACTTCCAAATCTCACAAGCACTCCACTATCGATAGCGGACGGCCAACAGAAACTCCGACGAAAAGCGGCAATTAAGAAAGCATTGAGCAGTGAACAAGATTTGATATCTTCATGAGTGTTAAGCAAGCAGAAGAGTGTTAAACAACGCAGACCGCAGAGTGGTGTTCAGCGATGTAACTGAAGGATTTCTGATGCCAATCCGGTGTTCACTGAGAGGCTATGTGAATGTGGATTTCATTTACATATAAAGCGGCAAAATAATATTGGGAAGCAACGGCACCGCGATCTAACAAAGGGCTCTAGAAACGAATAATGTTCAACCTGCACGTCGGTGCATTTATCAAAGTGCCATATACATCTTGCGCAAAACATGCTCACTCTGAGCGAAACAGTCTTGAGGAAGAGGAAATCATTTCGAGCAGGGTATATAAATAGGTCATATATATATATATATATATATATATATATATATATATATATATATATATATATATATATATATATATATATATATATATATATATATATATATATATATATATATATATATATATATATATATATATATATATATATATATATATATATATATATATATATATATATATATATATATATATATATATATATATATATATATATATATATATATATATATATATATATATATATATATATATATATATATATATATATATATATATATATATACGCTGCATTTTTCGTTTCACAATGGCCGTTCTGCAGAAGGAAAAAATTTTTGTGCGAGCGCATTGCCCAGTTAAAATATGCAAGTAGAACAACTCATGTATTTTTATCATTGACTGGTAAGTTATGAAAATCGTTGCTCACTTGAGTGAAATACAATAATACGTATCATAACAATTCGTTATGCTAAAACTTTTGATTGATTGCTTCTTAAGCATAACGAACGCTTAGAGACGAAAGCATTGATACTTCAAAAAAAAAACTTTGCGAGATGCGATGAATTGCAGAATTTTGCCAGAAGGACCAGACTAAAATATATAATTATCATTTTTCATCAACGTTTTCATTTTTCGATGTGCATTGCTATGATCATGAATGTAAACGAATATTTCAAGCAATAGGCGACTTAGGAAAACATGAACAATAAATTTTTGTCTGCTTGAACTTATTCACCTCACCGAATCACTCACACTAGGAAGCGGATCTAATATTGTCGTATCGAGGGATAAAAGATGAGATGTTTGCACCTACGCAAAAATGAACCTAGTACCCCCTCCACTCGCCGAGTTGACTTTTCGTCCATAAGGTGGCGATGATCTCTTCGCAGAGCCAGGAATTCAAGTGTCTTGCAGTCGCCATGGTTGTATTCCACATCAATCGGATCACAGAAAATACTAATCTTCTAGAGCGAAGTTTGATTAGTTAAATCATTTACGCATGCATTATTGAGCAGTTCTTATTATGTGTTGGCATTATATGAAAATGTTTACTATGAAGAATGGAATGTAAAAGTGCATGTCATGTCAACCCTTCTCGTTCACCTGTCTGTTTATTAGTTCTATTTGAAATATTTCCTTCTTTTGCTAGGTTGAACTTTGCTCGATGTTACGCGCTAAGAATTAAGTGCCTTGCCCTAAGAAGTCATAGAGAAACTAACATTAGAAAAATCTTTTAAACTCGACGAAACTCAAACATAGACAACGAATACGTTTTCAGAATGGGAAAATTTTAAATAATTTGAAAGGAACTGAGAGTGAAATTAAAAATAAAATGACATATTTCCGATGGAATAATTATTCAAATATGTAAATCTTTTTGCAATATACATGTATAGTTTACAATAATTTACTGTAATAGTTGAATATACTCTACTTACTGCTATAATTTTGTCGTATTACATTAGCAAGCAAAAACCTCTAATAAATATTTGAAAAGATTTTTTCAATAATCGATATTTTAATGGGCAAATAGATCTATATGCGATGAGACAGATGGAGATGCAAAAAAAAAAAAAAACAATTGAAACGATGGTATCAACGTATATCTCAACAGAACAACGTTTTCAAGCATCACCTTTATTCTTATATCTCATCTCATTAACCAGTTCTCAATATTTCAACAAAAATTTCGACAACAATCATACATTTTTTTTATCAGCCTTGCGGCATATTCACAAATGCTTGCAGATTACATCAACGATTGAAATATTAGAATAAAACCTCTATATTTAGCATTCGCTATTTATATTCAATGATCAAGCTCTTTATGGTGAAGATAGAATTTTAAGGACTCTTCGACGCTAATAAAAAAAAACACCGCTTAGGAGAGAAAAATTTCATTTTGGGAAAAAAAAAGCTTTAGTGTTTTTTATGATGTTGCAAAAAAGAATTGTAGGATAGAACGCACAGATTTCTATAGTCTTTCATTTATTGAGTTCTAGCTCATATTTTTTAGATAATGCGATGTATCGTTAAACGTTCTTGAGTCCAGATATTTGATCAGCTATGATTTGCATACTCAGCAAATTGCAAAGGTTATGCAAATTGCAAAGGTCATATTATTTCATTCAAAGCGATTTGGGCAATAAAATGTATCGTTAGGAGAAGGTAAATCAAGGTTTTTGAGGTCACATGAATTGCATACTCAGCAAATTGCAAAGGTAATACAACAACTGTTGCTATATAACTTGAAACTTTTAGCAATTGCATCACAATAATGAAGCATTTCCTTTAACTTTGATATTTAGTGGAAATTCAAATTATCTTTATGTAGAGTGATTTTATTAACTAGATGTCTATGTGAGTTTGCAGTCATTATGATTCAGTAAGCAGTAATAACGACAAATTGCCCAACTAAACTCTCTTAATTATTCGATTAGAAGCATCTGATTTTTTTTTGTTCCACTATGCTCGAAGAGGTTATTACCATTTAAATAAGATAGAAGTACGACTTTTTGTGGTTTTATTACTCTCAGCTCAATCTTTTTATTTGTAAATATACATATAAATACCTACTAAATGCTGCCGATGGAGCATTACTATCAAACTTTTTCAAGCAGCATACTGAAACGTTTCTAGGCCACAGACATCTTAGGAGTCACTGTTATTCAGAAAGAACATATATTCGAAACATAGATTTTCCATGACGTTGCTGTAGCATGATGTTTATTATTAAGAAAATAAGAAATTTGTGAAACCCTGTGAAAATACCTTTCAAAATGCAAAAGTCAAAAATTATGTCTAAAAATGCATCGCGATAGTCGTTGAACAAAAAAAGAATAAATCGAACGAACTATTTACTTACTCGTGGTATGTCATCTAATGACTGTCTTAGAAAAATCGGAATCATTCTACCGAAAGAAAAACTTTGATGATTTTTTGAAGCATCTAGAAAATCATTGAAGCTCATCCTAGCGGAAAAAATGCTTGGTAATGATCGATTTCGCCTTTCTAATTGACGATGATAGATGAGACGCTAAACGTTTCACAATAGAGCGACAGCTTTAAAAAAACATATAAAAATATGCGAAAATAATCCATGAACAAAGCGTTTATTGAATTGTGAACTAATAGCAAACCAAATCTTCTCTAAGAATAAGAAAAATAATTATCGATCATAATATTTCAATGTTATTTTCTTGCTATTATCATCATAAGTTGTCTGTTCAGCATTCTTTCGACAAAAAATAATAATAATTTTGTACGAGTAATGTTGCAATTAAATTTTATAGAATGAGAATTTTGCAATTTCGATGATGATTGAAATTACGGTATTTTTTTAGTGTCGAAATTTCTGATCAAATTTCATCAACTCATTTTGAAGTGTACAACAATTGAGAAAAACTTAATATAGAATATATTCTCGTAATATATTATTCATATGAAAGCGGAATATTGCTCAAATTTCTCAGTGCGCATGATCATATGAGTTTTGACTTTATAAGCGAATAAGGTTATGATGGGAAATAGAAGGCGATGAGATGCTATTGGATATAAAAATTAGAATAAATAAATGTACATATTAAAATGTCTAAAAAATATCGAAATTGATAGAATTTTGAGTTCCACTCTATAAGAGTGCTTTAGATTCTTTTCTAATCATATTCGAGCTATGCGGTAACCTTGCTGCATAGCGTTGGCTCTTACTCAGGCAATTCATTTCATTGCTTCATAGTTTGCGTTGAACGAGGAAAATGTCCTCATTTCTCTCTTCTTTATACTCATAACTAATATATGGTTCTTCCTAAATAATGGATATGTTCAAATAAATAAGGCTTTTATTTATTTATTTTTTTATTTATTTATTTATTTGTTTATTTATTTATTTGTTTATTTATTTATTTATTTATTTATTTATTTGTTTATTTGTTTATTTATTTATTTATTTGTTTGTTTATTTACTTGGAAAACACACTGCGTTTAAAAATTTTCAAATGCTATAAATTCCAAAGCAATGATCAAAATGCGGGCGATCTTAGATAATACATGGCTGTTTCATTTCATATGTTCAAAGTTTTGATAACCATGGAAAAAAATATGTTCAAAGGAGCAAGCAGAAATTAAATACCTCACTACATATATGTTGGCATTATTGTTGGCCAAAAAAAGGCTCATGATCATATTGACTTATTAGCCAAGATGTATAGCCTAGCCTATGAAAAAAAATAGCCTTATATCTCTAAAGATATCATAAATTATATAGAGCACACTCATAGTGAAATTTTAATAAAACGATTAGAACATTTTTTGATTCGACATCGCCAACACAAAAAAACGCGTTTTAGAACACTGTAGATCGGCACTTAAATATTCTGTCAATCTTTCTCCCTTGATCTTTCTTATTCTCTCTGTTTTGAAGTTAGGACCGCCCTTGAAAGAGTAAAATTAGAAGAGAAATAACAAAAATCAGAAAGGGCAAATTAAGGAATGTTCTTTACTTCTAATGACTTTATGAGCGCATCAATTATAACTCGTCTAGATTATATGAAAACAAAAAATATTATTCATTCCTTTCACTTTCAAAACATTATTCAATAGGCGTGAACAGGTAAAATAAATCGATAAATATAGTTTAAACACTTTATGAAGTCACTATGAATTTATCTTAATAAAAATGTAAATATTACCACTATATGTTGTAATATTAGTATCGCAGTGTAATGTTGAAAACTCCAAAATAATTTTCCCCAATTAATTGTTATATGAGATAGTCATTTTCTAACGATTTACAGCATCTAATTTGTGAACAATGCACCTGAACTCGAAAAAAAAATACTACAGCGTAAAATCGGTCGGAATAGCATTAAAGTCATTCCTTACATGAGCTTCAATCGAATATAAGCTTTTTTTTCTAATTTGCCATTTAGGTTTTTCCATATAATCTGAAGATATAATGTTATTTTGATTGTTATTGTTTTGGCTTTCATCTAACTGATTTAGGATTGCAGTGCCAACTGACCTTAGGCTTCACTCTAGGATCGATGATCTTCTAGACAGCCAAAACTTTTGAGTAGAAAGACAATTTCTATCTCGTTAATTCTAGAGGATAAGAGACCTTTTCTAACCGTTTATTCATTATCTCACCCTTCATATCTTGCAACATCTACCGGATGCTCCCTATTCTCATCTCACCAAGGGGACATGGTTTTTTCTTCATCTAGAGAAATTTGAAAGAATGAAGCGTTGAACGAAGGAACCGGACCGCAATAACAATGCGTAAATGTAGGCACTTCCCGTTCATATAATGGTTGCGCAAGCAAACCTGTAACCATCGTTATCTAGTTATGTAGGTTGTTTTGAATAAATAACGGCCGCCTTAACGCACTTCGTATCATCTCCCATTCCAAAACATAACAGTTTTATGATTAGACGCATCCCATAGTGATTTAAAAAAAGATGCAAAACGAAATTAAAAAAAGGTGAGAAGTAAATTCAAGAAACCGAACGAGCATCGTTGATACAGAAAATGAAAAAAAGAGAATTTTTTGCCAAAAAATGAGGTGTTGGTCGTTATAAGTCAATTTTGCTAGTGACATATATTTCTACAAATGTTTATTTTTATTTGGAGAGCTTAAAGCGGAAATGCGAACATCTTTACTATTTCAGTCAGACAATGCTTATCATCATCGCCTTTGAATTTATCACAGCTGACGGAAGGAAAAAATTAATAAATGCATCCTGAATCATAGATTGCCACTAGAATTGAAATATGTAAACGAATTATATTCTGAGGCAAAATTTTAACGTCTCAGTTAACCATTTCGAGTGACTGAACAACAAATGTTGTACTGCAGTGCCCAAAATAATGGAAGACCAGGACTCAAAACTCTCTACTTGTGGAATACCTCCTCAATAAGTCTCTGCGTTCACGCTTTATTGGCATGGAGTCAAGCAGTGGTTGGTTCAATAGGAGAATTTAAATTAGCGCATTAGCTTGAAATATCAATTCCATTTTTTTTCAAATATTTTTCTATTCATATTTTTATATTCACAGTATCCACCCTCTTTTATTCTTATAAAACTGCCTACGGGGTAATTATCCGTATGTGCAAGTTAAGGTGGAAGTGCGTCAAATCAGCGGCAACCAGTTTTGTTCATTAATTGTTGATAAGGTGGTGAGATGATATGGTCACCGAAGTCATTTTCAGCTTCAATTGAACAAAACGTCTCAATTTCGACGCGAAAACAAGTTTTACCACCCACGATTGAATTCTCTCGGCTATTACGAACACCTTATAGCGTAGTTGTTGAAATCTTTTTTTTTCATCAATATATTCCAAAATCTTTTTAAAAAAAGAAAACAAAATTGTGCTTTCATAAAAAAGCATCATGACATGTATTTCATATATATATATATATATATATATATATATATATATATATATATATATATATATATATATATATATATATATATATATATATATATATATATATATATATATATATATATATATATATATATATATATATATATATATATATATATATATATATATATATATATATATATATATATATATATATGCATCAACGAGAAATTTTCATGCTACTTCTTGAGAAAAATTTTCAACGAGTAACATTGAGTAAATCGTAGATTCCACATCAATGAACTTTTTAAGCTTCGAATTACTTTCAAATTGCTAAAAACTTAGAAATTTAAAGTTCTATCCATGAACACCAAACGCCTCATAAGAGAGAGGCAGAGGAATGCTTTCTTGGAATGTCGTATTATTTTTTGCTCAACAGAAAACGTATATCGTTGGATGCAGCTGAGAGTTTGTCAATCGCTTATTTTGACAACAAGTTGTGGAATATTTTTAAGTAAAATATTTACAATTTGCGCATTTATGAAAGTTTATGGATAAAGGATATTGGCAAAAGATTGAGGTGCATCTATATGTTCATCTATGATGGCCGATTGATTTGACAACGAGTTATGGCAATGATTTTCAATTCCCAGTTCGAACCTTAAGACATTTTATACTTTTATATGGGGGGGGGGAGGGAGGGTAGGTTTCTGCAGACTCACTTTCTCGTTCTACTGCCGATTCTCTGATCTATGGAAATAATCCCTATTCGCATTTCCATCTGGCTCATATGCTCATCAAATAAATGTTATTATTTACGCTAAATAAACTAAAAATCAACGTTATCTATTATCGTTATACAATTCAATGAAAATGTTTACAGCGTTTATTTCATCGAAATAGAACGGCTAAAAAAAGTACAATAATGTAGCACTGCTCCATAGAGTATGAAATTCAACTATTAGAATTTTTTTTAAATGCTATATAACAACTAGAACTTGAATATCATTCTATCTTCTATTAAATACGATTTATTGCATTTAAATCTACTGAATCAACTAGATGATCAAAATACCGGAATTTATTTCCACAGAAATCAGCTGCAATAAACGCAATGATTGCTTACCAGAAAAAAAGCGATCATCACCAAAATGGAGTAATATATTCGAAGATTGAACTTGTGCTTGCACTACTCTTTGGCATTTCTATGTCCGCTTTTTCATTTCCTCTCATTTTCTTTCACTACAAGTTGCTAATGCTTGATTTTTTTTAAAAGAATTGTCAGGATACCTAAGGCAACTCTTTGAAAAGAATTCGTTTTCAATTTTTAGCTGCTTATTATATTTACCTGTAACTTTAGATTTGCATATTTATTAAATTTACCTGTAATTTTAGAAGTACTAATTGTTTTGCATAATTTTTTAAGCTAACAAAGACCACTGCTGTAGTTTGCATTTTGAAGTAGTTTGCTTAGTAATGAATTATATGTTAAACAACATATGCTTTTGAATTCCGCTTATATAACTAAACTAATGCAATAAGTATAATTTTTACTAATTGTTTTTAGTAATTCAACGTTAAAATTGTGCATTTATATAAAAGTTTCTTTTTCTCATTCATTTTATCAAAAAAAAACCTCGATTATTTACGAGCGTGCAGTTGACGGATTGACCGGAATACGCCATTGATTAAATAATATTTTTTAACTAGGAAAAACCGCAATTTTTTGAAAGAAAAGAAGCAATAATGCTAGACTAAATCGAAAAGCAATATTGTGATAGAAAATTTCTATGGAAATTTAAATTCAATTTTATTTTTGATAATCATCAAAAAGGATGCTGATATGACTATAGAATATTTTCGTAGATTTGCAATCAGTACTTCATGCCAATTTTTTTTTTGATGCAATCAAATCTGAAAGATTGCTGTTAAAATTAATTCATTTTGAGCGAAAAAAAAATTGTTACTTCTCTTTTTTTTCAACAAATTCTCCTCTTTAACTAGAAGATGTATTACATGAAATGTGTTTGCAATACAATGAACTTCTTATGCCTATTTATTCGTGGAAATTAAGCTTCAAGAAAGCTCTTGAGGGTGGCGTATGCCTCTTGTCCTTTTTTTCACACAATTATGGAGGCATACTTATATCGACCTATTCATCGCTGGCTTCTTAAGGATTTAAGTCGACTTGTTTTTTTTTTTCTATTTCTGAGGTATAGCGATACTTCCGTCGTATTTTTCATCTTTATTATAAAATGAGGTTTATCTTACATTGTATTCAATCAGGTCAAAATTTGTCATTGGCATTTGAATATGATCTATTTAAACTATACAATAAAGTATAATATTAGGTCTAATTGTTACAAGCATGAAAAAGCTTTTTTAAAGGATTCTAGATGTTAAAATAATATTTTAACCGCTAATAGAATTATTATTAAAGATTGATTGACGATGTGAATTACACATAGGACTTGTAAAATTTATGAATGTGAAGCAAATTTTTACAATGAGCAAATATTTGCATAAATCAATGCTAATACCCTTATTAATTAAATGTCATGTTCAACGCATAATAGTCTTCCTTCAAAATGAATATAGAGAGTGCTTAAATATAACACAAATGTGTTATTTCTAACACGTTTCTTTGCTATATTTAACAATATTCTATTGGATTTGATAAAGATTTCAAAAATTTTCATGATGAGATTAAATAATCGAAATTTTCTAAAATATTTGCTTTGCGATTCGAGGAAATTGGGCAATTGTAACACGAGCCGAAAATGATAGAATTTACGAGTAAACATTCACCAGTGTGGACAAATAAAAGCAATGCAAAACGAAAGCCGTTGAATTGCGCATCTTCATATGAAATAATGCCTCCTGAACAACTCAAGCAATAATCAAACATAAACTGGTTTCATGTAACCATCATCATACATCCATTTGCACTTATGCAACAAATTATTCACCTAAAAATACATAATTTCTGAATCTCTTTTTTTGCTCAGAAATATTCACATTAAAGTATAAAATGATACCATCTAGCTATAAAAGATTTTTACGCTTCTATGCACAAATATTTTGCAATGAATAATAAACATTCACGTTCGTAGATGATGAATCATGTTTTATTCTCATTAAATTGCATAAATTTTAGCTGTGTGGTTCATGATGAAATAGTATTGCGTTATTACTTTGATAGCATTTTTTGATATTATTTTATCGCGTTATCTCTTTCTAATATTATTCTATTAAGTCTTTAATAAAATTTCGGTGTCGTATTTCGGAGTCTCTTTTTTTAAACTACCTGACGTTGCAAATGCAGGTGTATTTGCTTGGTTGTCAATCTTTGAAACATTTGCAATGCTGTGACTATTGCAAAAAAAACCGAATATTGCGTTTTCTTCGTAATAATGCAAAAATTGTTCATTTATTACAATGTATATAAGTCCGGGTCTTCTAATAAAGAAATTTTTGTGTTTAAAAGAGTTTGCTTCTTAAGAGTACCTTTTATTTCCGCAATTGTTCAGAAAGAAGGCTAATTTTCTTCAAGATTGACTTATATCGATTAGGAAAATCCATCTTCTATCCTCGAAGGAAAGCATGAGAAGATAAAATCCGTTTTCCTACGTATTACCTCATTTATGCCGTTTGAAATTTAATGAAATAATTGTAAATAAGTTCGCTCATGTTTCTTTACTAACAAATTAATTTCGAAGCAATAAACCATCCGAAATTATTTTGCTGTTCGATGAATGCCTTAGATTATTACTACTTGAAACCTTGAAAAGTATAAATTTAGCATTTTGCTTTACTACTCGCTGACTACTTCTTTACTGTCTTTGCTTTACAATTTAGCATTATTACTATCTTTACTTTACTAGTATAAATTTTTCTTGTATAAATTTAGCATCTTTACATCTTTACTACTACTCGCTATATATTAGATATTTTCCATCTAGGCTGAATATGAGTTCTAACATAATGAAGGAAAGCATTAATGAAATAAATAATGCATAGTAGCAAATAGATATTGATCCTTATCGATTCATATTGAATTCTTTTCGGCAAAAATTTTCTCACCAAAAATTTCCATCATAGTTAAATTTTCAAAAATTTTCAACGATTTGAGAAAATGAATGACAAACATACGATATCATTGCAAAATATTTGCAAGTATAAATTTTGCTTCGTGGATAATAATAAATTTTAAAAATTAACACTATGGAATTCTTTAAATTAAACGAATTAATTTACAGATTTAAATGAATTATCTTAATTAAATGAATTAATTTACAGTTAAGCAAATTAAAATTCAGCAAAAAAAAAAACGCATTTTTGCAAAAAAAATTTTTTTCTGAATAGAATTATACTTTTATGTCTTTTTTTGTAAATCAAAACTTTTATTTCAAAGATCTCAAAAGATCTTTAAAAAAACTTGTTTTTTTAATCGCCGCTCAGCACATATGTTAATTATTGTTGAGAAAATTGCAATTTCTCTTTTAAACCGCTACCTTTTTATGTTATTGTCTTAACGACAAAATTCATTGACATTTATGTCGACCCACAAGTGAGTGGGAAAAATAAACAAGAATTTTTTTAATTGAAAAAAAAATTGCACTTAATGACTTTTAAAAAAAAAAAAAAAAAACGTAGAAATAATGATTAAGCTATTTCTTTTTTCAATGAAAAAAAAATCTATTGAAAGAATACATTCTCTTCATGAGAGAAAATATGAAATTCGCCAATTCGATCGACTATAATGTTAAATTTTCAATTTTTATGTAGAAAATGACCATATGTAGTCGAAATATTTAACTGCTGTTTGCATCAAATGTTTAGATTTTTTTTTTTTTTTTGCTTTCCTTTTCGTTGCAAAAATGATAAATTTTTCAGGAAACATAAGCAATTTAAGGATATTTTCGGCAATTATAATTTTATCGATCCGTTTTCTTCCATCAATGTATTTGCCAACTATTTTTCCATCCATTTCGATCCTGAATTAGCCATATCCACATATTTTCATACAGACGTTCAAGCAACTCTATTCATCTCTTAGTCTCTAAATTTTTTTGATTTTCTATTTATATTTCTTGGAAATCATTCAGCAGACCACTTCGTTCGTCGATTCTACTTCATCGATAAAAAGAGAGTGATTCATCGAAACATTGAAGATACCAATGGAAAAAATTGTCATGTGCACACATTTGTTAAAACAACAACTGATGTTTGTTTTGATAAGCTGCCGCGACAATAACATCGGAAAGAAATATGAAATATTCGAGTGTAACAAAATTGTAAATAGCACGTGAAAATTGAATTACTAAAACATTATATAATCTATAATTTGCATCAATTTTCTCTTTAGAAACGATTCATTTTTATAATGCTCAAATTATCGATTAAATAGGAGAAAAAAAATAATTCTTTTACAATATATTTTTTTAAAATTTTTATTTTCAATTTTTTAAAACAATTGTTGAAAAAAAATTTTCGAATAAATTTCCAATTCGAAACTATAAAATAAAAAATTCTCAATAAAATATTTTTATTTATTTATTTCTAACAAATTCGCTCATCGAATAGCAATATTATTCAAGTGTATTAACTGTTGAAAATGATCAAACCGACTCTTATCGAGGTGAATTTTTTTAATCAAATTATTGAATTAATCTATCATGAAAACTCACTTATTCATATTCCAGTTTGTGCATATTTATTCGCAATAATGACGTCATACTTGCATCATGAGCAAATTGAGCGAATGCTCTCAAATTTTATATTAAAAAAAACGCAACTACGCTATTTTCAAACCGGATATAAAATTCAACATAAACTCTTTTTTTTAAAGAAATCTTCAATTATGATGATGAAAATTTTTAGAAATAGCGAATTTCAAAATAGCGAATTTACATTCTAAAAATTCGGTGCGAAAAATAGCGAAATTATAGTAAACATGAATATATTTCTTCAGAAAAATAAGATGTAATTCGAAATTATACAAAGTATTTTGAAAGTAATTTTTTTTTGCAATAATAATTGGACGATTCTGAAATATTATTGAGTGATTTTAGAATAAATTTGGAATTTTTTATAGTAAACGGAAATTAAGAAATTTTTCATTGATCCTTTTTTCAACGTATAATTTTAAAAATATAATAGCTGTCAAGTGAAATATTTCATTTTTTTTTAAAGAATAGGTAATCTCTTTTTATAAATATAAGCTTCCATCTCCTCTCCCCTTCTTAGTTTCAAAAATGAAAATTTTTATAGATTTTATAGAAAATCCACTTCTGCATAGAACTTTCTCTTAAAATTTGCAAAAATAACAATAGACGTTTTTTTTTAAATAGGAACACCCTCGAATTCACAGCACCTCGTCTCTCAAGCTAAAAAAACCAACAACAACAACAACAACATTTCGGATTAATTTTGCAACTTAAAGAAATTTTTTCATACGCAATGATGAGGTGAGAGAATATAATATACCTGACAATAATACCTGACAATATAATAATTACCTGACAATATAATAATTACCTGACAATATAATAATTACCTGACAATGTGGTAATTAGCATCATATAAGATCCCTTAGAAGCAGAAGTTGAGTGATTGAATTTGCATATTTGATAAATTCTAAGTTTATCGACATATCGATAAGCAAATATTTCCTCATTTATAATAATAAATGATTGTCACGCGCATCTTTCGCATATGTTACATTTGCAAGTTTTTTCTTAGTCGCAAATAATATGCTTATGGTTAAAATTTTACAATTTCGGTTTGCTCTCGTTTCAGAATATGCAATTTTTCGGTAAATCTTTGACTATTATGATTACTAGGTGAATGTTTGACATATCATAGTTTCTATTTGAATTTGATTATTTTCAACTTATCTTTTATTGCTCATATGTATTTCAAATTTGAATGGAAAAAGTTTGTCGTCAATACGATCGGACAATTTAAACGTTTACATTTAGAATAAACGCATCGAATAAATTGAAGGTTCTCTCTTTTTTTTTGTAAATTTCACCGTGTAAAAATTGATAAAAATATTCGAAATTTGAAGAACATATGAGAAAAAAATCTGCAAAATTTAAGCAATATTTTGTTTGTTTAAAATTTCATTTGTAGATGCTAAGTATGTTCCATAAGTGAATGATAAAGTCTATTCCTAAAATAATCAATCATTTTTGTACTTCGATACATTTTGCGCCGAAAAAACCAACAGGAATAAAAAATGACGAACCAACTAAGCTAGCTGTCGTTAACGAAGACTCAATAAATATGCAAATTAAATTTGTTGAAAAAAAAAAGTTAGACAACTCAGTTAGTTGAACGATACGCAATTTAATATGTAAATAATGGCCAGTTAGAAGAACAAAAAATGTTGAAAGATGAAAACATAGCAAATATCCGATAGTTAAAAGATCGGATTTTGCAAAAATTTTAGCCATTTAGAATGGATTAATTTGGATGTGTGCAAATTGATTTCTAGCGTCAACCGTTTAGATTTATGAAATGTGCAATCAATAAGATACATTCAAATAAGACTATTGTATATTATTGCATTGAAATTCATGTTCATTGCAAATTTCGTCGATGCGGCTATGAAGTTGCGAATTGTAAATTCCGATTGTGAAGTTGCGAATTGCAATTTATGGCAATGAAATTGTTAACTGCAAATTCCAACTATGAGGTTAATGACTGTTTTTCTGCTAATGTACTTCAGTGGATATTATACGTTTTAAATTTTAAAAAAAAAATGATTTCTTTAAGGTCAATCTGATTATCGTAGAACGAATTCCATATAAATTGGCTTCTTTCAGTGTTGCCATTTGTCAAATGGATTTATAGGCGCTAAAATAAAATCGAAGTGCATGAGGATATTGCAGAACAAAAAAAAAAGACGTCATTTGGCACTTTGTTCACAAACATTTCGTTTGTATTGCGGTGAATGACCTTACTATCATAAAGTGGCTATATGAGGTCACATCGTCGCATTAATCGCCACTTAAATTGCATTTCTTTCAAAAATCTCCTATCGAATGTCACATATACATACAAATGATGGCATTTATTGCATCAAAATTGAAGAGGGGGAATTGGAAACTGAAAGTAGTCCAAACAAAATTTGGGTGGTCTTGGAATGTGACAAGAAGCTAAAAAAGAGTCAAATTCCTTCAGCATTAATCACTTTCTTGCACTGTCTGTAAATAGCAAGTAATTTCGGCCCTGAAAAAATTTCAAATAAGAGCATCAGATTTTCGGAAATCTTCAATTTTGAGAAACTGCCGAACGTGAAAAGTCCTCAATTCCATGCACACTTTCTTTGGGAGGGAGGGGGACTGGAATGAGGGAGAAGAGATGAACTTTCTCAAAGTTGCTAGCCTTCTAGGCCTCAAGTTCTGATGCTTCTAAACAACAAGGAAACCCTGGCTTCATCCCTGATCGACACTTTTCGGGAACTTTGAAATCCAGTAAGGAAAAGTCCCCTTATTTTTGAATTCACATGAAAATCTCCTCGCATGCGTACGATTGGCGGGCAGAGAAAGTAACTGCGACTAACAGCATGGTTATTTGGTACAGCAAAGGACATGGCTGAGTTGGGACATATGTGCTCAGCCATGTGCATTCAGAGAATCCATAAATTGCCTGAAGTACCTGAACTCTGCAAAGTCCTAAATATTACCAACTGTCATTTATTGTACCCTTTATTTGAAATGAAAAAAACCGCGAGGTTTTTCAGATTTACTGGGGGTCAGAGCGCAAGGTGTTCCGGTGAATGAAACGCCTATCCTTTATGAAATGGAAGTTTTTTTTTTCTTGGAACAAAATGTGAAGTTTGTAAAATAAGTTGGCACGATATGCGCTTTTTGCAATTTCGTCCATCAGACTCTCATCAGTCCTTCTGAATCACTTACGAATAATAAAATCTGTGCAGTGATATATGCACATTTTTCAGCTTCTGAAAATGACCGTAACTGCAATAGCTCGAATACCAACAGCGTTCTAAACTGTACATTAATTATTGCATTTTTTCGATCCAACTTTAGTCGTTCCCGAAATGAACATTTAGGCAGGCAGATAGACACAGACACGCTCATCTCATGCACAACTCCACAAGCACGTACATATGTATCTATAGATAGACATCACTATTCTAATCAAGGCTTTCATCACTGGCAAATATTAGGTCAATAGAAAATTGCAACAAGACTATAAAATAAGACAAGTGGAAAACAACTTTACAATTATAAAATAAAACTTATCCCCTTTTTAAATTTTTCACTTCAATTTAGCACTCGTTCATATGCGAACGAAATTCAGCATTATTATATTATATAACGCATTTAAAATTTAGCAATTCAAAGTTTTTCCATTTGAATCGAATTTTATTTACGTTTGAACTTATTGGCCTTAGAGTGAAATATTGCAAAATTATGACAAATAATAACAATAATACCTAAAATAAATACATATATTATAGCGCTACAGATATTCAACATATTATTGGTATAAGTGGAATCTTCCGGGTAGATCTCGTCCAAATATGCCATTCCATTCTTCCAACTGCAATTTATAACTTATTAATAATTCCATTCAAAGAAAAAAAAAATTTTTTTTTTGCACTTATAAAAGAATGAAGAGCATACGATGACGATATTCGATCGGCAAGAATAAGCTGAAAAATATCTGAGCATCTTGACTAGGAAAATCTTCAATATTGCTTCATTATGTGTATCAATTCAATCCACTTTTTTGTTATTAGTAAGCGATAGGAAAATTTACTTTCCAAAACTAAATTTAACGCTTCAAATATATTTGAAATTTTCACGTTATCATATCAAACTGTTATCAATTGAAAGCTTAAAGATGAGGACCCCTAGTTCAATCCATATATACTATTAAACTGCCAAATTTATTCGATAATTTTCCATAGTAAATGGCTCATTCATGAGTTTAGCATTTAGTATTTGGGAAAGATATTCGTAAAATTTGACGAAAATATTGCATATTAAAATTGAAACGATATATACATATCGTTGACTCGTTAGAGTGTTGGAATTTTCGAGTTATAGATGCATGTAGTTTACCGATAACGATAACTCTTCTACATCAGGTCTATTTCAAGGGGACAACTTCCCCGTAAAGAATGCCTGTATGAAGGAACAATAATAGGCAAAAATCTCTACAAGTTATTCTGATTGAAGAGAATGAAAGACACAAAGAACGGAATTAAAATAAATTTTGTTCAAAATAAATTGTGAAGGAGCCGAATAAAATTACTCGTCTATATGTGATATTATCACATCATATCACATCATATCTTATCATATCATATCACATCATATCACTATTCAAAATCATAACTAAATACCGGCAAAATAAATTCGGCGGAGTTGTATCGACATCTCGATGCTCCGTTCTTGAGCAATTAGTAACTCTCACGGACGATACGTATTCATTGTTGAGCGCCGATGTTACGTAACGAAAAATGCTTCCATATGTGCCATAATGAATGAAAACATTTGTTATCGCTAAACTTCGTGGAGCCCTAAAAAAATTCTTTTTTTTAAGCTTAATTTCCATGAGAAATCTCGTTTTTTTTTTTCTGAATTTTAAACTTTTTCGATACTTTTCAACGTTTTTTTTTATGGAGGGAGATTTTCCGCAATGTTTTATCCTCAAAAATATAATGACATATAAGAAAATATTTCTAAAATATTTGTGCAGTCAATCATTTCCTTTCCATATTTCATTTTCAAATACCAAAAAAAAAAAAAAATGAAAGAAAAAATAGAAAAAAAGCGTGACTTATCTCAAGAATGCTCCAGCGTAAATGAGTGAAAATACGCAAAATATAAATGAGGTGAATAATGCTTTATATGAGCTTCTAAAGAAAAACATCCAGAAAGTGGTCAATAGAAATGATGACTCATAACAACACCATAGCAATAATGATATTTTCAAATAATTCGCGAAACCAGATGCCAGATTACATAACCTGAAATTCGTTATCAAATTCTAGAATATATGACCTAAAATTTATTAAAGTTCAAGTGTGAAAATATTTATATTCATATAATACTTAGTTATATACCTCTGAAAAAAAAAAGAGCGTCAAATGCTATCCCAAGTTAAGAACATTAAATTACCATACACACTCAGAATTCGTCTGAATATAAATCTTGTTTAAATGGGAATATTTGCTCCTCAGCTTGCGACGAGTAAAAATTACATAAAAAGATCACGGCCTTTAAACGCGGAAAAGATCGAACGCATATGAGAGCCTCGTAGTTCTATTCAAGAAAACAGTATATACAGAATTTTATATCCACAAAAAATTTCTCGTTTTTTTCTTGAATACACCTATTCTTGCATCAGATTAAAGTAATATAGATATTTACTAACGGATAAGCAAAAACAAATAAAAAGTCATGGATTTTCAGAATGGTCGGACTTTTCCACCATATCTTCGGCTCTCAAGAATCCCTTTCTCTGATCATTTTTTAAAATCTGTGTGACTTCTGCTGCAGGAATATTGACCATCACCGTTTTCTTTTTTAGGCGCGGATATTGCTGTTAGAGGGCATATAACTGCATTGGAAAATCTAGTTGCAGAATAAAGGAATTCCAACACTTTCTGAAGCTCTAGCTAAGACTATGAAAACTCAAAAAAAGGTTTTGCCGGGGTTGAATATGCTTCCGCTTCTAGAGTTTCGACATTTTTCGAGTTTCAAAATATGAAAACTCTCTTTAGATGAAAAATCACGTATCTTCTAGCAATTTTCTCGTAAAAATTTTCGCCTATATTGACAAGGAAAAATAAGGAATAAGAATTTGTTTTTCATAAATTTTTCGTTCTTCAAGTTTCCTTAAATTACCAAGTTTTTCAAGGTTTTAAGCTTCCCTTGACCATCATGATAATCAAAAAAGGTTTTTTTTTTGAAATAATGCGCGCAAATGATGCTAATATAAAGTACTGCAACCAGAAGACGACGAATGCTTTCGATAGATATTCCGACAAAAATATTGCAGTCTATAAACTTCGTCTGGCCTAACCCCGGTTCGGCGCTCTTTTTTTGACTATCGGTCCTCGTTTGTTCATACTTAGCTCAGCGTCAACCCATCGATACAATTCCGGTCTCTGGATCATTTGCTAAATGAATCAGCCGACGAGCAGAAAATGAGATGGGTCGAACCTGTCCTACCGGTTGAATTTTACATCAAGGCTTGAAATTACATCAACGAAAAAATTTCACTAGAATGATCTTGCATCGAAAATAAAATGAAAACAAACAAACACTGACCAAAGAGTAACAAAAGTTGATGAAAGAACGGAAGCAAAGTCAATTGGAAAGCAAGCGATCAGCAGAGAAAACAACTCAATAGCGCCATTGGTGACACCACCTTCCATTTCATTGGCCATACGGTTTTTCATCACTGCATCTGAAATTGAACATCATATATGAAATTATTTACATCCGATGGAATATTTATACTAGCATGTCGTTTGTGATTGATCAACAACCCGTAAACCGTCAAAACCGGACCGGAAAAGAAAGAGAAACCGAAAATAATCGAATTCGGATTTATCCTCAATTTCTGACATATGTGAAAGTCGTCACGATTTTGATATCATAATGGCAATCTTTTTTTTGTCGCAAATTTGATAAGCATATTACTAGGAAGATTGAATAGTAGTACTTCAATATTTAAAAAAAAAGCGAATTTCGAATTAAAAATTTTTTGCGAGAAAATACTTATAGATGGATATTCCAAGTGTTGAATTTTTATTGAAAAAAAATTCACGGATATTATTTCAAAGTTTTGAATCATGAAATGACTAATATCTCTGAATTCCGTCTCTTCCTCCCTTCGCTCCTCCCTCCTTCAGAAAAAAAAAAAGAACAATAGCAAGCGTGCATATGTCACTGCATTGTCGTAATCCATTAGAAGTGATCGGTTCGGTTTTTAAAGAGCATCTTTAGCAAATCTACAGACTATTGCATTTTTCCATCACCATGTGCACTTTCCTCGTGAATTTCTTTTAACTGCTGAGAGTTAATCATTCAATACAACTAAAATTTCCGCTTTAAAAAAAGAATATCGCTATTGTTTTTCATTTTCGCAACAAAATTTTCTAACGCGTTTTACAGCTATTGACTAGACAGTAAAAGAAAAATGATAATGGAGAAATATTAAAATATACGGGCTAACAATGAAAAAGAGATTATTTTTACTTTGTAATATCTCTACTTTTTACTTTATTTATTTATTTATTATCTATTTTTTACTTACTTTATTTTATTAGAAAAGAATATTTTGAAACGATTTTTAAAAAATAAATCTTTTAATACTTTATAAGAATCAACTTACAACAGCTAATAGCAGTGAATATAGCTGCCACAGAGAATAGTGATATACAATTGAAGTACATTGCAGTCATACTCAAAGGAATGTGGAAACTTTCATGTGGGAAATGAACACCACAGAATACAATAGAAAAAGCGTATAATGGTAGAAGAATAATGCGAGTGAATAGTGAAATCCACGAAGATATTAGCACCGCAGATGATCGCCTGAAAAAATTAAACAATGTAGCGTCGACAATATTAGTGACGATTGTAATGTTGCAAACCACTCGTAACTAACAGTTCGATAGAAGGGGGGGGGGGACTATAATTTGAAGGAGAGGCTTGATGAGGAGGTTTTGAATTTTTTTTTTTTGGAAAAGAATAAGATTTTCGGCGACAAAATCAAGATGAAACTTTTCAGAAATTTACTCAGCGAGAAGAAAAAACTCATTGAAAATTTGCTGAAATAATCGAAGAAAGAGAGAGTTGACATGACGATCGAAAAGTCTCATCTCTAGAAGCTATAGCTTCGAAAATGTTTTCATCGAAAAAATGAGCAAATGATATATCCAAATCGATTTTAGTGATTTCAGCATAACGCTCTCTAAATTATTTAACGAAATGCCGAAGCGAAAATCTTTAAAAAATTGCACTTAAATGAAACGATGGCGATTTTTTTTTTTGCGAATATGCTCAATC
Source organism: Ascaris suum (assembly GCA_013433145.1). Lineage (NCBI taxonomy): Eukaryota > Metazoa > Nematoda > Chromadorea > Rhabditida > Ascarididae > Ascaris > Ascaris suum. Next base: position 687,977 of record CM024180.1, read on the forward strand.
TCTAGTTTTTAATTTGTCAGTTATAAAACATTGTCTGAATTTTCCAATTTATCAATCAAAAATTCTGGCTTTACAATATGATTTTCGTTATATCATAGGTAGGAATCTATAAATGAAAAAATTTTGCTCGCTTTTTTAGCGCTGCGAAGCTAATTGAGAAGGTGGAAAATATCATATCGAGAAAAAAGAACATAGAGTGTTTGAAAATTTAAAAAAAAACGGAAGTTGCAAAATTTCTTCTTACAATGAGCGATGGAAGAATTTCGGCTATCTCTTTAAGTCATCCTATTCGCCTAATAATATGGTAAGCTACTAAAGTTCATCTTCGTCAACCGGAGTTTTTTTTATCACTGGTATATATGGACTTTATTTTTTTATAGAATGCAATTAGAAAAAATGAAAATAAAGCTTATTTGCCGATCAGAATTTCACTATTATGGTAATTCGATTTGAGTGAATATTAATGGAAAAAAAAACACTAAATTTATTAGAATAATTGTCGAACAGTAATAATATGTACTTATCGTTTTTCTCATAGTGCCTTTTTTCCGCTACGGAAGAAATTTCAATCAGTAAATCTACCCGTTGATCAATAAATCGCTAACTTGTACAATATATTTCATCTGTCGCCTAATAAACAAATAAATAAATAAATAAATAATATCATATCGAGACACTCAAAACAATGATTACATGCACTTGTTGTTCTGTTATTGGGGACATGAAGCTGCTCACTACGGCATAATTAATCCAATTATATAAAATATATTATAAAGGCTAAATGCTAAAAATGAGCAAATGTTTATTTTCAATTATTGCGAGAAAATATTTTCTAAACAGTGACCTGAAATTCTTCAAGTAAAGCGACTATAAGAATGAAAGATTTCGCAAAAATATTAAAAGCGATTGATATTTAAATTCTTAAGGAATTTGCTGAAATTTCTTTAACTTATATAAGATTATAAAATTGATTAATGATGAAAGTTGAATAAAGTGATTAATAATAAATGAATACGTTTCGCATATATTTCTCAATCTAATTGATCGATTTTTAGTTTCCAAAGTTCATAGCTCTTTTCTTTTCTCTCTTTTTTTTTGCTTGTATGCAATAAATTTCTTTTAAAGTTTTAGTGAATAATTCTTATTATGCTTCATTTAGCTTTCGCATTGCTTCGTTCAAAAAAAAAGATAGATTTCAGCTATAAATTCAGCAAAAATTCTTCATGTTCACATAACTTGTCAAGGTAAGCAACTGAGAGAAAGAATTCGGAGTCCCAAGAACACAAAGCGGAGGTTTATGGACGGTTGGATAAATCGGTTCGATATGGGATGGCCGTTGTTGCTGTTGTTGTTGAGTATTCGCATATTGCTAAAATTATTCGTATTTGAATAAAATAATCTCAGTAAAATCAACTAATGCCTTTATTTAGGACGATCCTTTTTTACTTAAAAGTTCTATATGCAAAGCCGAACTCATATCTTTGTATTTCTTTTTTTTTTTGAAAGTTTTAAACAAACTTGAAAAAAGAATCAGCCTAACCGAAAAAACTAGATAAATTAGTTTTCGATTCTGCATGGGTTTTTGATCGTTTTATTAATCGATAGCATCAATAATTAAATGTTGTTTGTTGGAATAGATTCCTTTAACAATTTCTATTCTAATATTCATAAAAAATAATTCTAGTTTGCAGTTAAATGTTGATTGGACACTTCCTTAGAATTATAATAATAATCCCTTCCAGCATTAAGTTTTTATCGATTCCAATTTTATGGTCATTAAACAAGTTAAAATAATTGAATGCAAGCATCAGTCGAGTCTACCTCAACCGATCATCCTTTGAGGTTTTTTTTTTTTCAAAATTAACCAAAAATCAATTAAAACACAAAAAAAGACTTCAAAAGGTAAAAGATTATTGATAAGAATGATGTACTGATCGATTTCACCTAACGTCTTCATAAAATGTGTTGCATATAGACAGCATCAGGTGGAATTGTTTAGGGGAGAAACGAAAGGTAGGTACTATGAGGAGGTGATGAAGGGGGTGGGGCGATATTGGAATCATCGCCTACTTTTCACACATTGCACAATTGCGGCTAGAGTAACAAACGTTGAGGAGGGAAAATAAATCCGTTTTCGAGAATAGGCAGTTAGCCATCAAAATTTCCACCATTGCTACCATTATTTCAATAATTTTCAATTTCAAAAAGTTGATATTGTAACCTTGAACATATGAATGAGTTGAGTTGCTTGTTGTTGAGTTTCATGATACCTCTCCGATGTTTCTCTATCGATTGTTGCTAATGAAACTAAAATAATACTTTTTTGCAATGGAGAACATCGTAAATGGTGTTTATTAAACACGTCGATTTCCCTGATGAATCAGGCACGTTGAAATGTACAATATGCTATCTTTGCCACCTTATATTTGAAAAGGTAATATACAGTAGAACATTTAGAAAATTAATTATATACGAGTAATACATCTATAATTTTAGTGGATTCCTGAAAGAGCAATATTATTCTCTACAAAAAATATCTGCGAAATGCTGATCATCTACATCCAACAGAGTCATTATTATTGTAAAACACACGAATATATAAGAGAAACATATATAACTTACGGTAATAGACAGCTGGATTCTCATTATTCGGACATGGATAGCCAACTTGTCGAAAATAAAATGGCATTTGTTTCGTGTAACCTGAAAAGAAAATATCGATTACTGTAAGCTTCTAAACGGTACAAATATGACCTCATTACAGTAATAAGTGAATACCAATAAAAATATGCATAATCTAGGACAATTTTTTTTATTTTTCGGCCGAAAATTTCATAAAAACCACTATTTGTTGCAAAGAATTCGAGAAGAAAAGAGAATTTCTGTAAGAGATGGAGGAGGAGGACAGGTGGAAGCAGGTAATGATAGGTGAAAACGAGTGATCTTAAAAGATCTCCCAAGATGAAGCGTATCTGTACGTTGTACTTCGACGATACTCTAAAGTCGAAACCATGTGCAACTGTAGAGCGGCATATATACTTTTGACTTCTTATGAAGAGTGGCGGAAAAGATATTATGCAGCAGTATTTTAATTATTTCTCCCTCGTTTGTCTTTCTGAATCTTCCCCCTCCCCTTGCCTTCGCCTCCCCCTTCTCAATATAATTCCTGTGAAGATATTTTAGAATACAAATATAAGTCCGACGACCAACTGTAAAATATTACAAAGTTGAACAACATTTCACCTCACTTATCATAGAGATCTACAAAAAACCATAAAATATTATTGAAGTTGAAAAAAAACACTGCATATTAACTTCCATAATATTATTTTCAATATTTATTTTGTGCATTTTTAAATAAATAAAATTCTATAGAGAAAATAACCAGAATAAAGAGTTTCCCCATAGAATAGAATAGTAATCCGAGTCATTAGTTGATATAAATCGGAACGTGGATATCGCATTGCTACAATAGCCATTCGTTGATTATGTCGCATATAGTTGTTAAGTGAAGACATTAATTGATAACCCGAAAGTGAGTCAATATCCTTCGTTGGCTCATCCAACAATACCATTACTTAAAGTGGATATATTTTATTCTAATAAATTGCTATTTTCATAATAAATTCATTTTTTTTTTTTAGGAATATGATTGATTTATTACTCGCTAAATACCTTGGAAAATAATAAATTTAAAATGTAGTAAGTAAACCCTGAACTTCTCTTCTTTGGCAATATATGTCGGGAAAGGAAGCAATTCATCTATATACAACTTTAATATTCCGTAAATAAGGACACAAAGTTAATACCTATAATAGCAAATGGAATAAACAAATCAAAAAATAGCAGTTGATGGAATTAAAATGAGCAATTTTCTCGGAAGCTGCCTAACATTTTTATTTCAGAAATTTGGTTTTTTTTAGAAATAACGAGTTGTCGAGGTCTAAAACTACCATAATAACCATCTGACTCCAAGAACTCCGACAAATTTTTTTCTACATATTGATAATTGTAATGGATACACGTTCATTTGTGTAGTCTCTTTTCTCCCGCATTAGTGACATCAATATAAACATAACTAATATATATTACAATTAAAATATATGCATTGTTATGGAGTTACTGCAGTAACTTTTGATAGCGGAAGTAGTCTATATTGAGACCACTCATTTAAACCTTCCTCTTCTATCAGTGCAAAAAAAAAAGAAAGAAAATCATTGAACTCACTTGGATCTCTCAATAAATACATGCATAATATTAAACGTCTTCGTATACTTTCGTTGAGATTTTCGATTCGTTCATGCCCATAAGAAAGTATTTCAAATTCTTGCATTAATGATAATATCTGAAAAAAAAATAAATATACAATTTAAATATTTTGTGAGTATTTATATTTCGAAGAAAAAAACACTTTCGAGATCATTGAAGTTTTGATTGATCGGAATGATAGTCGTAATTATTATTGAGATCATGAAAGAAATTCACAACGTGTAAATTTGATAATAAATCATAGAATTTCTTTAGCGAATATAATTATCAATCTTATTTATTTACTTACAATATCACATGACATCGCAAATGAAGTACAAATTAAGTTCTAAAATCGGGAAAACTTTTCCAGTCTTCATAATGAACGATAAGCAACAGGTAATACAACTACCTATAATTGTATTCAATAAAATATTGATAAATCATAATTGGAATGTATTCATGTGCTTAAAAATTACTCTTTCAATCATAAACTTACTCGTTCCTCTTTATCTTTGCTTTGTAGTCCAGAAATTGTTAGATTGGCATAGAAATTCAACAATGATTTCACTGTAAGCGAGGGTAAAAGACGTTGTTCGAATGAAACTTTAGCACATAGCGCATTAAATCGATTCGCTGAAAATATTCGATTGTTATGGGCGATATTTGAATGCAACAAAATTCACTCCTCCTAGAAAAAAAAACCGTTCCATCACAATAAAGCCTTCGTTGAAAAATTGAATTCAAATATCATTAGATAATAATTTTTTTCAAATTTCCAGTAGTTGTGATACATTAATTTAGTATAACGAATTTATGCTTTTTTGCATAATATATAAAAATTATTATCTAATTACAGTTGTTGTGGTGAACGACCGTGTTGCAACTCAATTTTGCATAGATCGATTTCGGTGATATCTATTCTTCTCTGCCCCATAATATTTCGCTGTTCCTCTATTTCTATAGTTGCTTAATTCAAACCGGTTATCCATGGTGCATGCTCAGTCGGTGATATTGGTGGGTTTTTATCCAACATGTGTTCAGTTACGCAAATGTCTGAGTAAACTTCGCTTCGACTCGAGTCGTCTCTTCTCTACGATCAGGCAGCAGTACAACAGAATATTAGATACATTATATTTTAAAAAATTAGAATATAAAAAAATTAGAATAACGAATTCATGATGATGGAAATATTTCAATCTATTTTCATTGTTTCTACATCTTACAGATTCATTTGAGACTTGGCGTCGCATTTTTGAAATATTCATGAGGAATTTAGTGCCGTATTTATGCTGTGTAATTATGTAAATTTAATCATATTTTATAAGAAAAAATAAAAATAATTTTACAGAAATTAGAAAAAAGAAGGAAGTAATATAAATCAATGAGAAGAATAACTGGCAAATCATATGATGTTATGGAAAGTAAAAGAGCTGAAATATGAAGAGAGAGTAATAATAGAATAAAGGTTAATTCAATGATGGCATCAGGTTGTCTTCCTTGTTCATCAGTTAGAAATTAGCATACAATTTTCAGAGAGCTCACTATATGGATGGTTTTTTAAAAAATCAATCATATTCGAAATAAGCTATGAAAACGTGGAATTTTTATTCACAAATGAAGGGCATTGTTCTTTTTTTCGTTATTTTTACTATCCACTCTATACAAATAACTCTTCACGACGTTTTCATTCAATCGACTAAAAATTGAAAAAAATTTCATGTTTTCTGTCTCGTTTCGCATAGACAAAAACTTCAGCTGGTCACAATTTTTCCCGTTTGGATTCAATAAACGGAAAGATGAAATTACCGGCTAGATTTTATGATGGAAATTTGCACGTCGTTTCAGCGTATGATAAACTGTATATATTTTATATATATATATATATATATATATATATATATATATATATATATATATATATATATATATATATATATATATATATATATATATATATATATATATATATATATATATATATGCATTTCGTGGATAAATTTTTTGGTGGTTTGAACGCTGTCTTTACTCGATATATGCATTGGAATGCCTGTGTTCGTGGCGAAGAGATATGATGATAATTTCTATAAGAATTTCGTGTGAAAAGTTAAATTATGCGATTGAATTTTGAAAGGATTTCTAACCGTCAAGTGGGTGATCGTCGAGACTTATATGACCACTAATTTCACCACTACAACGACCGGCAATTAAATTCAATAATGTTGTCTTACCACTTCCTGTAAAGAAATATTTGATTTAATAAAAAACGTTTCGAATAGGATAACATTCCCGAATCTGCTAAAGAACATCACATATAATGATCGCTTAATTGGACGCTAAAATCAGTTTCCGAAATTCGAAACGATTTCATGAAAGACTTTTTTCGTAGTGTCCATATGCTTCCGGAATTATCAAGGATTCATATACCTCTAAAAAATATTGTATAATATCACAGAAAATGATGATAGATTAGATATGAGCTTTTTTTTTCTTTGCTCGTTATGCATTGTAACTAATAGGATTTCAAATTTCTTCACAAAAAGTGATTAAGCAGTAAACAGTCGGCCGACTTCTGATGTATAATCGGAGGTGTTTGGAAAGATAATTACCATTTCATTTTTCTAGCTTCTACTCAGAGGTAACACCTATAGGAAATCAGATTTTATTTTTTATTATAACAACCTATACATTATTTTATTCTCATATATAATAAATTAAACGGCAACACCTATTTTTACAGCATATATTTTTTTGAATTTAACGTTTGCATTCCTTACAAGCAAATATTTTTTAGGCTAATAGAAAAATAAAAGACAAAGCATGACAACGGATAGCCATTCGACTTTTTTTTTAAAACAAATGACGTCATTTATTAGGTGCTATGACGCGCGATAAATCAGATTCATATGACTCTGTCATATTATAACTCATAATAGAAAAATGAGAATTAGGTCAACACATGAAGCATATTCAAAGCAAATGCACCGCATTGAATTAATTGCAGTCATACATATAAGGCATCATGCCATCAACAAACGATTACCTATTTCGTTGTATTTTTTTCTGCGGAAATACAAGAGCACTTCTATCGAATCAATTTGGATGAGAAGGATTTGCATATTTAGAAACATGCATATTCCATTCGAAATTCATCTTGCGAGGATAATTATAGATTTCTACCGATTTCTTTCAATAAATCATTATCGACAATTTGAAACGTTCGAGAAAATTGTGACTCCATCTTTGCAAATAATTTTCTATTTTTGCGGTATGCGAAAAGGATGCAATTTTTATGAAGTTTACAATCTGCAAAGGTGGAATTAATTGCCGCTTAAATTGCATCAAACGTGCGATCCTTATTAAAAAATCTCTTCTAGCTTAAATGTTTGAAACATGGGACTTAATGTAATGATTAAGCATCTTAAGCGGGGTTTCAATCAAGAAAACACATTTGATTTACCTCTCAAAAAATTTGTTTCAATATATTTTTATATGAAATCAAGAAAAAGCTTATATTTTTGAGCTTTTGAACATTGGATTAATCAGATAACCAACACGAATCAAAAAATGTAGAGAATGACTTTCTTATATGGAATGGAGAAACTTTCTGTACTTAACTATTTTTTAGGAATTAGAGAGATTCCCTCTTGCCTTTCCATTGGCCATAACGTTAAATGATAAGCTGTCCTTAATCGAAAGCATTTCATTTATAAGAGATTATATTTTCAAGCACTTTAATAATTCTATTTGTTTTATTTATGCTAATGTAATAGTAAATATGCGTAAAGACCTACCTGCTGTTCCAATAATACCATGTACTTCACTTGCATACACTGTTAGTGATACGTCACGTAAGAATTGAGCATTCAATGGAGGGTTGTATAATTTCATATACCTGTATGATTTACTTTATATTCAATTTGCAATTGTAATTAAAATCTTTCGAAACGAAAATGAGATGAAACGTGTTCTATGATAGAATCGTACAACTGAGAAAGTTTTGTTCGAAAATTGAAAAAAATAACTTCAATTCAGTTAAGTTCTTACCTTCCTTTCATCAAGAAGCACAATAGTGAAAATTAAACAGGTACAATAAGTCCATCTTCTAATCACCGATTGTTTTGATTGATGGACAATTGGAAAAAAAATTTACCTATCGATGATTAGTAGGTGAGTAAGAAGAGATGACCGAAAACAGATTAGTCTAATCGGCTCTTGCCGATCGAATTTTGCAAATCAAAACGTAAAATTTCAATGAAATTGATTGAAATTTTTTAAATCAATTTACCGACTGAAAAAAAAAAACTTTTGCATAATCATTTCGACGACTTTCTTTAGTGATACATAATTTCCCGATTTAATGAGCCTCACCTGTTGGCACCTGTAATTTCAAACTTTCATTCGCACCTGTTGAAGGTTGTATCACATGAAGTGTGATGGTTCTCATCGGACAGTAATCGAACTAACCAAAAACCTCTACTGCTTAGTAAAAACAAACATAACAACACCTACCATTTCCCGACGTGAACACTCCTTATGAAGGATAGACCGCGACATTCGAGAACATGGCTGCCATTGACAGCTTCATTCTTTACCATTGTTATTAGTAATTCATCGCTGAAATTAAGCGAAAAAAATTTGCATATTATATATACATAACAAATATTAGCATAAAACGGAAAACAGCATTCGAAAATATGCAAGGACGACTTGCATGCTTAAGTGGCGAATGCACATCAAAAATCACTGAATTTTTCAAAGCGTTGAATGTAACAGAACGAAAGAAACCGCTGATGCGCAGATGAAGGACCTTATTCGATCTGTGGTACCACCTGAGATGTGGACCGACATTTAGTACGAGGTAGTGGCTATGGTATGCGTGGAAATGAAACTAGTTCACAAGGTGATAGCGATCATGGTTTCTGCTTTTACAGCAATTATTCAATGGACTTTAGGGTAGAATGACAGTGATCAATGCAATGCAAGGGATGGTGGCGTTGACCCAAGTGATATCAGCTGCACACGTACAGGTTAAACAGAACATCTAGGAGTGAAATTTGAGTACGTGATCGGTTGCTTTCGTTGGCGTGGATGAGGTTCTTCGTCCCTTTTGCCCTCCGTTTCAATCTTCCCACAAATGGGATGCCTCAGAGCGAGAAGGGGTTTTGCAAATTGCCGATCAGACACTTTCTGCCTAAGAGGTGGTTAAAGCAGGAGTTCAGGATAGCAAGAATGCATAGATGAGACACATTACACTGATATCTGAAACTGGTTTAAAGCGTGTCAAATGTTTTGGAATGCGTGGAAACTCGAATACTCAAACTGAGTATTCACCGGCTTTTTCCTTATAATAAAGGAAAGAAAAACAGCAGCTATCTTTTGTAAATGTCGATATGTTATAACTAAGCTCTCTGAATTTTATGCGCTAAAAAATTACGAACGTCCTAGCTTAATCGCTCTATCTATGAACTAACTGGACGATGAAATTCTCGACTCTTTGCCTTCATTCACATCGAACTCATAATACAAGAGGGAAAGAGGGGCGGATTTACCGGATTTAACCAAGAGTCATCTCCTGAACAGAAATGCTGAAATTCATATTTTGGGTTTTGATTTTGAGAGGATTTACATTTATCGATGAGTCGTATTTTCATTCACTTTTATTTGATGATTTAAAAAATCGATTTGCGCTTGCACATCAAAATAAAACGATCTATGAAATCATCAGCGAAAAGTGCACAATTCGTTATCATTGTCTTATAATTGATAATTTTATCACTACATATTTATTAGACACTCATTGCATAAGCTCTGAAATTTTCATTAAAATTTCTTAGGAAATAATAATTTTTTTTAACTTTATCAATCAATCAACATATGAGAATAATATGCTAAATCTATTCTTAAATAATGATATTTATATGAATATAAAATAGAAGTGAATTTTTGTAAAAATATTATCACAATTGAGCACTATGATATTGGTTCCAAAATTGCTGTGTTTATTGAAACAACGTTTTCTATGTTCACAAAATACTTGAAATTATTATTAGAAATGTGATTCTCATATGTTCAATTAATTAAGTGGCAACCTAGATACGAAGCATTTCAAAATTCTATCGGACAAATCAACCGCATCACAATATCTCTCTTTTATTTCTAAATGCTCCAGCGGTTTAAATGAACAACTATTGCCTGTTGTTAAAAAATGCCTCATAAAGCCAAAGTTTAACGGATCCAAGAAATGCTAGCATAGTCAAAAAGTTTCGTTAGTGCTCGCCTCTTTTAAATTAAAATAAGCGAACAACCTTTCAGAAGTTCAAAAAATCATCCGTAGCATACCGCATGGAAGTGTACCTAGTATCGTTTTTATTTATATCATACATGAATGGTACCTCTAACAAATTGTGGCTTTTATAGCACCTCTTGCTTATGACCAAAAACCTTTTAGAGCACTTCATATGAAGCCGTGAATCACTACTATGAATTTAGCCGCTTTGAACGATTGTTGCCGTGCCTTGCAATTGAAAAATATCACATATTGCGCATTAACTCTCTCTTGGACTGCTCTATTTGACTTCATAAAACTACCTTCCAATCACAAAACATTATTCATAATTTAGGCGTTTATATATGTGTGGAGTTAAATTGCCATGAGTAGTGCTCAAAATTTATTGAAAATCATCAAAGTGGTTAATACTATATCTTATAATTGCTTTAAAATGAACATTTAGGACATTAGCAGCAAGTTTTTATTAAGTACTGTCGGGTCACATATTGCGCATTAACTCTTAGATTCATCCCTATCTGGTCTTCACCAATTGGTGGAAGCATTCAGCCGGTCAAAAAGATATTACGAAAGTTTGCGAAAACAGTATTCCATAACATATTTCCAGGTTTCATCCAAACACCACATAATGAAACGTTGCAGAAATATACCTTCGAATTGCTTCAAAATATACTACCTAAACTTCCTATACCTTACCTTCACCTATACTATTGTATAGAACTTTTAAAGGCACATCCTTGTTACTATCCTACTCGGTAGCAAACTCCGTTTGTGCTTTCTTCTAAGCTTCAGATTTGAAGAGATAAATGAGCACACGGGAGGATGTTTTCGACTTATTCGCCGATAAAATACGTGCTGGAATGTGTTACACCTAAAGAAATCGTCGCGTATATGGACAATCCCTCAACATTTGTTCGCAGATTAAATTATTGTGATCTTTCGCCAGTAACGAATCTCTGAGAAGTGCTCCTTCCCTGTGGCTCAATTCCTTTCTTTTTTCTGTATCAAATTACATTACTCGCTACATTTGTCCCATGACATCAAATATATATATATATATATATATATATATATATATATATATATATATATATATATATATATATATATATATATATATATATATATATATATATATATAGATATAAAGAGAGAGAGAGAGAGAGAGAGAGAGAGAGATGGGAAGAAGAAGTACAGAGAGAAGGAGAAAAAAGCAAAGAAATGGCAACACATCAAAATCGGAATAAACGAGCATTCTTCGATCCGGTTTTGAAGTTATTACCATCATGAACATGCCTCAAGCGTTTGCATCCCTCCTGGTTTCCCTTTCAGAGCTCTTATACTCCGAAATGAAATTCCTATGCCCTGTTTTCGATTCACACGTTGGCTTCTCCCACTGAATTAGGTTTTTGTGCTATGCGGCACATCGGAGATCATTAATTTTATTCAGTTCATTTGCATTACTTAATATCGAATACCTAACATAATTGTATCAAATATTTCTAGACCACTTTGCAGGAAAATTGCAGTTTTCTAAAGTAAATAAAGAAGGTCAACAATCATCACGAAGTTTGTAGAGATGAAAGTTTAGCAATAGAATAGACCTTAAAATGCATCAAAATGCCTAGTACAATATACGCCTTTTTAAAATGCGCATTAGTTACGAATAAATATAAACATACACAAGAACAATCGCATAGTAACTAAGAGTGCACTTTTCTTGAAAGTAAAATGTTTCAAATTTCTGTTCAAAAACTCATTTTTAACCAAATCTAGGATCATTCACAAGCTTATGAACAAAGTCGGGTATACGGAAATGGTCCTAGGGTACCGGATACCTATACCCATTGAACCCTACAGCTTTCCTGACCGGTCAATTGAAATTTCCGGAAACAATGACGTATCAGCATGTCAACAATCTTATCGATGCATGCTGCCATAATGCAATCTTCGAAAATTTCCGAAAATTTCAATAATGACCATAGAAGGTAATAAAGCCTAGAAAGGAGTATCACAGCTTGGAAGGGAGTATTCACGCCTAGAAAGGAAAGCGTTATTGAAACATTTAAGATCCAAAATATGCGGAAATAGGAGACCGTTTACAGTACGCCACCAATCCACTAATTAATATAGGTTGAGCTTCCTGTTGTCTGGCGATGAGTGACAATATTTTAGTGACCAGTGGTCAAACTCGTTGCAACAGTTCACATAGAAGATCGATAAGAACGGCCGCAATGTCGTGCAACATGCACACAACGCTGAGAAATTGACAATACCTGTCGAGGCCAACATCATGTGGGTGCATACAATCTTCTTTCTCTCTCACGACAGCGTCCTCTCAAGCGAGGCCGGTCCATTATTTCTGATTGACAGTGTGAGGGACCAGGGAGATGCTTGGAGAGTGGCATTACGATAGTTGATGTGGCACCGAAATTACCTGCGATAGGCAATCAGTACGAATCACTTCGGGGGAACGCCTAACTTAGCGTTGGCCACTAAAGACAACTTTGTTTCTACGAATACCTGCAGTACGATTCTTTTTTTTTGCATAAGACAAAATTTTTGAATATTGCAATGTTCTCTTCGCACGCATAACATGTATTCGCTATTTTTTTCCGTCCGGTGGTTTCACTTTGCAAACCGGAAAAGCGATAATGAAAAAATTTCGCCGCTATAATTTATGGTATAGGATGAACTTGCTCTCTCGATTTTTTTCCGATTGACCATGTTATATTTGAGTTACTAACAATTAAAAGTGTGCTATAAAGTTTGTAAATGCAAACAATTGTAAAACCAATCGATTATAACATAAATAAATGCAAACAATAAAACAATTTTTTAACAATGCAAACAAAAACAATAAAACATTAAAGTTACGAGCGAATAGAAATATGCATATTTCATCAATTGTTCTACTTCTGAATAATATGCTTGCTAAGTGCAAAAAATTAATGAACTTTTATTTTGCGCAAGAGGGAAAATTTTCGAACAGAAAAAAAAAATTTCCGAGTCATTTATACAGCTTAGCGGGTTTATAAAGAATTTAAAGAAACTAAGAAAATAAACGTTCGAAAAACACATAACTTCTCTTATAATGAAAACAGTCCTAAATCGTTACACACCGAATATGAGGTCAATGATTCCATTAAGAAAGAATATTAGCTCAATATCATATTCACTACCCAATTGGACTGTGCACATATTGTGCATACTCAACCATCAATAGTGATCAATATTGTTCCTTTGCTTTTTGCGCTCGGTAGAACTCGATCATCAAGTCATTTTGACTGACGAATGTAATTGAATTTGATATGTTTAATGTAAGCAGCCAATATTTAAGTGATAAAAAGTTAATCTGCCATATCATATAGCATTTAGAAACTCTACGTCTGAGAGGGATAGAAAAAGTTTGCAATTATCAGCAAATCAACAAAAGATCTCTAGTTACAGCATAACGATATTATCAATTAAAAAAAAGCAGAAAATCAATTGTCTTGGAAAAAAAAAAACCCCACCACCTACTCGATTCAGTGACAAGAGCAGACTTGGGCAGTTTCAAAAATAACCTTTGACCTGGTTTGCGATATCGATGAAGTCCTTTGCTAACTAACAATAAAGAGAGTTTACGCTGGGAAATTGAGTGGAATACTTTTAGCCTTATTAATATGTTTATGACCAGTGCAGTCAACAAATTCAAACAGTCAAGCAGTTCTGCAAACGTACAACACGTGTTGCCTCTAGCCCATACTTTTTACAATCATGCCACTTAGTTCTATGGGTTAAACCCTATACGCAGATTCAATTAATGACCCTGTTAATTATTACGTCACTACTATAGTCGTTCCGACGAATGGGCGGATGATAGTTGTATCTATTTGAAGTTCTGGAATAATATCAGTGTTCAGAATCGCTTTTAAAAGCCGGGAAGAACAGATATGCAAAGATCGCCCGCAGTCATCTGAGAAATACCATCAGAATCGTTGGAAATTTCAACACTTTCATCGGTCAAACAACTGGTACACTTTCATTCATCAACAATTGATATATTTCTATCGAACGTCGTCCATTTCCAATAGTTGAATTTTATGAGACTCTGGTTAAAATTTGCGGAACTTTTCGCGAATATTTATGTAATAAACGAAAATTTGATGTTTTTTAATAGTTTGCTTCTTTTCTTGACTAATTTTTTTTGTTGTTTGCATAGCATGTAGATGAGGATTTTTAGACTATTTGTGCTTTCCCGAATCGCTCATATGTATACCTATATATATTTATATATAAGACATCGGTGTAAGTGATTGATAAACAAAACTAGACTAAAAATCTGTCACATTTTTGCCTCCGCTAGCAAATCCCCCTTCCCCAGCTTTTTCCTCACCATTTAAAATTTGCACGAATCCAACGTACTACTAACTAAACATTTACATGCTCAATCTTTACCGAAATATGGCTGCTAAAATCAGCTATTCGCTTCGAAACCTTCGTTTTGAAGTTTTGGAGGGAAAAACATTGCGCGAAAATTTGAAATATAATGGATGAGATGTTTTAATGGAGACGACGGGGATTGGTAGTTAGCGCTGAATTTGGTTTCCAAACATTTCAAGGTTTAGCGTATTATCTAAGAGTATCCAGGAAATGGTAGATGAGCTTTCTCCAAATGATGGCAGTTCCATGTTTCTGGGAAGTAATGATTTATGAATTGCTAAGTAGACTTCAGGAATGCCGATGTTGGAAAACTATGAGTTAGATACCAACAGAGTCGTGACATTTGCGCCTGCAAAAAGTGAAGTTCCATCTCTCTCCAGAATTTCAGGCTTACCATTGTTTACTTGAAGGCAAGATTTCTCTTTATTTTGCTAATTTATCGTTTCCTTTTCTGATACTTTGTGGTGCAATTTGTTTCCACAATTTCATCGAAGGCGTTCAGCACATAAAATAACAAAACTGTCTTAATACTGTTGGTTGCACTCTTTGCAGTTATATTTGATAGCTTTCTCTTTCCCATCGTTGCTTGTCTAGCCTTTTTTCTTCGCTGTTTAGTTTTCTCTCTTCTACTAAGTGCGCTCTTACTTTTGCGCTACCTGGACCATTACTTCTAATATTTTTTTCAGCCATCAACGATGTCTTCAAATAGTTCACGAACTCCTCCAACACGTTCGCCGCATTCATCTTCACGCATATCACAACGTAATTAAATACAGTCGATTTTTATATGTTGGAAGAGCATAATTATTTGTTAATTTCAAGTTTTTAATGAAAACAGCATATTGCTAAAAGGTATATTCGGTCAAACAATCGTAATTCATGTCAAATATGAGGAGTTCTTGATGATTCGATCTGATTTGTTATCTCTTGACCTGAATGAACTTTAGCGGTACTATTGATAGGAGCTTGATTTGGAAAACACAACAGTTTCTCTTTTTTTGTTCAGATATTCCATTATATTGAGTTATATTAGGATTTTTGGCTTATTACCTTGTTACCAATTGTTGATAAGTATGGAAATATCGTGAGGATATTTATTATGTCTTTTTCCTCATTTTATTGACAATCATATCGATAGCCGATGTTTTTTGGGCCGAATTTTTTAAAATTTATTCCATAGAAATTTTTTAGAATCCATTCTTGGATATGTTATTCGAGTGTATGCTATCATTTAGTAATGGATAAAACAACTGTCCATTGACTGCTAAGACAGAAATGCGATAATTGCAATTTCATCGGAAGAAGAGTTGAGAACAGTCCACCATTTATCTCCTTCCTTTCACCATCTTCATGAAAGAGTTAAAGAAAAGAAGAGAAAAATTAGAGGGGATTATTGAGTTTTTAATGCAGTTACCTTTTGAGAGACGTTTAATTCATCTGCTCTTTTTAATGAAATTCGGAAGCTTATTTTATTATCACTTGATCGGAGGGATATGTGAGAGGAAGGCCGTGGTTATTTTTGAAATATTGAGGAATCTCTTCCATAAAATATTATCAATAATAAAAGAACAATGTAATATTTCAGTTGCGGAAGGTGGTAGTCCACCATTACGTCCATTGAGTACCGTCTATAATTCTCCAGTTCGTTCACAAGGTAGTCGTCCTCCATCAGTTCGTCCACAAGGCAGTGGTATGTTTCTTACAACCTTTTCGTGTATTATATGTCTCGTTCCGCATCGAGCGTATGCCTTCCATTATTGCTAGAACGCGTAGTGCTTGAATGTCACTTGAATCGTCGATGAAAGCAGTTTCAAATCTTGGTAATAACAGGTTGCATCATTTAAATGTCGCAAAGGAAGGTGACATTATGGACTTCATCTCAGGAGATACGATTGAAAACTTCACCTTAGGTTGCCTTATATTGGCTACTGACAACGTGAAAAGTTTGTTGATAGCGTATTGCTTACCTGCTTTTGGCACTTCCCAGTTTAAGGGAATGATGATCGCTAGTTGGTGGTCAGATTCTAATATACATAAACATTTGTTAGATGTCAAAACCCATTGGAAAAATATCAAGAATTGGTAAGAAACGAGTAGAAAAGCTGTGAGGTTTGTTACGATCTGCCATTTTGCACTTTATTTTTTATTGCCTCACTCCAGCTGATTGCTATTTTATTTTAAGCAATGACAAAACCTGCTGGAAAATAAATGTTTCATAAACCTCGTTGTTAGGTCGTATTCGATCAATTGTGAAAAATATTAGCTTGTAGTTTTATGATGGCTTAATGCGTCAATAATTTTTTGCAAAAACAGCGGTCTCCAAAAGTGGTATAGAGAAATGGAACTATGGTATTGATCTTATCCACAGAATTTCATTGGCGTAATTTTCTTGACTCCCCATAGTACAGCTTCGCAGAATGTTAAGGAAGCGCATGAATTGAGGAGAAATTTTGACTGGGATTATCGACCCAGACAGAGGGCGGTAGTAACACATCTCCGTAAATCGCATTTATTTATAACTGAGAGGACTTCAGTGCAGTGTGAGTCAAATTTGGAATTTGCCGAATCACTGGCTTCAGAACTCAATGAAGCATCTGCCGAACTTAGCGATGCCGAGTTAGACATATGATAATGGCACCACGTCGTGATGCTTTGCATTCATTTGTTTAAGAGAGGAGCTCAGTGCAGTATGAGTCCGACTTCGGAATGTCAAGTCAGGCGGATGGCTGTAGCAGTACGTCGCAACGTTCGGTAGCCCACGTGAGAGCCGATATCAGTACTGCACCATCGCACCATCGCACTGTACGAATCGAAAATTTTGACGTTAGTGGCTTTATTGTATTTTTTATTTTCTCTTTCAGTTTTTCTTTTTATTCCTTCTCGTTGCCGATACTGATTTGCTTTATACTACAAAATGGCAGGGCGTAATCATTTAATTGGATCTCTTTTTATTCTTTTCAAATATGTCATAAATTTGCATCGACTGTTTTTTTTTTGTATTATTTTGAAAAAATATGCGAACTTTTTGGATGCGCAGCTTAGAAATAGGATAAAAATTTGCCCTTTCAGATGGGTTGATGCGGCTGCATGTCTAAAAGAACTCATCCTATAGAGAGGTTTTGCAGACTAATGAAATATTAGCTTGATGATCGTAGATTCGAATCTAGGTTATATTTATAGCGAAATTTTATTTCTACGGATTCGAGCTGAATTATCGAACTTATTGGCGTATTTTTTGAATTTTATTGAAATGCTGAGTAAATTGTGCAATTTTGCAAATGGAATTGTTGTTTAGGGGAATTCATTGAGAGAACTGCAGTCATTGTTCTATTTTCCAGTACATTTTCGGCTGGTTGCAAAGCATGCTCTAATCTCTCTGTTCTGTTCACTATAATATCGTAATTTCTGTAGTTGAAGTGGTCTATCGTTAACACTGTCAGACGCGGTATCTATCTCAATGCTATAACTTATTAACATTTAAATGGATTTTAGGGAGTTCTTTTAACAGTTGTTTATTGATGATATCTTTTGATTATCAGCAGCCTCTTATCGATATCATCGTTGATGTTATTACAGAAATCATTAACACTATATGAAAGCCGTTTCTTTAATATTTTATCATTTATTCTCCAAGAAACGTTGATTTATTGCGAGGATGTTGTTCTTATCGATGTTTTATTAGTGTGGACGGTAATGTTTTTACAGAATGCGTTACTGGATGAGGATACTGGAGAGGGTGGTGCACGTCTTTATATTTGGGGAACCCGTATCTGCGTCGTGGATGTGCAACATGCGTTTCGTAAATTTATTAAGGAGTTCAAGCCTGCCAAGGTGGCTGATGATGAAAATGTCGTTATGCTTGCTTCCAACCAGCCAGCAGGTTTTTGTTTATTGATTCTTCTATTCTTTGCTCTGGAAACCACTTTTTCGAAAATTTCTGTGATAAAATTATAGAACTTCAACTGTTATAACGCTGTGGTAGTTCATCTATGATAGTGTCGCTACTTATAGTAATGGTAGCACTGTTGCATAATAGCAAGGGTGAGATGAGGTGCTTGATGTTTTCTATTCATTATTGCATAGTTTCCTTATGTGATGTTGCCGTTGTTCCCTTCTGCTCAACTACATTGCAATGCTGATATCAGGTAGGTTCCATAGTAAAAGAGGGAACAAGAGATTTTTTGTTGAATAATTGATTATTGATTGCATGTGTATTCGTATGGCTATGTATATCTTTGAGTATTCAATAAAGTCTTTGAATCTTGAGTATTTTAATACTCATATTTCTTGATGAATATCGCTTTTGAAATAATTTTAGTGTTTGTAAACCGTCGACGATTTCATTTGTCGTTAAAGATTGGATCATTTTTAACTAAAGAATGTTTCAATACGCTTAATTTATCGGTCATTTCTTTTTTTTAAATGGTCCTTCCTTGTTAAGAAATTGATTTGGAGCAACCGTATTATATGGAACGCCTTTATGAGATCGATCAGACGGAGAACGTTTGTTTGAATATAAATCTTCAGCATGTGAGGGAATTCAACGAACCTTTATATAGAAAGATCATCTGCTATCCGGCGGTATGTGTTACTTTTTTTTGAATGATTCTTATCATTCTTAACATAATATTGTTGTAGGAATTTTAATATTTAAGAAGTTCTATTAATGCGATCAACAATAGTTATTTGAGGGGTCCTTTCGGGAATCTTCAGATACTTTTATCTGATTTCTTCTTGTTCTAACGACATGCCAGTTGAACTTTTATTTAATCTTTGATTTCATAGCTTTTTGGCTGTTTTTGTAAAGGAGAGAATGCTTTGATTTGATTCGTTTATCCTTTTTGGTATAGAACCTCACAGTTTATTTATTGGTTGTTTTATTGGATTTCCGCATGTGATGATTGGTGAGAAGGCTTGAAAGTGTTGCTTGAGGAGAGAGTTCAGGACGTTGTGTAATGGAACGAATCGAACCTCCTCATCTACAACAATTGGATATCTGATTTCTTATATTAGCTAATGGTTTCAGGATATTATTCCTTATCTGGATATAACGGCGAATGAGTTGTTCTCGGAGACCTATCAGAAGGTATTGAGTACACCAATCGAGGTGCGACCATTTAATGCTGAAAAAACACGTAATATGCGTGCGTTGAATCCGGCAGATGTCGATCAGCTGATCACAATCACTGGAATGGTCACTCGAACTTCGACGCTGATTCCGGAAATGCGACAAGGATTCTTTCAATGTTCTGTTTGCGATTTCTGGGTGCGCTGTTTTGGAATTTATTTTTGTGAGGTTTATTTCTAAAGGTAAAGTTAATGTTTTTATGAGTATATTGCACAGGTATGAAGAACTACAACTTTCTAGAGGATTTAATAGCGAAAGTCATAATGTCATAGCTAATTGATATTTGTAGAATAATTGCGTTTGTTAGAAAATTTTATGTGAGCATTCTTTTGCAATGAAGTGTTGTATAACTTTGCATAAAAAACGCACAATGGTGTTCCTTTTTCAAGTAGAAGATTGATGTTGAATCCTTGTTCGCAAAATTTCTTCGTTGAGGGAGAATAGAATGTATTTTTTTTTTCGATGAGTTTACGAAACTCAACTTCAAATCAATTTATAGTAATTCTGCTGTGTCTTTAAAATCTTTAATCTTTATGAGTACATTGTGAGAGGTATTTTCCTATGATATGGGCAAGAGATGAGAATTCGTGGCGGAGAGAAAGATATCCTTCTGTGTTACCTCCAGGTAGAGGAATTTTTCGACTTCTTTTAGTCGCATACACTCTGTAAATGAAAACTGATGATGGCAGGAGAAAGCGAAGGCTTCGATTTGATGAAAATGCAGCTTATGTAGAGAAAGTGGGAATCCAGAAAACAAATATATGACGCGGTGGAAGTCGAATTACGATCATTCGGCTTTGTGGCGGGGGGGGGGGGAGTCCTTTTTACTTAAATTATTTGTTTTTAAATTTTAGATAAATGCTCGAATTAGAACATTTTCAGATGGAGAGTGAAGTGGATCGAGGCCGTATTGAGGAGCCAACAGTTTGTTCGAATTGTCAACATACGTATACATTCCAATTAATTCATAATCGTTCTCTCTTTATGGATAAGCAAATTGTCAAATTACAAGAATCTCCTGGTGAGTTTCGTTTGTGTCTTATGAAATTCTGATGAGCGGAAATGGCTATTGGCCAATAATTTACATTTTTTTTTACAGGACTTAGTGGTTAATGCTGTCGATTTTTGTTTTTTTTTACAGGTTAGTTTGCATCTCTCTTTATTCGGAAATCTTGAAATAATTGATTGGAGTAAGATGCGAATTTGCGATTATTTATGTCATCTATCATTCACAAAGCAGGAAATGAATAGAAATGTAACACATTTCTATGACAGTATTGCTGTGATGGGAACGGATATAAGATAATACGTTTTCTGTTGTGAAGTGTTGATTACCGGAGAAATGCTTCCGTGTCTTTCGTGCTGAAAAAATACTTTTGCTGCCATGGAAATATTTTATTGACTATTATCCGAGGTTTTATTTGTCGTCAGCCGGTGAGTGTTTTATAAGTGGTTACCATCTGGTAAAATTTTTCATTGTTAATGAGTTTTGATAGTATTTTATTGGAAAATATCAGATATATGGCTGAAAAAAGTGGAATACTGAATCTGATGTGGGTGGTCTCCGCTTTTAATTCGCGCTTTTATTTGCTGGCAGATAACTAAATAGCGAAAATGCTTAGCGAATGATGGCAATCATTAAAAAGTAAAGTATCGCCGAACGATGAAGATAAATATTTTTGGCGTACGGCTTCGTAAAGTTGGCAGAAATGAAGTTGCCGATTGGCGCTTTTGTCACTGCCCTGAATTGTTACTCCTGTCATCAATGAAGGATGATTGTGTAATTGTGAGTGAAACACTGGTGCTTAGTTTGTGGAAATCACTGTGATTTTGAATCCTGTAGGATGGATCGTTGCGGTATTGGGGCATGAAGTCTTGACGCACCATCTTTGTTTATTCCACTATTTTATTGGCTACATTCGCTGATCTGCCGATTTAGGCAGATTAATGGTGATGCATGCGCAGTTTGCAGATGATATGCCGGCTGGTCAAACGCCGCATACGGTGACGCTATTCGTGCATGGCAATCTGGTGGAGTCAGTGCAACCGGGAGATCGTGTAGCAGTGACCGGTATATACCGTGCTATGGCGGTGCGTATCAATCCGCGTATGCGAAATGTGAATTCGGTATATCGAACCAATATTGATGTGCTGCACTTCCGCCGAACCGATGAGAATCGTCTTCATCAGATCAACGATGGGTTCGTTTTGGTGCTTGATTCCTATTAAGAAGTGAGACATTCGATGTAACGGAGGTTATGAGGGTTACTGGACTACACCAATAGTACTTTCCCCATAGCTTTGATGGTGCGAAACCTATCTCATATAAAGATGAAAAGACGAGTTTTATTTATTTGGAAGGTTATATTATTTTTTTTCTATAAAGTAATTTAGTGAGTAGGATTTTTTTTTGTGTTGGTCTTCCCATTCTTAACCTTGCGTTAAGTTTATTGCTCTTGGCTTTCTTGTTTCAAATAGATGAATGGATGATATTGCCTCTCGTATCATTAATTTTCAACTGTACGATCACCTGTCATTAAAATGTAATTCTCAGCTAACAGTTGATAGATAGAGAATTCATGTTTTCATAATATGGCATTACCTTCTGGATCCAGTTAACGGTCGGAACCGCGGTGATCTTAATGTTCGAGCGTTTTTCAAGTGAAGGGCTTATTTGAGCACAATTCATTCCATAAAAATTAGAGAACATTTTTGAGTAAAATTTTGCTTTTTTTTGATTGTTTTGATTTCTTTCTTGATTTCCGCTATTGTCGATCGTACTTTTATCCGTATGCTGCTTTATTCGAGTTTATACGTTGTTTTTCCATGTTTTCCATATGTTTTATTTTAAAATTTTATTCATTTATTCAGTTCTATTGCAATTTTGATTTTAATTCATTCTTTAAATTCTGTTTTATTTTATATTGGAGAGATTCATTAAAAAGCCTGAAAAAATGGAGGTGTATGCAGTGGAGATGGTATTGATTAAGAGCTGAACACTATGCGAATTATTTTCCTATACGTTGAGCGCAAATATAAATCCGTATATTCTAACATCTGTGTGTGTTTTCAGAACTCATTTGACAGAAGATCGAATCAACATGATAAAGAATCTTTCCAAAAGAAGCGATGTAATTGAGCGTCTTACGATGGCTGTTGGTGAGTGGCATTCATTCATTTTTTTTATTATTTAATTTTTTTAAAGACCTCATTTTAGTTATCGTTTTATTTCACCTGAAAGTAATGAAATATAAATATTTTAGAACGAAAAAAAATTTTCTGCTATCTTTCAATGAATGTTGAAATTTTCTTAACGAAAATAGTTTATAAATTTTCAATTAATTACTTCGATTTCTCTTGTATGTGATTTGTGGAGAAAATAATAATTGAATTTGAGCTTTGCAGTAGCACGACTCATTCGATATTATCATATAATAGTAAACTGAATATGTTAATATAGCCCTCAGCTTATGCAAAATCAAGCAGAAAGTTATATTGCTGTAACAGACTATCGCTAAAGCGAGTAAAATCCTTCTTGAGGAATTCGATTTAAGGCAGTGATGTTTTTTTTTTTTAGTTTAGATATTACAGTTCCTACCGTAGTGGTGAAAAGTATTGTGCTTTTATTTCCGTCCTTTAAAAAGCCTGTTTTCCGCTCTCGTTGTATTGGCCAATTTAAAATGGAGCTCTCGGCCTTCAGAAGAAATGAATATGCTTAGATCCTAAGCATGTTCAATACTGCATTTATGAATGCATCATTTACCACATACATGCATTACTGTAGTGGAGATGGTGCGTGATTTTAAAGAATGTCAATTTATTGTGAATTCTATGGATTTACTTCAATACGGCATACATGGGTAGGCCATCCCCTCCCACTCTACTGGTTTGAGGTCTCCCGTCGCGATCATCAGTTTTATGCTTTCATTTGCAAGACGTAATGATCTTGAGCTGTGAAAATTCCATTCATCTCCACATATTAGAGAAAAACAAGGAGAGATAATTTTGTGGCAGACTCTCACAATGTGAGGCATTAAGCAACTTTACCCGTGGATTTACATTTATAGCTCCATCGATCTACGAGCATGACGATATCAAACGCGGTATATTATGTCTCCTATTCGGAGGGACACGTAAGGATGACGAGTTCGATAATAGGGCAAAACTTCGTAGCGAGATCAATATGCTACTTTGTGGTGATCCAGGAACGAGCAAAAGTCAACTTCTTCAGGTCGGTTATTTGTAACAATGAGCACTACTGCAACTAAGTCAACTTCTATCAGCAATTTGAGTCTATTGATTGAGTGACTGCTATTTATAGTTTATGAAAGTGCTTCTATGAATTCAAAACGCCTGATGTTTGTATTGAATGAAATTCCATATGTTTTGCAAGCAGAAGGGGCTGTTGAGGATTCAATAATGTTTACAGTATCTGTGGGATTTGCAAAAAAAAAAAAAATGCGGTATCATATTGCAATGTGAAATGCTGCAATTTCTGGTCGGCAGCGTTTTATATCGGCAAATTTTTGCGCCATTTCAATGTGGGTAATTGCAGTACGTCTATCGTCTTGTTCCGCGTGCACAGTACACATCGGGAAAAGGTTCATCTGCGGTCGGCCTAACAGCCTCTGTAACAAGGGATCCAGATACGGGACATCTTGTACTTCAGACAGGTGGCGATTTGAGTCATATTGTTGTCATGAGTGAGTAGCTCTTCAGTAATCACCGTTTATTGGGGAAGGCAACTTTCTGGATGATTATTTTTGTCTGTGACGATGAAGAGTAACTGACTCTAGTAGTTTTGCAGTTTTTTTTCAAGTTTTTTTTTTCTCAGAGATTTCAGTGGTTGAAGACATCTGCTTAGTCATATAAAAAAAGCGATATCTGATTTATTTATTGGCTTCTAAAACCTTATAAGATAGAATGTTGTTGTTGATTTTGTTGCTTTTATAGTTGTTTTCTGTTTTTGAAGGCGCGAAAAGGGCATAAAATAGATAGATACTGATCTTTGTTTCTTTTTTTTTCGGATAGTGGGAGAGGGGATTTCAAGTTTGCTGTTGTTGCAGTCACAAGCATTTAGATTGCTCCAGCTACTAAATGTTTTTAAAGGTGCATTGGTATTGGCGGACAATGGCGTCTGCTGTATTGATGAATTCGATAAAATGAACGACAGTACACGTTCAGTGCTTCATGAGGTTTGTTGCCCATTGCAATGCAACTTATCTCTTCTAATTTTCGATTGTAGATTTCACCGCCATCAGTGAGCATTCATCAAGAGATGAAACTTTCGATAAGTCCTGTGCTTAATGCTAGGTGAAAAGCGCTAGGCAAGAAGCTTGCAACCTTGAGGTGTGTCCTAGAACTTGTGCCACGAAAATGTATTTGTTCTGTAACAAGCAGCATGCAATAAATGCATAAAAAGTTGAAAATAAAGGCTCAGAGGCGTACAGTCTCTAGTTTATATAGGAGTTGATTTAATACAGGTATGTTAATGAACAGCAGGTATACATGGATATACAAGAAAAAAAATTTGAAGGAACACGTGGATTTAGGTGATGGAGCAGCAAACACTTTCAATAGCGAAGGCTGGTATTATCTGCCAATTGAATGCGCGTACGTCGATTCTGGCTGCAGCGAATCCAGTCGATTCACAGTGGAATCAACAGAAGACTATAGTCGACAATATCCAGCTGCCGCATACGCTTTTGTCAAGGTATTTATGTTGTACGGGAAACATTTTATGGTACCATAGTGATGATTTGACGTCTCTCGTTGATTAAGGGCATATGTGCGTTTATTCAATCTCTTCGCTATCTTTGCTGTCGATTTACTTCAAGCATCGATTCTGTCATCTTGTGGCTTTCAGTCTTTCTCGATTTCCGAAATAAGGAATAAAGTTCTGTGTGAATTATTTTATTTGTAAGAACAGTGAGTTCTAGCGTGTTGTAGCGCTTCTAAAAGAAATTCTTTAGCCGTTTTATTCGGAGCGACTTGCTTGAGCTAGTTGTTTCTAATAGTATACATCAGTAACAGGAAAGGTGGTTTAGAGCGATGTGGCGGAAGTAGCTTATATGAGGGCTCGTTCTTGTTCTGTTAAAAATTTGTTCCTGTCTCGCCTATTGTTTAGGTTTTTTGCTGCATTACGATATTTACTAAACGTTATGCGTTTGCAAGAAAAGAATGGTTTAGCAGACTGTGCGGGTGAGAGGCAACAACATTTCCACCGACTTTTTCCTGTATGGACTTCGCGATTTTCCAATCAAGAGCTACTATTTGCCGCATTTTTCGCTTTTATTATGTTGAGTTGAACTTTTTAAGTTAGTAAGGCCGGAGGTCAGGAATTATTTAAAATGGCTTAGATGAAACTGGATTCCTTGCAGATTTGATTTAATCTTTCTCTTGGTTGATGCACAAGACGAGAATTATGATCGTCGTCTTGCAAATCATCTTGTCGCACTCTATTATAAAACGGGCGACGAAAACGGTTTGTTTGTTTTTTTAGGCCATCGGTAAATATATTTGTGTTGTCATGTCTGAAATAAGGAGCAAACATCCGAAGAATTGTTCTTTCTTGATTGCAGGTTTTTGATTTCCATAATATATCTTTTATTAGCCTATAAGACTGCGAGTCTACGAAGTTTGAGAAGGGAAAGGACGAATGAAAACTCCACTGAGAGATTTTGCGCTGTGAATGAAATTGGATTCAGTGGCTGTCCAAGGGAAAGTATGGTCGTCGCAAGATTGGAAAACCTGGCATACGGGGCGTTACTGCATGTGTTCACCCTCTCCCAGGCATTCAGAAGCAGAAATCGTCGAACATAAGGGTTTCGGGGCAGCATTGATACAAGTGACTATTGCCGAATAAATCACTTGAAGTTGATTGACTTTGCTTTTTAATTAGAGCTTCCTCAATGGGTTAATCGTCGTCATCTCAGCATGGGAGCTCTCAGAGCATTTTTCTCAATTCGTCTTTTTCGGTGGCTCGAATGAAGAACATGCAAACCTTCATTTCGTGCTGAATTTGTTATCGTTTTAAAAACTTAGTGTCAAAGTTCAGGATTTTATTGAATTATTATTATTTCTAATGCTGAATTTGTTATTCGTGAATAAAGATGCATCTAACTGATGGCTAAGTGACCAGTGACTTTATTATGATATCTTGATTATTACATCTGACTTGAAATTGTGTATGAAATTGTCGTTCGCTGTCGGAAAATGTATTTAATGGAAATGAAAAACAGTGTTTTATTCAGCAGTGTGATAGGAAGACGAATGAGAATTTTCAATTTTGATATAGTGAGGAAAGGTGCTATACGTTCATAAGTTGAACAGAAAGTTGAACATGGCGATCAACGCGGTCTAAGTACATGATGAAGTAATGGAGTCGATGAAAACTTAGTGCACTTTTCATGATGTGGCTCAGATTAATATTTGCCGTTGCCTATCGCAGCCTCAGGTCATGCTTCATCATCCTCTTAAAGGTAAAAAGATCTCTTGCTTAGTGGCAGGGAATTTAACCTTCAAGTATCACTGGTGCCACGTTGCATATAGCTGTAAATGTTCACTGATTGAAAGCATTTTTTTGAGAAAGTGGGCGCATCAAAGTCTGAAGCAGATGACGTATTGTGCTGATTTGCCCGCATACTGCTGCATATTATTGTTCGATGTTTCCATGACGTCATTTAATTGCAGAGATGGAGCAATTAGATATGGCGTTGTTGAGAGATTATATAGGATACGCGAAGACGTTTGTGCATCCCATTCTTGATGAGGCATCGTCACAGTGTCTTATTGATAAATATTTGAGGATGAGAAAGGCTGGTGCAGGTTATGGGCAGGTATTTTTTTGAATGATTGCCTCTCATTTTATTGAACTTGTTAACGGATTGAACGATATATTCAGCGTTAAAGAAATATGATTATGTTAGCTTCCATCGACGCTTTCACGTAGGATTTCATTGCATTAAGAAATCTACTGAGATAGCGCAAAGAATTTCTCCTGAAATTATGCGAAGATTCTGCGAGTACTTTTCTAACTGAATGTTCTTTTTTGTTTGTTTGTTTGTTTTGAATTTCGACACAAGCATAGGCTCAGTGAATATTCTTTGCCTTTGTTTTTTCCCCGCTTATTATCATTTCAGAGGGCTATGGGAGGGGTGGAGAGTTGAAAAAATTCATGGCTAGAGGGTTGTCTTTTTTACTCACATGCAAAAGCGTTTAAGTAATGAATATATCGATAGTCCATTTTCTCTGATCTTGGCAAATATCGTACCATTTTAGTGAACCGTGAAGGTATTTGTGGGAACTCGTTTTCTTCACAAGTGTGGTCTCTGTGATTTAAAAATTCGCTTCAGCAGTGAAGTAAACCTGTATTTTTGCACAAGAAGGTAGACTTGTTGTATGCTTTTTCGCCATGTCTTGTGTTGCTTTCAGGTGTCGGCATATCCTCGTCAATTGGAATCGCTTATAAGACTTTCGGAAGCGCACGCCAAAATGAGACTCAGCAATGTCGTCACTGTGCAAGATGTTGAGAATGCATATAGGTTGGTTTAACTATGGTTTTGTAACACAGTAATATTATAATACAATATTGTAATATAATTGATGTTATTTGGCTGTTTGTCCTCTTTTTTTGCCTTCTCTTTATACAAAACTATGTAAAGAGCACTTATATTTCACGGCTTCGTTGATCATATCTGTTATTTTTTTAAATGGAAATTCAGTTTATTAAATTTCTGAGCGTATTCAAGACAGCGATATCCGGATAAACTTACGATAATAAAGCAGATAAATAAAAATTCCAAGTTGCTGTACGCTTGCATGTAATAACCTGGAAGTTGACACATGCAAGAATATATCAGCGTGGATGTTATCCTCAGGAGTGCTGATACCTTCCTGATATCTGAAATGGCCGCGATAATAAAGTAAGTAGATAATAATCCAGGTTGATGCAATCTTGCATTAATATGAAGTTGCTTGGCGTAAGGTCTGGAATAAAATGCGTAATTGTATTGTTGTTTCTGTCAAATTCCTCATATAGCAAGAAGTGTGGTGAAGCAGATTCGTGATATCTCCAGTAATAGTTTATTTCTTCCTAGTACTAGAAGGGTTCGTAGATAAACGATAACTATAAATATTATATGCCTAGTTGTGGTTGTAATATATGTGCTGCCTAATAAGATGCTTTCAGTTTACATTGCGAGGCGTTGAAGCAATCAGCGGTTGATCCATCAACGGGTCGTGTTGACATCAATATTTTGGCGGCAGGAATGAGTGCGAGCAGCCGTAAATTGGTGGAGCAATGGCTGAAGCGATCCGATCCGAGTTGTCACTCAAGAAGGGTGTTTCAATACCAATTAAGAAGTTGATTGCACAAATGCGACAGAGCGATTTTGTAAGCTTCTTGATTTCTTCATTTAACTGTGGGGACTTCTTTGCTTCCGTATAAAAGCAATCTTTTTTTTGGTCATATGATGTATTGTTTGACAAGCGATCTCCAAAGAGAAAGGACCAATTTGGCTTCGTTAGCATGATTCTTTCAAATCGAGCTATCGTCTCATAACTTCATTTATGTTGCTGCCCACATGATGCCTGTCAATGGCTAAAGAATCGAATCTCATTTTGTACTAGTTGAATGTAGAGGTATTCCACTGGATTAGTATAGGTTGTCGTTGGTAGAAATTTTTGATACAAGTGACTATAGAGTAGGAAGCTTCCCTTGTTGTGTTCTAATTTGCCTTGAAAAAGAATGTTTATCGAAATTTGTGTAATGCACTGATGGTAGCACGCTGTTTATTTAAATAAGAATGCGATGATTTTTCTCGTCCGTCTTCTAAATCCTCAGATGAGACTGAATACGCCTTTTCTTTCTCTAATATGTCTTCAAATCTTGATTAAATTTTCGTTGTGTAGAATGTTCTTTTAGACTGTATTAATAGAAACAAAACCCCTTTTCATGAACCTCTCCCCTCCATGTCCTTCTTACAATTACTGAATTCGAAAGGAATGACTTCGTGTTTTATTTGTTCTTATGCACTTTTATTATAATAACTCGAAAGTTGTATTCTGCAAAGTTCCTGTAGAAATATGGCTTCTAGCTCAATAAGTGTGGCTCGGCCCTTTAAAGGTCTGGGATAATGTGTAATCCGTGGGATTTGTCCGGTGTTAAGCAATTCATTATCTGTTTATAGATTCTACGGTGCTTGATTTCACTACTGGAGTTCAGTTGGTTCTTGAAATAACAGTTGAAGTGATCTATCAAGTGAATTGTTCACTTTTTTTTAATCTATCATTTTGTAAGTTGTTATTGAAGTCGCATATAATTGCAGTCATTTACTCGGGAATTCTTCGATGAGGCGGTAAACAGTTTGGTGAAAAATGAAGTGGTCGTTCGTATGGGAGACAAGGTTCGATATGTCGCTGCTGATTAAATCGTTGCGAATTGTGATGATAAAATATTGGTTTATTTTATTCATCTATATGCGTGGGATTGTTTTCTTTTAAGATTTGCGGCTTTTTGGACAGGTGGAGGTGAGAAATAAGTAGGAAGTGAGAAGATTAGAAGAAGTGCCTTTGTGAGGGTTCTTGTTTTCATCCGTTCATTCTCTTTGGTTGTTAGAATGTGTTTTGAAATCTGATGTATAGGAAGAGCAAGGGAAAATTTATTGCTCGTTGAAAAAGTAGAGGTGAGGTTGTCGAAATCTACAGGTGAAATTTGTGATGTGCAGAGAAGCCACTTTATCTCGTTATTGAATTTTTCATACTCCATTTTTTTTCCTTTCTTTTTTTAAGGAGACGGATTGAATATCGCTGTTATTTCCGCTGTCCTCCAATTCGCTCCTTGTTTCGTATAACTTTATTTTCATTTTCGAGTAGATTTTAACTTAGCTGTGCTTGCGCAATCGATCTGATTTGATTTCTTGTTGTTGGGTTATTTTAGGGCTCGTTATATTCAGTGATGAATACTCTTGTACTTGCAATCTTTTTTCATGATGTTGTTCATTAGCCATGCCTGATTATATCGTGCACGCTTTTGTGATTGTGCACTTCCATATATTCGTTTTGGTCGTATTTGTTGCTGCTTTCTGAGGAGACAAGAGAAGAGGGGGAGAAGGCTTATTTGATAAGATATTTCCTTCTCAGTGATAAAAACTATAACTTGTGAATTTGTAAACGTTCGTCAGTTATCTGCTCTCCCTTCTTCTGACCTTTTAAGAAAAGAAGTAGTATGCATCGCAGTAAATGAATTCCTACTAGATGTTAAAGCCCTCCGAAAAAAAAACCATATTTCAGCGATATGAGGGTTTAGAGTATTTAAAGGAAAATTTTAAAATTGAACGCGCTAGAAACCCTAACCGAGTTTTTGAATCTTCGGGACGGTTCTAAACCCGTAGCGACTTGCAGGTGGCATCTGGTTATTAGCAGTCGGAGGTGGTCGAATAACAGCAGCAGTATTTTTGCTTCCATATTAGAAAGTGTGTTTTCTCATTCGAACATTGTGTTTTATAACAAATACCGACCTGCTTCGTAAATTAATTCGATTATTTGGTGTTTCACGCGTCGTATGTCTTCTTCTTTGTCTTATGCTGTTGTGTTGACTATCTTTTTTGTATGTGTTGGAATGTATTCGTTAAAATATTCCACCAATATTTCTTCCATACGCACGCTCGGTGTGAGCTTAGTGAGCTGTTCGGCTCAAGCGGTTTCGACATGCTCGTCAACGATACATTAGTGGAATAGGTCTTTATTACGCCTGGTTTTATGACTGAAAAGCTTGTTCCACAATTTGTCAGCAAGATGAGTTTAAATAAGGGGTTATTAGTGTTGGTGTCGATGAGTTCATTGATGACAGCACTTCTTTTGCACAGATTGGATTTGGGTTTTACATACCAGTCACATTTATACCATCTCTAATTGACAGCTAACGCTGATTCACGTGTAAGATTTTACATATTATTATAGAGCGTACAACGCGTGCAACGTATACAACCTGATGAGCTTACGCGTATCATAACGAACTTGATTGTATTTTACAAATGCAATTGGAAACGTATGTCATTCGTTGGGAATGTGTGCTTCACATTGCTTGACAACTGAACAATTTATAACAAATGAAGTGAAAATTGTTTTAATTTCATTTTTATTTTCGGCATCCCGAACTTGATCCGATTTCCTCAGCATGTTGTTTAACTCTCAGGATGAACTTTCAGGTTTATTTATCAGATCGTTAGTTCCTCTGACATATCATGATCACAAGATAGTGGCACATTACGAGCAAATTAGTTTAAAAGTTGTAACGACGTCCCACGTCTCAAATATGTCCTCAAGATGTTAGGGCTTATGCGCCGAAAGATAAGTTGTGCGATAGTGTTTGCCTAAAGCTTCCAGCAATTCCTCATCATTAAGTCGAAGTAGGCGTCACTATCGATTGACGCCGAAAGACCTGCGTAATAATTAAAGAACTCCTCTTTTGTTACCTGCAAATTTAAATAATATAATTGCGGTTTAGAGGAAACTTTGCTGACGATTTGAGCGGAGATTTGATTATTACGAAAGGAGGAGTGTGATTGGTAATAAAATCACCTCTTTATCTTACTTGCACCGAAGTTTTCCATATCCAGGTTAACGATGAGGAGACATGCATGAGAACAGCGCGTAATCGAAAAATATGCCCTAATCGAGGCGGTGAAAGATTCAGGCTTGGTTCCCATGGTTGCCTGCATTTCCGGTTTCCGCCTCTCTCATCCTGTCGGTAATTTTCAGCGAATAATTCAGAGGTTGAATCAAAGCTATACTTTTCAATTCGCTTTACAGCAACGAATTTTTCAAAAATGGTAATATTCGATGCGAGGGATGGTAGCTATCTAGATAGGTGAAATGTGATCTTAAATTTCATTGTCTCATTAAGCATCCGTAACTCACATAGAATAGAGTTAGTCAAGTTTTATCGTTCGTTAATTGAAGCTATACGGCTGAAAGCAGTTGAAGTGCTTTCAAGATACAAATGCTTTGGAAAAACATAATAACACCCTTACTGCAGTGTTTTCGTTTGTTGTAAAATATGCCAAAGCATGTGATGATAAAAATTGCAAAGTTTTGCATTAAAAAAAAAAGAAAATCATATATAAAGAAAAAAAAAATTCAACGTTACCGTTCCATCAACATGTCCACCAATTTCGAAATTATTCAAAAAACTATTAAAGATTTGTTCTTTCGTTTTTTGACCACTTAAATAGAATTTATTCTTCGATACATCATATGCGGACATCAAATCTTCTGAGGTTACCTGCAAAACGTATAAATTCATATGAGAATTATTTTTATTCTTTATTAGTTGAGTCGTAATTTTTATATGACGATATTATTATAAGCACATCATATATAGGAGAAATGTTTAGTGCATTGCTATGCTCAACACATTAAAAATATTTCATTACCTTTACTATATCAAACTTTTACAACATTTATAATCTTTTATACATTAGAATTATTCATAATCTTCAACATATTACATAAAACACTCGACAGAAGTTACTTGTAATCTTTTTTTTCTCTAAAGGGATCCGCTCATCCCCCCCCCCCCCTCCCCTGCAAGTTTTTTGTTAGTCAGTTCAACTTCCTAGATTTAACCGCATTGCTTTCCCACATTCCGCTACCAGTATTCCATCGATGAGCCTGTGATGTTTAAACTGTAGTTGCTGTTCAAATATCATCTGCTGTCCAACTTTGGAAACTCGAAGAATTACTGGAGGGTCCGAATGCCAATATCAGTGATGGAATAAGATGTTGACCAAACGCTTTGCTATTCAGTCAGGTCTTCTTCTTTGTGTAAAGGTGACAAGAAGAAACAATAAAGCGGATAGAAGGAGAGGGGGGGGGGGGGCATAAAAGAGGGCGAAAAAAGCGGCATGAGTATCAAAGAACCTTTGGAACTTTCCGTTCTGCTTGAGATTTCCGGTTTTTACTCTTCCGGTTTTTCCACCTAGAAGAATTGAAAAATGATGATGTATAATTGGCGAATTCCTTCTTCATCTACTGCTAGCGAACAATGTGCTTAAATGTTTATTTTTTGCTTTTTTTAATCCGATCTTATGTTCAATTCTAAACGAGTGCGCGAAGCCTAGATTAGCGGTCTATAAAGTATTTACTTCTAGTTGCTGTAAGAACTTAAGAACTGTTTCATCAATTTTTTCGGAATTGAATTGAATTACACATATAACATCAAGTTGAAAGGAATAAACTCGACTCTGAAATTTAAAAAAAAATAAATAAATAAAAAGAGAAAAATATGAATCTTTGAAATAATATGAAAATATTGAAATATTAATCAACTAAAAAAAAATTTCTAAGAATTCAAACAAATAAAAAAAAAACTTTCACCTTGCCATCACCTGTACGATCAAGTTTTGCAAAAGCTGCTTCAATAAGTTTCACACGTGCATTTGACATCGGTGGCTGAAATAATTCATGCGTAATCTTTTTTCTCACTTTATAAAGAATGCTTTTTTTTCTATAGTGGATTCAATTCATAATAAGAAATAATATGTTCTTAATCATATCATAGATGATCGTTTTTGATTAATTGCTTTTTTTTGAAAGGTAATAATAATATTAATTCAATTATTAATGATAATATTATCCTAATATTGGATTTTATTTATTTAGCAATAACGATTAATTTTGGAAATTTTTTTTATTTTACTCTCATTTTGTTCAACGAATTTTTTGTCTATGAAAATATAGTCGATAACATGGATATGAGAATATTTTAAATAAAATTAAGGAAGTGCATTGTTATTATTTTCCATTCTCTAATTAGACAGTGATCATATACTTTCAGAAATATAAGTCGCCGAATATTTGGTCCAAATGGCTATTGTGTTCGAAGTAGAGAGCGGAGTGGGGAAAGAAGGAATTTTGAGAATACAGAGTGCAAAAGAAAAAAGTGGCGGAAATGGCCGAAAGAGGAAGGATAGTGCGTTGAAGATGTCAAAATTCCTTTCAAAAAAAGGTGAATGACGCAAATTCACACTCTCAATCCAACAATTTTCTCAATTCAAGCTCAACTAAAATGAGAATATTCTTATTTAGACTCTTTGATTTTATATTTAATAAAATTAAATACGAAACAATCTCACTCTGAGTGCAATAAGGAACTCATCGAAATCAATAGTGCCAGTGGAATCTTTATCGATTCTATTGAATGCTGCTTTAACGTCCTCATCGCTGAGCTTCAATCCAAAATCACGTAGCGCTTTTGTAAATTCGTCCAAATCCAAAAGTTTATTTCCACTATCGTCCATTATGCGAAATACGCTGTTAAAAATATTATTGATAATTAATTAAAAATAAAAAATAAATTTAATTAAAGAAACAAGTAAATAAATTAAACGAATAAATATTTTATCAGAATTCGCTCCAATAAAATGGAATGAAAATTCACTGCAGTTTTTAGAAAATTGCAATATCTCTTCGATAGATTAAAACCCATTAAATTTTTCTTTGTGTTAATAGAAAATTCTTGCAAGAAATTAAAGGTAAAATATATTTCCCAATATTAGACGATTTCTGCGAAATTTTCCGGAAGAAAAGAATGTTAGAAATTACCTCTATTCAAATATATGATCATATTCATAATTATTCTCAATCTATCCGGTCTTCTTAAATTTAACTCAAGTTTTCTCTTTAATAGTAGGCATAATAAAGTAATTAAATTTCAAACGTTTGTAATTTCCATTTCAACGAATTATTTTAAAAAATAATTAAAATTAGAAGTTTGACTTTACCGTCCGAGTTCTTTGATTCCAGCAACACCTCTCGCCAAACAATGATAACGTAACTTTTCTATCGGATCGTTTGTTTGTTCACTTGCTTTTAATGCGCGTTGTTTCAATTCCTCATCACAGAATACAGATTCACCCATTTCCCAAATAATTTCCACTCGTCGACTATATTATTAAAAATAAACAAATATCTTACCGACTTTTTCTATATTATTTATTACGATCAATATCTATCGAAAAATAATACGACATGAAAAAAATTCTCCGTTGTCGGAAATTTATATTCGCAAAATTTTTTACGATCTTGGATTATGAATATGCAAATTATGGAAAAGAAAATGCGTTCTTTAACAATAATATAAAATTCTATGCGATTCTTTAGCGACTCATAATGATACAAAATGACTTATCAATCATATCAATAATAATAAAATATTGATGATAATAATAAAACAATTGATGGTAGTAACAATTATAATAAATTTTAATGAATGTTAATAAGTTCCACTGAACAATCGGCTATGATATAACAATTCAATACAGAAGACTTCTTTGATACGCCTTGAAAATTCTAATCCAATTATCAGCACTTCTATAGTTTCAAATGTTGGCGAGGGGGGTTTTCGAAGAAGAGATCTCTTCTAAAATAAAAGAAAACATATGCAAATCAAATGTTCATGTTTGGTGGAGGGGAGAACGAAGGGGGGATGAACAAGACAGGCGTGCATTGAATTTTTAAGGAATTTAAGGGAAAATTTTTCCCCAAACGAATGTATTCGGAAGGAAGTGGGGAGTGCTACTTTCATAAAGGGACTCTATAGAGGGCTTAGGAACATAATTTGCAAACTTCATTGAAAAAGGTATTGCAGTTATAAATATATATAACATTATAATGATCGATTGTTTTGTTATATTTATATCTGGTTATATTCCACTTCAGCAACGTATTTATTAGTAATAAAAGGGCATAATCGTACATGAAATGACAAAAATATGCGACATTATTGCTATGGCGACTCGATTCACTACAACTAGTAAATTATGTTGAAATAAAACGGCTGGCAATAAAGAGGTGACGAAAGCCATGCTATTTGGGAGCAGCTTCGAAGAGCTATGCTATTTACATTCATCTAGCTTGAAAAATCATATTCAAATGATACTGACGAATAATAAATATATTTAATGCCTATATAATTAAAAAAAATAATCAACCTCTCGCATCAATCTTCTAAAACTTTTTTTTCTTTGGCTCGACGGGTGCAAGATGCATACAGTGTCTTTCGACTTCGAAATATCAATGATTTCTTTCAGAGGTGTTGGATCAACGACGTCAGTTATGGGTAGGATTCCCCATTTATTATTAAATATACATTGTGCTCATCTAATTGCGTTATGCTATCTTCAATGATGTTGCGAGTAAAAGTGTCAAACGCTTAGGCAGACAGACACATAAATTCGCAAGCATTGACACGATTTCGTTATCAAGCGCTTTTGCAAATGAAATTGATGAAAAAGCATCAAAATTAATATAAGCAATAAAATGAAAAGAAATTTGAAGGCTTTTATAGTAGTTACGATAAATACACAACACATTTCCTTTGCAAGTCTTCATTTCCTCTCTTCAGTATCGTTTCCACCCGTAGGCATTACACAGATCAAAACAGTGCCCTACATTCTAAGGCTTGTCTAAGAGCGGAAAATGATGCTTCTGAAATAAGGTAATCAACTGCTAGTAGCAAAAGAACACCACTTTTGTGCCCTTCTATTAATTTTAGAGATATTATTTTAATAATCATTAAAGCATTTTTATTGCAATGAAATGCGGTCATTTCAGGATTTTAGGTGTTCTTCGATATGAGCTCAACTTAAAAACGAAACGTTGCGATGTGAACGCCTTAATCAAACGGTCAATTAATTCTTTCATGATATTATTTACTTTATTGTTGCAAATTCGCAACCAAATAGGTGATGCTGAAAATTTTTTTTAAAACAATTAATCAAAATCTTTAGTGGATTTTTCTATCGTATAAATTTCAACAATGCTATATGCTATAACCATGGCGTTAAGGAGCAGTGATACGAGAATGATCTTATTTGGTCGCAAAAAATAAAAAATAAAATCGAACATGCTGAACGTTAGTCATGATTTTCCCTCTTAACTTTTACTCGCCTAGATTCCTTAGGGTAGATGCATACATATATACGCAAGACGTCCTACAATCCTGGATAATCGTGTGCGCTGTATTAATTGCAATTGCTAAAAACATTGAAATATCAATAAATAATGTAATTATTGAATTTTTGCTATTGCAAATATTATTGCAATTATTAGAGGTTATATTATTGCAACCACTTAAATAATGCTATCAATGAAATATTGCTTTTGAAAATATTATTGCACCCATCAAAGCAATACAATTAAAATCATGCAGTTGTGGAAAAATTATTCCGGATATTTCAGTAATGCAAGCATCAAAATTCCTCTAGAAATGAGAAAAATATTAACATCAATGAATTTTGCTTAAAACCTTAAAAACAAAAAAATCTTTTTATTTCAAATATAGACAAATTCCTGCTGTTTCAAAAATAGTAATATCGTTAAACGAGTTTCATATAACAACCGAGTTGTACTATGAAAGACAAAAGAATGAATATCGAATCCATCTGCTTCACTAATTATTTCCATTGTATGGAATGGCAGCCATCTAGCGAGTTGCAATTTTGATGAGAAAGGATGCTATAACCTTGGCAACCGTGCCACGCTAATAAATGAAAGTGCCTTCGAACATATGAGCAAATCTGACCAATAGCAATACTTTCATCGATTTCATTCGTCGTTCATTTAAATTTCTATTCTATTCGGCAAGTTGGGAAATTCGAAAAAAAAAATTTATTCCATCTTTTCCTGAACTTTTATATAGTAAAGAATTATTCGCATTAATCGGCAATCAAGACTCACGTTGCAAGGGAATGCAACTCTTACATATGCAAGGGAATGCAAGGGAATGTTACATAACTACCTTTGTGCAAAGTATAATTGTGAGCTCAATGCAATGCTTATTTTATGAATTAAATACATAAAGGCAATGAGAACAGCTAAGGCGTTAATCTGTTATGATACAAATGTGCCGTGGCGCAAATCACCAAGCATAATTTTATGATATCCTCTTTGCAATACTATTGCAAATATGTTTGCGAATATTGGGAAATTTTTTTATAATCTTCAGTCTTTTCACAATTAAACGCAAATATCGATAAGCAGTAGCCTTCTCGAATGGTATTGTGCATACACCACATTACTCCAAAGAGGGTAATTACGATTCGGATGCTTTCCGAAGCTAATTAAGCTATTTAAGATGATGCAACACATTTTCAGTGCAAAATTTATGCGTTCACCGAAGAATCTTGAAGTCAAACTGCAGAATTATTCCAAAATGAATAAAATGATTTATAGCGCTCAATTATGCGTTCAATTAGTTTCGATAATATCTATTATAAATCGACTTAACTGCATTAGAAATTATATAAGAAAAAATAAATAAATAATACATGTGCAGTAAAAGCAATACAAAAATTTATCTGGAATACATCAAGAAAAGAGAAGAAAAATTATTCTATGTCTAAAAATCGTTCAAAAAATTTTACTAAGTGAACTAAAATAAAATTATCATGGAATGGCATACTACAATAAATAAGGTTATATATTTTCTGAGATTGCTAAAATTTTCGGATTTTTTGATTGATTTGGTTTTTTTTTAAAGAAGAACCTCGAAGTTTTTAATCGAATAATTGATAACTATCTAGAAATGCCTCATCGAGTAATATGAGATTAGATTGTTGCAATTCACAACGATATATTTATAAACTAAGGATAAGAAAAGATATCGCATTCGAATTCAAATAGTAAAAATACTCACGTTTTTAAATATCTTTGAAAATATTAAAAATATTATAACACATCAATAGTACAAAACAATATTAAATGTCGCTTCAAGTTTAAAATGAAAATATTCGATAATTGATTTGCCTCATGAGATGCATCAAATATCACAATTTTATTAGTTATTAAAATCGAATTTATCGAAAAAATAATTCGTATTTATCAATAATGCATCCACTCACTTTTTGTTTCGAGGAAAATTTTTCATGTGGGGGGTGGGGGGGGGGGGGGGGGGGAGGGAAAATGGCTGAAAATTTCGAGTTTTCATGGTTGTTGTTGCGATAGCTTATTTTGATCGAATGTCGATCGATGGGATTGTTCGCAAATTTCTATAAACGTTTGCATAGAATTCAGTACTAAAAAAATCGCTGCTGTAAAAATTGTTGCGTTTATTCGGCGGATAGGTAATTGTTGGCGGAAATAAATGCATAAAAATCGGAATAAAATTGCAATATTGGAAAAACTCAGCACAAAGGCAATAGTTGCTCTGAGCCCACCGTTGATGCTAATAATAATTCAAGAGATGTTTGCTACAATGGACAAAATTAAAACCACAATGAAACATTGTGGTTCAGTAAAAGTCTATGGCTCTTGTTCTTCTCACCATTTAAACTGTTGCTTGAAATTAAGCCAGGACTTTTACCGTGCAAGGCTTCGACATTTTCAGCATGCCACATGAAAATGCTCTTCACTATAAAAGAAAGATGGGGATTATTTTGAAGTCATCGAGGGTTATCGAGGAGATCTGCATTTTTTGCGATAATCCAATAGGATGATTTATTTTGGATGGTCTTCTCATTCAAAAAGATCGATATTTAAAAGAACACAGCAACTACTCCGAACATGTTCCGTATTTCACATTTTATAAGACTGAATGATTAACTAAACAATGTTGTGAAATGAGATTTTGACTGTCTCTACGAAAAAGTTGGATGGGAGTTCTTCCTCGCATTACCTTATACCTCTTTTCCTTACCCTCTCCTTTTCCTTCAGTCACCTCGCTTTAGTAACGAAGGTGCACTAGACTCATGCCACGAACGTGCTGTCACCATAATTCCAAGTGCCGTTAACGAAATTAGGAAGAGCAAGGCGTTTAGCAATTCAGAATTTAGCAAAAGAATCATCGATGGCCCGTTGTCTGAAAATTTTTTGAGAAAGCAGCATGAAGTATAAAAATTCAATGAAAGAAATTACACAAATGTGGAAAATTATCGAAAAAAAAAACGAAAACATCGCAAGAAATTACCAAAAAAAAATGCAATATTTCGAGCAATGAGAAATTTTCACCTGAAACTATTTTTTATAGATTTTCGCACATTTTGATTAAAAGCTGATGTTTGCCATAAAAAATACGCATAAAATCCAGCTGCTTTCTCATACTCTTCACTAGTAAAATAATATAAGATTGATGCTTAATGAGGAAATTTCTTATATGCGGCGATACAAGTTATTGTAGCCACAATAGCGACAATTTCGTCAATTGGCCATATACGTTGTTGACCACTTGCGGTGAACATTGGCCTGAAATGAAAATATTAGCTAATATAGGCAAAGTTGAGAACACAGTTCTGAAATAACTTCGAATTTGTAATTAATTTCATTGCCGAAGTAAATTTACGTTACGCTCGATGAATCAAAAAGTACCTATGGACAGCGTTTATTCCTATGGATCAAACCTTTTGGGCTCTTTTGATTATTTCTCAACCTTCCAACCTTCCCAGATTCAACCTTCGAAAAGATTTTAAGGGAATTTTCTCTGCAGCGATTATCATATTCTACAAACTTGTGGCACCGTCTTCAGAGGATTTCATAATATATGCGTAAGTGTTTTATGAAACGATAGGCGAACAATGAGGTGAGGTGAGGTGAGGTGAGACTTCTAGCTGAAGAGCAGGTAAAAAAATGAGTGAAATACTTACGCTACAACCAGTGGGCCCAAAATATTGATAATATCCATGCAAAACAAGAAGACGCCCTGCATTGTGCCCTAAAATCGCGAACAAGATAGTCACTTAGATAAGAGTAATAAAGAGTAAAATTACATGACTATTAATTGTAACAGAAATGAAGGCAAATATATAAATCGCCAGGAAAATAAGCGAATTAGTTCGTTTCGATTTGAGCAGACTCATAGGAAAATGATGAAGAGTTGTCGATGAGTGGTGAAATTTATAGCGCAATGAGTCGGAAAATTCGAAAATTCCATATTTGTTCGGTGGGGAAAATCCCTCATAACATCTTATCAATTGAGGTAGCATATATCATACATAATCATCGCTTATTCATTATTTCTTCTTCACAAATTATTCACCAATGTTTCATTACTTCTTTCATTTCATCTTTCTCTTATCGTTTCATTTTCTAAAACGATTTCTTGATAGTTGTTAATAACTGACCATTGTCATTCATCTCGTTCCAAACAAAGGAAAATTATCAGCAATGAATCTGCAAGCAATCAACGAGACAGTTCTAAAGGCTTAGAAAAGCAATGGAAAAAGAACCAATAACTTCGTTGCAATAGTCATGCAATTGCAATTGGCGTTTAGCGATAACCAATTTTGCACGATTAATGTTAAATATTTTTCTGTTCCTCCAATCATAATTTATTACACGTCCTATTTGGTGCACAACTGATAAAAATCCTATAGACGAATTGTACTGATGCCGTGTAAGTTAGGTTGTTCTTCCTATTATTTCAGGATGAAATAGTTGAAAGCGATTACCTGGTCGATATTCCCGAGAATTCTCGAGTAGAGTGTATCAACCGCAATTGTTGATAATGTGATCGCAATACCTAATACAATCACCATAGAGCCAAGATAGATCCCCGGTTTTACGTATAACGAATCGGTGCACCACTTATAAACCTCAGGATCACATCCTGTTACGTTCGCTGCTACTAAAATATTATTATTTTAAAATTAGTTGAAATTCAAAATCGACCTTCGGATGATTGCAAGCTGGATTTTATCTCAGTAAAAATTGGCTATATTCCAAATTTCAAAGTTTTATTAGCCGAAACTACCTGGAAAAACTTGAAATTTGTTGCATTTTCATTAATATATGAGGATACGATTATAAGAATAATGTGCTATAGAGTCGATTTTCTTAGAGATATTAGAACGAAATATTTATTTGTTATGAATTATTCTCAAAAATTGACCTTAATAGCTTTGGAATCTTTGGAAGTAGAGAAAAATTTCCTAGAAAATATTCCTTCTCTCTTGACTTAATGATCTATAGCCTTAGGCGAATTTAAGTCCTTGAACTAAAATTATCACAGTCGATGGGAACTTAAAGATGGGAAAGTCGAATTTCTGCATCTAGCATTCATTTACTGTATCTTCTACAATTAATGTTTACCGTCTTCCATTTATATCAATTCTCGAGAAAAATCTCCCTTATTCGAGGAAGGTTATTCATTTTCCAAAATTCTGATAAGAGACTTTTTATTCATCGACGGTTTATTCATTTCCCGAAAGGTGTAAGTTTAGTTGCATATGGAAACAAATAGTAGAACGTCTGATATAAATTTAAAAAATTCGAAAAGATGGAATTATTGAAAAGGTTCGCTTTGACTATGGATAAAATGAAGTAATTCTTGGTATTGAAATGTTTACAAGGTCGGCGACTGGGAAGAAAATGTAATGAGGTTTGTTTATGCTCCCTCAAATGATGTAAAGATTTATATTGCTATTGTTAGTTTCTTGCTGTTTAAACCGGAAAAAATCCTCTTCCCATGACCCCCTCCATCCTCGCTCTCTCATCCCGTTTTCCATCCAAGCAGCATTTTGTGGTTGCGAGCTACAGATCAAAAAAGGTTGCATATATCCAGCAGTATTACTTAAAATAAT
The DNA here is from genome assembly GCA_013433145.1 of Ascaris suum. Lineage (NCBI taxonomy): Eukaryota > Metazoa > Nematoda > Chromadorea > Rhabditida > Ascarididae > Ascaris > Ascaris suum. The sequence goes on from CM024180.1 coordinate 731,643, forward strand.
ATTTCGAATGAAATTCTCAGCCTTTATAAAGCCTTTTTATGAGCTGATGATGACAAACCGTCTTTGATTCGAATCGGGTTCCCGACAAAGTGCCATGGATAGGTTATAAGGAAGAATAATGCAAATAATATGCATGAAATCAACGCTCCCTGACGTTCGCTGATACTGCAATAAAAGGAATGGATGAAATAGACAATGGCGAATTTTGAATAGTTAATCGTTTTCCCCGTCCAAAATTACGACTGATTAGTTGGGGAAAATTTTTGTTGTCGATTTGTTTTGTGAACTTTTTTTCGGGAAATCCAAAAAAAAGTTTCTTTCACAGATGCTGAAAAGTTCGGAAAAAAAATCTGGCGTACTGCTGAGTAGAGATGACCTGAAAGAACTAAAGATGCTCAAGAATTTCAGTGGCTTTCATTTAATAGGCATGCAGCTGCAAACTGTTACATGACGTAGTGGGCCTTATTCCATGTCAATGCGTCGATTAGATTCTACGTTTTTGCTACTCATCTCCCGCTTCGCCCAAAAAATTGGGATCATAGGGGTCTCACCGTTTCTCGGTCTTCGCTTCCCAATTTTATTCCGGTGATGTTTATTAAAATTTCTTCTTTTATTTTCAAATTTGTTGCTATTTCACTAAGAAAGAATAATAGTAATAGTCGATTGTTGTGTTCGTAAAGACTTAATACCTATTGCCGAGGTAATACTTGATTTATAAGCTTTCAAACTGTGCTAATATCAACTATGGAAAAAATAGTGCAAATAACAAAAAAGCTCGCCCAAAAATACAGAAAAATTACAGTACTATTTATTGAGACGACCACTAGCGAATCCGAGAAAGAGCAACAAGCTAAGCACACCGACGCACGCTTGTGTAAATGAGCCAACTTTGACTGTTTGTGTATTTGTGTATCCGAATACAGACATCATCAACGGTGATGTAGTGCTGCAAATAAAAAAAAATTTTTTTTTCTTCGCATTTATAATTTTGGAATTTCTATACGATATGAATAAATGCAACCAAATTAGCCTACTGTAACAATACTGTAACAATTAATAAAAAAAAGAGCAGTACTGTAAATTTTATATATTCGATGATGATAGGAGAGGTGAGCGAGCTAATCTTTAAAAGTCGTGAAAAAAAATTAGAGCTTAGAAAAAAGAATAAAAATTTTTGCGTATTTAACGCATCGTTAAAAATTCGAAATCTATGATTTTAACCTGGATTCTTACTTCATTGAATGCATATCGTTTATTTTTTTTAGGGATTTATTTGCCTACCTTCTAATGTGCTCATATACCTACAGCAGATTTCCATATGCTTTGTTGCTTACATTCCAAGAATCTGTGACGCATCGGCGATCTACGGCAACAAATATGCTTCTTCCGATTGCGAATCAACAAAGCGCACCATGCAGTCGCAACAGAATTCCGGGCTTTAGAATCGTGGAATTCCGGAGTGTTTTTCGAGTTCCGGTGGCGTGAATTTGGTTCAAAAACGACAATAAAAACAAGGACATTATGAAAATTGAAGTGCAGCTTCTTGCACATTGGTTGAACATTGATCAAGTTAGTTTATGTCATCGGTGTCGTTCTTGGATGATATCGGCTGATTATGAGGCGTCCGCACCATTTGAACTAACAAGATGATAGAAAATATTTCTGTCTAAGGCGAGTTGATGAAGTGCTCTTACAACGCTGAAAATTTCCGAATTTTATATACGACGTAGGAAAATTTTCTTGCGCGAAATTCAAATCACATGAACTATCATACATGAAGGAACGTTCTTTAATAAGTGATATTACAGGTAAGACTCCATTACAGGTAACTCACGTATTAATGGTAACAATTGTGAGTGTTGCGGCCATCCGTATGAAGATGCAAATCAAAGCCAACGGTATATTGAATGAAAGCATATCGGTTGTGAGAGCTGCCCGAGCTTGTGAAGGTCGGCGCTCTAACGCTGCAATATTTCGATTAATTTAACTCGGACGGTTTCAGATGTATAGATGAAATTAGAATAATTTTATTATATGTTTATTTTTATTATCGAATTTAAGGTAAGATAGGTAGATAATGTTAGTGAGGAAGATTTTTTCACCAGAATTATGGCTCTGATTTTTTTAATGAAATGATATACGCTAAGGCGTTAACTAATGAGGTAGGTATACATTAATGGGCTTATTGTATCTTAGGCATATAAGCATTCCAATTTCGACTACTTCAAGTTCACTTTGAGAGTTCAGAACTCATCTGACCAATTATTAGGTGCTAAATTTTAGAAATATATTTCAATAATCCTCTCTTCTGCTAAAAAAAAGCAGAAAAAATTGACCAAAATTTGCATATATCGAGCATTTAATAATAAAGAAAACATAGTTGCACTTACGTTTACGATTGTTCGTAGCGGGTCGATCAAAGTGCTTTTCTTTGAAGTAAAATATGATAAGTATAAGACTTGCAATATTGGCTATTAAAGCGACATATATAGGTCCAGTATAAATATTCAACCAAAGTTTACCAGCAACAAGATTAATACCCGGGAATGAGAGAGTCGTGAAGAACATTTGAAACACTAAAATAAAGATTAATAATTCTTTTCTTTTTCTTTTCCTAGATTTTTTTTTTACTTACTTCTACACAACGGAGATGTGAATTGCGTTCATTAATTATGCAAATAAAATGCTCTAATCATATATGTGATATATGCGGACGATTGTGTAGTGAAAACGTCCTTATAGTATCTAGTGAAGTCAGGTAGGTATTTTTGAGGTTTTTAATTGAGAGCTTCAGTAGAGTCTTATCAACCGTTGCGTATTCAATATTCATCAACTAGAGATTCCAAATTAATATGTTTTTCCTTTTTATTATCCTTTTCCTTTTTCGAATATTATTATTGCATAGTTGATATAATTATTGATAGATAAATCGCTTCACTAACTTGGTCCAACAGTAACTGCAAGCATAGTAGCCAAACCGAATGCACTAATCGCACGAGCTCGATCGGTTGGAGTGCTAATTTTTGCAACATATCCTCTCATCACACTCACCGAACCTTAACGAACATCAAACCTTAAGAAATAAGAAGCAAGATATTTTATTTATATGCTTATAAATTGCGATAGTGCCATATATGATTTCAACCTCTTGGCAACGAAGGTCGATAAAAGAGGGATTAATCTCCAAATGCAATAAAAAATTACTAGGAAATTTCTTCTTTTCAAAATTCTATAATATTCTCTTCTATTTTTTATGAGTTCTAAAAATTTTCTCATTAAAAGATACAAATAGAATAATTCAATAAATATTTGTCTAAAATATTTTCGCATAGTATTTTTTCCAAAAAAAAACAGATAATTGCTTTTTTTTTCCTAGCATTGAAATGAAATTTGCATAAACATCTAAATCTGAAATTATACTTATTTATTCATTAATAAATATTAAAATTAATATTTGAAATAAATTACTCATAGATATTCCAAATATTGTATAACAAGTAAGCATTACATAACGCCGATCACGTGGAAACATCTCAACACAAATATAGAGAAAGCAACCAACTAATGCGATCAATCGACCAGCGATCATCGGATTCCTAAATTCGTTAAGTGTAAATAAAATTTGCATTAACTCGAAGAGATTCATTTTTTTAAAATGAGGTTTATACATATTTAGCTGAAATTTCATTTTCGCAACGATAATAGTCAATTAACACTAGATGCAATGTTTCTTTAAAAAAAAAAAACTAAATAGAAGGCAAAAAATAATTGCTTTAAAAATTTTTTTCAATATGTGAAGGTAGATATTTTATTGAAAAAGTTTTCTTGAATTGTTGTAGGTAATTTTTCAATAGAAATGATGCGACTGTGGAAGAAAAACGCCGTCGAGGAATGATAACGTCAAAATGGATCATGATGAAGAAATTTGAGAGGAATAATCCGGATCCCTGCGTAAAAGCAAATATTGCTGAATGAGGAAGAGGCTGTTTTCTGCCTTCAAGATCCCGTTAGAGAGCGACGTGGCTGCATGAGAATATCCCGACAAAAAAATTGCGAATTGATCAGAGGTATGGAGAGGTGAATGAATTGCTGGAAAATTGCTTCCCACCGCATTTCTTAGTTGAAATAACATAGAGCAGCGGGGTAGACTATCTAGAATTGCAAACATCATTAAAGTAATCTGCAATTCTTATCGATAACACGACGAACGACAAACTGGAAAGTAACGTCCACTGATTTTCTTTGCACGAATGGTGAGGGTTAGATCAAAAATCAGTGCGAGAGATAAAAGCGGTCCGTCATATCATTGAGTGGGTATTAACCTGACCATCCAGTTGCGTATGAAAGGAAAATTGAAATCAAAATAATTCAACAAGGACTTCAATGCTGTCACGCTTCTCATTAGCAAAAAGCATCACTTTTTAGTTATAAAATTTCTGATAATGAAAGTGACGTCATTTGAGGAAAAAATTACTGCTAATGGAACTGATATCAATATCGAATATGAATTACTGATAAGGATATGCAAATGAGTCAGTTGAAAATAAAATGCATTAAAATGTTTTGTGTTGTGCTTCGAGTGATCTCGTCAATGGTTTTCGATCTATATGTTGCTAGTGCGGTGGCGTCATTAAGGGATGGCGATTTGTTCGCGATGTGGAACTTGATTAAACCCTCAACTTAGTCAAAATATCCGTCAAAATTTTTCAAAAGATGTAACAATAATTTTTTTTTTAAGTGGTATCAATTTTGATTTGCTAAGAATAAGAGATGAAATTAGAAATTGACGCTATATTCGATTATTCTTTACGCTGTTACTATGAAGGTAGTTGTTTTTTTTTCGGGCAATATTTTCGACGTCATTGCAAAACTTGTTTTGATAGAAATAATAAGGCGCTCACCTAAGTGAAGTTTTTTTTTCCACAAAAATCGTTCCACATTATGAACACAACAAAAATATATGCAAGAAACTAAACGTCTAGATTAGTTTGCTTCTTTTTGAAATATTTTCGAACAATAAAACATAAAATGATTGCATAAATTTTTGAGGTACCACCGTAGTTTTTCGAACAAGTTGGTCGTTTTTCTCTTGAAAAATTACTGCTTCAATGTTTTTTATTTTTCCACCTAAGGGTTTTCTCGTAAAATTTTTTTCTGAAACACTAAATAATGCAAATCATTGTGTATAAATATGTCGTTTAAGTTGCAAGGACAGTTTGCACAGGTGGCAGATATCTATAGGTGAGAGAGAGAGGCAAAAACAGGCTGTTGTTTTTTCTCCGAAGAGGTTATAGAGCAGTTGTTGAAATGAGCATCCGGTGAACCACAAAATTATTTGTTGCGTCACGTTTTTTTTTTGCTCTTCGATAAATTACAATGGAACCTATCATACCGTTCTTCGTGGCACAAATTATTGAAAAAAGAATCCCTGCAGAGTAAATGTCTCTGTAGTATAAAACGAATCATGTCTACACGCCTACCACCGCCATACATTTCTGTGTTCGTTTGCTAGCGTACATCGAATCAGGTTCGATTTTTGGCATGCACCTCAGATGCGGTGGCACACTTAGAGGATGAAGGCAGAGGAGGGAGAGTGCGAGAAGGGAGGGGGGGGGGGGGGGTAATTGTTGCAACCAGCAGTTTCGATCAAATAAAAAACGTATGTGAAGGAATATGCAATAGAAAAATATTCTAAGAGTTCTGAGGTATTTTTTCCTTTTCCAGGCAGTGGATCACTTATAGGAAAAAGAATCTTTCATATACTTTTGCTTAGTGGCATTCAAAAAAATGGAAAATTTATTTGCTTAGAGAAATTTTTAAAAAATCTATCCAGTATAAAAAATTTATGCCTTGTAATAGACTATCTTTCATGCAAAATTTTAGTAAAAAAAATTATTATATAGTCAATTGTTGTGTATAATTACGATTACTTCTCAAAGAAAAAAATAGAGATTGATGGTACACTTTTGTTTGCAACTAAAAACTTAGAACTTGAAAATTCCCACTTAAAACCTATAATTCGCAACTTCAAACTTACAACTTAACGCCTACGTAAAGTGCCTAACATTTCGATAGTAATCATATATGACTTGTTGAAATATAGTAGGTGATGGAAAATTTTAGCAAAGAAATCATTCTCGTGTGGAATAATTTACTGCAAATTATTACAATCCAATAAACTATAACTTTTACATCTTATCAATCTAATGAAACTTCAATACTCGAAACGTCATTATGCTTACTTTGTTTGTCCAGTTGCTGAACTCCAATAACCCATAAGAGGAGCACAGATAGCATGGCCAAGAGCCGATACTGAACCAACATAGCCAAAAAATGTTGACGTTGCCTCTTTATCGATCTGAAAGTGTAAAATTAAATCCTAAGAATTTAATTCTAAGTAAATGTGAAATATCTATCTTGATGATCTTAAAATGGTAAAAAATTTGAAATGATCCTAAATTTTAGAAAAATCAATAAATCAATATCCAATACTAATGCAAATTTTCGCATTTCCACAATAGAAGTAAATATGAGCAAGATTGTTTTCTTATGAAAATTTATTCATCTTTTATTCGAAAAGCTAATAATTTTTGAACACTTTAGAATGCGGTCATGTCTATGCGAATATATTTCTGCGTATTTCTACTTATCTGCCTGAGGATTTTACCATAGAAACAATTGCAAATAAAGTTTGAAATTTATTTGGTATAGTCCAAACTATAACGCGATCCCAATATCAATTTTAGAATTAACAAAGCGTTTCCCAATGAAAAATTATTATCCCAAACTTAAATAATAAAATCGCACTTATTTTCGAAACGGCTGAATTGCACTTTACGTCTTTCACATTATAACTTTCCAGCCAGTCGGGTTCAAACAGATGAAAATCTTGTAGAACGTCTAGGTGAGTGATCTTACAATTAAAATTTCAACATACTATAGCGAATGTTTCATTTTCAGGTGCTTTATGGTACTCATTGACCTGGAGATGGATTGAATAATTAGGCGGGAGAGGAATTCGAAAAACACATATCGTGCCGCAATTCGTCTTATACGCCACTTAACGGTTGGTTAGCAAAAGCGATAGTGAAATTGTATATTGCCGGTAATGTGGTCAAGAATAAAGAAATGAGCACTTCACCAGAAGCATCGACGATTTGAATAGAAAAAGGAGTCAAGCTAGAAGACGATGCTAGAAGGTAGGCTTTTTTCTTAAAATCCTCACTAAAGCATTTTCATGAACACTGCGATCACTATTTTTGCAAAAATATTACCATGACTGTATACTTAATAAAAAGAACTGTGAAGGTATACCTGTACAGGTATGCCTGTGTACCTGTACAGGTATACCTGTATAATTATACCACAACTGTCCAGGCTTCCGTGAGCACGTACGCCTTTTCTGTTTCCGCCATTTTCATCAGTATTATAATTTCAAAATATGCATAACAAAAAAACCTCTTGCATATATGGCCATTCAGACATTCCAATAACGAACATCTGTATACAACCAAGGAAAAGTATCGCAGCGATTAATCGAACTTGAGGCCAATCAGTTACATCGCCTGAAATTGATGTTTTTTTTTTTCAAAACCAAAAAAAAAACATCGTTATGTGATTGGGCTTATCGATTTGAGCAGAAATAAAAAAGTGCTTATCGATAAGAAAATCGTCCGATACGATCTTTTGTGAAATCATTTAAATATTTTTATTACTTATATCACTAGATATCGTGATCATAGCATATTTTAATTGTAGTTCCAACAAATTTTCCAAAATGCACTTTTTTTAAATCGTCATAATGATTCATAGCATTCGTATTTGAACATTAAACTTTTCAAAGAATTTTTCCATTCGAAAAAAAAAACCGAAATTTTCAAAAATTCTCTATCCTTAATTATTCGCTTTGCGCATTTTCAAGCGCAAAGCATCATATATTATAAGCATTGCATTATATCGAATATTACCACTGTTCTCTATGAAACATACTAATATCTGCAAGCAATAGGAATGAAATGCATTAGTGAATGTCACTAATTGTTGAAGTTCAACGATTAAATTTTGATTGGGAAAATTATTTCTTTTTTAATTTGAAAGGAAAATCCGATACGATCAGTCGAAGCATCATAAACATTATCATATAAATGCGATCAATAAATCACTTTTGGAGAGTGAGCACATTCAATTGATTCATTAGAAATCGAAATCCTTTACGTTAACTCAATTCGTCGTTATTCATTTTAGAAATATTCTCTTCAAAAGATCAAAAATTTTCTTCGAAAATATTTCAATAAATTGTTTCGAAAATATTTCAAAAAATATGATGCAAAATTTAACAGCATTAAATTATTTAAGTTTTAATTCTTTAATGGAATATTTTGTTCTACGAAATGATTATGAGAAATTGTAATAAATAGTTTTATTCTTTATTTAGGGTTTATATTGGCACTTTATCACTTTAGTCATTACATAGGTTTTTTTCCTATAGTAAAATAATTCTATCAAACCACTTGGTAAATTTTTCTTAAATAGCAATATCTCAATGCCTCCATCTTTGAACGCTAAAATTCGACTACTACTCTTAATCACTTTTTCTGAAGTTTTAATGATTTTTCATTCCTCGAAATTAAAAAGAAAAAAGATATTCCACAAAAACTTATAAATATCTAACGTTTCAAAATGTATAGAAATTTACCTGGATATGTCAATTGCCGTTGTAGTCCTTTCTCTCGTTTGGAGCCATTATCAGCCATCGCTTTATTCTTGTCCGATTTCGGTGGATCAGATGAACAATTCGTAGGCGCTGAATTCACTTGTTCGAGTGCAACATCTTCAACTACCTCGATCACATCAACTGATGCTTGTGCTGGTAGTTTTGATTCCATAGTTGGCGTCACCTCAGTTTTGGAATCATTATCAGGCGTTGATTGCAATTCGGATTCATTTGTCGAAATGAATTTGCATTCCGCTTGGGAAATCTTTTCCGGCTCCGGTATTACAATTTCCGCCTTAAATTCAACCATTGGATTAGGCTCATTGATTGTGCCATCGGCCATAACTCTGATCAAAAAGGGATGTGAGGTAAGGGCGATAGCGAACAAAACAATAATTTCAAATGTTGTTTGCCATTTTAGTGTTCGCCAAAAGCACGTTTATCAAAAACCAGTTTCATCGATACTTTCAATGTTTCATCGTTCATTTTCGACCACGAATCGATATGAGTTCGTTAAACTTTTGTGATATGCCTAAAATAGGTTACAACTTATAAAATTCCTCCAATAAAATAGATTTTTCTTTTCCAAAATTCTTTCAAAACAATTTTTTTTCAATGAGAGAATTTATACGACCTAAAATTTTATTCTACTTAATATTATACCAAAAAATTTACTCAAATTTAAAATGTGCTTGATATTGAGGTGTTAGAGCTGAGTGTTATCTCAGAGCTAAAGAGCTGTTACATGAGTAAATAGGAAAGCAAAGCCGCATTATACGATGAGTATATACGAATGGAAGTGGCAAATCGTAGAGAAAAAAAAATCAAATGAGCACTGTACAATGATCAGAGTTCTCAATAATAATAGTCGATCGATGTAAAAAATAATTGTGCTGCAGATCACTAAGGTAATTTCTACTTATTTTTGTATGTTGAGGTGTTTATTTTACCGCTACGTATATTTTGAAAAAATTGGAGTAGGTTTTTGAATTGAAAAAAAAGAGAGTAAATTCTGAAATTATAACTAAGTGAATCTTTTGTCGTCCAAGAATTTCTCATATATAGAAAAATCAAATCATTTGGTCACTTCCAATGAATTTATCCAGTCGTAATTTGTCCAGACTCTATTCTGTATGAAGAGCTCCTCTTGCCTTCTTTCCATCGGGTTTTCATTTCGATAAAGCAATGAATATTTTAGACACTTCTTAGAGGACCGTTGATTTGAATATGAGCCCATTCTGGAACTGGGATGTATTGGCCCACTATTTGGTACATTCTTGCGATAGTGACTTCAAGAAAACAATCAGCAAATTTATGAAAGAGGAAGGTGTATATAATAGAAAATGAAGAGTTCTTCTAACCTACTCTCACATCGGTAAGTTTTCCTTCATATATTCCCCTCCCCGCTTTTTCCACCTTCTCGGGAATGAACGCTCATTTTGAAATAAGAAAACAATTTGACCCATGTCAAAGTCTACCGCCTTTGTTACACGCGCCTCCTTCATCGATTAAACGTTTCGTTTTTGAAAACTGCAAGAACTGGAAGCTCGGCGCTGATAGGCGACGCAATACACTGGTTCTACTACAATTGTTTGCATGTTGTTCACGGTTGATTAACAACTTTTTCCATCTATTGTTTCCATAGTGAGGCAAATCCCATGTAATCGAGCCAATCATTCCTGCTATAACAGCATTGACTCATTTAAGGGACTATACAGGATAGGAGAGAATTAGGAACTTTTATAGTGAATTATTAGTACTTTATTTCAAAAGATTGCTCTTGCAAATATCATATTGCAATATCAACAAGGGAATCGAATGTTTCATAGCCAAAAATAGATTTCATTTGCAAAAAATTTCACTGCATCATTCATTATTAATATTATAAAAGTAAGCGATTGAGCCGGATAATAATAGCTGAATTTCTATCAGCATGCACAGACACTGTGAAGAGATTATAGCGGAAGATATAACTCATCATAACTTAGTTAAAAATGATATGCTCCAAAAAAAAAACTTCAACTTTTTATACATCGATGCTCCATCCAGAAAAAAAACCAAAAAAAAACCCAAAAAGCCCAAAAAAACCAAATATGAAATTTTCTCCACATATTTTTAAATACTTCACTGTTCTATAAAATTAAAATTTATTACTATTTTTCAAAGTTTTCTAACTTTATGCGTTCATTTCATCATTATGAGCTCAACCATATAAAATATATGCTAGTAAAATTGTCTATAGTCACGGTATGCATTTGTGTCATTAAAAGTCTTAGATTTTCTAGAATTTACTTATTGCAACGTTGATTTAGGATCGTCGTTTTAAATGAATTGAACGAAAAAAAAGGTTTAGATTAAAACGTTTGACAAATTCGAAACAATTCAAAAAACTATCATTTAGCAATATATTAGTGGAATTTGTATTTTGGCGTTAAAAAAACCGCAAAACAAAAGTAGCAAACTATTTGTTGATACTCTAAATGCGTGGGCGTGATGCGAAATTTGTGCTCTTCAAACGACACATTTGACGTATTCGTTGATGATGATCTGGAACACGAAGTATGACTCAGAGTTGTGTTGCTTGAAAACGTCATCACTCGAATTCGAATCAAACGAAGCGAATTTGATAAAAACTTTGCTGTAGATAAATATTATGTCAGCGTAAGTTAAACATCCCATGCCATGAGATTTCGAAAGTCGGAAAATGTCACTAATTTCAGTATACAATAGTAGTTGGGGGGATGGGGGAGGGAAACTAAAATAATGTGCCATATTCTTTGATCTATCACGCATTTCATATATGAATAAGTACTTTCTTACAGCAGAAAATCTTGTATTTAAATGATGAATTTGGTGAAATTTTATTTAAGAATGCAAATATTTTCCATAATTTCTGCAAAAATTTCTTTCAATTTTTATTGATAGTAAATAGGTCACTGATAAAATGATAAGAAATAAGGAGCATTGCAATTTTCCACATTTGAAGTATTGGCGTGTCTATTATCTTTATTGATGCTTTTACTTTTCGATGCTCTTTTATGGAAATATATTCCCTCACGTTTTTAAAATATGAATTGGCAATAGCCTAGCACCTAATAGGATGCTTCACGAAGAACTAGCAACATATTCATGATAAGCCTATAAATAGTAACTTCGGCTCTAATGTCCATTAGCAAAAAGCCATGAATCTTCTAAAATTTCTAAATTAAATAGCCCTATTTACTGCATAATTTTTTAAAAATATTTGCACATATAGATATACAGTTTTATGTGTTCATATACATAATTTACTCAATAATGCAACAGCGTTAAACGGTTTAACTATGATTGCTTAAATGTTTCTTCTTTCATTTTTACCTTTTAAAAGACAACTTTTATTGTGCGACCTTGAGTGGAGTTTTTTTGTGAAATTAGAAACAAAAACGGATTGATTGAAGCGTTACGAAGAAATATCGATTATAGTTGCCTTATATAGGTGTATAGCAATGATACTCTTAACTTTATTTCAACGCATATAATTCAGATCGTAAAAAAATGTCTCCACTTTTTCTATCTTATATTTGTTTTCTGGCAATTGCGCTTTTTGATATTGGTACCAATAGAAATTTTATGAATGGAAAAGTGTGCTAGAGATGTTGAGGCGATTTAATGTTCGGCATTCTCAACTGGTTTGAAAAGTTGCCAAAAAAAAAGTAAAATATGAGAAATAATGGATTTATATTTCAGCTAAACCAATCGTCGATATAAGTCTTCCATCAATGATTTATTTTTTTTGCGTTTCTATTGATCTAAAATGGAAATTTATCGATGTGAAACGTATGTAAATCTTCAACATCTTCAGATGTCTATAATGACTTTCAAAATTGATCGTACCAATATCGTACTATACGAAATAAATACATCGATCGTTGTATAGTACTAATCACCTAGTTCACCTGACGATCCGTCGATTCGCCAATGTTCGACGCAAATTTGTCGAGTTCCATGCATTCCTATTCTGTGTTTCTGTGTCTTCTGCTTCCAGCGTTGACCATAGATCGAGAAATATCGCAACCATAATGCATATCAAATATCGCAAACATTTTATCTAATTCCCTTAAGTGAACATTGACAAACAGACATGCGAACAGGCAGATGCGGAACCGACTGCGCTATCATAATGCATCGCTGCAAAGCGAACTGATAAAGGTTTTCCCTTTAGAAATTCTACTGGCGCAATAATCTAATGGTAGATTTCGCCTTTCAAGATAGCTGCAGAAAGTTCCCATAAAATATCAGTGTATAGTAAAAGTAGAGCAATTGCGAAGACCACATTTACAGACAACATGAACTACAATTAGCATTTGAATGCTTACGAACGACTTAAAAAGGAGAGCTGTTGGGAGGCGAACGCTTGCCGGTGGACGGGGAGTGAATTTTTTGCGGGGACGGGGGAGGGGAGAGGAGTGAAGGCAAGAAAGGTAAAAAAAACAATGCAACAAAAACTAACCTCTACGCTATAGATGTACAATGGATGGAATACTTTTTTTCGCGAATGTATTGTGATACTAAATAAAATTTCAGCGAAAAAATTGATGCAAATTTTTTTCATTCGACTAAAAAAATGCATTCTTAAGTGCAAGTCTCTGTAATATCTCGTATATATATATATATATATATATATATATATATATATATATATATATATATATATATATATATATATATATATATATATATATATATATATATATATATATATATATATATATCTTATAATGATGTTGACAAACTGCCAATAAGTAACTGCCAATGACAAACTGCTGATAACCATGCGGCGTTTCTCCGGAAGCAATTTGTCAGTTCAATTCGAGCATACTATATCTTCTCCAGCATAAACTTTTCAGATTTTAGAGATTCGAAGGACTGATATTGCTCAACGAAGACACGTTCCTCTTTTTGAAACAACCTAAGGAAAAGGGAAAAGTTGGTTTTTCGGAACGTTTTTTAAAGCCCAATCTAATAGCCAGATGATCAAGACGATAATTTTTTTTCGTAGCGGGATAGTTAACTGATTTTTCGTTCCAAAAACCGACTAGAGACAGAATTATTGAAAAATACTTAGCCATAGTTAGACTGAATGCTTGAAAGTCCGATCGATTTCCTTCCTTCATTGTGGAATTACTATTGAGATTGTGGAAGTAACTAATCGTTTAAAAATCCCCGTCAAATTTTTGCACTTCAACAATCCTCTAGTTGTTGCACTCGATGAAATGTTCATGTTTTTTAAAATATATGAGCCCAGTGAAGTTTAATGGTAATTGCCGTTGCATGAATATAAATCAAACAAGACTTCAGTAGCAGTGATTCGCTAAATTTGGGCAAATTAAAATTCTCTTTTGAAAAAAAAATAAAAAATGTTCAGTTGGACGCAACAATATACTAAAGTGGAAAGAAAGCTTTATTCTTGCATGCATTTTTCATCGTTTACAAAAATCAAATAAAAAATGGATAATATATGAAGAGCGGCGAATGGCATATTGCCCAATAAGAGGTCATAGATTGACGTTAGCAGAAGTCGAACTGCTTCGAACTGTTTTGCCCATCGCCTTCAAATGGTTTGACTTAGAAATAAAAAAATTTAGCAGATACCATGTTCATTTGGAAATATTCCATGAAAACCAAGAAACTTTCAAGCTTTACAAGTAATAATATCAAATATTGTTGAGTAATAAGCACTAATAATAATAATAAGAAGAAGAAGACGATTGTAATACTAGCGGTAATATTAACAGTAATAGTAACAGTAACAGCAATGGGAAAGTAACAGTAACGATAATAAATAATTTGTTTAGTTGATAGCAATAGGGCCAGATACCTTAATAGTTATGACAACTTGCGAAGAAATTTGCTTTTGATAAGAAATTTCAACTAAATTTTACCGATAAAGGCAAGTATTAGCGCGCAAAAATGATAGTAATTTTGTCGTATAAGCAGTCGAAAATATTCGCTCTTTATTTTTGAATCTGATATATTGAATAAAATGACTAATGATGTTCATTTCTTCCACGTCAACTCAGCGCAAATGGGAAAGTACTGTATAATGGGGAAATATTCAGTTCCAAATTAAGATGCATAGTGGAAATTTTATCGTTCGATCAGTTGTACAATAAATGCCGTCAGGAAAAAAAACTATTCAATAAATGCACATTTGAATTGTAATATTTATAAAAGCAGTGGAAAAAATATTAGAGCGCTTACTTTTTATCGAAAAAGTAGCCGAAACTCTGCATTGCAGCCACCATAAAAGCTATACTGATAGCACTATGAGTGTATGATAGCGTTGAACGTATCACAGAAAAGTGAAGAAACGTAAAAAGTTGAACAAAGAAGTGTAGGACGATATATACTTTCATGGTGATGCTCATTCCAGGATCGTATCTTGCTTGCTTTGGATCCACCTAAAATACTAATATTATTTTCTCGTTCAATTGTATTTCAGTCTACGCAGCTTATTATTGATGATAGAGGGGGAGCGAAGTTTCTAACTATGATGATTGAATTGCAAACGATAAGCGAAAAAAAAAACCCGCGAATGCCACAAATAAGGTTGATCCTCAAGTGTGATGGGCATGAAACCTTGTAAATCTGCATCCACCTTCAACTTTATTCGTCATATGTGCAGGCAGCTTCAACAAAAAACTAAAACTTAGATAGCATGATCTCTTCTTTCGATCACAGACACTATGATCCCCACACTAGGTGATCTGTGGTAAACTATGCTTTACAAACGATATTGATTAGTACAACAACAACATTTTACTATATTATCCAACATCTATTGTAATGATTGGCTGGAAATTTATAATTATGCACAAAATTTTGTCTCAGTTCAGGTCTCTCTTAGTCATTCGTTCTTGTTCTGTTCTATCTATCCATTACAATTGCCACTTATTGAAAACGTGTCAATCGACTGCCAGTTCGGTCACAAAAAAATGAAAGCCTATTGGCTTATCATAAATGTCCACAGTTGTCCAGGAATTTAGGCGCATGAGACGTACCACAAAAAATGGGTACTCTACGATAACAGAAGACGCCCATCACATTGATTTGATGAAGATGGGTTCAATGACACCGCATTAAAACTCGGTGTTCTATCTGCTAAAAGCCATTATGGCTTATAGTGCAGTCAGAAGCCGGACTATTGCTTCATATGACAGCACAGTGCTACAGTAATAAAATGGAGGTGATACAGAAGAAGCCATGAATTCGGCTATCCAGAAGAGCTAGCACCTGCTTCACGATAAGGCCCGACTATATCGCAAGAATCGAAGTGTAGAACGTGAATGAGTGGAAGCAAAAACTCTGCCTCATCCATCCTAAATACCAAAGTTTTCGCCAACAGATATTCGCATAGCCTCAACTTCTTTCTTGAACACTAATTTCAAAAGTTCATCACTTCCAGAGTTCTAAATTTTCAAAAAAAAATGAAAAAGTTTGCTTTCTTTACGTTGGCAATGATGCATTGATCCTTGAATTAAAATGCCCTACTTGAGTGGACTTAAGTATGGATAGAAAGCTTTTGCACTGAAACGCTCAATACTTCCTGGATCATCCAATAACAACATGACAAAATATATCTAACCTCAGGAATACGCTCCGTGGAATCAACCATAGAACGCCATAAAAAGAATTGCTTTGTACGGCTGCCAGGAATATAACCCGGTGGCCATAGCAATGCTTTTATTTTGTTTACAAATCCAGGAAATAGTGGTTTTCCTTCCGAATCACATAATTTCCCTTTGTTCCATCCAAGTTCTTTCAATACGAAGAACTGAAATTTTATTCATTAATGAAGAGTGTTCACATAGGTGGAAAATTTTTTGCATAATAAAGAAGAAGTCCTTTTGGATTCGAAGATAACGGTGGGTATCATTTCAGGATATCGTTCATATATACAGTACAAATGTAATACCTGAAGGAAATCCTATTTTACGTGGTCATTCTTAATATTCGACTTCAATCCACCAAAATCTTATAACGTTTGTCGATCTATATTGGTACCAATCGAATAACAGGTTCAAATAAACCAAAACTGAGCGTTTTATAGCACAGCTAAAGCAATGAACGGACGAATAACTTGCGACACAGCGAAATTTTTAAGCGTCATCATTGAAAATTCATCGCATAATACTCTCAAATATACAATACTCTAAGACTAATTTGCAATAAAAAATGATGATAACTATAATGCTGTGGATAATGCACTTACTTCTTGACTAGAATGCATTACTTTCATTTCATTGCCTCAAAATGCAATAGTTTGTCATGAATTTGGCGCCTATTGAAGATAGCTGAGGAAATTCTAATAAAAAGAAAAATATATTTGAAACCTAATAATTATTAATCGCTACTAATTAAGCGTCAGAATTTATTCGTAATTCACAACTCAAAAACGATTTATATTGAAGAAAAAGCTTGACAAAGTTAGCTAAAGAGATGAAAGCGATTTTAGAAACTTTCTTTTAAATTCAATAAATTAATTCAATAAGCAAACTTGAAGATAAAGTTGGTCGAAAGTTTCAACATTCTTGACAAGACCATAGATAGGCTTTTCGGAGCTCTTTTCCCATTCGAATGTACCGAAGAGGCGATCCCATATGATTAACGTCCCACCATAATTTTTATCAATACAGTATGGATTACGACCATGATGAACACGATGATGTGAGGGTGTGTTCAAGATATACTCCAATGGTCCTAAAGAGGTAATCACCTAAAAGCATTCTCCGATCAACTGAAGTCACAATCATACCTCTCACATTCAAATAATCAACGGATCTATGATCGTAAATATGAGAATTCATCGGAAATGATCAGAAATAAAATCGATAAATAATCATAAGAAAGGTGTGAAAATTTTCGCATGATGCTTAAAATGTTGCAAATTTCAAAGAAAAAACTTGCAAGAATTAAAGTAAAACGCAACGATTTCAACACTTTTCCATATGTTTTTTTTCGTCAGCAAAGCAAATATCATTAACAATAATTGTTCAAGCTTAAATTTCAATTTCGCAATGCTCGACTAGTCTCTATCAATTGGTGAGTTCAGACATAAATTTTGGAATTCAGCCATAATTTTTGCAATAACTATTAGCCAAAAAATTATTAACAGCCTCGTAGATTAGTAAACAATATAGAAATTAGCGAAAAAATTTATATTTAGCTAAAGTATTATGGAAAATTTGATAGAGGGGAATTGCAATATTCTATTTGCCAAAAACGCTAACTAGAAGTGACAATAGCTGCAAGCATATCGTTTTACAAAGGAAATTAGTTAAAATCTATCATTCTTATGCACTACCAATTGAAGAATGGTAATATTCATGATTTTATTCAAGAAGCAAATAAAGTCATATTCAAATAAATTTAAATAATGGGCATTGCGAAAATGGCAACTTCGATATGGAAATGTCACAAATTTTGCTTTTAAAAGTAGTTCTGTTTATGCAACAAAAAAAAAAAGAAAAGAAAATACTAGCAATCTTATCATCAATATGCACATCTATGGAGTAAAGAAATACTTCAATATATATATAGTCGAAAAGAAATCAATGAGCAATAGCATTTTTGAAATGTAAGCAGAATATGTTGTAAATTCATCTGAAGAATATACCTCTCAGAAAATCTATACTAATGGAAAGAAATTACTTTTCAATTAAAATATTCTTTAGTACTCATTTTCGATAGCGTTAATGAAAACTGAGATCATCGAAAATGATCACACTACCGAATATTACATCTGCCGTGAATTGAACTTGAGTTGATTATGCATCAAGAGGAAATCCACATATTCAACTATTAGAAAATTTGCATTAAATTAATAAAAAAAAAATTTAAAATCAATGAATAAATTGCAATAAATTAGATAAAATTATTTCTAGTTGATCAATTATTGCAATTGTTTACCTCGGTATGAATCCAAAATTGATAAAGCAAATTTATATTACGATGAACGAGAAATATAGGAGGTGGTACGAAGAAACTCTGCATTAGATCGAAAATTATCGCTGCATAATCGCTAATACATGCTAAACAAGAGAACCTCATGTTCATAAATAATTACTTACACGCTGATAAGTGAACCAATGATAGTATTAATTATATTAGTATTTATTAAATTATACTATTATATTATGCTATATTATATTAGTAATAACAAATAGTAGTAATTATTAGTGAATAATTTGTATACCGATAAATTAATACTGATAGCTGATATCGATTAATTAGGACAATGATACCAATAGTGACATATTGATTATACTGGTAAAATAGTGTGTGCTAATATCAGCTAAAGAACATTAATCAGGCACTTGCTCAGTCAATTCATAATCGAAAACGCACACAATTGGCCATAAGATGGAGAACTTTGCTTGCAAAAGTTTAGGCTTCCGAGACTTAATAATTTCAAGAGTCATCTTTATGGGTGAGGCATCAAAACGAGCCTTGGGCTTAATCAATAGAAGCCTTAAAGACGCACAACGAATTGAAGTATGTTTCCAATTTGATGCTGTATCAAGTGCTAGGTAGCACATTTGCTTCTTATTCACTACGCTCTACGCAGTATTTGTTACCTGATACCTAATACACCTGCAAAAATTTATTACCTGAGCAAAGATCTTCTAGTACACTCATTTGGGCAATAATGTGTGCATATTTTAAAAAAAAATATCATGCATTCATTATACATACATTGTCGTAAAGCGGTCGATAGGTTATAATATTCAGAGCTGTGATGCATTTGATGAAAAGACCAAAAGATGCCTGCTCTGAAATTATTTGAAAAATGAGTCTTCTCTATTGCAATCTGAAATAATGGTGGAAAATTTAAGAATTCATATACGCTTCACTTAAGAGTTTGCTATTAATTCGTTACAAAAGTTCAGCTCAAATATTTTACACATAAATTAAAATATGTTCGAGTAATAATTATAACTTAAGTTTGATTGATTGTAATTATTCGTGTAGCATTTACTTTCAAACATTTAATAAATGTTTTTTTTTCTCGAAAAGAAACAATCAATACATAGGAAAAAGGTAATCGATACTTCCTGAAATTATGCAAAAAATAAATATTTTAGGCCTTAAATGGGACAAGAATATTTAATAATTGATTGAAACGAACCATGAATAGCTCTATGAGTTAGATAATACATAAAATCCTCTGCAAGAAAGCCGATAAACCAAGTGATCGGTGAATCAATCGGTAGATCCAGAATTCGAAAATTATTATACACATATATGTAAAGATTTAGAGAAACTAAACGACCGCCAATTCTGTAATTCACTTCATATAACTCAGAAATATAAAGTTAGTTAGAGTGATTTGTTCTAATGAATCTAATCCATTCTACCGATCAGCTGGATTTCAAATCAGCTGATCTGATTTTCGGTTGAACAAACGCCGACAATAACCAAAAATTATTTATTACTAATATGTATTATTTCGGCTAAATCTTTGCCTGATGCATGGTGAGCAAGCTCGGCTTCGAAATCACTTCATCTAGCCTCAGAGATTCTCGCAGTCATAAGCTTTTGCGGAATTCTGGTTTAAAAAAGCACTATGGTTATGTAATGCCCATTATATTTGAACAGCATGATATTTATGTCTCAAAAATGTATGCATGCGTTATATCGTGTATGTGCACTATGTGCGAACATGTATGTATGCATGCATTTTTTTTTCACCTTATAAACCGTGTGTGCGCACTTTGGTATTTCTATGTAGTCCGCGTGCATGAGTCTGCGCGTGCGTACGTGCAATCCTGTGTGGGTGTGAATTCGCATGTGTGCGCGCAAGGGTGCGTGTGTTACAAGTCGTACAGGTGATGCTATTGCACTATAAAAGTGTTCCCATATTCATACTACAGATATGGGAGCGCTGAAATATGCATGCACACGCACACAAAACAGACTCAGTATGCATAAATGTGGCATGCTGCGTGTATTCATGTTGCATGTGCATATCTATGTGCATGCGTTTGTGTGAAAGTGCAACAAGGTGCGTCCATCTGCTGCCTATGTTCACATTTACACACATATTGAAAATGCGTTTCCCTTCATGTGCATGCATACTGAGTCAATGGGCATGCATGCATACCCGTGCGCGTATACCTCTAATATAAATATGGGGACACTTTAACAGCGCAATAGCTTCACTTGTAGGACTCACAACACATTGAGAAAAAGAATCCAAAAGAAGTGTCATTGCTAAAGCTTGTTCTACGAGAGTTCTCCACTTATACACTATAATATTCGTTTTTGATATAATGCAATATGAGAAGATTAAAGAATCGGGTGAAATTATATCCTTTCAAAACGTTTTCTAAACGTTGTTGAAATTTTAAAATCTTGCAAGGTGGAACTTGCTGTTATTGATCGATTACGATTCATCAATTTCATCAATGATATTTTTCGATGTTTAGCATAATTCTTCCTATAGAATTTTTATTAAGAGACAAATATTTCTCTTAGAAGATAATAAAAAATTAAAAATTTCGATTAATGAATAAATTATACTTGAAAAGTATTAAAAGCATTCCAGCACTAATTGAAGTAACCATATCGTTGATTGCATGGGAATCCTTGTTTTGTTGAAGTCGTAAAATAAGTAACTCGCTGAGTATCATTAGTAGAAACCAACTTGATGCCTATAAAATAAACTTTTCCATAATCTCTTTTTTTTCAACGCAGGATCTTTTCTACAATCGTAGATAGACATAGCATGAAGGTTATAAGATATCTTTTTGCTTAGAATTTGCTATTGCTCTAGTAGAAAGAGATGAAAAAGAGATTATGATGAAATGAGTGGGGCTCTATTAAAGGTTTTACTGTACCTAAATTTCCTTTTCAGTGAGATCTTTTTCAGAGAATGTCGATAAAATTGAAATTCGTGCATTGCAATTTTGCACTGCAATGTGTAACCAAAAAAAAAAAGTAATTTCTAGTCTATGACTATATGATTTCTCAACATTATATATTTAGAAAGAGAGCTCACATTTTATTGCAATGAAGCGAATGGGAAATTCACTTACCTTATTTGTGTGCATATAGGCCAACTTTCAACTAGAAGGAGGCTAAGCTGGAGCTCATGAAAAATAGACCCCTTCTCCCTCCCTCCCCCCCCCCCCCCCCCACCCATTATGAACTGAAACCCTTTTTTATAAGCAATATCTTCATCTTGAAATTCGTTCTCAACGATGTTTTTACGTTCGCACTTCAGAGACGTTGAAATGTTGCATAGGAAAATGCGCAAGTTTTAATCTAATCGTGCTTAATGCACAAAAATTGCACTTTAATATCTCTATACAAGAATCAAAATAAAAGAAAAACAAAATTTTGACAAGTATATAGACTCATTCTCGAATAAAACCCCCTCATCTCCCAAGTAAATCTTTTCTCGTCAAAGATTGTGGCAAAATAAAACTTCAAAACTGGAAAATAGAATAAATTTAATCATCAAATAGAACGAGTATTGAATACATTTAAATTAAATCATCATTTAGTAATAAATAATGTTGAACTCCTTAAAACAACAATTACTGACGAATTTTACCACAATCTATAAATATATTTAATTCCTTTTATTACAAAATTTGAAGCATTTTCAATAACTTACATTATCGACATATTGTGGTACATCATTGATATTATGAAATGTACTCTCATTTGGAGTTATTAAATAAAATATTGCTCTTAGATTGTGCAAGTTGAGTCTCGAAATGAAATTATCCATTCTGCTGAAATAGATGATAAAATCGAACACTAATAAATACAGAATAAAAATATGATCGATTACACTCAAGTAAATTTCAAAAATTCATCGTGTAATTTATTTATGCAAAAAAAAACGTCAAATTTCATGTAATTGTTGCACTTTTTTTACGTGGTATTTTTATAGGCGTGTGGATGCGACAATGGAAAGAGCAATTTTATGATTGCCATTAAAATCTAAATGATAGTTCCGGAAGTTAGACCTTCAATAAATTTCATCAAAAAAAAACAATAAATAAACAATAGAAGAAATTAAGTAGTGGAAAGTAGAAAAGATGATAATGAATGAATGCGTGAGGAAAAACTAAAAAGAAACATTGTTTAGCGTAAGGAATATAGGTTCGAATGAAAGAAGTGAGCGCTGATGAAAATGAAAGATCTTTGTGTCATGTTCATTGCCTCTAGACATGGGAAGCCTGAAGGGTTTGCCTCAAGGAATCACCGAGCACGTTTATCATCACAACTATTGAGACATCAACAGAAAAACGATCTCTTCAACGAAAATACAAATGACGACTAGTTCAAGTTCATAGAATGATGTAAATATGATACAGTTATAGTATTTAAAAACGAAGTCAAACTTATTTCTTAAACCTAACCCTATAACCGATCGTTTATCAGTTCACAGCTTACTCTACAACGATTTTGCCTTTATAATTACATTTACCTCTTGCCAACTTATTATCCTATAAAAATCTCTACTTACCTTCTTGGATTCGACCTCAACACATTGTTCAACATTTCATAGCTCATTGTTTTTGCCGTTTTATATCAAACGCTTTTCAATCTCAAATTTAATCGTACAACTTTCCGTTTAACAGCTTTTACTTTCCCACAACTATAATAATATGCACACGCGATAATGTCTTATGATGAATCCACTTTGATCTAACGCAAACTTAGGTGATAGGCAGTATTCTGGTGATCGATGAAAAGTCGTTCACAAAAGTTATATGAAACAATAACATGTCACCTTCACCTCTTGGATCATATACTAAAAGATTAACATAATACAGGTGTTTTCACCTTTTTACTATTTATCATTTAAGTTCGATCAATGTTCCAATCTACAATTCCTTCTCTGAGTATATATAATGCATTCGATGACCCATGATGACAAGGTTTTCCCACGAAAACGTATCAAATAAGGATGTTATGGTTTTCGTTAAGGTTTTCAATTTACCACACCTAGTTTAAAGTAAAGGGTTCGCAGACGGTTTTATAATTAGGAAAAACATAAATATGGCACCTTTCACAGGAGTCACAATAAGTTAAATATGCTAATATAGCCTAGTATTAGTTTCCTCGCATTCGGAAAATTTTAATCGATGAAGTCTCAATTTGTTCCACCAGGTTCATTGCTTTCATTCATGCGTAGCCGACTGTCAAAAATTCCATCATTGACTGACGTCGATAGTGAACGGTGGTTTGATCAGATCGGTTCGACTAGTCGAAACAAATTTACGAAGTAAGCAATGATTTCAAAATTGTGAACGGTTGATTTTAGGCATATTAAGTCCGTATTACGTGGTGCAGGTATTCCAAATTTAATTCATAACAATTTAATTCCACGAAATCAATCTGCTTAGCAATCATGCATTTCATCAAAAATTATATGTTACGTTTGTCGAGTAATGCCATCTATGTGATATGCGGCGTGCAACCACATGTGCTTTCGTTTCATTGCAAATTCTAACAAGTGGAATAGCATTTGCATATTTTGCTCATATTATATTAAAAACAAATAAAAATATAGTATAATCAATAGGTTGCAAGTTTTAGTAGCCATTTAGTAGCCATAGTAGCCAATAGGTTTCAGTAGCCATTGCAGAAATTTTTGTTTTATATAAGAGCCGAAAAGAAACTTGATACAAAAGTTTCAATTCAAAATCACATAGAAATAAGTGCAAGAAATTCGGCAAATTTTATTGAGCAACCTGGAACGAAACGAATGAGATCTTCGCTAGTGAAGTCTTAAATGCCCTCAATGGCACTAAGTCTTAAATGCACTATACCGTTCATATCTAGAGAACTGCAATGGGAAAGCCATTAGCATGCATAGATAATATATTGAATAAAACAGAGAGATTGGCAGAGAAAGAAAGAGAGAAATTAAATACTTAATGGAACTTATGGAAATCTACAAAATGACGAAGCAGAATAAGATTAAATATATATCAGAAATTTTGTCTACAGAATGTCAGAGAAATTAAGAGAAATGATTTGCACTAGCACGTTTAACAACTGAGAAAAAAATCTAGAAGAAAATAGAAACCAGCAGGTGATTAAAGGGAAATATAAATACTATAAATACATGGGAACGATCTCTGCGAAAGACCTGAACAATCAGTTTTGGGGGGCCAAAACTTGATTGCATCTGGAAGACATAGCTGATAGGAAATAAAACCTCTGGATGAGGATTCAAAGCATATCTCGGGAACGATAAGGTATATAAGAATAGGCGGTCACTGGGTAGAGAGGAGAAACCTAGAATGAGTAGGCGCTCTGTTTTCAAGTAAGCTGCAGAGAGAGAGAGAGATAAAATATGAGACGGGAAAAGCTAGGGAATTTGAACCCCATATCGTTTAAAATGGCATTTGCAGCTCACCTTTTTCGTCCGGTATTTCTTATGTCATGGTCTTTATTTCGTTTGCTTGAAGGAATGGGGTTTGAGACTTTAAAAAAAAGTGTTATTGAAATATTCAAGACAAATAAGAGGTATTTATGATAGGCAGCAAAAAAAACACATTTATCATGAGAGTCCGGTTTCAACGAGGTTAGTAGGGCCCCGGCTTTTTCGGCTTGTGCCTGTCTATTTGATTATCGCTTCTCATAGAAAGCCATCGACATTAAAGCGATAGTCATAACCGACATAATGTATCACTTTCTAGTCTCAAATTTTATTTTCATTGAGGATTTTTTATGTACAAGTAATGTTATTAAGTTATTAAGTTTGTTTAATTTTAAGTTTATGAGTTGTTAAGTGTAAAACTGAATAAAGTATTCAAATCAATACCAACAAATAACAAATTGAGTGAAGCTCAAATAGTTAGGAAAGTGCGCCAATCGAATCGCTAAGATGTGCGCCAACATTTTTGTGCCCCGCTCACCTGAGTAGGCTGTTTCATACAATATCAATAAAAAATACAATATGCACAGAGAGGCGATTGAAGAGAATTAAAATGTTGGGCAGTTGGACAACGAATAAACGCCCTCACCAACGAAATATGGGGGGATTGAAGTTCACTGATCCTTCAACTTTTCGTTTCTCTCTTTTTTAGCATGATAGAAACCTCAAATAAACAAACTAATGCAGGTGAAAAGATTCAGTCACACACCTATATATGCGTATAAATAAGATAATGCAATTACACTTGCAAAGCAAAGGGAAAAATTTTAATTGTTTATAAAGAAATATGAAAGGAATTATTTCACTGCTTTATAGCATGTTGATGAAGGAAATTGCAAAAAAAAAAAAACGCATATCGTGTCACCCATTTCTCCCGTCCTCCCTCCCCAACCCCCCCCCCCTCTCTCCCTGCTCTCAGCAGTAATGAATCCCCATTGGTTGCAGTTCATCCTCCTTTAACAACAACAAAAAATATTCAAAAAACATAAGTAGCATTTAATTGTGCATTTCGTAGGATATCCATCGTTACTCAAATTTCCAACGAAAAAACCGTAGATTTGATTGATCACTCTTGAATGAAGATTACACTGGCCAAATTCCGACACCTTAATTTTCTGCCGAATATCTTGAAAGCATCAAATAGACAGATGACACAAATATGCATTTTATTATAGCAACATCATGATCACTTTCGAAATAAGAGTTACAAAACGATTATAATAATGAGGTGTTGAGTTGAAAAGAGGTGAAGCACACAAGTAGAGAAGTTGAAATGAGTGATAATTGCATGACAAAAAATAAAAGTAAATTGCTCGCAATGCAGCACACAATCAAATACACGTTGGAAATAGTAAGGACAGTCCGCGTTATCAGTTGTTGTTTTGATACACGAACGAGAGACTATTAGGAATCGCTTATCGAGTGCTAATGGGAAAAACAACCCATCTCCTATAATTATATTGAATTCAAAGCAATGAAAGCTGAACGAATGAGGTTGCTCTCAACTGCTATTAACCCCAATCAATAATGAGCCAAATCCAACTAAATATGCAAATTTATATGAGCAGAAATTCGTGACTATCGGCCCGTCCAATCTCCGCGGACAAACTTCTAACGTAATGAATGACCACGTTTACTCGGCGGGAAAATGATGGCCCATTGAATATATGCTAGATGTGTACGACCTCACAAATACAGACCTTCACAACAACAATTTTTATGATCTGATTGAACTGTTATAATCGCTAGATCTAGATCGTCTCTCTCTTTATTGCATCCAACCGCAATTTTTCTTGCTAAGTCTCTGCAGCAGATTTCCTTTGCGTCATTCCTTCAAGCCTTCCCTCATCTTTACCCTCTCCCTCAAGGGTTTCACCTATACATTCAATTTCATCTATCACTGGCATCTCGAAGTATTCACTTTTCTTCATCAATGCAACATAATTAACGAACATTATCTATTCTGCTTTAGAATCAATTTCTATTCTAATCACATATGAGTTTTTTCACTAATATATTATTTTTTGCCCTCAGGAAGCATCTTCACGCTCGATTTCAGTTCTTTTTCTGCAGTCGGATATCGTGTATCAAAAAAAGTGATGAATTTTAAGTGATTTATTGAGGAAATCGCCTAGAGAAGGCTATTTCTTTCTGAATATATTCAATTCTTATCTCGAATCACATATGCAATTGCACACAGATTAATGCCTTCATGCCTATAATGTGGTAATAAGCAGTAGCCAAAGATCATAACTTCCTTCTAACAGAATGAGCCTTCATCCTATTTCTTTCAAGAGTGAGGAGATGATGCGATAAATTTTCTGATTACCTTTGGCGATTTGTGCTAGTCGTAATTCATTTCCAAACAAGTTTTTCTCTTTCGTCATTGATGATTCAGAAAATTTTGCAATTTGTTTTTTTTTCTATTATTTTGTTATCGCCATATCCGTTATCCGCAATTGGATTCATGCATTTCAGTTTTTAGATTTTTTTTTGACCATCGCAACCAATTAACTTACGAGATATCCCTGGCAATTTTTTTCTCAGTCATAATTTGTGAGCAATTGCAGTAAAACATATAATTTTTCTGCATATTCGTCCAGTCAGAATTTCATCTACCCTCACGTTTATGACGCATTGCAGGTTTCATATTTCGAGAGAAATAATTACTTTTGTAGAAACCTACATATATATATATATATATATATATATATATATATATATATATATATATATATATATATATATATATATATATATATATATATATATATATATATATATATATATATATATATATATATATATATATATATATAGTATCCGGTTTATAAGTCAGTTGGTGTCAATTCCTCTATTCACTGATGAGCTATTAATAGAATCAAACAGGAAGATCGAATTACACTGAATTCTATGATGAATTCATTCATTGTTAATCGTATAGTAAACTTTTTCTCTCACATTCACCATCATGGTGCATTCATTACAACGTTTACACCTTTTGATACGATAATCCATCAGTATAAGCGCCATCAGTGTCGGTCATCGAATCAACTGCGAATACGAGGCGTTACCGTGTGAATGTGAATCTTTTAGTGGCACAATTTTTCTTCTTCTACTAAAGTTATATCAATAATTTTTTAAAGCAAATCGATAAGCGCATTCTCTCGGATCAGTATCGTTTATTTCACAAATTTTCGCTCATCGGAAAATTATATAAGGTAATACAAGTATACGTACTTTAGTATAGCATAATAAAAGTACATATGAAACCTAAAATGACAGAGGTATAATGTAAGACAAATATTCAATTATGATGTAGCATGTGCCTGGTTGAGCGCCAAATGGTTTGATATTATCGTTGTGAGATAAGAGCGTAAGAAAAGTGCATCGTGAAAGGAAGGTAACACTTCACCGTGACTGCAGAGTTTACATGAAACTCTATGTTTTGAGTGCCAACCGTTCTTGACAGTGTTGCATTTGAGATGTGTTTGATTACAGAACATCAGTGTGCTTCCAGCTTTTCATGTCAGAATCGTCCTTGCGATGGTGATTTGGACCATCGATTCCTTGCGAGGGTCGATTAGGACCGTAACGATGCTCATTCTGGCCGCGAAGTGTCTCGAGCGTTCCTCGCGGTGCTGTCGGAGCAGCGTTCCCCTGCCGTCGTATTATCAGCTCCATGTTACTATTATTGATTTTATTGAGGTCTGATAAAAAACCTTAACCTCTCTTCTTGTTGCCAGATTACATAGCATCTGGTCGAAACTCGAAAAAAAAAGGAAATTGCGAATCCTTCGAGAACCTTTCATAGGCACCGCTGTCTTTTGTCTCAAAACATTTGCAGAGGGGTTTCCTTTATCCCAATATCGTTTATATTTTATTGATTGATTTTGTAGTTTCTCCTATGAAGGCTAGAGAATCCTCTCAGTGCTCTGTAAGAGCCGCTTTTGCTTTGATACGATCTCATAGTAGAACCGAAATACTGCTTTTGTTCGCAGTAGTTTTTAAAAGGTAAAATTTGTTCGATATTTGATCTTTCGCTTAACCAATATATATTGCATTAAATGCAATTTAAAAAAATAATAAAAAGCGATATTTTGCATTTCTTTATTGATTTTCCATTATGCAATTAGAGCAGTTTAATGCAATATCTATTTTAAAATACGGGCAAGCAATATCTATAAATTATTTCATCAAAAATAATTGACTAATTAAACGTGCAAAACTATTAATGAATGTGATAGTTTGTTGAAGTTTCATATTATAATCAGCAAAAAAAAAAAAAGAAGCCGTAGAGCTTCATTATTAATCACTCCATCTTCTCGGTTATTTTCTTGCAATCGCATATTTATGTGGTATTTCAAAAAAACATGTGCCTAATGTATATCTCAACATTTGTGCACAATATTCATAGAATGCAAAATATTTAGCAAATATTGCAATAAGTGAATGAATCATTTTGCGTATAATAGTGGGCTTTTATATGTTCTCTCCAATTAGTTTCGTTCTTTTACTTGACAGAAATATTCTTTCGGTACAGAGGCCATACCTGGCGATCGATCCAACGAAGGTAATACACCTGAAAATATTGCTGCGCTTATAAAAAAAAAATAAAAAAACATAAAAAAAACTAGCGATTCATTTCTAAATTTGAAAAAAAAACGTCCAAAATCACTAAAAATGGATATTTTATTTGAATAATATAAAAATTCGATAGTGGCAAAAAAAATTCTTGTATTAAAATTTTACGATGAAAAAATTCTCATTGATGGACTTATAGTTTTTGTTGGCAAAACGATTTTTAATTTCATTAAATTTCTCATTAAAAAAAAAAATTCTGATCATTATAGTCGCAAATATTTCATCTAATTGAAATCTATAGAAAAATATGAAAAAAGCTTTTTGTGAAAATATTTATTTGATGATAAAAGATATCATTATATGATTAATTGCAATGTTTAAACTCGATAATGTTTTTATGTTGTGAAGATTGTTGTGAAAATTGCAATATTGCAATATTTTATGTTGCGAAAATTGCAATATTGTAATATTTTGTGTTGTTAAAATTGCAATACTGCAAAGTTGTAAAGAATTAAATGATAATATTTTTACGCTTATCTGTTCTAGGATGATGAGTGCATTTTAATGTACTTTTCAATTTTTTATAGACTACTCAATCCTTTTTGATTAATAACGCATCTATATTTATGCATATGAAACCTATATTTATGAAAGTATAAATGTTTTATTTGTTGAATTCTCGAAAGATTTTAATTGCACTATTACAGCTACTCTCGGTTTATGCGATCTTTCAAAGAGGAATGCATATTCACGTGAATTTCTAACAGATATTCACCGTAAGCCGGAGAGAATTTGAAGTTCTGCATTAGTGTCGAAAGAATAATGAACAGTTCCATACGAGCGAGTCCTTCACCGAGACATGATCTTTTACCGAAACCAAACGGATTGAATTGCTCATAGGTTCGGAATGTTCCATCTTCACTTAGAAACCTTTCCGGATCGAACTTCTCGCCATCCGGAAACAACTCACTGTTGTAATGAATCGCTGCGCCCATTTGTGGCATTATCGTAGTACCCTGAAAGTGTGTGAGAACATTTTCAAAACACGGTAGTTTTTCAACTCTTCATTTGTATTGGAATCTCCTCTGCACATTATGCCTTTCCAAATTTGCCGCCTACGCAATTTAACCTCTCAGCAGCGCTAATGGTTGTTGCCAGAGAGATATTCCTTATAGTTGGGGAGAAAGAAGAGATAAGAAAGAAATTTCATCCTTTTAAACTTTACACCAGGACTTTCTACGTTTACCCCTTTTTGATAGTATATTTCAACGTTCACCCATTTGGCATCTCTCACTTCCCTCCCCTTCCCCCCCCCCCCCCCCCCCACTTCTCACTGATTGCTAACATCGATTCTTTCGTCCATTTATCTGCTTGGTCCTCATAGGCTGTCACACTAATCTGCGCGCATAAATCTATTCATTGCAAATCCATCAAATCTGCTACCACAACGTGGCCTAGGCATCTCCATATATGCAAACACAAGATCGTTCAGCTGAGCAGGATCTAGTAACCATTGAAAAGGACCACAGTTCTCGACATTCAACTACAATGAGTCTTGAAAAAGAAACGAATATTTTATGGAAAAATGAAATTCTTCTACGCATCACAATAATAATTGAAGTTTTGATGCGAGCATTGCAAAAATCGCTATTTTTGGCTTGATATGCAATATATCGTATATCTAAACGAATATAATCATATTTGGAGCAACATCACCGAAATGACTATTTTATGAGCGGTTATTTTTTCGTTATATTAATCGCAATCTTGCAGTTGCTTCAATGACATCGTATGTGCGCGTAATTTTTGCAATAAATTCACACAGATTTGCAATTCTATTTTTGAGAACGCATCGAACTTTAGAAGAAAAACATCTACAAATAAATTAAGTAAAGATTCGTATATTAATCTTTTGATTATTTGATTAATTAATACAAATATTAGTCTCCTATTTGAAATGCAGTAATTAAAAATTTTATAATTCAATGAAAAGAAGAGAATACTTAAGAAATATGATGAATTTCATTTTTTTTTAAACAAAATTTCAATTGATTAGAATAACCTTAGCAATATTATATCCACGAAGAATTGTATCAGCTATTGTTGCGTGTGGGATATGCCAAGGAAGAATGTTAATGATACGTTGTACTTCATTGATTACCGCCATTGTATAATGCATTGTTGTTCGATCTGCCCATGTGACTTTCCTTGCACCGATTTTCTAAATGATATCTCGAAAAATTTCCATATATTTCTTTCTAAAGATGATTTTTAGGAAATATGATTTTAATAATTTTTTTTTTCTGAATATTGAGCGAATTTCTGATTAAAAAATTCCGCTCGATCTCTTTATCATCAGTTGGCTATTTGTGATTTCTTCCTGAAATTTTTGTAGCAGTTTATAGCTATTTTGTGATTCTTCCTGAAATCAAAAAGAAAAATTTCCAAAATCCGGTGCTGTCTTCAATGAAAATTTTTTAATGGCCGATGACAGCTTAGTCAAGAAGATAGATTAAAGAGCACGAGAGTGTATAGACATTCCCATTCCCTTCACAGGTATACCTGTTACCGATAGTGTATAGTAAACGGTATTTCTCTGAAGATGACTAAAGGCGTTACCTGCGGACAGGATCTGAAACCGTGACATTCCGACTCCCAAGCTCAAGGTCTACCAACCGAGCAATCGCAGGATCATTTGGTCGCTTATTGCTCCTGGCAAGTTGCGTCTACGAACAATTTTTTCAGTCAACATCAAGTCGGGGTTATTATATGAAGTTTGAGGCAGACTGAACTGGGCTTTCATAAGTTTCTAACCATATATAATATAATAGTTTCGTAATTGAAGTTTCAGCAGCTAATGCTCATGTACGCTTACTATCGAAACCATTTTTTTAAATCGATAGTAGCTGGTATCATAGGCGTTGTCGCAATTTTCATCACTAAATGGTAACCGTCTTTAATAACCGAAAAATTTCACACAATGCCAATTGCATGCACGTTTTAACTAATACGATCATCCGACCGATAATAAAGATTTTTTGATAACATCAACTAGCCCGATCAACCCTCTAAGAAAGATTTGTTGATCTCGCTCCAACTATTTAAGCGCTTTGGAAGTGGATGACTCAACTAGAAGGATAGTAACGAAAGGCTATCATCCTATGGTGTAGATTATGCCTTTCAAATTTCATAGCTGTAGAGGTAAACAAACGCAAGCAGATATATCCACAACACACAAACCTATGTACAAAAACAAACAAGCACGAACAAAAAAGGTCATATACAAACAAACACACACACGCACATACACACATACACACACAAACATACATATGCGCAAAAACACATACGCACACAATTGTGCGCAGACACATCTCTTAATACTGTACTATGAAAGTATAGATTTATCGGAGGTGAAGAAAATTTGGCACGCTTCCTATTTTAATTTTTAAACATATTTTTAAATTTATTATTTTTATGTAATAAATTACAGTTTCGATTTCTTTGAAAAGTCGTTCTTGCACATCCGGTCGGTGAATTAGGTAGATGATCGCCCAACGAAGTGTCGTTACCGTCGTCTCCATACCACCCGTCCAAAGATCACCAGCGTTTAATGCAAGTGATATTTTACTGAATTTTTATTCGTTTTGCTTACGGAATTAGAGGAAATTTAACAATAAAATCTAATGCAATATGAATTTTGTGAAGTCAAATTCTGAGCGAATATATAGGAAAGCAATTGATTTCAGTTATATAATATTGGCAAGTACCAATAATATTCATTAAATTTGTGTTATTTATTTACAACTTACTTAAGTATCATTTACACTGCTCTCTGCAGTAGACGTTCACTAGTCTTAGTGCACATTGAAGCGGAAAAGAATAGGACACTAAAACAAAACAATTGTGCCTCTTATTAAATTGCTTTCTACCAGCGTCCTTAAAGCTGATTTGTGGAATTGAGCGCTCAAAGATGTTTTCTTATTTAGTTGTGCTAGTTTCTAAAAATTGCCTAGAAAATATCAACGATCAAACGGCTTAAAATTATCGATAGCACTCAACGATAAGATTTGCATCAAAATTCCACCTAAGTTTAATAAAACAAAAGAAAAAAGATGATATATTTCATTAATTGAGAATTTTATTCAAGAATGCAAGAGTAGAAGAACCAAAAAAAAAAATAAAGTGGTAATTTCCTGCTTCGATCTGGATATCAATCCGAAAAGATGTTCTTTTTTTTTTAGAAAATTGAAAAATTGAAAGAAATTTTCATAGAACGTTCGTTGCTAATGTTATATTGCTGAATCAGTTATTGTATTTTTATTGTCGGTAAATGTATTCTTCTCTGAGTAAAATAAATGTGGAATAAATCGAAAAATTCCACAAAGTAATGCATAAATAAATTAATAAAAATTTACTTATAATGAGCAAAAGTTGTTTTTCTTCGCATCTCTTTAAGATACGCATCAATGAAATCTTTTGGCTCTTCATCGTCTGACGATATATGCCTCTCGTGCTCGTCAATATGTTCCAGAAAGAATCTGCAATTAAGCGAATGATCGGTCTTTTGGGCAATTTCCTCGATGAGGATGTAGTAGGGTGCCCCTTTTCTCCCCTTTCGGCCCTCTTCCGCCTCTTCCTCTCTCCCCTTCCCCCAGAGTACCTATTTTCATCAATAGAAATAAACGATGGTTTTCAGTAGGTTGCTGGACAAGTGACGCATAGGAAAGAATTGAGTTTAATACTATTGAGATATTTATCATATTTCGCTGTTTATGGGCTCGGGTATCTGCATTATTATGGATTCTAAATTCCACAAATACTAAAAGAGAAAATCATATAAAAGAATAAAAGAGGAAAGAATGAAGGTAACATATATTTTTGAAATTTCAACATATATCCAGTATTCTATTTTTTAACTATAATAGAAAACGAGAAAAATCATGACGATTGAGGAAATCGTTCAGTTCAGCTTTCAACGCACGAATAGAATATTATAAAAACTTAAATATCATTTAAGAACCAATATAATTGAAAATTAAAGCAAAAATCAACCCCAATTCACACAAATTCGAATATATCGAAATACGAGTGTGATAACCATAATATATTATATATAGATTTACAGTTTATGATTTAAGTGTTGTAGTAATGTCATTACTCGCTTATATTTCAAAAATTTCTGCTCGAAAAATAATGAAACCTTTGAAGAGCGAAACCATTTCTGTAGTAACGATAATATGTTGGAAGGAAAAATCGCATCCAGGGATAATTGTCCACCATAAGCATTTGAAAACTTGCCACCTATAAGTTTTTATTGAGCGTTGAAATATTGGTTTTTGTTTATTGAAAGAAACCTTGCTATTAAATCATCCTGGTGAAAACCCTACTGTTTCATTCATGGTAAGGAGCATTTTAGAACGTTGTTTTTCTTCCTAAATAAGTTCTTCTTCCTTCTTTTTGCCTTCAGGAAGTCTCTTCATCGGAAGATTACGGCTGAATCTAGAACCCCCAAGCAGTTATATATGCAATAAAAACCATGAAAATAACTATATCAACTAAGGCTTCATTCTTTCGCGTTCACTCGCACCATTTTTTTTTCCTTATGAAGACCAGCGCGATCCACGCTGCGTCTATAAGAACCGCCTGCCACTCTTGTGCCTTCTCTATCACCAGCTGAGAAAACATTATCAAATTAGCCGACAAAGTCGCATACTCCTCCCCTTCTTCTGCCCTCCTCAATTTTTCAATCGTTCTCGAATCGTTCAGCGATGATCGCCACATACGATAAAAAAGTGTAACAGTTATCGTTCGACTGAGCCGTTGATTTCAAACGGTTGAATATCATTTTAGAATTATTCTGAAGCTCAGTCGAATACTATGAATTTGTAGGATGTCCATCTATGGGGCAAGATCTCTAGGCGAATCAGACTCTGTTCGAAGTAATGAAATGCTTAGAGGTACACACAGAAGTTTGCAATTTCACGCTATATTTTTCCCGTTCCCCTTCCCCCTTTTAGCAGTCCTTATTACACTTCATAAATTTCATCGGGACTTATTCACCTTCCCAAGGAAGAATTTCATGATTTTAAACATCCAGTTTTGGATTAAAATTTATTCGACGTTTATTATTGCTGTGGTACAAAGAAAAACGACTTTGCTATATTATCGTTCTGTGGCACTTCTGTGTCGGTATAGTAGCTTACTTCTATAAACCCTGTATTGGCTACTGTTGTACCAGTTTAAACAAAACTTTCAACCCATCAGAAAAGGAAAGATTTTAACATGCGACCTTAGTTGGTGAATTATTCGGAGATTTTCGTCTCAGTATTTTGAGAGAAAGAATTGTTTGCTATTATTGAAGAGAAAACGAGTTCAAATGTCAACAAGATTGCGCATCAATAAATTGGTGTTTACACACCTAAGGTGTGCTTATCACTCTCTCATTGGAAACAGCATTCCGAGCGGTATTTATCACTATATCAGCGGATTCTCTTCTTCATTACCCTGGAATGAATATTTTATTGATCGGATGGAATTACTGGTGTATGCTTACGTCGGCAAGAGTAGAATCAATGAGTTTCTTGAAGCGAAGGAAATTTTTATCGCCAAATTCATAGTTTATTCCGAGTACAAGATCTTGAATTATATTTCCGACACAGAACGCGATTGGTAAATGAATATTCATAACGTCGATCTGCAATCATTTAAGAATTTATATAGGTGGAGAAAGGAGTTACGTCCATTTGATTAGCAAAATTTGAGTTTCTGCAATTCCAAACATTAGACTAACCAATTTCACGAAGTACCAATAAATAATGCAATATCGGCAATATTTTAACTGACCCTACTGCTTATGCGAATTTTCGACGAAAATTTGGTGGTTCCTAAGACACTATTTCTCACCTACATTATCATTTTATTGTTTATATTTGTAACTATCATGAAAAAATGAGGTCTAAATTAAGAGGATCATAAAAATCGTTGAAAACAATATACTAAGCGGAATTAATATTTCCTTCCCCTCCCCCTCTCCCCTATTGAAAAAAAATTAGCTCAGAGAATTCGGGAAAAAAACAATTATTTTACCGCATTTCGATGTATTTGTTGTCGAATATATTCGATAAGTTTATCAGTGTGATAATCGATTTTTGTTTCCATCAATTTCTTACCCATTCCAAAATCACGAAAAATTCGTAACGCAAATCTTCGTTGATGTATCCATTTCTCATTTTGACTGAGGATAATACCATCACCATCGGGTTGATGATGCGTAAAAATCCCATAGAGATATGACATTGGACGACCCGCAAATGTATCACCTAAATATGACATTGGACGACCCGCAAATGTATCACCTAAATATGACATTGGACGACCCGCAAATGTATCACCTAAATATGACATTGGACGACCCGCAAATGTATCACCTTAAATAGACAATGAGGCGAAACGATTCTAAAGTGTCGATTGTGATGATGATGATGATGAAATATGATATTGAAAATACTTCTTTTTCTAAGATGGAAAGCAAAAAAATTCTCTAATTTGCAATGAAAAAAATCGTTTGCTAATATGCCATAAGCTTTCAAAATCTCAAGAATAAAATATCAATTGCAATGCGTTAAAGATAAAATTGTTTGATTCTTTTTTTTTTTTGAAAATTGGTTAATTTTGTTTTAATCTCTGCGATACAAACAAAACGAAGATATTTCAACAAGTGAAACAATTATTCTAATTCCATGCTGAGTGTGATTTAAATGAGAAAAGATCATTTTTACTTTTCCGTTGCCTTTTTTGAGTCAAATATTTCGTGCAATACGGAAACGGAAATTGTGGGTATGTGACGCACTATTGAAGAAGGAAACAATGATTTGGAGTTTTACGTTTATTAAACGTTGAAAAGTTTTGAGGTGGAGGTTGACGCAGTTCGCGCTTTCATTATGTTCATTATGATAGCTGCAAAGAAGCAACAACGGAATCGCTAACAGTTTTTTTTCTTTCTTCTTACGTTATCCACTGATTCCACATAACATCGAGAAAGGAAATCGTTTTTGGATTGCATTTTGAATGTGTGTGCACAACAAATTACACTTACAGTTTACATGAGGTACTATCTGTTGCACAAAAAGAAGATGAGGAATCGTAAAGTATTCGGTGATTGAGCATCACTCTTCGATTCAAATTCTATCTACCACAATTTCATCGCTATTGCTCTCGTTGTTTACGAGTTGGAACTGCCGGATTGGACAAACAACATATTATATATATATATATATATATATATATATATATATATATATATATATATATATATATATATATATATATATATATATATATATATATATATATATATATATATATATATATATATATATATATATATATATATATATATATATATATATATATATATATATATATATATATATATATATATATATATATATATATATATATATATATATATATATATATATATATATATATATATATATATATATATATATATATAATATATATATATATATATGCGCGGAACGCACAGAAAGGTGGAGGCTGGCAAGAAGGCATTTCGCATTCCCCACTTTGTCATCACAGATCATAAAAGTTACCGATTAAAGAGTCATTTACAACTTATTAGGACTAAAATATTTTGTAGATATATTCAATTACAAGTTTACGGTAAAATATTATTTTTATAAGTGATGACCTTGTTTGATTAACGCCTCTTTGAATGCGTCGAATTCAGCGAGGACAATTATCGGTTTTGGCAGCCACACAGTGAAGATACCACCGTATTTCCGCTTCCATTGTAACATTGTGCGATGTGGATAAGCCAAATCTATCTAAAGTTGTCTTTGCTTACGAATAAATTTCATCAAGTTTTAATTATTGCACCCTATCAATTTGCAACTGATACGGTCTACGACTAAATGACCTACTCGGACAACCAATTCAAAGATTTATTTATTTATTTATTTATTTATTTATTTATTTATTTATTTATTTATTTATTTATTTATTCATTTATTTACCTATTTATTTGTTCACTTATCCGTATTTATATTTATACTTACGTTCGCGTTTATATTTATATTTACATATAATGTTAGCGTCATTCAATTGCCAAGAAAGGGATGGAAGCAAAAATCATTGAATAAAATTTCGCTAAACGATTTAGCACTGAAGTGTGCTCCACATTAAGAGTTAATACTCCGTTTATATCTTTGTAATTTACGACTTTTCAAGTAAATGAAAAAGCTATTCAATATTGAACGCATTTACGGGGGTTTTAAACTTCATAAATGGAAAAAGCACTAAGAGAAATACTTTCTAGTTGCAGCATAAATGATTTTAAGTGTTCTTCGCTGAATTTTGAGATATTCTCATATATTATTAATGACAATAAAAAAAAGCATTTATTCAATTCTTTATTCTTCATTTAAATATGCATATTTTGCATTATTATATACCTGATGGAAGTTTCCAATAAGAGGCAACGGTCTTGGGCCAGGTGGATAGCCACGCCGTCTTAGAAACATTTGTTGAATAATATAGTAACCAATGAGTGCAATGATTACCAAAAATATCACTCCCCAAGAAAGCATCTTCAGGGAGCATGAAATATTTCTAAAAATACATATCTATGAGTAAAGTTCCATGGTAGAACGACAAAACTTGAGCTTGCTTCCTGGGAAATCCTACTCCCTATGAAATCGTTTCCTTCATGGTTCTGGATTTAAATGATCTCCAAATCTAACAGCCAAGCTCCAACTCTAAATCCACACGATGAGAATGTTGCTTAACGACTCCGGAATTCAAATTTTTAAATCAATCTATTTGCATCAATGATTAGATTCCATTCGATTGCTAAACACAAATGAAAATTTCTCTAACATTGAGCTAACAGTGTTCGGTTTAGTTTTAATTAAGAGCGGAAATGAATTTCTAAATGAGTAGAAATGGCATTAAGGCCAATAACTTCGATTCATTAGAAACATTCCTACATTATAGCAATTTACCTAGATAAAAGTCCTTTGTAATAGTTCTATAAAAAATGATTTAAGTATATATTTTATGAGAAGTTTTTGAGCGATAAATTATATGCTTCAATTATTACAGAGAAAACACATTACAAAGATAAGCTTGTCATTTAGGATGATTTTAACTCAATAGAGTTGCAATCAGTGATTGGCACATTACTAGGAAGGCGACGGATTGACGAGGAAGAGAAAAGCATCATAGATACGCTTTTCCCGCTCATGAGAATTATTGAAAGAATCACTTCGAAATATTGAAACATTTTCCACGCACATATATGAAAGATTGCCGTTCAGAAAATGAAAGACAGTAAACCAATAGCGTTTCCTCTTCTACATATTCATTCTAATTCAATTTCCTCGTTAAGCTTTTTTTTTATTCGATTAGGTAATCGTCGTTCCATTTTCAATGAGAGACATTGAGGAATAAACAAACAGCCACTTAGTGTTTCGTTTTTGAATGACTGTTGCTTTAAAAAAAAAATTGCAATTATAGAAATGATTGAAAAAAATTTTGCGGCGTTCCTTTCATGAAAGCAATGATTATCCTGCGATAATTCGATTGCTGATTAGAAAATGCGAAAGTAATGATGGGTTGCGATGTTGACAAAGAGAGAGTCTAGGAGGAATGATTGGGAGGGATGAGAGGAGCAATAGCAGAATACTTAGATCTCTTTTAAAATCTTGCCTAGAAGTTGCAATTTTTTTTGCAGATGCTATGATAGAAATGGGAAATTTAATTTCTACCGGTTCCCAAACAAAAGATAAACGAGCAGTTGCTGCTCAGATTATATATCTGTTATAATTTCTATTCAATAATGATCGCTTCCACTTTGCTTCATTTAGTTTCTTTAGATCGATTGAACGTTTTGAAATGCTCTGATCAGCTCAACACCTCAACATTTGACAGCAGAGTAAATTTCTACCTATATCGACATATGTTCTTGATATTGATAGTTAATGAAATTTCGAATTAAAGACTCCGGTTGGAACTGCTCCAACGATGTAATCCTCTGAATTTTGCTCGGTTGAAAATCAAGGATAGCCTTAGATGTG
The DNA here is from genome assembly GCA_013433145.1 of Ascaris suum. NCBI lineage: Eukaryota > Metazoa > Nematoda > Chromadorea > Rhabditida > Ascarididae > Ascaris > Ascaris suum. The sequence goes on from CM024180.1 coordinate 772,486, forward strand.
CTAAATTCATCAAATATTTTTGATATCGGCATTTAAAGTTGGGTGATGAACAAAAAATCAAAGGAATTTCAGCATACTCAGAATGCAAAATTCGAATGCTATAGTCGGTACGCTCAAATGCCATATCAATTATAATATTCTATTTAATTTGTTGGAGAGATGAATCATTGACTTAGTTTAGCAATAAAAGAGAAAATATAATGCTCCCCTCAATTCTAACGTTTATGCATACACTGAAGAAATAATTATATACATATAATATTCATATTGTTGTTTTATAGTAACATCGAGATCACATCAAATGAGACTTCCGAAACGATCGTTGAATTCCTTCTTAACATCTTCATCCATTTTCCCATAAACACTTTGAATCATTTCCCATCGTTCGCCATCTTTCAACTCTGGATTGGTTAACACTGCTGATACCTGTAATAGTTCTCTTTATATATATATATATATATATATATATATATATATATATATATATATATATATATATATATATATATATATATATATATATATATATATATATATATATATATATATATATATATATATATATATATATATGCATAGGTAAGCCTCCAGCGAGTGTGGAACTTGGACTAACGATCGTTAGATTGGCGAGCTGATATTCTGTAGTCTTACCTGCTTGATGCTAGCGACAATTTCCTCTTCACAGATCTGTCTTCTCTCGCCCATCCCTTCCTCCACCTGCGATTCCTCAGAGTTTTCAGGTATTTTGCAGACATTCGAAATTGTTTTGAAAACATTTCTAAACGCCGTTCAAAACAAACAAATCCCACCTCTTTACCGGCCAACTGAACCAATTTTATATTCGATAAAACGCGGCAATTTTCCAGAGCAGGAATCATTCACATCTTTACTCGCTTCTTCCCTATCAATTCAGCAAAACAACTTTCACTAATAGACAACTTTTGAAAAATAAATAATAGAATATTAAACGATTACTGCGTAGAAGAAATATAATGGCTCTTTAAGGTTTTTGTCAAGTTTGAGTATGATTGGCGTTAACCAAATGACAAAAACAAGAAAAGATTGCAAAAAAAAAAACTCTATCATTTTCTTGCTTCCAAATTATTTACTGCCTAATTTTGCATAAATCGAATGTTGTACTTTTAAGGTATCATTAAATCAATGAAAGAAAATTTCGAATATAAAATTTTGACTGATTTCTCAAAAAGAAACGTTTATAATTTCAAAATTTTCAACTCGTTTTGAAATTTTTTCAACTATTTTCCGGAAAAAAAAAATCGTTTTACCTTCGCAAAAGAGATTTGTGCTTTTTCCGACATTGTTGCCACTAATGCGTGAATTTTTGCTCTTTTATCTTTCTCTTCAGCATCTTTCTTCTTTCGAAATTCCTCATATAATTGCTGCAAAAAATCATTAAATAGTTGAACAAAAAAAAATGCTGCATCAATCAATTTTATAGTCTATAATACGTATAATATTGTAATAAGTGAATTATAACACTGTTTTTGAGTAAATATTAAGAACGAATTGCAAGATAAGCCAACTACGACAATCAAAAATTTAGCATAAGTTTGTTAGAATATTCTCATCGAACGAGGCATTCATATGTATTTTTAACAAATTATTTCGCATATCGATAATAATCAATTCCCTTCAATCCTTAATTCTTCAATCTTGAGAAGCATATTGACTAGAATAAGAGTGGGGTATGAGAGGAGGGGGAGTGGGGTGGGGGGGGATCAGGGCGAACGAAGCCAATAAAGATCCATTCATATCGCTTGATTAAAATCGAGTGATAAAAACTTTCAATTTAGAGGTGAAAAGAATGAAATGAAAGAGAAAATAATTTAAGCCTCAAAATGCGAAAATATTGAGAAATTCGCTAGAAAATGAATCTATTATCTTGCTTTTGAAGTTCCAACATTAACGTTGTTGAGATCTATATTGAATCTCTTAAATAAATAAATAAATAAATAAATAAAACACTTTCAATAAGCATTTAATCACTGATTAAAACATAAATTTAATCATTTAATCACAACATTTAATCACTGTAATTTACACTCACTTGTTTTTTCGGATCTAATTTCGACATTAATACATCCAACTTATTTTGCTTCTCTTGATATGTTTCATCGCGATTCGAAACAATATCGAAAAACTAAAAACAAAGATGATTAGATGAATAGACTAAATTATAAAACAAAACAGATCAAATGTTCTTTATTCGGAATTTGCAATGCTATATTGTTTTGCAATTGCAAATATTTTGCAATTGCAATTTAATAATTTTTTTTTCAAGAAAGTTTTAAAAATGCTTTGTGGTTTGTTCCGGAAAAGTCAAAAGAAGTAAATCATCATTTCAAATTGCAAATTGGGGCAACGCTTACGAATGTTGAAACAAATACTCTACTGTTTCTAATATTATTATCTGTTCATATTTTCTTTAAGGTACTAAGCCAGTATACAAAAAAAACTCGGCGAAACCAAGTGTGAGATGATTTCCTCTAAGTGTATCTGATAGTCGCATACCCTCGCTTTTTGGTAGTACAGTAGAATGTGGAAAAAGATTGAACAAGATTCTAGTACAAACCTTTTGTTGTACTTCCGGTGATGTTCCTAACAGGAAAGGTGGCAATCCAGGCTGTTGTCGTTGCTGTTGCTGTTGTTGCTGCCATTGCATGCTAGGTTGCAATCGTTGGTGGATATCGTTGTTCGTGATTTCAGAAACCATTCCGACGTATCGGCTTTCCGAAGGTAACCCGGATGGCCATTTGGTTTGCTGCGCAGGTGAAATGATGTCAATCGATGAGCTGATACCGGAACTATGCTCGACTCTACCATCTGCGAAATTACGATCCGAAATGATATTCGGAATAAATGGGAGCGTTTGTGGTGGCAACACGTTGATCTGCAAATTTATGTTTGATACTTTCAAAGTTGTCTGTCAACCGTTAATCAACTAGTAAGGCTAATAGATCAATCAGCTCCTCATTGCTGAGAAAAAGGAGCATCACCTAAAATAAAAGTTTCCAGCCAATTACCTCATTCTTTTAGTGATTCTCTTATAACACTGTGTTGATGGTTGGAACAATAATCTAGAAAAATTGATCGGTATAGTAAAGAGGAACAAATCATAAAGTACTTTTTGTTCTATTACACTAATTTCCACTTCAGAAATAAGATTTATCAGTGAAGAAGTTAAGATAAGGCAAAAAGAACCTGATTGCTTGCAAAATTTGGAATGATATTTGCATCGATTCTATCCGAATAGCGTCTTACGTCAAAAGAACTATGTGGTATGACGGGTAGATTGTAGGAAAGTTGATTGCCGATCGACTGTGACCACGTAGATGTTGGAAACGATATCTGAGCCGACACCAAGTAGCTCATCATCATAATCGCACAGTGTATATCGGCGATCATCGTTGTAATTACTGTAATTTATCAATTAACAATAGGTGTTCACTAATTTCAACGTTCAATCTATAAATAAATTGCGCATAAAATATAGCGAAATCATCGAGAATAACAGCGGAAATGGCCAATAATAAAGATTTAAAGCGAATAGCCAAGAGATTTCAAGGGATTCTCTTTACCTACCTATTTTGAAGTTGTAATCTTTTCAGCGCGTTGTTTTTAGGCTGCTACTTCCTCTCACTTCTATTTTCGAAGATCAAACTCATTTCCAAAAGTATATTTGAAAAACTGTAAAATATAGCTAGCTAATAAATTAGAAACATTAATATACAATGAAGAAAAGAAATAAGTGTATTATGAAGAGCAAGCATGAAAATAATATGCAAATTTTGAAGATGTAATACGTAAATTTCACGAAACGTTCCCCGATATTAGATTAGCACTCAAAAGTATATTTCATTGTTTCATCAGTGAGAAAAATTATATAAGAGTATTATGAAGTTATAAAAAGACGATTATAATTTATAATTCAATTTTTTAATTTTTATTTTAGATTATGCTGGAAAAGTTGGATACGTCATATCTGAAATGCTTAAAACCTACGGCTATTGATGAGCAAAGATATATTATTGACGCATACAAGTAGAAAGAAAAAACAATGGAAGGATAGGATATTAGTCAACATTTTTTTATCTAGACACACAGAAAATAATTGCTAACACTGTCTTTTGCATTTATTATTTCTAATCAGCGCTCTAATCAATGCAGCTGTTTACAATTATAGGAAAAACAACGAGCCGATTTTTTTTTTTTGCAATAGCGCCAAAGCATTTTTTCCACTTTTTTTTGAGCATTTTTATGGGAAAATTTTCTTCCAAAAACCTTTTAAACGTTGTAAAAACTTCTTGAAAATGTTACATCTCTATCGAAGCCTATAGAAGAGTGTCCGATGCGGAAATATTTCGCAATCTAATGAGCGCAATGACCGCACAAATGAATTGCAACAACAATTTCACGATCGCAAACTACATCGTACTTAAATGGAATGTTGAGAGTCGCTAAGTAACCTGCGACAAAAAAAAAAACGGGTCACTAATCCATCGTTTATGCTCTGATAATTTTTATCCATTAAGCCAATGTTACGTGATTTCAATATTTAAAAAAAAAAAAAAAAAACAGATTTCAACGAATCTACTGAGTATCGTTAATTGTTGTTGATTAAAAAAAAGAATAATATTTATAAATCAAGTTTTATTTATTCAACTTAAAATTACCTTATTTTACTAAATACATTTACGTTAATTAGCATATCAAAGAGGTATACTCTGTACAATATTATATATATTTTCCATGATAGGTTATTAAAATAGTAACTACGTTTAATATCTAAGCAGTACTTCAAGTCTGATGAAAACTAAAAGTTAGACAAATATATTATAGATGCATGCATAGAAGCACAAACATAACGGCGAATGAAGTTATAAATTCAAAATACATTTGTATCGTAAAATAGTGCAATAATTGAGTGATAATAGGAGGTCGTCTACCAGATTGATTGTATAGCCATCAATAACAATAAAAAATACTTTTTTTTCGAATATAATTCTGATTGGTGAGGCCATTTTCGATTGAAATCAATGAGGTCATCGATGTACTGTTACGGTGAAATTTTGTCATTCACGTGTATTTTATTATCTTGGTGGCGTTTCGCTATTCATCCATATCGCATTGTGACAATTTTTCAATTTTTATTATTTAGCAAGTATAAGCAGAAAAGATCAAATCAAAATTCATAGCCAAAAAAATAGAAAATAGATTTTTTTTAAAGCAAATTTATTGCTGCTTTATTGTGAGAGTATGCATATAAAGGTATAAAGTTGCTTCTATATACATCAATACTTGATCAAAAAAACCCTATGCAATCTCACAGTCGATAATGGAGGTTTATCAGAAATAACGAGCTTAAAGATGAACACAAATTTCCGGTTGTCTCAAGCTTGTCAACTCGTGGCAATTTGCCAACTTTACCACTTTTTTTCTGGTGACACAGGTGTTATTATCGTTGACGTTTTCATATTTTTAAAGCATGTTTTTACTCGAGGGCTTCAAGTTTCGTAGAACGATGTCGTCAATTATTGGCAGCAACAAATCTTCCTCGATAAAAGAATCGATCGCTGAACTGATTATTACTGCTAAGCCAAATTTTATTTTTTTAAAACTAATTTCAGGGATCGGTTGAACTCCAGATTATAACTCCGTGTTGAACTCAAGGCCTTCACCGTCGCATCTGATCACTTCAGCATTCTCCTTTGTGGGTACCATGCATTTAACAATTTTCTTCCATTCTGCTATGGAGGCCAACTCTAAATATACTGTGTGTAGTGTGTGAAATTTGTGCGGAAAAAAAAATTTGTTTTTGAGAATTATATCCGCTTACATCATAATCAGCGAACGAGAAAATGGTCATAAAATAATTCAGCATTGATGGCCACCGAACAGGTTCTATTGTATAGCGCAACTCTCGTTTAATCCGCTTTACCGAGTGATTAATCGTTAGCTGAAAATAGTCGACTATAACAACCAAAAAAAAGACGCCATTTAGACACCATTTATTTGTACATTTGTAGAATTTGTATGAAATTCGTAACAACTCGTTTTTCATTTAATCGAAATTTTCACTCCCATTTAATCGGATTTGGATTATATTCAAATTTTTCATTTTAATCATTTCCGTCGTGAATTTTTATTTTTATTTACAACGTAAACAATAATTGTAAATTTTTTTTGAGGCAAAAAAAAATTGCCCTTTATATAAATGAATCTCTTCATCATTATATCAGATGATGAGGAAATTCATCAAACTAGATTCGCATATGCGAAATTCTTTTTTTTTTTGAAATTCATAAATGCAGTTAGAAATGCCGCAGTTTTATGGAAAAGAACATCTATTATGTTCTATAGAAATTTGGCAAATTGACAAATTTGAAGTGCAAAAAAAGGATACATTATTTTTTAAATCAATCGTATTTAATGATTCATTTCTTTTTAAATGAGATCACTTAGACGTGTTGAGTAAATCATCGTGAGAACAATATGTGAGGAAAGTATTCATAGAAATAAAATTTCGGTAAAATGTGTTGTTAAGTCTTGATTGTACCGAACCTTTTTTTACCCAGATAACGGGTAAAAATTGATCGTTTCTTGCCCAAATGAACCAATGTTGCGCCTCATACAACAACTTGTCTTTCGATGTTGAAGTTAAGGTAAGATGAGATTTTTGGGGGTTTTTTTTTTTGTCATCAGTACTTGCCAATAGAAAATGATCATCAAAGTACTGAATTGTCGAGTCGAGTTCGATCCATGCTCCATTCAAAACGATTTTTAAATTTCTACCTATTTGGGAAACATTTTCGAAAAAAAAGTGTGTTGAAAAATTCTGTTTAAAAATCAATCAAAATTCACCCAATAGCAATATTCCGCTAAAAATATATAAATAATTCGAGTGACTTATATTTATCAATCTTTCATATTCATGAACGCTTCTCTAAATTGGCCATATAATTTCCTTTGCGATGCGATATTTCGTCGATCGTTGCGTTACACCTCATTGATCCGATTTATGCGCCTCGTATATGCAACTAAATGAGTGTACAGCCAAAACCGGTCTATCTCAACCAACATCTTCTGGAAGTGAAGTTGAGATTGACGTCATTTTCGAAGTCTTCATCGAATTCCAGATTCCCTGTTCAATCGTCAAGATTCTGATATGAGAACGTCGCAAAGCTTTACGGTATATATATATATATATATATATATATATATATATATATATATATATATATATATATATATATATATATATATATATATAGCAAATGTTTTCTGTGAAGGTGATGTATAAACTGGAATTTGCGAGCATTCTGAAGGTGTAACGTACTCACACATTCTCTTATGTTATACGTTCCTTTTTTATTCAATTATGCGTGGAAAAAGTCGGCAAATTGGTGAAATTTTCAACACATTTTTTTTCGTATTTATGGCTTCTTTAATGGAATCCTATCCATGTGACGTGCAAAATCGCCAATACTTCCCGCAAGCGTCTCTGTATCTTGGCTGTTGAAGAATAAAGATATTCTGGCAATAAGCTGCCGCAAATCCACGATATTGGGCGCATAGTCGTGCGATTGCAGACGAGTGCGAATGTCCTCTAGGCGGAGGTCGAGTTGGTATAACTGATCTCTCTGGTGGCGCTATATGGCATCGTTCAGCATATAGTGGGCAAAATACCTCAAAAATCGGAAATGAGTGTTTTTAAAATAGACTTTTTAACAATGTATATGAAGGAAAATATTCGCTAAAACACACAATGAATACGACAAACTCTTTTTCGTTACCGTTTATTTGCGATGAAAATTTTTAATAAGCGTCAAAAATCCATATTTAATTCTACAGAATTATAAAATTCTCCAGAAAAATTGATGGACAAACGTATGATTTTTAAAAGAATAAAGCAACGACTTCAATAAAAATTGAATGGTCTCTTGCTACTGCAAAAACGCCCAGGTTTGGTGAACTTTCCTCCAATTGCAATTCTCTAGTTCTAAGAGCCTCTATTAGCGGGTGAACTTAGATGCTCAGAGAGCGTAAAGAAAAATTGGAAGGTGTTCGATTACATTTTATAGCTAATGATTTAAAGCCAACTATTTCCTGCACATTTGTGTTTGCAGATCGGCTACTGTTATATAAGTAAACTTGACGGCCTGTCATCATGCAGTTATATCTCTTCTGCATTTTTACGAATTATATATATATATATATATATATATATATATATATATATATATATATATATATATATATATATATATATATATATATATATAGGTCCCCCCCCCTCCGCTACATATTAGCTTCGAATGACGCTAAAGATTTGAAATCAATCGGAATGCCATTTTACGCCAATCGGGCTCGTAAGAAAACGAATCATTTCTGCAAGGCGGATGGTTCACTACAATTATGGGACACTAGTTTCGCCAGCATTAATTTGCTATTTATGAAACCTGTTGACCGGATGAGTGAAAGATGAAAGCGTATATTGTATCTGTGTTATAGATAACGACAGCCACGACTACTATAGCACGCCGAAGTAATATAAAATCGTTCATTTTATAAAACGTTAATGGATTATAATCTCATATCAAATTGCATACGTTTTTATAGTTTTGTATAAGACGGAAAAGAACGAAAAAAAAATTTGCAACCAACGATATCGGGAAATATTTTTTGGACGGTTCAGCCTTTATGAACTACTAAAATAATAGAAGGATAATAGGGGCAATGAAAATGGGATGCCGGGAAGGGGCGGGACATCTGTAACACTGCTCAAGCGAGTAAATAAACATTTAAGCTCAAAACATACAAAGCTCAGAAAATTTCCTGGTAATTTTGCGCCAGTTATATATTAGTGCCTTATCTATAGCGATTTTCAGGTCGATCCTGGTTTGCGAGAGGATCGTTTTATACGAAACTAAAATGGCGGTTCCCAGTAACACCACACGCCGGTACTTTCTTTTCGGAGAACTCCGAATGGTCAACGATCCCCGAAAGCATTCTTCTATGCGAAATTATTTATTCACTATAAATCAAGCCGATAAAACTAATGGGCAGAGGAGACGATTACAAATTAAGATATGCATCACAGGGTACTTAATGAGGCGGGGAATTTGATGATTAGTGGCCGAATCGTATATCGCGTTCTGAATTTTCCTAACCGGTCCGGTTTTTTTTTCAACTATTTACCGGAACCTGTTCTCCCAATGTTTATGCATTGAATGCTTTTCATAGAGATTTCAAACGAAAAAAACGATGCGATACTGTTTTATGAAAGACTATTTTCCTCAATGATGCATTATGCATAGAGATAACGTCTTTGAGGCTTAAAAGATTATGTAGGAAAATGTTGAAGGAAAAAAAGAATCGCCCCATTTATAACACAATTCCAGTTATTTGCCACACATAGCAAATAAAAATAACAAAACAATACATTAAAATATATTAAAATATATTAAAATATTTCTTAAAGCCTAATACTGTTTGGTTATTTAACAATCGTCGTTACTAAACACCTAAAGAAAATGGTTACTTATGGGCAAAGGGCGAGAATTTGTTAGCTTTGCCGACCTTATTCGCGAATTCTTCGCGATAAGTTGTTGTATATCAAGGCTTGCATGCGTTTTTCACAAATGACTCGTTCGAAAATGGCTAGAAGATTGACATAAATTTTAAGCTGCTGTAAAATTTGATGCGTATATGGATAGGACATCAATCTCTATCGTAGGCTAATGCCCTATCCAGGATTCTTCACGATCCATATCAACTATTGATATTTACAGGTCATATATAATTTTCGAGTCAAATTTTATTCTGCTTTTGATTGAATTCAATGCGAGAACGAATCTATCTCATCGAAGTTGTGTATCGTAACCAAACGCTTATTAGAAGCTTTTTCGATGATTTCTTGCATATTTTGACATTGGGTTTACCTCATTGGTTGAATTGATGGACAAATATCATAAAAGCAGCTCTCCACTAGCATGTCTAAAGAGGTGGTGTCACATATTTACAAATGACCTAGTCGACATTTACCATAAATTCAGTTACGTTCATTACCGAGATACCGTAACGGCACAGCAACATATAAACGAATCTAGCCTATCTCCATCTATCTGTCTATTTCAAGTGAAACAACACCTGTCTAGTTTAGTGATTTGCACAACTATACCACTGCATAATGATATAAATGCATGGTGCACTTGGAGATTCTATAAGTCGTCAAATAATTATTTTCCTTATATAACGTTTAATTTTAATCTTGTTTTATTAAATTCACTATCTATTCCTATTTTGCTCTATTTTTCATTGTGATCATTCCCTCGATTTATTTAGTATTCTCTCTAGATTTAAATCTTAACTATAAACTATCATTTATTACTTACGATTGCTTTTTCACCGAAACGAAGAGGATTCGGGCAAACATATAAATAACGCTGCTTATATTCTCGACAGAATAGCGTATAATCATGATGATGTCTCGATTCAAGTTTTTTTATTGTTGTTGATCGCCTAAATAATAGATCTTTTAAACATACGATAATAATTAAGTAACTAATAGTACTGTTACCTTTCAGGTATTCCTTTAATTAGAAAAGGTTAATTAGAAGTGCCAACTCATTTCCTTAATAAATCTAACGTTCCAATATTGATAGTAAGAGGTATAAACGATTTAGTTGAGGTAACATTACTCGAATTGAATTTAGAAACGATACAACAAATATTTCGATAGTGGTTCCAAATAGTTCAACGTGGATTTAATCAAAAAGAGTTAAAAAGTAATGATATAGTTGACGATCTGTTATTACGTTAAACTAGTCTAATTGATAGAAGTTGAGAAAAGTTGGTAGAAGTTAATAAATATTTCGAAAAATGTTCCCAATTTGTCGATATTTTCCCTTCAATAATTTTTCCCCTTATGTCTTTAGAGAAAAAAAAAAATGATTCCACTAAACTAGGATGGCAAAAACGGTGACAAATAATTACAGCACGGAGATTTCAACAGAATTCAACAGTACTTCTTACCAATTCACTAAGGTTTCCTCGTTGAAAGTTTATTTCAATTCCATTAAATCATTCCTCATTAAATTATTCGAGGGTTTTTTTCAATCGTTAGATAGATCAACCGGTGAATTTTATCATAGAATATTGCATTTTAAAAAAAATGTTACGCCGTTCGATTATAGAAATCATCAACGTTGAGCTCAATTTAATTTCGTTCATCTTATGTTTTTATATATTTTATTCTTCATGCATAAATATTAGTTTCTATATCTAAAGAAAAAAACCGCAAGCGTTATTTGTTTAGGTCAATAAACGTTTTCTCTACCCCCTTATCAACTCCTTCCCCGTCTCTCTTTCTTTCTCCTCCTCCCTCTATAACTTTTTACTATCGTTGCATAGTCAATAGTGACGACGATTTATTAAGTTATCGCATATGACACTCTGCAAATTCGACAAATCTATTGCAACAAAATTTAAGAATCGCCCCCCAAAAAAAAAGAACCTCTCTCTCTCTCAAAAAAGATTTCACTGCTTTAAGGTGCTCGTTATAAAGAACTGCAACTCACAATGTGGTAGTCGGTTGATCAGGCTCATCTTCGGGAATATCAAAGCAAACATTCTCGTATGCGTGACAAAATTCGAGTGATGATTCTTTTACTTTATATGTAGAGGTTAATGCACATTCGTACATGAATTCCTCACGTAACTCTTTACATGCAGCCTGCAAAGAAATCATTTCTTTCTTTTTTTTTTTTTCTAATATAATGCATGCCTATATAAAATCGAATCATTTAAATTTAAATTCTTTTATTTCTTTCTATTATTTATTATTTATAGCTTTAATTATTTTTAATACAGATTTTAAAATTCAATTATTTATACTAGGAGCTAATTGTTCTCATAAAGCCTTTAAAATATTATATAAATACAAATGCTTCGAATCGAGAGAATTACAGCGATAATTTTTTTTCTCATAATGAGGATACTTTTGGAGAGGAAGGGGTGAACGGTGGGGTGAGGGTTATCTTATAAGAGGATTTAAATGATGCATGAATCATTAGTTAATTTCAAAGACGAAATAGCCAAAGCAATGAGCTAAAACGAAAAGGTAAAATCGGCTTTGCCACACACATTTCTCAAAAAAAAAACGCTAACGAATTTTTGATTTGCCAGCATATAAAGTATCCGGATTTTCTTCTCTAAGGTCATGCAACAGCCATATTATTTAATTTCATATTAGTGCTTCTACAATTAATTGATATAGATGCATATTTGGTGCAGCTATCTTTTAGCTTGTCACCAAATCGGGTTGGTACTTTCTCTTCGAACTAGGTTGGATCGCGGTTTACGATCGTCCTTCCTAGCAAAGAAAGGAGGACGCTAACTGGTCTCCTAAGCAATTTCGAAAAAGAAAACCATCAAATATTATTGAAAAATCTCAACATCCACAGAAAAAGTCCTAACATTCATATACAATAGTCATTATAATTCACGAGATATAGTAATTGTGGGCAATAAAAATTCAAATAGAAATGACTTCATCGACGTGTTTATCCTATAATTCAGTTAAAAGTTAAAAGGGTTTTTTTCTATGCTATGCTATTGTTGGAAGTAAACAACTCATCATCGTTGGTTGTACTCTAGTAAAAGTGCACAGTTTAGAAAATTCTACCGTTCATGTGAATTGTTTTCCTCTCTCGATTTTGCAGCAATTTAATCGTTGATTTTCCTCGCAAAATATTCATTGAGGATGTCGATTATCTCAACGAACAATCAACCGGCTGCCTCGCTAATTACAACTTTATCAATAAGCCCTTATCTCTCTATTATTCAACAACAACAAAAAAAAGCGAAAAAAAATTGCACTAAAAAGCGCAAAATTTATTGCTAATTACATGGTTGCCTCATTATGAAAATTGCAATCGAATGAGAATAATTTTAGAAGTTTGCTAGAGGCGATTGAATTGAACAGAGATTTATTAAATAAATTTATATGAGTCATGCGATTTTTGTATTTTTTTGCCTACCTAATGCTCACCTGGTACTTACCTGGTACTTACCTGATGCTTACCTGATGTCACCTGGTTACTTACCTGAACAAGCAATTTTATAACTCATCAATACACATTATGAAAGAAAAAAAGCAATTATTGCGGTGATCAAAAAATTGTTCTCACCGATTCGATCGCTTCTATAAATATTCTGCAAAACTTTTGTTTTTTTTTTATTCCAATTTGGATGTAAAATGAAAATCCGAAGGATAAGTAAGAAATGTGTGTTGATTTTTCTACACTTTTAAGTGTTTGCAGCTTTCAACGGAAAAAATCGTACCTTATAGAATGTCATCTAGTCTTGTTGCATAGTAAATTTCGCGACTCGCTTTAGCTCATTTTCAAGTAGAAACTTCCCAACAGACCGATACGAACGACATATGCGCCATATCAGCTTTTACAGATGCAAATTTTAAAAAGTTTGAGCAAGAGTTTTCAAGATATAAAGCCCTCATAAGTTTTGCTGAAAACGCACATTTCTAAGCAGAGAACTTTCTTTTTTTTCGGGTTTATGCGGGCTGCTCGGGTGCTATGGTGAAGCAGTAATGCAGCTACAAGAAGGCTAGAAATGGTGCAAAAATTATAAAAATCTGCGCAACACGCAAATATTTAATTATATATACTTTTACACCTCTATGGTTACAGCATGGAATGAATATAGTATCATAAGCCGCCGAGGTTATCCTGAAATTACGTTATTTCTTGTGCTCAACACCTCAGCAAACTGCTACTCTCATATGAAAGTTGTTACTTTGTCGGCATCTGTTTGTTGGTGTGATGGTCCACTAGCGAATTTACTCCTGGATTCCGATCGAATAAACCTTCTTCGCAAGAAGTCCGTTGTATTACGTCGAAGGGCGCAAAACGGCAGATTTGGATTCTTCCGGCAAATCTCCTTCATCATAAGAGTGTTTCCTTCGAACACTGAGGACGAGAAGACGGCCGCGATTATACTTAAAAAATACGCCCATTTATATATTCCCATAACCTGTAAAAATTATATTTTACTGCAATAAAAATATTACATACAATTAATGACGTCATTGCAAATGATATCTCCGAGAAGTAAATTTATTACTTTAAAATATCCTTTTTTTTAATGCATGGCCTAAAGCATGTTCAACATTGTACTTTATAAATATAAAAATTAATTTCTTTGTTACTCTATACACTTTCCATTGACCTGAAATTATCAAATTTCTATGGTACTTCAAAGGTAGTATTGAAGTTTAACTTGAAATGAAACATTTATTCGCATCTGTAGTACTCAACTTCTGAGATTATTTTCAAAAAAAAAAACTCTTCCCGTCCATCCCTCCCCCCCCCCCCTTGCCTTGTCCCCTTATTGAGTGAGATTATAAAACGTTGAAAGTATACAAATATATGACAGCTTTATCGAGACGAAGTTTTTTTTTTTGCAGATGGGCTTTATTTATGACGATAAATGGAAAAAATTGAACAGGTATACAGCACAATATGTGCTTTTTGTATTTTGACTCATAGATAGAGAGCGAAAAAAAAAAACGCCTAATAGTTAAGTTTTTAAGAATTCAAAACGATTAGATAAATTTCCTAGTGAAATTTACATAAATAGTTGGAGGTGAGAAATTAATTTTGCTTTGCACTTTTTGGATGTCAAAATTGAATCGTTTAAACGGTTATATATTTCAGTCAATTATTTTAATTTACTCTCAGATTTAGGGCGATTGTTGACCTGTAAAATAAATCGATAATTTTGATATGTAAATTTTATGCTGAATTTACATATCAATAACGTTCACAATAAGCGCATAAATTTCGAAATTTTTTTTTTTTTTTGAAGAAAATACGCAGAAATATGACACAGACACACAGATACGCACGCAAACAGATACACAAACGCTTAGAAATGATGGAGCATTTCTAAATATCTACGTATCATTTGCATATTAATTACCCAAAAGATATAATATTGTCGTAAAGACATTGGAAAAAATAATGTGCGAAAGTGCGTTAAAATTTTGGATATTTTTTGCTAAGAATATCGATGGGACAGTTATATAAAATCTAAACCACTTTATAACACTTATTGTTGCACTTTATTAGAACATACTTAACATTTTGGGTGGTATTAGAATATATGAAGTTGGAACTTTGCCAAATTTAATGATTCGTAAATTATTTAGAAATTCATTAATAAATTTAAAATTTGCTATATGGCTGAATGCACACTCTATAAATATTTATTTACGAGTGAAATTTTGCCTAACTTTGAGAATTTTTATTGAAAACAAACATGGAAATGTAGATATTTTTCGATTTTTTTTTGAAAATTGTAAAAAATTCAAAAAATTCGATTTTTTTAATTCCAAAAATCGCGAAAAACAAAGAAAAGATTATTTTATCGCAATCAAATTCATTAACGATTCACCCGATCTTACATATTCGATCTTTTCTTTTCAATGGTCCAATGAAATCAGCTTTTTTCTGCAAAAAAAAGTTTATTTATTGCACAAAAAGAACTTTCCGACACTACTATCTGCTTGCTTCCATAAATGTGAATTCCTCATGAAAATACAGGTGCAATAAATTATATATATATATATATATATATATATATATATATATATATATATATATATATATATATATATATATATATATATATATATATATATATATATATATATATATATATATATATATATATATATATATATATTTTGATATAAAGTACAGGTGGCGAACTTGAAATAATAAAATACAGGTGAATCGAAGAGCACCCATGACATAAGATCAATAGCAGATCATTATTATTCATAGTGTGCTTTTGATATAGATGAACGAGACTGAAATTTCGCAAAATTAAAATTAATCCATATATTGAGAAGAGATTATTGAAAAAAAAAAGAAGTGTTTTTCCCAATAAACGAATTATCTACCATAAAATTACCTTAAATATAAAGCATTAAAAATCAAAAAAAGTTTGAAATTATTTCAGGATTAAAACAAATTCACATCAACGTTCTTCTCGAAAATATTAATGGAATTTTTTCTATAAGAGAAAACAAATAATTCTTTATTTACAGCAATCGTTTATCTCAAATATAATAAAAATGTTATCTTTTTTTTAAATTTATGTTTTCGATTATTTATAAAGTAAATTGTTTATTTATTCGTCAATTAGTAAATAATTGTTGACGCGTTTTCTTTATTATTGACTTTTGAACAATTAATACAGTATTGTCAGAAGAAGATTGCAGTAAATATAAAGTGCAAAATATTCATTAAGAAAGTAATTCGGCAATAAATATGCTTTCAATAATATAGCAAAGAAATTTCAATGAGAGAAGAAATTCAATCATAAATGAAAATAGAAGAGAGCGCTAATCGGTGTGTGGAGCATAAGCGACAGTTTTCGAAGAATTACATCAGGAGGCGGTGCTCAATGCCCTAAACCGGATCAACGATCAGCGCCCCCATCTGCTTTGTTCCCTGCAGTTAGACCTGTGAATTCATCTAAGCATATTCATCTATGAATATATAAATATATAAATATATAAATATAAATATATATACATACTTATATTTACATATTCAGGTTTCTAATCTACTTTTTAATGGTCTATATTCATAGAGATGAGTGCTAGAGGTTATTCATTTATACAATGGAAGACTGCAAATTGTACAAATGGTAAAAGTATCGTGCAGGTATTTTTTTCAGCATGGTTACCTTTATAAGCCCTAATAAAAATTAAATAATTAGCGCATAGAAAAATTCAACACAAGATTTAGACAATAATGTAATGTGAATTTTGCATATTAGCCAACACTGAGATGAGATAACGTTTCAAATAAACGATACCATTTCATAAATTAATATAGATTAGCTTGGCATTACAAAGGAAAGCCGAATTTTCCGATTTCTAGAGATTAGGAGGGAAGGGGTGGGCGGAGGAGGAGGATGGGGTGGGGGGGGGGGGGGAGGAAAGGAGGGAGAGGAGACGGACAGAGGCGAAAAAAAAAACAGCAACAAGATTGAAGCGACCATCGATTTTATCGCTGAAATTTACCGTTTCGAATCGCTCAAAAAGAGATACAAATCGAAATGAAACGAATATAAATCAATTTAAAAGTCGACTAAACTAAGCGCAAATATCGTTGGAAAAAATCCACAATTTTTTTACTCGATGCACTTATCGAATTATTTGGTGATAAGGTGAGAAGTGTGAAGGCAAATTATTTTTAAATATTATTATTACTCTGATTAAATAATGATAATAATAATAATAATAATCAGATCTAACAGCAATGAATATCGAAATAAAAAAGAATAAATATTATTATCGTTAAAATAAAAATAGAATAAAGATGAAATGAATGAAATTGCAAATTAACTTATGCAAAAATTTATGCAAATTAATTTATGCAAAAAATTTTCAGAGATGATAAAAATTTAATCAAACATATGTCATATTGTTGTTAGGTTATACAATTCAACAAGCAACTAATATGCAAATTAAAATTACAAGATTTAAGATGATCGAAAAAGCTTCAAATTCAATGCATAATTTTTGATTAGTTAGGACTATTTCTAGTTTTTTTTTTTTTAGGTTCTGTTCTAATATTTTTATCTCTACTTCTAACTTCCCTCGAAACTATATACTTCGAGAAAAAAAAAACTTGAAAATTTTCCAATGTTCTCATACCTTTCCATGCCGAAAGATCATACTAAATGAACCGATGGTAAAACAAAAATTAGGACATTATAGAAATATTTCCGAAAAAACAACCGACTCAAGTCAATGTAATCACTTCAAATTTGTGGCTACTTTTGGAGTCACAAATAATTTAGTTCATTTACGACTTTCACAACGATCAATGGTAACAACTAATCTTTTTTCTTGATCGACTCTATAAAATCACAAAGTGTTTGTTAAGACCTGTATGATAAGGCAAAGGTTGAGCTATACAGATCAATAGCCGTTCAAAAAAAAATAAAGGAAGAAAGAAATTATTCAGTTGAGCATATTAGCTATGTCATATTTAAGTATTATATACCATAAGCATCACGATTTCATTGATAAAATGCAAATATGCGTTTCTTTTATTCGAAAATTGCAGCGTTATTAAAAGATTTTAATGTAGAATGTAAGTAGAAGCATATTCAAAATGGAAGACAATCTATCCTCCAACGATCGCATGTTAAAGAATAGTCAGGAATTCCGGATTTTTTTAACCGGTAGTGTGGGAATATCAATTTTTCTATTTCTATCCTCCAAGTATGACCTTCGTGAGATGAAGCGTGTAGTAAACAAAACTCCGAACCTCTTTATGACATATAACCACAATTGGCCCGCAAACCATAGCAAAGCAACTGCAAGGTTAGCCATTTACCATTAACATAGGACAGCGACATAGACCATGAATGATACACTTGCATTTTTTAACGAGGATTGAAGAGCATCTTTGAAGAGCAGAAAAATAAAATGTAAGCCTGGTTGCAGCATTCAAAAAAGAGGTGGGTAATAAGGAAACAATATTATCCCACCATAATAATCGTATTCATATATGTATAAACACTTTATCATCGTTTAAAAAAAAAAAGCGATCATGGGCAAAAAAAAAAAAACAGTACAAGAACTAATTTAGTTGCTGATAGCGTTATTACGATCATACAGCAAACATCATAGAGGCATTCGACGCAGTTACAAAGTAAAACGTGCTTGCATAATTTCACACTATTACCAGGTATGCATACATTTCAGTAAAATTTCTTCGAGAAACAAATGGAAAGTCATCGAAATTACTTCCCTCAATTATATGCCAATATTAAACAACTCAATCAACACCAACATTATATGAGGATAAAAAGATCTTCACGAAGAAGGTGATATTAGATCAATAAAGAGCATTGCCGCTGAGAGAGAATAAGCAAAGCAAAGCAAAAAAAAAAAAAAAAAAACAAACGGAAATATGATAAAAATGGTTCAACTTTCATTTCCCAAAGGGTAATTTATTCAAAAAAAAAAAACCTTTAGTTTTTCGTTCTTCCCACTAGAGAAACGAATCCTCGCCTACATTTCACCTCCGTGAAAAAATTTATTAACGAGCACCAAATCGCGGGAAATGAATGGGTAAATTGCACATTCGATAAAGATATGAGACAATTCGTTATATAACTCTCATAAATAGATGACCTTTCAAAGTAAAAGTAGTACTTCCATAATAAAGGGGAAAAAAGATCGAAGATAAAAGACCATTAATACCTCGACCTTGGTTACTTTAAACGAGATTGAAAGATGAAGCTAAAAATGTGGCACATTTAGACGTTCTCTTTGCTAAAGTTTTACCAAAGTCGAAAGCATTATAGAGCAGAAATGAGATAATCAATGAACAAGATGGCATATATAGAACATCGAATAAACTTATATATTTTTGAGAGTATTATAAAGTAATCATTAATAGAACGTTGTACTAGTAATAATTTTACATTCATACTTATGACTGAAAAAAATATGGAAAAAAAACACTAAAAGCAGCAACAATATCATTGAGACGCATTTCCGAATAATTGATCTCAAAGAATATTTGTATAGTCCGAAGCGATTTCAATATTCCATTTGGAAATTTACCCGAAAACTGTATCCGTTAACTTTCAGCTATATCGACCCAATAACGATAAATTAAAAACGCTTAAGACCGAAGCCCTTTTTAAGGAAAATACCAATTAAGGAAAATAACTTTAATTTTTGAATTGTAAAAACCCTCTCAGATATGGTAACGATTGAATAAAAATATATATTAACAAAATATCGAAGTCCTTATTTAATAAGAGAGATTAAAAAAAGCAAATTAAGTTAATATAAACTTCTTCATCGTAGAATAGGCAAGAAGATAAATCAAAATATCTCTATTGAAATCGTATCGATGACCTACCCATCATTATTTTCCTTTCTTGAATGGGATTACTTCAATAAGCGAAAACGAATATACTTTCCAACTAAAAATAGCCAAAATCTAGAGGTTAGTCATTTTGGGTGCATTCCTTCTTGTACGATTCATGCGAACATCCGTATCACTCAACGATCTGCGGAGGTATGTTTTGCTCGTTTTACGGCGTTTTTCAACACCGGCTGTCGTTGCGGCCGATTCAACGGTCGCCGTCGTTGATGTATCATCTTCCAGTAACGTCGAATCCAATGCCGCACCCTTGTTCTCATTCAATGAAATCGTCGAACTCACGTTGTCCCCTCTGGCAATCTCCAATGTAGAATGAATCTCATGTGCCTCATTCATACGAAAGTTCTTCACCTCATCGAGGTCATTATTATTGAACGATTGAAACGCAACAGTCGGATGAATTGGAAGTGTTGAGCCAGAAGCCGTACATAACATCTCACCGGCACCGTTCAATGACGACTGCTCATTTGACGTGGAAGGTGGCGAACAAAACAATGAACTTGACATGAAATGAGGCTCACGAGTGCTCCCTTCGACGTGTGCCTCCTTTAACTGCTGAAAAACAACGCATATTAAGTGGAGAAAAAAATTTGCATAACGAATATTAAAACATGAATGTTTTCATTCTAAACTACTGGATGATTCACTAATCGACTACCTGTGCACCAATTATTTCAACTTTGACTTCTTTACGTAAACCACCCACGAGGATTAGGTCACCAACATACATACCCTAACTGACGATGATGGTGGGGTACTCCAACGATTTATCAAGCTCAAGTAAGTTCAAGCTCCAGCTCAAATCAAGCCTAAATCTATGCCTGAGTTAAAGCTCAAAATCTAAGCTTGAATTTAACTACACCTCGCTCGAAGCACGAAGCTCACCTATTGAAAATTGACTTAAAATAAAAACTCCTAATATATGGAGCCGAACCGACCAAAAAAAAAAGAAAAAAAAAATGCAATTGATAAGTGACAATTACACACCATTTCAAGTTTAGCGATTTTGTTTCGATAAGCTTTTTGCTCGTTTTTAAGTGTTTCAACGAGTCTTGTAAGTCTCTGAATATCACCAACAAATTTCGCCTCAACATGTTGTCGAACGATACGTTCCGATATTAACTTCTGCTTGTAAGAGTTCTTCTTATCCTCTTCTTTGCGCAATCGATACATTAGAGCGTCGACTTTCGATTCCAGCGCCTATAAACTAATAATATGAGGTTAATTCGAATTTATACCTCTATATTTGACTATTTTGAGCACTTCATTCTTTCGTGTCGAAATTCGAGCTCAATTCAACAATAAGTGCAACGAAATACATCAGTTTCTTGAATGAACTCTAATTTATGGTACTGAATTGTGTTAAGTTCACACAATTGTCGAGCGATATTTATATACTCAATGAAGCATCCAGAAATTCAAAATTATAAAAGTACGCGCACCGCTTAGCTAGGAGAACGTTGATTGCCAAAGAAGCAGATAATTGCAATTCCCCTTTCCTTCGATGCCAAACGCCGGATGTGGAGCTGCATTTGGCTAGTGTAAATAAGGAAAATATGCTCCAAAATCTTAGGTACGAAACTCTTCATTGTGCATGATCTGCTCTTAATCACGAGTAAAGTTAACGCTAAAAAATAAAGTTTGGAATAAAAATTCACAAATTAACGCATAAGAATAGACTAAACTGTTTTATGAAGTTATTCAAAAAGTGGTTTTATGAAGTACAATTAGCATTAAAAAACCTCCGTGAAACATAATTTGAAGGAAAAAAAAACTCTGCAGAAAATCTAACAGAGGAAAAGAAAATTTTTTCATCTCAGCTAGGTTTGATGAGAGTACTCTAAGCCAGTTTTCTTCGATAGTCCACTTTCGGATTTCCCTCTTCAAAAATATGCCTACTCCTCTCAACCCCTCCCTCCCGCCCAGCCAACCTCCTTAACAGCTTCTTCCCCAAAAAATCCACTCACTTTCACTTCCATTCGCACACGCACTTATCCTCACTTGCTCTGCTGTACGTCTGTACTTAACAGCTATCTTAAAAACTAGATCAAACCTCTATAGTGTCCTCATTTTTGAGAATCCTTGATCTTCTCATCGAATCAAAAGAATCATCCGAATCACCGAGTTCCGGATCATACGTATTCAAGTTTATCGATGACGATCTATTTCTTGCGAATTCAGATGTACCATATGATCGCTTATTATATTTGCAACCATTCTGTAGTACATTCACTTATTATAATGTATTCTATAATATCGTCTAACACATCAAATTATGAAATATTATACATAATAGAAATTCTCAATTATAAATAAACTTAAAATCGAATAACCGAGTAATTATAACACAAAAGAAATACCACCCAGTATAACACAAAGTATCAAAAAAGTGCCATTCACTTTAGAAAGGCTAAAAAAAAAGCCGAAAATTTGCAACCGCTCATGAACCTCTTTCTACCCTCCAACAAAGCTTTTCACTTAAAACTTATTACCGCCTTTAAATACGACGAATTCCTCCCTCAATTTATAAATATAAGCACGCAGTAAACATATGAATAAATCTCTGCATTGTCTTTGAACTTGCTATATTTAAATATGCAGTATCTATTGTTGAAAGTACCATATTATGCATTGAGCACCACACTTTTATAATTAATAATATTGAAGAAAAAAGAATGCATGCTATGGTTCTTTTCATTGGGCGATTGCCATTGAACATTTGCATAGAGTAAAATCCATTAACAGGTAATTCTGCAAGAATAGGAGAATCTTATTACGGGAGATATTAACCCAAAAATAAATAAAGAGACATGCCATAAAAGTTGTTATAATATGCGCCTATGCAATCCTATCATCGTAACACAATCTTGTAAACTGCCAACATATACTTATAAACAAACTGCCAACGAATATGCATCATAATACATTCAAATGTCTAAGTAATTCGATTTTTATATTACATTTCCCATGAAAAAAAAAAAGATTTGTGACTTCCAAATTGTTCGGGTACATATTGCGAATAGTTTTCTGTCATACTGAACTCAAGTATACATTTAATTGTTCAATTAATATTTTTTGAAATTGGCAGAGGAACTTAAGCATTCCCATAGATAAACAACCTCGTTTATATTCTCCAACAAATACAGTAACTTTTGCTTCAGCAGTTTTCGAGTTGAAAGTACCGAACAGCGAGAAATACGGACGCTGACCTATCATAAACTTGTAAAGGCTTATTCATCAGTAAACGATATGCTCGAAAATAGTGTTGTATCCAGGTAGGTGAATTTCTGGAATAACACCTTATAATGTTTCCTATAAATACGAATAAAACGGTGTCATACCCTCTCTCTAAGTGGCGGCTCAATTTTGAAATGTTCGTAGTCAACTCTGCCAACACATGAACGAGATCCTTTGGTCTGTTTGGGTTGTGTTACGGTGTGGTATGGTGCCGTTGGCTTCAGAAACGTATCGTCGGCACTCATAAACCTTGAAGAACGTCTATCGCGTCGGGTGCTTCCATGTGACGATAAACGATGAAACGTTTTCGTCTCCTTTGAATAAAGATGCAGTTTAGATCGTCGATTCGGTGCCATTAGCGGGAATAATCAACACAAAGATGTGGGGAAGAAAAGTATTGATGGGCAGGAATTTAAAAGAAGTTCACTAGAAGAGTTCCAAAAATAAACGCCGCTATTAGGCAATTTAGTGCATTATGCAAGCAATCTACATTTGTGAAAAAAAAAACTCCAAATTTGGAACTTTGCCAGCAATCTCTACATTGCTATTAATATTTCAATCTCTTTTTTCGTGGAAACTGTGTGTAAATGCTTCTCGTTATATAGAAAAGTAGAGAGATTGAATGAAATCTCATTGAGCTCGAGATAAACCTTTTTCATGACATCAGTTAAGACACCTCACGTCACAAATTTTCCAAATAAGCGAAGAAAAGGATCTACTCAAGCATAAAATAACACTCCACTAAGCCTACCTTCCTATCAACTAGTCGATGAAATCAAAAACATGTTCATCCCAAGAACAATTAATAAGTCGTTCTCAGAGATTACCACACAGCATTCAATTAGAAAATAACTTTCCCAAATTTCGACTGCATCATAACTCAAACAGGTACGATATTCTTACAGGAAATCCAAGCACGGATGCCTCAGGTCAAGCATACGACAAAAAGCGTCAAATATTCCAGCCTCTTTGTCTTCTATTTCAACTACTTGACTAAAATATCTAAGTATCTAAGTAATGATATGGATGATTTCTCCTATGAATGACCGACCGGTTAACGAGTAAAATAATGCAATTTAACAAACTTATAGCAGAATTACCTTGAAGTAAGAAAAATTTCGAAGATGAATTAATTGAAAAAAAAATATTTGAAGATCTCAAGTCGATAATTTACCTCTTCCACCGGAGAGTCATTTTCTTTGTCGTTTTTCTTCGACCGAAATATCTTTAGAAAGTTCGACATTTTTGATGAACCAATAATTCAGATTCACAGCCGCGTAAAAACACTGCAACATGCCCATCGAAATGTGGCAAATATCTTCATTCATGCATAACGTACGAGAATATGAATATATAGACATAACAAGTACCGTATACTCTTAAATAATACCCCATCAGTGATACTAATAAATAATATAGAACTTTATTTAATCCATCGAAATTTTGGGCGAAGAAGTAATCGCCAAATTCAACAGCTTCTTTTTCATTGAAGTATGAGAAAAATTAGGAAATAATGATAAACAGTTGAAAAAAAAAAACTACGAGATTGAGAATGTCACTCAATTTAATAAATACCCCCCCCCCTGATTTCTTCCAAAAAAAAAAAAAAAAAAGAAAGAAAAGAAAGAAATTGAGAACGTTTGCATTTCACTTCACATTTTACGATAATTAAAAACCATTCTATCATTATTCAATAGATTTCAAAAATAAAAAAAATAAATAAATAAATAAATAAATAAATAAATAAAATCAAAAAGAAAATAAAATCCTATGGATATTTGATTTAAACAACGATAGATTAAAAGAGAATAATTCTAGAGATTATGAAAGTAATATTTGAAATCCTTTAAATATATTCAATAATTATATAAATTTAAATATATTCAACAATAAATCCTTTAAAGAAAAAGCTTTTTTTTTCAAAAATATATTCGTATTCAATAATTATGCGACGATTAATCATTTCCATAAAAATTTGAATTTTTTTTTTTAAATTACAGCTCCGATTGTTTTATTCAAATTAATCGAATTTATTAATTTTTCGATGAAAAATGAATGAAATTTTTTTTTACTCCTCTAAATCTTTAATTTAAATATTAAGAAATTTAAGAAATAAGAAATTTACATATTAACTAGAATCTGACGTATCCTAATATGAAAATATCCTTGCATAAAAAATTTTTGATGATTTCATTACATCGTTATAATCTTTTAACTTTATTTCATTTATGATTATATTAACTTCTGTCAACAGGTAAACGTTAATTTAATTATCGATAATTTCTAAATTCCACTATTAGCTTTAAATAAGCATCAAAAAATCCCTCTTTTTTTTTCGTTCAAAGATCATTAAATATTCAAAAATAATTATGCCAACTTCAACGTATTTAACCATCACTTCATATGCAAATATTTCGAAAAACTGGAACATCCATTAAACGATAAGCTCTTCTATATACGCTAATCAGCAGAAAGGTGTTCTATAATGTGTATAAATGGCCAGTGTGCGATAATTTTATTACAGAAATGATTTAATGGACGTAATACTTCATAATTGACTAAGTTTGAGAATTTTCTCCAAGTGCATTACCTTGGCATTTAGGTATTACTCATATAAAACGTACAATATCCATCCAAGATTTCCACCTTAAACAATCAGAGAAATAAAATTCGAAGAGAAAATTTTACTGCAATATATATCTAAATTGAAATAAACACAATGTCTAGGATAAAAAAATCTCATAAATGCATTATTTAGTGCATCAATTGAACGTCAACTGAACAAATGAAATATTACTGCTGAGTATATAAGACTATCAGCAACTACCAGATGGTCGTATGGTCTTTAGCCACTTGATTGTGCATTATTCGTTACAGGTGAACTTTCAGAACAGCCGACTGGTGCGTCTATAAAACAGCCGATAGGTATATGCCAACCGTTTTGCCAATCTTTATGTAATGATAAGACTTTTTTTAAAAAATGCCAGCATTCTTTAATACTTAGAAGGTGGCATCATCTATCATCCCGAAGATATCGGAAAGAAAATATAGCTCGTACTTTTGTCAATAAATTTTCTTCGATTGCAAAAAAACGAAATTTCACGAATTGCTAAAATCAAAGGAGAAAATTCTTTGAAGAAAAAAAAAACTTCTAAAGTAGAAAATTCTTTTAAAGTAAACAAACAAATAAATATTAATAAATATTATATGGATCAAAAAATTGAAAAATTCCATTTTATAATATGAGAAAAAAAGAAACACCACAATCATCAACAATCAAAAACAATCGGATGTATTATCACATTTTCGTATATATGAGGGATATGAAAGTTATCAGTTTTGAGGCATTTGTCCGATATTCACATTCGGCTATTCATGTATAGCATAAGATGCGCAAATATCATAAGCGCAATCGTTGACGAATTTGGAGGTGAAAAAGGAGACAGAGAGAGAGAGAGAGAGAGAGAGAGAGAGAGAGAGAGAGAGATCGAGAGAGAGAGAGAGAGAGAGAGAATTCCTATCCCTCAAGTGTTGATTATGACTCGCTTATCAAACTTATCAAAATCGCTAAATATATTCGTAAAGAATTCGCGTTTCTTATCAAATATGATCTGTGTTGAAAGATACAAAAAAAAAAAAAAATTGAAATATCTTCGTTGACAAATATTTTATGCAAAATTGCCTATCGATTTTGAGTGAAAAGTTTTCGACAATATCAGCCACGAAATGTTCGCTTCGATATCCGATATTCTTTAGACTGGTTTTTAGTATTCCGTTAAGAAGCTATTACTATTGCATAAAAATATGCCATAGTAAATTGTATAAAATAAATGAAACTATAAAAATAGATAATGTATGACATTAAATATAAGATTGCATTACAAATATATAGGATTATTGAGTTTATATACAAGTATAAAATTTATGGCATTGTTTATGTTTTATAACTAAATAACTAAACCATAACTACATTTCACATCTATGACATAAAGCCCTGAATTAACTAAATATAAGGTTTATACAATATTATTAATGCACATTAAAAAATACCGCGGGAAAATTTGAATATATTTCCTACTTATTAGATGAAGGATATATTCTACATTCGATTAGTCAAAGACGATATACCTTGATTAATGGTTACCTGAAATTTAGCTAGTTCATTGCGATGAATTTGCTGAATTTATACATTTGAATTTATCAAGTGATTAAATATCTTCGGCACAAACGATGAGTAACTTTTCATTCAGTTTACATTCAATAAGTTTATACAGCATTACTTATTCATTACTATTTACCAATTTGATAGGAAATTGAAGAAGGGAACGTTCGGATTTTCCTATTGTCCAACTGATCTCCGGATGAAAAAAAATTGAATTTATTAGAATTTTTTTCTCAATTTTTGTTTTGTTGAAGTTAAAAGAAATTCGAATAAATGAGAATATAAATTCCAATTTAAAAGACATAAAATTATGCGAAAAAAATACAAGGCGATACCGTGTCGTAAAATATTATCGTGATGGTCGAGGCGACAAAGATCTGTGCTTAATGAGGCATCCGGAGAGCAATGCCGGTAAAATTGCAATCCCAATATGTGGATTTATTATCGAATATTCAAAAACTGCACTTCTACACCACGAATTGCCTCCGGCAACATCACCTCGTGGAAGGCGAAAATCCAAACATCCTCATAAGGTCATGCAACGATCTTCCCCAACAGCAAAATGAGGTCAAGAAAACGACGCGCATTTAAAGTGGCCGCCATCAGGCGCGAAGATCTTTTCCCTCCAGGACCACCTCCGTTTTGATTCAGGTAATGTGGCAGTCAAGTCGAGTCTGGGATTAGAGCCTTGTGATGATCCAATTGTATCGTTTGGTGATGCATTTAAATATTAGAATAAAACGAAAAGATTATACGACAACGTCGTAATCGTTTAAAGATTCAATTTACGATCAATGTAGTAACGATAAGATATCGATTGAAATCCCATTAGATCGGTAAGCAACCGTGAAGAATTCAACGAAAGTGTGGGGTGGGGGGGGGGGGGGGGTCATATGAAAAAGGAGAATGGGGAGGGAGAGAGGGAAATTCTTTTATGCCAAAAAAAAATTGCAAAGACATTTCAGCTAAATCGGAGTTATTAATGCAATAGCATAAGGACCACGTCATAATGAGGTCGAATTAGACACAGAGGGTTCCATTCTAATATTCAACAAAATCCAACGATTCTTAACTATTAAGTAACGGAAATTTAAAGCGCAATTAGAATAATATAAATAATATCAGTATAGATAAGTATATCTAAGCATAAATAAATAAATATTTATTTATATACGAAAAAGAAAAATCACAAAATCATCGATAAATTTATTAAATTCTCATCTCTGTAGAAGAGAAAATGAATTGAATATTAAAGTCAATTTTGATTAATTAAATATATTTGAATATTTGTATCTTTTTTTTAGCTTTAAAGAAATCTATTTTTTTAAATATTCAAATATAATTGCAATAATCAACTTTTTCCTTTTTTTTTTTCATTTCATAATCATATAGAAAAGAAAAAATTTCAAACGATTTTTCTTTGAAAAATTTTTATGGTTTTATATTGTTCAATGGAATAATTTTGCGTGAAATAAATATAATTCTCTATTTTCTTTCATTCATTTTATTAAATAAGTTTGGTAAACAATAAAGAATACAAGAGAATTATTCTTGAACATATACGATTATTTTCTTGAAGATTATATTTGTATAAATATTACTATTCAAATAGGAATGATAATGACGAAACGAGAAGGAAAATATAAATCACTATCGAGTCGTGCGCTTAATCTCTCATTATGAACATTGACGTCGAAAATCACTAATATTAAGCACATACTATCAAGTTTAACTTTGCTTATGTTAAGTTTTAATTTATCTCACACAGTATTAACTTACTTACCTGACAAGGTAAAGTTTTTGGTGGAATTTTATGATATCGACGTTGATCTCTCATCTATTTTCAACCTGTCCGATTTTTCGTTATGTTTTTTTTTCGGTTATTTTCATTATATTCGGGCATCCTCCTTTGCAATGGATCGTTTTTTCTCTTTCAAAACCTATGCGTTATCCTTCCATTCATCGTATCTTGTTCGAATAAACTCCCCGACACATACCCTCATGTCTCCACCGATCTATGGGGAATTCTTCCTTCAACTTCCGTAGATAAGACTCGCATTCTTAAACATCATCAAGTAAATCTCTAAGCCATGGCATCGCTTGATCCCGCATGAGGGGTTCGCGCTCAGAATTCGCCCGCCGGGGAGGGCGGAGGATTTTCTGGATCCCATGATTCAAAATCAACAAATCACCCACCACCCGAGCCACGGAAAATGTGATCGTGAACTCGGATCACCAGTCAGAACCCCTCTCGACAGACAAGGCTGGATTTGATAGGCGAATATTGAGTAATAAATTTAAATTTCCTGATTGAGGCTCAAAAAATTCAAAACATTCGAATATTCGATAATGTTCGAGCGTCTTTCCATAAAGATCGGCGATCGTTTGACAGAAAGTCAGATGGCGATCATATCGATCAAGCTTTGTTTATCGATCTGTGCAATTAGATGCTGTGATCGTTTTGTTCGCAATCGAATCAAATGTTCGGAAGTACGGATCCAGGAGTTTAAAAAGTTGGTCATGCTGTTTAGCTCAGAGTTTTTACCCCTACAACCTCGCGTTAGCAGATAGGTTAGAATGTGGGAGGGGACGGGAAGGGGGAGGGGAAGGAAACATATGAATGTCTTCGAGGTATTTATGGAGACCGGAAGCAGAATTGGTCGAAGCTGTCGATTTTCTATATAGTAAAGGGCTCGTTTAATTTAGCTGCACGTAGCTTGCGTTGGACCAGAAACTTCGAAATAAGTGTTGATTTCCTCTCAGCGTGACTTTTTACTTATTTGTTTATTGTACAACTAAAATACCAAACAATATTCAGTACAATTTCAGGTTTCTTGTTATGAGGACCTGAAATTTGTGTGGTTCCAGTACCGTTGATATTCCCGTTCCACGTCTCAAACTTTAACTAAACCCTGTTGATCTTCGTATTATTTTTACTGCTATTTTTTATGTAGAACCCGAAATGTTTTTTTGTATCGACTCTTATAATTTCTGACTTTGCATATGTTTTACATTTTTTTCTTCCATTATATTTGTGTTCACATATATTTTCCACTTAGATAAATCGAAATAAATGAATTTCCATTAGTGGTAATTGAAATGTGGAAGTGAAGAGAGAATAGATTTGCACATATACCCTGTACGGAAATCATTTGTGAGACGGACTCCTCTACTTCCCATATAATTAGTGCAAATATCCCTAATCATGAAGTGTAAATATCGAAGATGAACGTTTCATTTATGTGTATGTAGCCAGAGCGGAGTCATTTGTTTTAAATTTCGCTTGCTTGGCATATGTGAGAGAAAAAAAAAATTTTTTTTTTTGTAACACTAGCCGTTGTGATTGAAATATATAGAATAGTGGAAATAAGAGTAAGAAGTAGGTCTTGGCTAGAGGCGATGATAATGGAACCTTTAGAAGGCAGTTGTTCGATACCTGTTCTATAAGATAAGTGAGGATGCGCCGCGGATCCCTTTCATTCTCTCATTCTCCGCTCTTCTTCACACTCATCGCACTAATTAGCGAACATACCGAGTAGTCTGTCCTGGAGAAATATGGGTATAAAGCTGTTAATGGAATTTACAAGTTTAACCTCGAAAACCACCTATCCGATAATAATTCTAGCTGGATGGCTCAGTTTATTGCAAAAATTTTTCCGCTTATTGCCAGTTCTACAGTTCTCTATTATGACTCGTGAAGAGTAATATCCTTCCACTTTCCATTCAGCAATCCTTATGCTCAGTGATTTGTTCTACATTCATTTACTTCTAATAATTGAAAACGGTAGATGAGGTAGTAATTTCAACGATGCATACATGTTGAGGATGTGTATTTATCGGTAGTTGCGGGCGCATTTGTCGACGTCAAGACCAAGGGCGCATTTGTCGTAGCGCCGATCGGCAGATCTCTTGAAGTTCATTTTATTTATCGCGTTGAAATTCTATTATATGCATTCAGAAACTGCAGTTGTTTCTCGTACTTCTACAAGGACACCACCGTCCGTTCCAAAAGCTGAATGAGAAAGATTTCCTGTCTATCTTCATTACCCGTCAAACTTTCCGTTACATACTTTAGTACATCGGTGCCAGACGTATAGCATAACTTTGTGGGATTTTGCTTCGGACTGCCATAAGCGATGACCACGACTAATTGTAGGCGTGAGGTTGGCTGCTCTAGGCGGAAGTCACACATTAAGCTAGACATCACGAAGCTTGAAGATGGGGAGGGGGAGGAAGAAATTTCCCTTGTTTCCCTTGATTTTCATATAAGTGGCTTTTCGCAGCAAAAAAAAAAAAAAAAAAATCCCAAGTCTGGTCAATATTATTGCATATCGTTGTTAAATTTTTCTGTTTATACGAATATAAAGAGTAATATACGTTTCTTTCATTGTAGTATGTAAATATTATTTCCAGTATAAATCTAAGCAATGGACGGCTCAAAAGGACCGACTACAACTGCAGAGGTGTGTTGGACGTTTTTTTTTTGAACTACCGAGTGGAAGTTCTTTGAAATTTGCATATTTAGAACATTGTATTGCCAAACTGATTCAAATTTGATGCGATTCGTGCTAGTTGATGGTCAATGAATGCAGAACGGCTTTCAGTAGATGATATTAGGCACCATTTAGACTAATGGTTATCGAACTACTGCTTTCGGCTGAACAGCTTTCAGCTAGATGGTCATCAAAACAATTTTCCTGTCATTGAAAGCTGATTAAATTTCGGATCGATGATCGCTGAACTGCACATCGATTGTCAACAGTCACTGATGAGAGTTCGTGGATGAATATTTAATGAATGTATGGAATCATTAGAACATGCTATAATGTGATGCTGATTTCCGAATAATCCTCTGAAAACGGTTATTTCCGGTTGATCTGGAAGTGTCATTTCCGGATGGTCTTCTGGAAACAGTTGTATTGCTACTCATAGTACAATTCAGTTTTGCTTATAAGTTGCTTAGCAATACATAAGAGGCAGCTGTTTCTCCTTTACGGTTTTTTTTTTTGTTTTCGTAAGTGATTTTGTTACAAATTTACTTTGATATAATTAAGTGAGATAGAGTTGCAGTCCCCCCCCCCCCCACCCCATCTCTCTTTACGTTTAAATAGCCAAATTTCTTTCCGATTGGAACGTTAGGTATGTGGATGAGTAAGCGCTTACTTCTTTCACTTCCCATCAGGGAAATGAACTACATTGATGTGTTGTTACAATAGCTAGAGGCATATGAAAGTTTTGAGGAAGAGAGAACGTCTTCGAAGCAAACGAAGGATGTGGAACTTACAGAACACGACATTTTCGTCGTGTACGATGAGACACGTCCTGATGAAGAGGATTCTGGATTCAAGGATGGACATGATGTCAGTAATGCAATTGACACCACCATTCTTAATATGTACGAACGTGCGATCAGCAGTGTGCATGTTGGTCACTTCTCTTCGAATTTTCTTTGGTTATTGTTGCAGACACATTTAACTGACATCACACACTAACTCAACGATCTCTAGTTAACTGTTGAGAGGGGTTGCGGAAATGTCCATAGCTGGGTGGATTTGAAGAGTGGAGTAATTGCTTTGATGTAGCTAATTTTTCTTTCATTGGAGATGACTTTTGGACTGCAATATGTAGATTAGGAGATGAATTTAATATCGCGGTCCATATTTTATTGCTACAGGTTTTAAATAAAACTTTCTGGAAGAAGTTTGGAAAATTTCTGAATCTGTGCATAGTGGAAAGCCATAAATTATTCGGCTTCTAGAGGACAATTCTGTAAGATTTTGAAGAATTCAATATGATGGGATGCTTCCTTCGTCCTTCCCACACCCACCCTTGCAATCTTAGATCTTCAAGTATAGAGTGCGTATCGCAGCTAATCGCATTTCTCCATTTGCTGATTCGAGTGAGTTTATGTGTTAGCGAAATTCAATGAGCTGAAGTGGCGTGAATCTCTGATCATCTTTATAGTTATATCAAGGAATTTGAAATTGTTTTAAGTTCGATATGAAAACTGTAAATTTAATTCCAGATTGTATTTATTTAATTTAATTCCAAGCTGTACCATTCATCAGTTGTTTATTGATTCCAGGAAAATGAAGTGTCGTCGGAATCCTGCAATCGTCATAGGAATAATTCACATCAGAAAAGATCATCGCCGAAAAAAGTTTGAACCTTTTTATCTGATTTGCTTTAATTAAGTCTAAATATGTTTATTTTTTATTATCACAGAAGAGATCGGAAGATTTTTCGTAAATTAATTGACTGGTGGGTTTTGCTGAGAAAATTTCATTGCGATATTCATCCATTGGCTGTGTTTTATCTTTTTTTTTCTGCATCTTTTTGAAGTTTATCTCAGTTCGATGCAGTCGTTCTAAGTGATTCCAATGTATAAGTAAAGAGTGGTGTTCTGTCTCGGTGGTCGATCATGAAAGTGCATTGGCTGAGGAAGTGGAAGAGGGGAGTTGAGCTTGAACTTTATATGCTATAGTTTTTTTTTCCTTCATTATATGGACCTATGCGTCTAATCGTATCACACACTATCGAATCGGTGTTAGTGGTGGGTACCATGTCTGCTGTGAGGCAACGATGGGTTTATTAAGAGATGATGAGCTAAACAACATTACCCTTCACCCGTTATGCTTTGCTTTGAGTCACTTAACCAAGGTGTTGAGGGTTGATCTAGCTTGTGAGTAGGAAACGTCGTCTGGGTGCCTCTGATTAAATTCGAGCCGGATTAAAAGTATTTCTGTATATCAGGGTAACCTAGCTGCGATGGTTAGCTTTAAGAATTCAAGAGTGCAGAGTTGTATTCATTTCAGTGGGTTGTGGGTGGTCGATGCTTAGCTCCTTATTACGAAGATAATATGTGGTATCCGGCGGTGATCGAGAAGTTGTGTTGGAAATCAGGCGAATGCGAGGTGATCTATGAAGGTTATGGTAACTAGCTGTCGTCCGTATCAGCGATCTTGCAAGGTAATCGTCAAATCAAATTGCCTTTGTTTCAGACATCATTGATCAACGGAGAGATCATTGACTTTAATGAAAATGTTTCTTCGTCATGCGCCGATGTTCGATATAATGATTTCTTCGTCGCCGTTTATATAGATTTATTGTGTCGGAGGTTTTTGCCATTCGACGTTCTTATTATTCAGCGCAAGGGGATTTCTCTTTCTTTTTTCATTCTCTTTTCTGTATTTGTTCTTAAGCATTAAAAAAACGTTTTTTTAGTGAAAAAATACGCGTTATTTTTATTATAGTATTAAAAGTTGAAATATTATAGAATATTATCGAAAAGTCTTGATTTAATAATTTACGGGCAGTTTAAAGGATTGTTGGAAAAAAAGGATGACGTTAAAGACTAAGAAGAATTTGTTTTGTACGATATTTTATGATGAAATGGTGTGATTTTAGGGGTTCCCCCTCCCCCCCCCCCATGCTATCATACCCTTCTTCGTTGGAGAAGATATCATGCGTAGGTGGCGGGTCTTTGAACAGAAATCGACAAGAAATATAGGGTATATAAAAACACGGTGGGATATAAAAATGTGAATCGCTGAAAGGGAAATAATTTAAAAGTAGCAGTAATATTGCAAATTCCATTGAAGGGTGCATACGCGAGTTTTTAATTGTGGGCGAGCCGGCTGGAAGGAATTGACGGTTAAAAAATTAATCCGTAGAAGGTAGACCGGCTGGAAGGTAGACAAAAAGTATCTGTGATGCTAGAAAAATTTATAGGTTCAAACATCCAGAAATCTATGCGGAAATTTGAATCTGTAGTTGATCAGAGATCTGCTGGGGAACAAACGGCGGCCTGAGGGAGGTGGATGTCCTTATATGAAATCGTATTTGTATTGGAATGCATATTTTTTGGCAGCTTCCCATTTAGGCGTATATGCTGGAACAATATCTGTGTTTTAAGGTACTCAATCAAATACTCCGGCGTAACTTTCAGGATCGATGATGGTGGAGGCGGGAATGGTGATATGTCATCCTCTAGTAACGATGGTTACGGAGATCCGAACAAAGCGAATATGACGACCGAACGACCACGGATTTCGGAGAAATTTTTCGAGAAGGTATGTGCTTCTTTTTAACTTTTTAATTCTAGAGGATCCGGTTAACGCCCACATGGAGTTACCTTCATGGGGTGGAAGGCGATCGGCAGATGGTAGAGGTAACACCATGTACGGATTCCAGATTGCTCGCAGAATGTAATGTTCGTGCCGGAAACAAAGCGGGAACTAGAGTACGCGTGCAATGGTTATTACCGATGAGACCCTAATAATGTGAAAGTTTTCTTTAGTTTCATACCTCAGGTATTTAGTAATGAGTATTGGTATAAAAATAGCTAATATGCAAATAACCTCGTGAAACCTTGTTTCGGCTTATTTGCATATCAAGTCGAAGATCTTTTTTCAGAATTTATTACGAAAATGATTGCAAATTCGCAGCCACTTTTCTTGGCGTTGAAGCATTTTCCATGTGTGCAACGATCGTGGCGCATTTATTATTCAAATATTTCGTTTTTGAAATCTTTTATCGACTTGACTGAAAATAATAAAAATTAGTTGTAATATTTTGAAATTTTTTGGTTCAATATGAAAATTGACGCGTTTAACGTTCGTTGTGATATGAGCGATCCGGTGGTCTTGGATCGCATTTGGTGTGCCAATCGTTATTTGTGCGCCATTCGTATTTATTTTGAATGGAATACGGCATAGGATCTCATCAACATTTCGATTTGTGGGGAAAATTAAATCAATTTTTTGTATTCATTTTAAGTCGAGAATGTAAAATATACGAAAAATTTGTTAACTCAATGAGACAATTGCGAGAAATCAATAATTTATAGTTGTTATTGGTTCGACCTGAAAAGAATATCGATTTTGAATTGGTTTACGTTGTTTTTTTTTTTTAATTTTTATTTTATTCGCGTAATCTTTGATAGGAAATGAACTGCTGAAGTTATACTGCAATAGTTTATGGCGAAAGAAATTAATCGTTTCGTTTGCATGTTTCGCATATTTCCGGTCATTTTTCGCATCTTTCGTTTATTTCATCTTTGCCATCCCCCTCCTCCCCCCCCCCCCTCCTGTCCCACCATTCCACCTCCACTGAGTCCTTTCTGAACTTTGAGGTATTGCTGTTGTAGCCGCCCTTTAACGTTAACTATAAGTCAGGCAAACGGAAGAAAAGAGGCATCATACAGTGCTTAGTGAAGCCCATCTGACTATAACTTCCCCAGGAATTTTTTCATTGTGTTAATTCGAGGAGGGAGTTTAGTCCGACTCATACGGTAGTTTCCTATTGAACGACATGTTAGAATGATAGAGGTGAATTTAAGATATAAGGATAATGAGAGGAATATTTGAAGGGATTACATGCGCTTCCTGCTGTGGCACCACCTCCACCACCATCGTTCCTCAACCGTATGGTTACTGCGGAAGGCGAAGATGTCGAAGCGAATATGTTAGTTTCATGGTATATGTGTGGATATCATACCGGCTATCGTCAGGTACGGTTTGTTTTTTATGTATTATAGATGATTATCGGAAAATGTTGAGGATGGAATGGAGTACGGTGCTAGTCTTTTTGCAAATAGGGCTCGTTATTTCGAGGTTTTTGTAAGGGGGATATTTTAGGTTTGAAAATATTTGAGGAAATGCCGCATTAATTGTTATGAAGAAGCAGATTAGAAGTTTTTTTTTGCGTATTTGAGGGGCAATTATTTAAATGAGGTGTTTAGTTTTGCTGAATTGGTTCCCTTCTTTTTTTTCTTTGCAAGGTTTCTAATCTTTGACCGAATTTTGGAGGCTGTCCATCTTTTCCTATTTCATTTTATTAGTTTCCATTATTTGACGAATATAATTTTTTCCTGCATTTACTCTTTGCTGAATTAGTGAATGACATCAGTGGGAGGGGAAGAAGGTAGGCGCGAAAGAGATTTCCTGTTTATAAATGTGCAGGAATATGAAGGTAGCTTAAGGAGAAATGCCTGATTTTTTAGCCTTCTGTTGTGCAAGCTGAACTAAGCTTCTATCGATGAGGGCATCGAAATTTCTTCTCACATCGGCCTATGCTGTCCTTTTTGCGCTGCTAAAAATGTGGCGCCATTATAACTTTTCGCTCCCCTCTCCTATCTCATCCCCCTTCTCGGCTAATATTGTTTGTTGATGTTAAGCTCCTCTACTTATACTTGAAATGTTTTTAGGCTGTGAAGGATTTGTCGCGAAGGACGGCTGACACGAATAATGATGCATCTGGCTAATGTTTTATTAAACTCGTTGAGGAATAAAGAACAGCTCCGAAGAATGGGATCGTATTTATCGTTCTTGATTGTCGTTTTGTAATAATCAACTTCAGCTGCACTCAGTCAAAGGGATAGGTTGTGGTCATCATGAAGCAAGAATGTTACATACTAAACTAGCACTAGCAGTTTTCATATCGGCTATTTCATTTGTAAATTTTTAGTTATTGGAGAGAAAAATTTTAGTTAGAATGGTACCAGTATTTAACTAGATGTCTAGATTAAGGAGTGTTTAAAAATATAAAAGCTTTTGATACTTGTTATTTTCAAATTAGAGGGAATGTGGGCCGATATCTCGCCTCAGAGATGGCCACCGTCATATTCGATTCGAATGCGAAAGTAAGGAATGCTGAGTGAGCAAAAAAAAAAAAATGAGGACTGACTTTCACTATTAGTTCTATTCATTGCATTGAGGAGTACTCGTATATAGCTGTCCTGTTATTTCTCTATTTAATCTCCTCCACCCCTCACCCTTCCCCATCTCAAGATGATTTTCATCTTACGACACCAAGGTTAAGCGTCAATTAGCTCAGGATAACGTCCATTTTGGCCGCTGAGAGTTATGCAAACGTCCTTTAATCCGAGGATCGGAAACCATTGACGTAATGGTAGATGGAGGGATATGGATTTCAGGCTTCTCCATAATGAAGCCAAAGGGTTTTTGAGGGATGTTGATTTTAGTGTTTGCACTTGAGAAGTATTGATATGAAGTGGAAATGAGAGTTCTAATGGAGTCGTTGTTGATAGAGGGTTGGCATTTTTCAAATCTGCGACGTTTGGATTTTTCGGTACATCGAAGTTTAAAGGTTTAGCGATGCGTGTGCAAATTCCCTCCAAACTTTGTGGAATTAAATTGCGCTCTTTTTAACAATCTACCGAGGTATTTGCCTTGAATTTTATATCGGATGTGGGATAAGATTCGAAGCTCAAGCATTAATTACCTCAGTTACTAGTTGCAGCAAATCCCTTATAAACTCAGATTATCTGATTATAGTGCGATTATTATGTGACATGAGGTGTAGCTCTTCCCTAAATTCAGGTCACGTTTTCGTGAAAAGTTCTTGATGTACGTTCTTTGCTTCATTCTTTCTCTTTCTTTCTCACCCCTCCTCATCGTTTTTGATCTTTCGAATGGAGATAGTGCAATCCCGTGGAGGGGGGGGGGGTGAAGGGGTCGTATTAACTTTTAGTAGCGGAAAGGGACTATCACACTTGAATTATGGTTAGTACCATCCTTCTCCTTTTCGATAAGATGGACGAGAGAGATAAGCCATTCATTTATGCAAATTTATCGAATATGATGTGAGAACTTTGATTTTGAATAATAACTAATGCAATGTTGCGTTTTATGAGAACTGAACTAAATGATATGCTTTAAACTATGAAATAATGGAAGCAGTTTTAGAGGCGTACTTTTCGTTGTCGAATATTTAGAATCTGCCAGTTTTTAGTTGCATTTGGAAGTGGTGAGGGAAGGAAACCATAATAGGTGGGTGGATGAATCAATCGGAATATTTTTTTTATTTTGGACAAGAGAAGAGCCGGTTTGATTTGTGAGAGAAAGAAATTGCTATTCGGCCATTTCTGTTAAGGGTAGAGGAGGTCAACGCTATTAATTCGATGTTGTATTCATGTTCGACGATGTTTCACTTTTTTTTGAATATTGAAGAATGGAATGCCGTTCATTTTTTTCTTTTTATTAAGCAAGTGAACAGTTTTTTTTTTAAATTTATGCGTTGTTTTTTTTTTTTTGATCGAGTACCTGAGCAAGGTAAATTTTATTTTGGAATAGTATGTTTTAATAAATAATGAGAAAATCTTCAATTTTTAGAGGAAGAGTAAAGCGGAAAGGCTACACGTTGTTATCAATTTGTGGCTACAAAATTTGGTTAATTGGAAAGGCGGAAATGCTGCACAATTTTTAAAAACCTTTAAGGTTGCTCTTGAGCATTACTTTATGCAATTGGTAGTTAATTAAGTAAGAGGTAATATATGGAAATGAACCAATTAAAGAAATCTACTATGTAACGTGGTCTTTCATTCCGCGAAATGCAATGTAATTTATTTATTTTTCGATGTATCTCGAAGAAAATATTCATATTTTATTGACTGAATAAGTTCAGGTGAATTAGAGCAAATAGAGGTGAATTTAACGTTAGTGGAATATTTATTATTCAAGTCAATTCAATTTGACAATGCGAAAATGCGTTTCTGAGTTCAATGAATTTTACTGGCAAAGTTTGTCCAACGTTTTAAAGGATTCTGGATCATTAAACGTTCAAACATATAGATCGATCCTCATCAATTCTCAGATCATTCCGCCTCAACTCTTTCTTTGCCCTCTTTTTCCTTCTTCCCACCTCTATCCATCTCAATCCCCCTCACTCATCGAACTCACTTTGTACTGCTAGGGGCTTTCTTTACACCGCTGACCTTACCCCTGTTGCTGTTGATGGTTTCATTTCAGTATGTTTACGTGCTAGTCGTAAGGTCGTTTCCTGTTCGTCTGTTATCGATTAGTGCGCAAATGTCATGTGAGGAGTAATGAAAGAAACAGGTGGAGCGAGACGCGAGAGGTGAACAAAAC
Organism: Ascaris suum; assembly: GCA_013433145.1. Taxonomy (NCBI): domain Eukaryota; kingdom Metazoa; phylum Nematoda; class Chromadorea; order Rhabditida; family Ascarididae; genus Ascaris; species Ascaris suum. Next base: position 812,802 of record CM024180.1, read on the forward strand.
AAACTGTTGAAGAGAGGTAAATGCACATAAGTATTGCAATTCAACTGGGAATACCTGATGAATGAAGTAAACTATACTGATTTAATTTATTCATAAATAGTTCGGATATACCGAAATGTTCGAATATTGAGCTCATCGAATCCACTTCAGTAATCACCACAATTTCCATTAACGCGGTGGATTTACCCTTGAATGGAATTTCATGCAATCTTTGCTAACGAAACGTCTTGTTTGAGCTTATAATCAGATTCTTTTCATGATCATCGATGCAGCTAACAGCAAAAGATGCGTCGAGCAATTTGGTGAATTCCAACCATCGATCTGATGGAATGGAATCCCAAGCTATTTTTTCAATTCCAAGAGAGGGATATCCTCTTTACAGGAGGGATATCCTCATTCAAAGAAATATTCAGCTTCAAATGGTTGTTTGAAACTTACTAAGTGCGTCTTTCAATTAGAATCCCATTTCCTCTAATTCCTTCCCTTAAAGAAGTAGCCTTACCTTCATACCTTTGAACCGCAGTTATCCCGTAGGATTAACCCCTCCCCTCCCACTTTCCTTGAAACCTCAACGATCCAATTGCCCTCACTAACATTCAAAGAAAAACCCGGCTGGTTTGTGCATTGTCACAGCGGCAAGTTCATCCTCTAATCGAGCGAAAGGCAATCCGGTCAGCTGAGAGCATTTTTGTTCGTTTATCGAGAGTTGATAGAAATTATGGAGGATGCCAGACATAATACAAAATGCGAAATAGTATACGTGACGAGTATAGATTTTTTCAAGACGGTTGCACGTATTTGTTGCAGATGTGTGTATGGCACCAGTTAGTGCTATGTGCCACCCGTTCCATCTATTGCCTATTTCTGCACTTATTGATGACTGAAGATGTTCATCGTATTTTCTTCTATGTTATTTTATTATTTTTATTTTTTTAAACCAATGAAAATAAATATATGCATTCGGAATGTTTTTAAAAAATTTTCCACCGTATTCTTTCAAACATAACCCCAGGGCTTATGAAATATATCAAAATTCAATAAATTAATAGGCGATATATTTGAGATTATTTGTTATATGGCTATATAATTTATCTCGTGCAATATTTTTAGTGCTGAAATCAGAACTTCGATATTTAATTTGGAAAGATGGATAATAATTCGCAACCTATAGGAAATAATTGTTTCTCTATAATTGAACTCATCATCGAGTGGAAAATTTATATGGGGGAGAAATTTCTTATATATGGCGAATTAAATGAATTGAAGATTTTCCTCTCCGCCTATACGTTTATAGCTAAAATTTGAAATAAATTAGATTTTTATGTGTACTTTTACTCGTATTAGAATAATTGATTGATTGATAATTGATTTTTGATACTTTTGCTCTTATTGATTGATTGATATTGTGTTAATTAGTAATACAATGAGCGCAGTTAATTCATACAATAGATGAAAATATATACTTACTTTTTATATACTTACTTTTTTTCTTTTATATACTTAGTAAAGTAATCCGGATTTTTTTCCCTAATCACTTATTTTCAATTGAAAATTTTCTTCATTATAAGATAAATATATACTTATTTATTTAGAGAGAGAAAAAAAACCACAAAATTTTCAAAAAATTAAATATTTTTAAAAAGAATTTTTTTAATTGATTGCAAAAAAAAAATTTTTTTTCATCATTTTATCATTCTTTCGAATTGATCGTTAAATGATAGATATGAATTATTTTTAAAATTACCGCGTAAAAATTTATTTTTTTAAAAAAATTTTCAAGAAAAAATTCAAAATTTTTAGCGGGAATTTTATAAAAATTTCATTTTCAATTTATTTCTTATATTTTTTAATTGAAATTCATCTTTTCAATCATTTAATTTCATATTCAAAATACCTTTCAACGTTGATCAATCCAATATCTCATTATCATTTATCACTATCAAATAATATAACTGAAATAAAAAAAATAAAATATAACTAAAAATAAAAAATAAAATAAAATACATCAATAAAAAATATAACTAAATCAATCATATCATTGGAAATGAATCAGCGGCTGAGAGTGGCGAATGTATTATATTCGATCAATAGAATTATTAATAATGTCTCTTGTTTAATCTCTTATTTATTAGTTCGTCGTGATATCACAATCGTCTCTAATCAATGATAAGTTCGATTGAACTTTAAATGCGTTTTTCTATCAGACAACAAAATTGGTGATAAGTCGATTGCATAATATTGCAATTTAAGTGCGACTAATTGCATTTTCTCTATTGCATCGATTGCGTTGCGGCTGCATTCGATTGAGTTTGTGCTATTGTGCAGTACATATTCGGAACCGCAGCTACCAGGTGATAGAGCCGTTTCTAATGAAATACTCGGAGTTTTGCATTATGAGAGGGAGATAGGTAGGCGGATTGGGGACGAGAGTGGCGAAAAGATATGAAGGAATTGAGGTATTTTGTATAATCCATTAAGGCGGATACAGGTTCGTTAGACTCGCCTCAGTTGAAGTTAGCGCTCTTTCTAATATCAAATTTATTGAATTAACCTTTGACCTCTGAGAGCAATATGAAAGAGCATTTCCATCATCAATCAATTAAGCAGTGATATCTCACGATCAATAGAATGTAGATATTGAATTGTTTACAGGGTTTTACTCAATACTCGAGATGTCTCTAGTCTATATAAGTTCATTTGTAATAGTGATCCATATTCTTGATTTACTGCCCAAGCTTGAAACGTTTCTATATGGCATAATCGATGTATAATAAGGCAGATTCTTTGAAATTCGCTGTGCTTAAAGGAATGCCGTCTGCTTTGATACACTTTAAAAAATATTGATAACAGAGCAAATAAATGTCATTATCCGTTGTGGTGCTGTCCACAATTCGTTCAGCTTTCTTCCTCGATCGACGATGTTTTTAAAGTTGGAATGATTGGTTGCCGTTATCTGATTACTTCGACTTATGGACACATCTAAACGTTTACATGTGGCTGCTGTCTGATACGTCTAGAGGGACGAGTTGCTTCAACCTCTTTTTCAAATTTTATGTGAAGCAGAATACCAGTATCAAATTCCATTGGCGGGGTGTGAAGCGAAATTCTTATTGAATGTTCTTCCCAAAATTTTCCAGATAGGACGTTATCGAGGTTATATATTGGTTTTCGAAACTGCACGAAATGTTTATGATGTACTATTTTTGAAGGCTAATAGATGTTTCTATCCATATAATGTTGAAGATATGATGCTTAAGAGATATTTCAAGAGAAATCAAATCGCCACTTTTTTCACTCTTTTAATTCGATAAATTTAAATAAGAAATAAACATCATCTTTTTATTCCTTTTTTTTTTAAAAATAAATCCGGAGGTTTTGTGGTTTTATCGGTATCTTCGTTTCAGTTCCGGCAATTCTCATCTTACTCGTTGTTATTGGAAGAATTTTCTTATTTCTTATTATTTGTTATTTAATTTCAAATTTTTCAACGGTTGGAAAAATTTTATCGAAGGGAATTATGCAAATTTTGTAAAAATAATATGCAAATTCGATTAATTTGAAAAAGTTTTTATTAATAAAGGCTTGAAGCAAATTTAAGCATTCAAAAATATGAAATATGATTAATTAACGATATGAGCAAATTTAATTGTTGATTGAATATCGATCGGTCTTTCTGTTATTCGATAGTATTTGAAAAAAAAAATTTATTATATATGCCAAAAGTTCTTTTTATTGGATATATAAGAAATTAATTTACCTCTTTTTTTAAAAAATCGGCGAGCAAAAAAATTGACTCTGATCGATGTGTTGAAAGATTTTTCTATGGAGTGAAATTATTGCGATATTACTTTGGAAAAAAAGTTTTTTTTTTTTAAATGCATCGATAATATTACCGTCGTCGAAATAATATTCTCTAAGAGGAAATTCGACGAAATAATTGATAATTAAAATGAGGGAAAATTTTTACGAAAATATTAAAATAATATAAAAATAAAAATAATAAAATTACAAAAAATATTATGCGTTTTATTTCGTTAATTTTATCGCTAATATTATAATTATTCGTTGTTGCCATTTAATTGCTAAGAATTTTTAATGCAAGAATTTAAGGAGTTTCTCTCTTCACATATAAATATTTTCGCTATAGACTATCCTGAAAACAGCAACTTTCAGTTATGATTTATTGCACTATATTTGAACACTTATACTGTATCGTATGATCTCGTTTAAAAGCCCAGGGTGATTTTCTATTCGAATTAGGTGAGAGTGTAAATAGAAGAGGGGGTGGGGTGGGGTTAATATTCATTTACTATTGATTAATTCCTATATAATTTCCCAATAGATAAAAATATGTAGATTATTTTGAAATTTGTTGAATATAGTCTCTATGAAGACTTTCCAATTTCAGCCATATACTCCTTTCACTAGAGTTTATTTTTTTTAATAATACATTGTGGTAAGGGAACACTATTGTTTGCACAATTTTGTGTAAATAAACCGAAGTGTTGCGCTTGAGAAATCACAACCTTATTCAACTTTTTGCTAATTATATAGTGAGAGGAAAAAAACGCAAAGAAATTATTTTTTGAATTGATCTATGCAAAAAAAAAATTCAAACTAGAGGGAATAGGTGTAAAATTAAATTCAGGTTAAGGGGAGGGAATAAAAATTAAATTCAAATCAGAGGGAGAAGATATAAATTTGAATTCAGGTCAGAGAGAGAAATGAAAAAAATCACCTCTTTTATGGTATAAAAAAGAACAATTAGGCTTAAGAAAGCAATCAGAGAGTGATTCCATTCCATCGATTTCATCGATCACCTTTCGATGAATGAGATTTTAATAAAATACAGAGGAAATTTACAAAATGGAGCGAAAATAAGACGAATTTTTTGATTTAATTTTATTTACTTCGATAAAAATTCGTATAAAACAATTCATTATGCGAGATTAATTATGGAAATGAATGAGATATTCAATATTTGAATGATTGTTCGTTTTTTCGAATTAAAATATATTCTCATTCTTTAAGTTTAGAATATTTGCATGGATTATTAAGTGATCGATCGATCCATTGAAGATAATTTCGGGAGATTTTTTTTTTCTTTATAATATTTATTGCTTAAGTTAATATTTATTAAGATGAATCTCTTATGGAAAATTTTTATTCCTTAATGAAATTCCCGAGGGAATTTTCAATTAAGGAATAATTCGGCGATATTTTCTAGCCGAATAAAATATTCCACTAATCGATTAAGGATCGATGCTTTATGGTTTTAGGTGTTATTTAATTTTCGATTGTTACATATTAATCATCGACTATAAAATATACCTAGATCGTTGACTCCTATCCCTTTCCCTGATTTATAGAATAAGTTGAAAAATCTCATTCTTCATCAAACGTCCCCTTAGAAAATTTGGAGAGATTTTAAATCCTATCATGATCATATATGACGCGAAGAAATTTGGAAACCTATTAATCGAGGAATTTCGAAACTGAATCCGGAATTATTTCATATATAGTAGAAATAATGCTTTCCCCCTTCCCTTCCGCATTCCATTCTAACAAAAAAAAGAGGTACCTTATTGCGGAGGTGGTTAAATTAAAAAAAAAGAAAGAAAGAAAAAGAAGCCGTCATTTCATTCTCTTTCTTCGTCCTCTTCGTTCTATTTACACAAAGAACAAAGAATTAGAGGTAATCGTTTGCCTCATTCCATCGAAATGTGTTTAATCGAAGTGACAGCCGCAAATTTACATTCATTGTGGCATAAGTGACAGCCGCCAATTTAATCAACTCATAAAGGAAATGAACATCTTGAGGCAGTGATAAGTGATAACGATAATAATATTGCACAATTGAATTAACTCATAAAGAGAAGAAATTTACTGGTTAGCGTTAAATGATGGCTATTAAAAGTTTTGCTAAACTCAAAAAGAGACCATAAAGAGGAATGAACGTTTTGAGAGGTGATAAGTGATAACGATTTTATCATAATATTTTGTATTGAATTATGATGAATTGATTTTTTTTTTCCACTCATCTGAAAATCTCTTTTTTTCTATATCATTTCTTTATATATTTGAAAAGAAAATTTGCATATTTATTTTTTTGCATAAATATTTAATTAAAATTTATGGAATTATTAATATTCGAATGAAAAATTGATGAAAAATTTTTTTCAAAGAAAAAAAAAAATTATATTTTCGGATGATTTTTCTTATTTATGAAAATTTCAATTTTTTTAAATTGATATTTATTGATTTTTCAATTTCGGATTTATTTCTATGAAAATTCGAAATTTGTGAAAATTTCGCCCAGTTGATTTGAATTAGGCTTAATTCAGGCAAAATTTAGGCTAGTGGACATTTGGCCAACATTTTGATTTTATGAGCCAGAAAAGTAACCAACAATATAAAGGAAAGCCGAAGTGGAAACATTTTACAATATTGATTACGTGGGGATCCAGAAAATTCACCTATGTATGGTGGGGTATATACATTCATTGTTATTGATCTACTGAATTTCTAAATCATTATCATTAACCTGAATCATTAAACCTGAAATTAAAATGGGGGATAGTTTTCGAAATGTTAGCTGAGTGATGTGTAGTCTATTCTTATCAAATTAGGTCGAAAGGCATTTTTTTAAAACAAACCAACAAAAGAATCGGCACTAACCTCAATGTGCTTTGCTGATAAAAAAACCCCCCATGGTTCAACTGATAAGAAGAGTACATAACAAGTAGACAAATTGTTGACATATATTAGAGGAGTAAATAGCACAATATGCGCTTTATAGCATCTAACAATCGCTTTCATAAATTATCAATGAAAACTAAAATATATATGGCTTCATATTTAAACTGATTTGAGCATTCATATAAATATATAAAAGGATTAATTTTTCTACGATCAGATAGGTGTAAAATAAAAGTCGAGTATGTATGTGCGTGCAAACTTTTTACAACTTCTTTTGACCATGATTGGTCAATGGCTCAATCTCTGATGAATATCATATCCATCAAATTCGATAACTCCATTATTTTGTGACAGACATCCAAATACACACTGATACTGTCACAGTGTATCCTTGCAAGGCAAATTTACAGAGTATAAGGGTTGAAGTTTTAAAAAAAGGAGATGAAAATGTGCCATTCACGCAGCTTTGAAGTGGTATATGACTTAACGTCCAGGTATTCTTTCACACGATTGCAGCAGCCCATGCGGGTCCGCTATACTCGGCAACTCCTTACGAAGGACAAACAGATCCCTAGTTGATAGACAGCGAAACCGTTAAATGCTACCTAGCGAAGAGAAAGTGATAATTCGACAGGTGAATAATAATAGACAGGGCCAAGAATGGAAGAGTGTGGGTGGAAAACGGCGAAGGTGGCAATAGAGAACGTTCGAGTGCGACGAGATGCTCGGTCACGTGCACTCGGCTGGTTCAACAGGCTGCACGCAGGTTGCGAAATACGAACCGCGTTGAAATTAGCGACGTTGGATCGTAGTTTCTTTTGTTGCTTTCGGTCAGTAGATGCTTTGGAGACCATGAGAGGGATGGGGAGGTTGGAAAGGCACTGCTTGGTAAAAAACGCTAACGTCCTATGGTTTAGGTGGAAGTTTACGTTTGTCGTATGATGCGATGTGCAAATAACATCGATTTACGTAAGCAAGCGAGGTAAATTGCAGTTTCTTAATACTCAGAGGTAAATAAATGTTGTGGGCTTTTCATGCAGGTGAGCTATTATTCCGATAAGGTTTATAGTCACCTGTTGTATTTCACCATCATTAAGCGGCAATGCTTATAATACTCGCATATTTCCAATGTGCTGATGTTTCAAAAGTGAAGAGGTGCTTATTGGAACCTGCTATCCATCTCTATGCTCTGGTGAAAGATACAAGCTATCACCCTATTCCGATGTTGCAGTAAGCGTCATGAGAGGTAATTTCACGATACCGTATGCTGTATAAATAAAGCCCCTTTCAGCATAACTGTTTTATGTTCTATATGCTTGATTATTTTCCACTAAATCATCAATTAGCAGTTGTCGCTAAGTTTCGCTTCATAGAAATCAAATGAAAGCATTAAAACTGTTAGAGCATTAAAATCGTCGTTAAATTACTATTGAAAACTTATCTAGTAGAGTTATTCAAGTAATGGTTTAATAGACGTACATCTCAGCGCGCATGTTGAGCATTGAAAAAGAAAAACATAGCCGAAATCCATTCGATTAAAAAAAAATGACCATTCGATGATGTATGAGGATGATCCACCTGGCCAGAGTGAAGTCTTCGCCCTCAGGTATCCTTCCACTAGAATATAGAACTGTTACAGTAGTTTCGCAGTACCTTTGAATACCTGTGTATCGCTACAGGTACATAGGCTGTAGCGATACCTATGCATCGTGTGTATAATTCTATTGTTTAACGAGACGTTTATAATTTCATTGCTTTGTTTTGTTCGCCTATAATTTATACATCAAGGTGAATACATCAATTTGTGGTCGAGATTTAACGGTTAAACGTTTAGTAGCCGCATCAACGGGGGTCGTAGTGTGATGCTTGATGAGTTCGCCTGAAGAGTTCGACGATTGCATTGCAGTTCAAAAATCCATGAGGCGTTACCTTGCGGATTGACGATCATGAACTTGCTAGGCGTTACCTGGCAAGACCTGGACGACGAGGTGCAACTTATTTTGTTTGAAGCAGGTTGCTGCGGATTGCACCACGAGTTATTTTGCAAGAGGTAAGTGATAATTCTCATGGGCTAATTATTGCGGTTTTCATGTACAGTTAAATTATTGCAATGCACATGTGTTTCGTCAAACGAGGCGATTACGCATTGTGATGTTTAATTTAAAGCTACTACTACGAAGTTACTTTCTTGCGTTTTGCAGTTTTCCCTCAGACCTCTATTCAACATCCTTCCTTATCGAACAGGTATTATTAAGTAGGTTTTTTTTAAAAGGTTACTATGCACTAAAATGACCCTTAATTAGCGAAATTCCTATGCCCCTCCCATCGCCCAAAAAACAGCGAATCATCCCATCTGCGTATCGCAAGAAAGTTTTTTTTCCTGAAGGGTAAATTATATAATTCAATATAGCTATGTGAGAATATTTTTCCGGTTCTCTCTTTTACCATATTATTTCTTCATTATTTAATCCAAGTTCAAGTAGGCATCATTGTCGAGAAACGTTTTATGAATCTATTTGTAGACTTATATGGTTTCGAGAATGCTCGAAATTCTCTTTTATGTAATGCGCATTATGCGTCGCTCATTTGCTGAACCATCGCAAGGATGATCCATCGTTAAATTGGAATTTCCCTTTAATTTCTGGTGTATTTTGGAGGGACTCTGTGTGTGGTGAAACAGCCATCGTTGACGTACCATATATCATTGATTAGACCTTCAAGAATTTCTGACCTTTTGAAGGAGCCTTTTGGTTCATTTAGGATAGCTTTAGCTAAGAGGAAGTTTAATTATTCGATGAATATACAGTGATAAGATCATATAGCAAAGCGAGGGAATTGCAGAACTACTTTTGTGTTCAGATTTATTTAAATGGCCGTTAGATTGCGCGCTGAAATTTCCTTTGCGTTAACATAAGGGGATAATATTTGTGTGTGGAATGGAGAGGACAATTTCCTCCACGAATTTCACTCTTTTTAAATCATGGTTTGTTGTATTTTTTTTTGTCTTTATTGCTCTGTGGTGATCTGTTTTTAGCTTGAGAACACCTCGATTTGCAAAATTCCAGGTCGATAGAACTTGTTGTCTTGTTATTAAATAATTCCTCCGGGCTATAATTTCTCCAGGAAATTCAATTTCAGGTCGATAGAACTTGTTGTCTTGTTATTAAATAATTCCTCTGGCTATAATTTCTCTAGGAAATTCTTTATTTGGGAGGAGGGGGGGGGGGGGAGGGAGGGAGACAAGAGAGAAATGACTGCGAATGATTTTTAAGTTTTATAAGATTTTTTTAAGAAAGGAAGAATTAGAACATTATAAAAGGTAATGATTATTAGTACAAAACAATTTTCTATATTTTCTACAAAATGGCAGCAAAAAAAATCGAAAGACATTCATTCCAATTCACCTTTTTTTACCTTTCCGGTCATGCTTGGCGAAGAGGGTTCAAAGCTCATGATCCCCTTCCTATTCCTCCCCCCTTTCCGATCTGCTTTTCAGTTCATCAACACCTTCACGTAGATCGTCTACGTGGAGATTGTTTTACGCCACTCTTAAAATGTATTGAAGTATCACCGTGCTAAATTCAAAGTACCATTCGATTTGAAAGTACCATTCGTCCCTCAGGCGATGAGATTGATTATAGCTGAACTGTATATGAATGGAGTAGAATTACAGCTGGTTACATTCCATACGAATCAGCATACGATACACAAGAAGAAGCACGTCGACGGGGTTATTGGATTCCGGGCGTTCCGGTTAAGGCGAGTATAACGAACGTCGAGAAGAATACAAAATTCGGATTGCGTTTAATTAATGCATATTTGTAAGTGTTTTGCATATCGTTCGAGCCAAATTTATTAATTAACACAATGAAAGAATATTTTCACTGAATTAAATGAATAATAGTGTGCCCAATTAACGACTGCAGAATTAGCTTGGGGCTAGCACATATTTGCCCATTTAGCATCTATGGCCATGGAATTGTAAACTACAGCTGAGGCATTATCGAGTCGTTGGCCTTCCATTCAGAGGGGATGGGGAAGAGACTCATTGATTCTAGCCAACTGCATAACTTGACGACAAATCTTTCAAGTCTTAGTGAGAAAAGGGGGAAGTTTGTTCATAGAGGTAGAAATCCTTCTACATACGGTTGTAGTTGAAAGCTGGTTCATAAGGCTTTCATCGGAGGCCGAGACATTTTGGTGAGATGGGAAACAGGAGGGGGATTGAACCTACAATCGCCATCTTCTTCTACTCTGCCGATAAATAAAAGTTGCATATCTGAAGCTGTACCTCGTTCTTTCATCTATCGGGTTCAGTGCTCTAGTCTTGATTTTGCTTTAGCAATGGAATAAGAGAACAAAACAATGATTATCACATATAGAGCATCATTTAATGCGTTGTTTAATGCAGGCTCAATGAAAAATAAAACGCTTATAGCCTATTAGAAGTTTGGAACTTGTTTTATTTATGAGGCGGTTGGATGCAATTTAGTGCTCAACGATGGTTTTTGAAATGAGAACCCCTCCTTCTTTCCCTTTTTAGTGAGGCCCCATCCCGTCTCCTCCTCCCCCCCCCCTCACTTCCTTTCCATCTTTCCTTTGTTTTCCGCTTGATCGGATTGGTTCTGTTTACCAGCTTTAAGCTGCTTCATTTATCGATCCATATACCATTTCATTCTTTAAATATCTTGGCGACCTTTGAACAGCTGGAGTCGCGATTTGTGAGGCGACACCTGGTTGAGCACTTTTTTCATTGATTTTTCGTATTGAATAAACATTGCTTAAAACCGCACTCATCAGCGAAATACAGCTACATGGGAAAAATATAAATTAATAGAGATGAATTAATTTAATCATCAAGTGAAGTAGATGAAATAATTTCATCAATAAACAAGAGAAAAATAATAATTTTTTTGAGCATTTATATTACCGGTTGGTCGGCGGTTAGCAAAAAAATTGTCATGAAACGCCTATCATCACAATTAGTTTTTCTCTTCCTTCTCTATGATTTACTCAATTTTGTTGTTAAACATCGTCTTTGATTTCCTTTGAAAATATTTTCACTATTGCTGTAGGCGGATGCGAACCTGTGACTCTTCGATTCCCGAATGAATGCTTTACCGGTTTAATCAATAACACTAAGCGAGATTATTGACATCTGAGTGCGAACCAGAATAAACAACTTAGTTGTAGTATGGAAATTAAGCATAATTTTTTGTTGTTGTTAGATGTTTAGGCTGTCAATAACGCAGGTTGGATTAGTCACCTATGTGGTTTCGCATATTGCAGGTATACTATTGAGTTGGAGCATGGTCCATTCAAATGGAGTGTTGTGAAGCAAAACAAAGATTTCGCTATACTCGCCGCTAGATTGATGACACATAGAGCTGCTGAACGAATACGCGCTCCCGTTCGAAGGTTCATCTTTTTTTAATATTTACTTCGGCCGATGATATAGGCCTTTATGCATTAAGACCTCATACATAAGTCCTTATCGGGGTTTATTCTAATAAACTTCTGAAAATTGAGGATTGATCTGATCAGCTTTGATAAATATCCGTTGAAGATTGAGATAAAAAGTTATTAATTGAGTAAATATACGTTGTTGAGGTGATGATTCCATAAAGTTTCACTCGCAATGAGATCTTCAGTTTGATTTCCCACTCGTCTTCCCATTCCCATGGTTCTTCCCCATTTGGACTACTAAAGCTCAGCAAAATTGTTAGATAGCTGGAGTGATCAAAGAAACCAGGAATAATGCCTCGACACAATCAATGTTCTTTGCAGACTGGTTTTTCTCCTGCCAAAATTTCCAAATTCCACTGTTTGAGTTCTTGAGAGTTTTCAATTTCGGCGCTTTTGGCAAGTTGCCAATTTTTTGATGATTTTGGTCGAAATTCCCACGTGAAATTTCTTCATTTATCTGTGCTTGTTACTGTTCAATTTAAGATTTTATAAAATCACAAATCCGTTAAAGAGAGAGAGAGGGGGAGGGGGGAGAGTGAGAGAGAAATGAGCAACTCTCTCAAAATCTCATATGTTTTGAGTGTTACATAATTCAATTAATGACGTCATTTTGAGCATTTTACTATTTTAATATTGTATAATATATTAATTCCATTACATGCGAAATTTAAAATTTCACCAAGGTTTCAAATCCACTTCAAGTTCATAGCACTGCAAATTATAATGCATTACCTGTTGTAGGTGTGTGAAAAGTTTCTTCGTTCAGCTCGTTCTTTGTCTTCTAGTGACTCCGTCTAGCTAATAAGGCATTAACTATAGATTTCAGGGGATCGATGGTGAACGTGTGGAATAGGATAGAGTTTGGCTGTATTCGAGTAATTAGGCTGGAGGGGGATGGGGGGGGGGGGGGGAGGTAGAATATAACAATTACACTTGTTTTTTGGGCTATAATAAAATACGGCGTATCGGATTATTGAGGTATGATTTAAAAAGATTGCTGTAGATGTTCAATATCTGTCCTTAGTAACGATACGTTGATACTCACTTCTTATGAATTTTTATTAATCTTTATGATTTAAAGAAAAAATTATCATTTTTCAGACTTTTTTATGGAAAAGAAAATTCCATTTTTTAAAAAATATTTATTTATTAGACTTCGATATGGAAAGAATTGGTAAATTTTTCATTGATTTTTTTTTATTGCACTAAATATTTGGTGTTTGTTAATGTGTAGATATTGTGTGTTTGCATTTGCACTCTATTGTTATGTGATCACAATTGTATGGAGTAAATATAGTTGGAGAAGCAAAAAAAGGAAAGGGAGAATGTTTAGTCGTTTCTATGTGCATGTTTTTGGAAGTCAAACTTCAAGAAATGTTCCCGATGTTCGCATTCTTGTATCTCGAGGTTCGATATAGTCTGACCACCATTGTGAGAGCTATAACCAAAGATTGCACAAATATCGATCGATTCAAAGCGATCGAATTTATCGATCGATCTAATGTTTGATTGAGCTCTGAGGATGGATTGTCGGATTGTGAAACGATGATTAAGTGGAGTTTAGCATGTCGGATGATTTCATCGAATTATTTGGAGGGGAAGGAATTCGTGAGATGGTGCTTATATTTTAAAATGCCATATTACAGGTGTAGCATGCCTGTCCCAGCTTCTTAGTGATTGTAGTTTTGTTTTAACATCAGAGGCTGCACTATTTTGGCTAGTAAGGGTATCAAATAATTTAAGGACATGCGATTCTTTAGCTGTTTTTTGGTATTTGCTTACTTGAGAGTTTTATTGCTGGAATTAATTTTTCGGTTCCAACAGGTAAAGATAATAGTTTATTATTGAAACAGTTTTTTAGAGGCTTTTATATAGAGTTATATGACATTTTATTTGCATTCTCGGGATTTTATTTTAAGGTGTAAATGATGTGGAGGAAAATTTAATTATATTTCATTGGTTGTAAAAATATGAAACATTTTTGAAAGATTATAGAGAAGGCATCTTTTGGAATGCATATTCACTAATATTTTATGCAAATTATTTAGATTTGATGGGACGTTTTTGATTACGAAATATGCAAATTTTTGTCGATTTTTATCTGTTCAGATATATTTGTAGATTATCAATTTGTGAGAAATAAAATTTCAAAGAGATTTTCGGTTGCATTCTGTTGAATTTTCTTTTTACTTCTATTTTCTTCAATTCCAATCTCTGATATCTTTGATAGACGAAGTAGTATAAAACGTGTGAATATTGAATTTCTCATTTGTTGAGTGATTGCTTCATTTGGTGTTGCCGTTGTGTTGTTATCGCTTTCGACGCATCGGTTAGTTCAATTTGAGTTGAAGAGATTGTTTGTTGAACGTTGTGTATAGTGATATCATTGTAAGGGGAATTTTAATGCAAACTTATGTTTGCTTTTCATCGTGATGCCTCATATTATACTGTGCTTGTACCATCAATATGCTGTAATTTTTGCTTCTTCAAAACCAAATGATACAGTATATCGTCTGGTACAATAAAAGTACAGTATAACTTCCCGATACAATGATGTCATAAGTTGTATGTTTGTGGATTTGGGTGTTTAGTTATGGATTAGCTGGCAATTTAAGAAAAAAACTATTTGAGGGCTCAAGAAGTATTGGACGATGCGTTGGAGTCGGTTGGAGTTGATATCATCCCAGATCATAAAGAAGATTGCCCATATCGAAATCGACCGAGGACTAAGGCAGGAATTTCCATCAGATAGATAGTCTCGATTAGTCTCATTCTCCATATGGAAATTCTCTTGATTTGATTTGTTTACGGCATCAACTTTTTTTTTCTGTTTGAGCCTTGGAAAGGACTCTTTGAGCGTTCCAATTCGGCATTTTACAATTGAACGTTCCATTTTGTATAAAGGAAGGTTTTCGTCGGCTATCAAACAACTAGGTTGTACTGATAAGGGTGGAAAAGCATATTTTCTGAATTTATGTCTTGTAGGTTGAGACAACGATTGAAAAGTTCATAATAGGAGGAAAGACCTTTTCGAGGTAATATTCTAGATAACACGGTATAACAATTTACGGCTAGAATCTTTACTAGTAACTTAGAGAGGAGGAAGGGGGTCAACGGTGACCTTCATAGGTCATCTTACGAGAGGCGTTGACGTAGGATATGTTCACCTTCTACGAGAAGGTCTCTCGTCCGTCTTGTATTTTAGAAAACCCGCATCGCGAAGATCTTTTTGACAGGAAGGAGGAAACAACTCCACAGGTCTCGGAATTCGACCTGTATATGTAAACCTTTTGGGGAATGGCCTGCTCATCAGAACGTTCAAGTGATTAAGTGATCAGTAGACGACAATTGAATGGTGAATAGCGAGTGCATGATTTTGGATTGAAACGGGGATTGAGCAATTCTAGGCAGGAACTAGCAGTATATTTGAGTCGCGTATTCAGCGCAGATGATTAGCGGAAATGATTTTAATCATACCTCTATGCTTAACGAACAGTACCAAAAGAATGCAAAAGGGGAATGGAGCTCCGCAATATCGAAGCCTTGCTCCCTTGTGTCTCTCTCCCATTTCGTTGTCCTTCTCCTCTCTTTCCCTCTATTTGCTCATTACTGCTCTCCTTTGATTGAACAATCTGATTTGAGGTGAATAGATGTTACACCAATGAGTGAATGGTTTATGTTGAATTTCTATTGTGGCTTAACCAATACTAAACTCTGCAATTATGATAAAAACGTAAAAGGAGATAACGAATTTTTGGAATTCTCAAAAGGTTTGAAAAGTGGGAAGATGAATTGAGTTTAGGAGGCTGGGAAGCGGGTTGTCGACGGAGAGAAGCGAGAAGAGGGGAAATTATGGTAATTTTGGTATTTTTTATATAAGAACAATAAGATTTATTCATTAATCATATTAGCGATATTTGTTGCATCGTTCGTTCTCTTGAAAAAATTGCAAAATATTATTGAGAAATTTATTGGAAAATTGGAAAATTTTTCATTGAGATGGCATTACTCTAAAGATTTGTCTCGTTAAACTACCCGTCGAATGATTTAAACATTTCAGGTATTTACTTTAACAAAAGAGCAGAATGAGCTTAATTCGAAGGAATTGATAGTGCACAAAGAGCGGACGATTTTGCTGATGGTCATGGCGAACTATCGAGGGATCGAGGCTTAAGTGATAGCGAGAGAAGTTCGCGAACTAAGAGGGCCCCCCTTGCTCGAATGGACACCACCGTTCCAGAAGAGACTCAAGGTGAGTTTGTTGTCTTGAGATTGTCCGGTTGCTCTCTGATGTTTCTTGAAACTGTTCCATTCTGAATATGATTTCTAGGTAGGGCTTCCTTACATCTGCTACCTTCAAGTAATGGACCCTCGGGTCCTTGTTTCATCGCCGTCTGTGAGCAACTTCAATTTTTCAATGCAATAAGGCGTTTATATGAGCTAATCTCATTTTAAAGTTGTTCTAAAACTGTGAATCTCTTAATTGTATGTATTTATATTATTAGCTTAGTGAAAGTATATGGCATAAAAAAGCTCCACTTACAATAAGTGATTGTCTTTTTCTTTTATTCATTTGATTTCTTGTGGGTCTTTTTTTTCTGAGGTTAAAATGTCTTTTTTTTAAAAATATTTAAATCTTTCCAGGAAATATATTATAGTTTAACGTTTAGGTATTTCCAATTATTTTTATTTAGAGGCTTGTTTGAGATGCGGGGAGGGGGGGGGAGGGATTGTTCATTTTTTTTCCCATATTTTTCCATTTTTCCGTATTTTCCATTTTCTGCAATATATTTTTCAATCTTTTAGAAAAGGATGAAGAAAAAAAATTTCCATCTGAAAGATCAAAGAAATTTTTTCAGTGTATTTTTTTTCCATCTTAATTTACACGAAATTCTTTAAAACAGTGCTTATACAATCGCAAGGTAAAGCTAATGCTATTTTTTGAAAATATTATATGCTTGCTGCTTAGTTAAGGTTTATATGTAACCATTGTGGTTGTCTTTTTTTCCGTTGTTTTCCTTAGTTGTCTGTTTTATTTTCATGGCTTTTGAATGTCGCGGATTGATCAGCGTTGCATGGCGTAGTGGTTAAGTTGTTTGCTTCGGATGTGAAAAGCTAGGAGCGCAAATCCATGGCGATGCAATTGTGGATCTGTGGTTGTTGGGCTGGAAGGTTGATGGCTAATGATCTCGGGGTCAGTTCTAGAATGTAACTGCCAAAGAAAGGCTAATGCGCTCGTCGTTGTTGCTGTTTATCTGTTGTGTGTTGGGATTTATTGTAGTGTTATTAATCGCGGTAGGTTTTAATTGCACGTTATAGTAAATATTGAATTATATCCCTTATTAAGAGTATTTAATCCTCCCCCCCCCCCTCTACCTATTTTCATTTTACTCCTCTTTCACGTTTTGTTCATTTAAAATTTTGTTTATTATGCGACATTTCTTGGTGAATGGTGGCATTAAGCGTTCTTCCTTGAATATTTTTTTACCTCGGTTGTTTTTTTATGAAAGATTTTGAACCTTTTCAATGAAATGACTCCATCGAAATGGGAGCAAATAAGAACTTAAACAAAACAATGAATCTAGAGTCGGTTATTGCGGAATAAATAAATACAAACGTTTTTATCACGAAATGATAAAGTTTATCGACCTTTATTGCCTCATCATTTTGATTCTTCGTTAAATAATTTAATCCGATCCAAGAGGAATGATTAGTGCTTATCACCATAAAGATCCGCTTTGTGCTAATGGTTATTTTGATCGTTGATAATTTCATTGCTAATTACATTGCTTGTATTTAGGTGATTGCTTTTATTGTTAAAACGCGTTACTATGAGTGGAGTATTTCGTAGAGAATTATTTATATATATTTGATGTTGTTTTGTAATGATTTTTAAATTCAGGATCAAGGCGGCGAACGAGCACTCGAACCCATCATCTCCCTTCGTTAAGATTCCTTCCGGATTCTGTTGGAGATCCAAATGAGCGAAGGGTTCGTTCTCATTTTTTATTTTCAATAAATTCACCTAACTCTGAAATGTATTTTCACGTTATTGAGCCCTCAGGTAGGCTTTAGAGCGCGTGGGCAGAGTGGATAGGAGGAGAAAGAGAAGGGGGAGGAGGAGACGGACCTTATGAACTGATGAGGGATGTAGTAATATGAGCTGTGGATGGGAACGTTTACATTGAGTGGGAGCAAGAAAAACAAATATTCACTATGCGTGATTTCATCAAAATTTGCTATGTTCATTTAGTTTTTGAAGCTGTTATGTGGAAGCTCGTCGAACGCTCTTCTTTGTTCATTTAATTGCCATATAACATTAAATAAAAGCCCAGGCTTTAAATCTGTCATGTTTTCAAGGTTTTTTCCAAACTGGGGATATTCAAGGCGACAGGATGCTCAATAGGCAAGATAGGGCCGTGCGGTATCGTTTTCGTTGTTTCTGCTTTATAGCACTAGTTACGGCTCATTTGTCGCTCTTGGTTTAATTGGTTTATAACGCTTCATCTCTTCTTCACTCTCGCTTTGTTATTAACTTTCGGCTGTGAATATATCAGGCGTAGGCGTATTTCTATGTTTATAGTACCCTTTCCCCTCCCACCTTGATAGGTCGTGCCCGGATTTGTGTTTTTTTTTCGGTCTCGCGAATGTTTTTAGTCTCTACTTCAGTCTTCGCACATAGCAGTCCACTTCGAATTCGCAAGCACTGAGTCCGTTATGTGGCTAGTGGTGTACCAAGTTCGAAAAAATTATGGGTCAGTCCAATTGCACGCTCTCTTTATTATGGATATGCACTCCCCATCGATCATTTTCCTCTTGTTTTGGATTTTGCCCAGGACTAGTTCGTTTTTCTCACGTAACTCTCATTTTAAATGTGCTGCCATTTTGAAGAATTGGGGGCGCTATATGAAAATGTTGACGCATAGACGAGGGAATGGATTATATTGTTTAACTTTGAATGGGGACATTATAAATTGTAAGTTTCTTGTGTTAGAGATTTCAAAAAAGCGAGAAAGAATGGCTGCACAATTTTCAGGTCCAGAAAGACTGGAAAACTCTTGGCCATAATAAAGTAACGGGGAACTGTGGGCGAAGTGCATGTTCCCTTTGGTGAAATAATAGCAATTTCATGAAATAGTAGCGCCTACTGACTCAAATCGAGAGGTATAAGAGGGATGTGTTTGATGGTTTTTATTACCCTAAATGCCTCCTCTAGAGGTGTGAGGTTTGTTAAATCGAAAGAGGTTTTATGGAAACTGCATAAATTAAGGTGAAAAAATGATTGTTGTAGGCGACAATAGAGGCATGGCTTCAAGCAGTTCTTCATATACCCGTCAATAGAAACCATCATGAAACCGTTAGTTAATTTATGTTTTACCGATTGATTTGTTTATTCATTAGATTTGGATATGAATAATTGTGCCAAGGTTGTGCTAATAAGTTGGACGTACTTTTATTAAATACACATCTATATTATGTGGAAATTTCTTTAGTTTTTTTATTGTAGAATAGAGTGAGCTTTAAGAGATATTCACTTCCTGTCTAAAAATTTTCTAGTCATTTTATGCAGATCAAATTCACATTCATTTCTATGAGAGAGGAATAAGAATGGAACGGATAAGAATTAGAGCATCCCTCATTTAATTCAACAAAGAAAGTAAAGATGTAATCCATGGAATGTGGTACGATTTCCTGCGATCTGAAATATGACGAAGGAGGCAGAGGGTTGAAGACAATGATGTAAAGCAACTGTTTTTCTTCTGTTGGATAGGGGCGTATATTTTCTTCAAATGACTACCGAAGCAGTCCTTTGCTTTTTTGAGTTACAAGGAATCTTTTGTTGTTTTTTTTTAAACTTTACCGTTCTTTTTGACTAAGAATAAGTTCTTTACTTTAGAGGGTTCTTCCCGCCCAACTTCATATTAACATCTTGGGACTTTTGGAGAACTTGCAATACGTGCAATTCATCTTGCAGGTGATGAGGTAATTCCGCTCGAAAAGTTTCTACTCGAGTTTGATGAATTGATTGTTTGCAGGCAGAGTTCCTCGAGGTATCACGTTTTTCGTTCATCAACGAATTAGGTGGCAAATATGCTGAAGGTTTCGTCAAAAAGCGGCCAGGTGGCACACGTGTTTTTATTGGATGTAAACAGTTTTGTGTGCGGCATTGTCTTCGATGGTCGAAACGCTGGCTCATACTCAAGGTTTGTTTCTGATAGCTTGAATAAGTTTTGATGGAAGCTACAGATGGGAGGAGGGGAATAAATACAGTTAGAAATAATCAGGGGTTTCGATGGCACATTGTCGGATTAATATCCCATTCGATTTGGTAGTGTTCCAATCTGTTCCATGCTATCTGTTTATACGTATGCTGAGATTACCGCACTTCCTTAAACCGTACTGAGTGAATCTTTTATCATCACCATATTTTTTGGTTGGGGAGGTGGGGGTGAGGGAAATGTTTTCCTCCGTTTTGATTGGGAGTAAATGAAAGTAGATTATTTTCGCGGAAGTGAAAATATCCGCCAAACTTTTTTGTGCGAAGTTTAAGAATTTGCGGTCGCGAAAGAAGGCGCATGTGGTGCATATTTTAAGGATACGTCTGTTTGCTATATGGATGCGAGAACAGAGCAGATTCGTTTTGTGTGCTATTCGATCGCGACTTCGAGTGTCTGCAGGATCTGAGGAAACCGAAGGACTCCGTTCGGGACTCACCATTTCAAATCAGCAACAGTAAGCTGCACATTTACTTTATTAAGCTTTATATTAATATATTTTATGGAAGTTTGATATATTGGCATCTCTCTTTTTAGTGATGATGCATTTTTTTTTTTTTGCCATATTTGAACATCTGTTACAGTTGTTATTGGAGTAGTTGGTGTGTATAATATGCTCTTGAATAGGAGAACAACCGTTTAAAAAGGGATCTCCCGATCGAAGAAATACGATAGTTTGTTCGCTTAGTTCAACCGTATTTGCTAGCGAGTATTGAAGAAAGAAATAAGTAAATAATGAAGAAAGAACCTATATTTGCTGTAATTGAAACGTGTTTATCGGTGAGAGAGAGAGAGAGAGAGCGATCTGCAGCGTATCCTGTGCACCGATGCTGGAAGCGTCTAAGGATAATGGGGAGAGGGAGGAGTTTGATTGAAGGGGTGAGGGGAGGATAATAAAAAATCTCAAATGTTGGCTATTTTGGGAAAACTATATGCCGTAAAATTTTGCCAGTTACTTTCATTACAAGTTGCCAAGTCCGCAGCCTGGCCATATTGGCATGGAGAGGAAGGGTTTCAGAGAATTTTTTTCATGTCTCGGGACCGGTTGCATTGTAGTGATAAAAAGCTCATTTTTGACCTCGTTGTTGCTCTAGGACGAAGTAAATTTCGAGGCCACATGGATAAAAACCAGGCATAAGAGGGAGTGTTCGGCTTGTTGGGATCCTTCTGGCGGATTAGAGATTTAAGAGGACGATTTCGTAGTTGTTTACCTTTTCAAGTAAGCAAGAGGTGTCAAGATACGCCATAATGGGGGGCGAATTCTATTTGCCGGATCGATCCATATTGTCATCGAAAGAGATACTAATTAAAAGTCTGAAACATTGCTGAGAATTTGTGAACTGCGCTAAAATAGTGGCGTGAAGCATCGGGATCTTTTACAATAAAGTGAAACAGTGCCGTAAAATATCGAGGAACTTCTAAGGTAAAAGTTGCAGAAGTGCGAGGAAATTTTCTAGGACGGAACTGGGGGAAGGGGCATTCCCCTCCCATATTTGCATTGAAATTGACTTTCGAATTAGAAGGATTCCCATACTCCTATATATGGCTATAGATAATCTTATAACGAAAAAAGTGGCAAAATTTTTTTTCTAACCAATGATTTTCTTTTAGTATCCGCTGATTTTATATCAATAGCAGCGAAATGTTTCCCTTTGTTTATCTTTTATCTTTCATTTAATTTTCATTCAGCGCATTTCTTTCGAATTGTAGTTTAACTGATTAAATTGTGTCATCCTCATTAAGTAGGTGGAAATGAGTTAGCGATATTGTGAGTTGTTTTCGAGAGTCAGCTCCTTTTCGACTCCGCTTTCCGTCTTTCAGCATTTTTAGTGGTCACATTTTGAAATGTTTTTTTTATTGGTTCATTGATGTTTTTTTATTATAAATCTTGAGGTGAACTGAATATATTTGCAGCAGCGAACTTACATTGAAATGTGCGACTCCGTTAGATGCGGTCAAATGGAAAACTGCTATATTGGAGTCGATGAACGGTGTGGGACGTATTTGGAGAGAGCCACATCCGTACGGCTCTACTTCCCCTCTTCGTCGAACGCAATCCGTGCAATGGTTGGCTTTTATAACCGATCTGTATCCGCTGTGCTCATTATTTTGCGCTATATTTGCTTGTTCCTGTGCTGAATGCTGATAGTAGTTAATTGACTGACTGGCAGTTTCTTTATTTTCTATTCATTGATTTAATTTTTTATAATCTCAACGTCTATGTTCTATAATGACTCCGACCGATATGAGGGAGGGTGACATTGAAATGAAACAACTTTGAAATATTTTTTATCACGAATTTGATTTAATATATTCGAAATGTTGGTTCTTCTGGTAATGGCCACATTGGGGAGGGGCTGTCCACAACATTGCTAAGAAAGAGGATGGAAATTGGTCTTAGGTGTAGCTTTTTTCAACTGTTCTGATCGGTTATTGAATGCATTAGCGTAATAAGTGATAGCGCAACAAGAGTTCACGAGATCAGCTCTCATGAACTGGTTAACTCTTTCATAGTTTTGTTACTGTTGTCTTTCGAATAGGTAGATATCAGGTATGGATACTGTTGTTCAAGTTCGTTTTGAATGATGGCTGTTTGCATACCGGGATCCTTACGATGCATTTTTCCAGTTATTGTTGAACTGGTCTGACTGATCCAGTTCCATGTGTCGAACTGCTTTTCATCGTCTGCTGTGATCGTTCATATTGTGTTATCTATGTTTTTTATACAGTATAATTATTTGATTCATTAACGATCTTTGCATATATTTGTTAGCAGTGGTTTCAATCGTCCAATCTTTTTATCTGCTGGATAGATTGTAGCATAGTAAGAAAGTATATCAAGAAAATAAAATAACGTTGGCTTAAATAGAAATTTACAATACAGATGAATATGTTTGCTTCCATTCCCCTTATTTGAAATGTTGTTATCATTTATAAAATAGTTATATATTTTATTACGATTGAGGTTCGTCGATGGTCGTAAATATATGGAGCATGCGGCAAATATGAGGGAATTGGCTCGAGAGGAGATCTTCATTCCGATTGGTGGCTGTCAACGGAAATCTATTTGAAACGACCCTTGTTGAGGGAAATCGGTGGAGATTGGATGAACTGCTGAGGGTATGTGTTACAAGTTGACATAAGTAAGCATGCGTAAATTCAGCACGGATAATATTTCCTTTCATTCCTTCGCGTCTTTTTGACTTGTTCGTTTCCTTCGTTTCATTAAATTCTAGTGATGTTCATTTTAAGGGTGCTGAAGAAAAATAAATAAATCACCTGTTTAATTTGAGAGCATCCGCATTTATTATATTATTAACTAGAAGTTTAAATTCATGTTTATTTATATTGAGAATTTGTCTCTTATTTGTTGTCTTTTTCTCAGCTCATCCAGTTTCGGTAATATCGCTTGAGGATCTACACAAAGCGATTGGTCTGCGAAATGTTGTGGGAGTGGGAAACGGGTTTTTGAGGAAAGGCGGAAAAAACGATAGATATTATAGTTGCAGAAGAAGGAAGCGGGAGTTACGTGTCCTGATATAACCACAGTGAGAGAACTTCGGTAGTGGAAACCGGCTCACAGAAGAGTTCTTATCCGATCCGGTGATAATCTAACACCTTATGTGGAAATCCGTCCAGTTATATTAACGCTGCGGTGATTTTACAGCCATCGTACATACCGTCTGATTTTCTGTTGTTCTCGAAATCGAACAACATTTGGAAAATTATATGAGGCCTTGAATGATGACAGTGAATTAGCTAAGAAGGGTAGAAGGCTGTCAGATACGAAACAGATGCGGAGGACAGGTGTGCGAGGAAGAAAACCTTTCCAGGGCCTAAACGCCATCCAGGAAGCCTGCCAATGCGCGTTTGTGACCTTCTTCTGGGCGTGTTTTTTTTCGGGCGATATATAATGATTAAGCACGATATTATGTGGATGTCATTGCAAAGTTTTGAAATTGAGAGTGTAATGTTCAGTGATTGGTCGTTGGCGAATGCAACGTGCAATACGAAGAAAATAGTCATTTTTTTATATTTTAGTCGAAATTTCTTCGAACGATTGGAAAATTGATCAACTAAAACTTCATACATCATAACCAAATCAAACACGACTCCATGCTGATGCATAATTCTTCGGAAGCAAGTTGCATTTCCTTTTCCCAGTGTTATGGGGTCTGAGCGCCATAGAAACTATCTGCAAACGTTGGTCGAACTCGAAGATAGCAAAGAAATAGATGGCATCGAAGATGATTGTAGATTTATCGCAGTAGTAGTGTCATTTAATGGATTCGCATGTATGCATGTTAGACTATCGTCGAAGGGCGATGCGTTTTAAATGGGCGCTGAATGCATGGATTTTAGTTTTAGATAGAATGTCGTTATCGGTTGTAGACTGTTGCAGGATTTTTACAGTCTTTGGAAAAAGAACGTTTGTCTCTTTGAAGGGACGGCTATAAGGTAGTGCTTTTTGTGATTTTAATAACTGCGGATTAGAGAGCATAGGTCTATTTTTCTGAAATTGAAGAAATTCTTTTCAAATTTCAAGTTCTTAATTTACTTGTTTCAAACTTTAACTTCAAGTTTTCTACAATTTTAGCGGAAAGCAGAACAAGGTGTACGAATATTTGTGTTACTATACAAAGAGATGGAAATGGCTCTCGGTTTGAATAGTATCTATACGAAAAGAACCTTGCAAGGGTTGCATAAAAATATCAGGTATTTTGTTGATCTTTCCCTCTTAGTTCACTCTTTTATCCTCAGTATATGCATAACTTTTTCATCGAACCATCAGTGAAGTATAAGATGGACAGCTATGACTACTGAAGATTTTTAACTTGCTTTCAAGGTGAATATAACAGTAGTAGTACTTTTATATTTCTTTTCTTTCCTATGTTGTTCAGAGCATATTTTGCAAACATTTCGGCATAGATCTTATTTGAGTTTAGCGGTTGCGCATAAATAGACGATAATATGAAATTGCTATAGGTTTTCGTTATTTAAATGCATCAAAGGAGGGCTTTCATTGAACGGTTGTAAAGTAACTTTCTCGTGATGCATCGTAGTAGACCAATGTTTAGTAATGAGCTGGTAAATTACAGTAAATTGGCGTGGACATACTGTAATATATATTTAAGTGTTTCTACTTAGATCAAGGCTGGTATTTGAGAGGTGGTACCGTTAAGGTAATGCGTCATCCAGATCACTATCTTTCATCTGGGACATTCTTCTGGGCGCATCACGAAAAGTTGGTGATCATCGATCAATTGATAGCGTTTGTGGGCGGTGTTGATCTATGCTATGGTCGATGGGATGATGCACGTCATAAGCTGACTGATTTGGGTTCGGTGCAGTATGGCACATCGCATGCATTATGTACTAATAAGGATTTCTCGATGGTATGTAAATTTCGTTCTTGTTTTTATTTATCATGGATCTCTTTAATCGACAGGAAAAAAGCGCAGAGTTTTTTTAATCGATTTGATCAATTCTCCATCTTGATAGATTCTGTGCCATGCAAATCGAGTAGGGGGGGGGGGGAGCCTATTGCTTTTATGCCACTGAGTCGTACATGTGAGTCAGGCTATCTTAAGCGTTTAAACTAAATTGTGGTCAGTGAGCCCAAGAGATATGTGGTCAATTTTATACCAGTTAGTGCGTTAGGTACGCTCACTGTATGGTTTTGTCTAACATGTCTTATAAGTACTAGACAGCGTGCATTTAATGGTAGAAGGCATTTATATCGTGAATGTGTGTTTTATGCAAGGCATGAGTAGGCTATTGAGCATATAGTTACAGCTCGTGTTTGTTGTTGGTTTTTGATCTTCAAAAGTCTTAATACGCTATGCGTAGCATTTATATTACATTACTCTTATGTTTATTTGTTAATTTCTATCTATATCTTAAAATTCTATTTATTACATTTGTGTATTAAATCATCAATCATTAATGTGTCAACAGGTAAACTCTCAAGTGATGAATCAACGATATCGATGTGTCATATGGAAAGGGAAGAAGGAAAGCCCATGCTTCCTTATCATTTCTCGCTTGTGATATGACTTGATTGGAGGCGTGATTTATTACAGTTATCTGGAATGCGCTCATTAGCAGCCGAATCGGTCACGCTTTCACCACTCGGATTGGAGCGAACGAAGAGTACACGTCAGGAAACGTGAATAACAATCTGCTCTCATCAGATAGGAGCCAGTTGAGCGGCATTGATGAAGTAGATGAAAGCAAAACCAGCAGTACGGTTATACGAACGAAAACATCCGCTGAAACAAGTATGACAACTACAAGGATTGGAGGACTGCGAGACGCTCTACGACTAGTGCACAAGGCGCCAAAAAGCCTCCTTTAGCGATGTCTACTCCTTTATCCGAGCCGCATGATCGTGGTATGTTGTAAACCGTTACCTTTATGAGTGCATTGCTTGAACTAGTATAGTTAATGCAGTATTTTTATTGTAATATAAGTTCGCTATATTACTTCGAACACAAATACCCTCAACAGAGCCTCCCTCGTTTCCATCAGAGCGGGTGACTTTGTTGCCCTGGGGTTCTACTCGGGTTTTTACGGTGGTATGCATGCAAAAGACGACGTACTATGATTTAAGCTAGGCATCATAACATGTTGTTGCAAGAGGTGCTAAAGTCGTAACAGAAGCAACAAAAAAAACAAGTATATACGTCCCTTAACTGTAAGGAGTTCAGGGACTTGCTGAGATAAGATCAGTTGTATAGTATATTGATATCGAGACGGACGAGACATTTTCTATCGTTTCAACTCAACTGACCATCAAACTTTTACAAAAGTGCATAAACGATAATGGAATAGAATAATAAAACGTGTTTTATGTTCTAAATTTTAGTGGAACAATGGTTAATTGAGATTGCATATGATGTATGTTTGAGCGAATGAGAGCAATATGAGGGAAAATATTATAATTTCTAGATTGCCGAAATTTTTTGTTTCATACTGTTTATAAATAGTCGTCTATGAGATTTTTGATCGGTTAAGCTCAATTTTGTTCACTTAGAAAATTGCTTCTGTATTTATAAAAGGATTAATGGATTTGCTTTGCTTTGTGGTCTAGGAGGAAGCTTGAATGCTTGTGTAATTGGTGGAATATTTGAGACGGACTTACATGACTCACTTCGCGTATTCTGAAACATCCTTATGACACCTCAGAAGTTCGTAGAGGTGCCGTCTAGGAATATATCACCTTTGCAGATGCAACCACTGATGTGATGTTCGAACGTGGAATAGGATATCGGCGCACAATTAACGGTACCTTAGGAAATGTTTTGGGTTACAAGTTGTGGCTTTCTTTCCACAACGGTGTCGGCTTCTTGCCTTTTCTTTTCTGACCATCCGTGCTTACACCTTCGTTTACCTGTTGTTATTCTCGCCGCATTCTTTTTTGAGGAGTTTTACTGGATTTATTGCTGCAGTTTTATGTAATTTCTGCGAAAGCGTTTTGATCTGGAGGAAAAGTTGAAAGGTGATATGCCAATTTACGTTTGAAAAATGCGCTCATTGATGAAATAATTGAGTTAATTTGGTTTTTTGTCATGAATCATCGTCGCGGGTGTCTACTGCTTGTGTTGTTTCTGCTCCTGTTTTTATTAGGGCTTAATTGAGAATATAAGAACTTAAAAGTTATTTAATTTTAAGGTGCGATTCCTAATAGGCAAGAATCGTCGCATAAAAGCTTCTTCTCGGTGGTGAAACGTTCACATTCCACGATGCCTCGTTCGCGAGCAATCACTGATGCGCCACCAATGGAAATGGTATCAATGGATGCACAACGCATGGAAGTACATGATGCATTGAATAAATATAAGGTTGGTTCTAAAAGTTTCTTTGCCATTTGCTTGATGTCTTTGAAACTTTCTTCACGTAAGGGGGGCGTTGAGAATGGTGGGTACGTGGAGGATGATTCGAGGGGAATTAATGAGCGCTTTCCTGATTTGTTGTTGTGATTTGTTTCGAATTGGGATGGGGCAGTCTGCAAGTATCTGGGCTTGGTTATGATCCGAGCTGGGACTAAGGATGGTAAGGTTGTCTTATGAAGAATTCTACCCTTTCTTTTCTTCGCTTATTATTTCTGCACTTGCTTCCCTCTTTGTTACTTATGCATTTTATTACTTAGTGGTGATGTCGACATGAAATCGAATTATGACTCATGATTTACTGACCTCACATTTGAGGGGGGTGGGTGAAAGGGAGAAGTTAGTGCGAGGGATTCTTGCATCCTGTAATGGCGACCTTCGGCTAGCCAATTCCTCCTCCTTCCTCCCCCCCCCCCCCCACCCCCCACCCCGATAGCACTCTCGATTCCGGCTTCGAGCAGTTTTGGTTGTGTAACTTTGACCGTCTAACATGGATGGGCCTTAGAAAGATAAGGATATGCTTCGGAAAGATATTGTCGAGGGAAGAAAGAACGTGAGCTTTAAATGCCCCTCGACTGGGTCGAAGAGGTCAGTATTGTCGGTTGAGGACCGACGTTGTGATACTCTCCAGTAATCGTAATGGAAATCATTTGCTTATGCAGTGTGGCTATGTGTGAAGGTTTACCCATGGAATGGAAGATCAAGGCCCTAGAAGCTCAGAAGGAAGGTGGTGGGCGTCGAAGGACGCTATACTGGTTTGCTTCAGTTGGGTTGCCAGCGAGCATGGATCCTGATTAATGGCCTTCTAGGTCAAGGATAGCGTCTCGCTTGTCGGTGGTTCCGGCCTTATCCCAAATATGGGCAAGCTTCTTTAGGCAAATTGGCGTTACCATGAGAGCACTAATTTTTCTTTGAAATGCCTACGCTTGAAATGAAATGCCTCTAAAACGGCCAGGTGTTGGAGTGAATAATTAGAAAAAAAAGAAATGAGAGGACTTCGGGCTATTGTGTGCCTATTTTGGTCGGGTTCTTTTAAACTTTCTTTATAGACGGATTTCATTTGAAGGCCTATGTGGAAAGTGGAAAAGCTTTCGAGGATAAACGTCGTGCTGGTCGTAAGTCGCCCCCACCACAAGGACATCAGAGTGTGCTTTATCGAATGACGCACAACCTCCGTCCAACTGCAAAAAAACGCTGGAAGAAGGTGAAAGAGGAGACTGGTCAATACGACTTGAAGTAAGACCTATTTTTTATGGTGGGGTGAAGGATGATGATGGATTTACATATTTAGGACCATATTATTAGGAGACGAGAGGAGGTGTTCAGCAGTTCAATATTAGGCAAAATGGAATCTTGCAGTATATACGTAATGACTCTACTTCCTTCAGGAATATTATCAGTACAAGTTACTTCAAGTTTTTTATGCAAGTGAATCGTCGGGAAATATTTCATTGATGACTCTCCGTTAGAGTTGTTGGAGGTTTATGTTTCCGAAGCTGCATTTTATATAAAAATATGGGGTCTCATATCGCCCTGCTATGAGAGAGGAAAAGAGTGAGCCAATTTGACGTTCGTTTTTGGAATAAATACTCTAAAATTAATGTCAAGGGTACCTGATTGGATTTAATTCAAAGGTACCTAGGTGGAGTGATATATTCGTGAATGGTAAAACTCATACGTATAGAATTTGCTGGTGATTGAATGCAACTGGAATTGTAAGGAGCCGCATCATACGTTTGAATATATCTGTAAAAATTAATAGGCGCTTTTTTTCTGAGTGGAGGATTTAATGAAGTGGATAAATTGGCAGAGCGCAGTGTTTAGGGGAAATTACTATTATTATAACGGTATATTAGAGCAAGATTTATGAGTTTAATTAAGCAGTAATATAGGTGGATGGAATTGCGTAACGAAGATGAGAAGATCGAGTCGCTCGAAATGGAGGGTGCTGCAAAGTTATGGCTTGGCAAAGACTATGTGAATTTCATCTATAAGGATTTCGTTGAGCTCGATATGCCTTTCCATGGTTTGTGCGCGCTCTATTATTGTTTATATGACCTTTTTGATCTTTTGATGGGGAAGTATTTTAACGTTTTCATGTTAAGGTAGGTAAGATCACGAGGAGAAAGGGTTTGGAAAGGGAAAATCGTGGCAATGGGATAGTATAACCTCGCGACAAGAGTATAATATTGAAGGAAACTTTTCTCAGAGTATTGGTTGAAGTTTATTAGATCTATCATGCATTCGCCTATGTTCGCCTTCTTTGCTGTCATCGTGTTGTCTAGGGAATTTCATTTAAATTAGTCTCTTCAGTTTTAGTTCAAGAGGTAATTAGATTTGTATTCAAAGAGAGAGGTAGAAAGGGTGGTATGGACCTGTTTACGTTGTGGCAAAGAGCAGTCGATTGCTTTTAAGATTTTATTGATCGGGGTTGCACACCACGAATGCCTTGGCACGATATTCATGCGGTCACCTATGGGAGTAGTGCTCGTGACCTGGCACGTCACTTCATTCAACGGTGGCAACATGCAACGAAGGTTGTCATGAATTTTCATGTTTTATTGCAACATACTGATGGTTACATACATATATATATTTATATATATATATATATATATATATATATATAATATATATTATATATATATATATATATATATATGAAGGCATCTCCGTATAAGCAACTCACTGCTCGTAATGACACTGTGTGGTTCGAGACGTACCTTTTTTGCTTACATTCTGCAGTTTATCGTCTGTTTCAAAATATTGCTTAATCGTTACAGAGGGGCTCCCGAGTACTAATTAAAAGGCAGAGAGTAGGTAGTTAAGCGAATGTTTTATAATTATTTGTGTGTTTAATCTAGTTTACCTCTCCTTGCAAATATTCATTCAGTGAATATTTTTGACGCACAGAAATGATTCTGTTATGCTTTCTAAAGGGTACGAAAGTGCTGACATTTATATTACCAATTCTTTGAAGATAACTAAATGTTTACAGTTATTTCACATAATTTCACAACAATACAATTATTGGAGTTAAAGTTATAAAGGCAGACAATAAGTTCCGAGTATCGAGGAGTTCAATTGATATTTGAACTGATAAGTGAAATTTGGAACGTTCGATATTCTTGAAATGACGGAATTTCGACGTTTTCAGACAGAGAAATCAAAAGATATAAAGGATTATCCGTTTTATTGCCGAAATGCTACGATACAATCAAAGTGCCACGGGGTATTGTCAACAATGAGTGAGACAGCAGATGTGCAAGTGCTGCGATCGGTCTCGAATTGGTCAAGCTTAATCAATCATACCGAAGATAGTATACAACAGGTTTGATGCTTGATCGTTGTTTAACATTAAACTGATGCCAGAGTGGGCTAAGGGGAGGGAGCGCAATAGAAAATGGAGCCATTATGAAGTAGAGGATGAGGAGTTGGTGTTTTAAAAAAAAAGAAAAATAAAAACCTGTGGCCGAAAATGGTGTGCTTTCTCGGCTATGATTGCGACTCTATGAAGAGTGGGTGTCCTAAAGAAGGAAGAACAGAAGGTTGTCCTGAGCGGTAGGAGGGATGGATAAGATCAAGATCAGGCCATGAGGGAAACATCGAAGTCGCGTTCGTCGGCGTCGTCAATTTGAAGTGAAGTGTTGCTGAAATTTGCATATTAGGAAACCTCTAGTAATCCATGATGCAAATTAACAGAAACGCGTTCTGGTGAACGATCCAGTTGTGTGGGGCTCTCCATCCGAGGTTACTTTTTTTTTTTTTTTCGTTATGTCTTTTTGTGCGGAAGAACGAGTGCGCCTGAAATGCGGCTTTAGGATGAAGGGAAAGGAATCACCTCGATTAGATATTTGAGAGGTAGGTTTTGGTCTAGGAGATAGGCGATGCCATATCACTGCAGAGAGAGGGAAAATGGAAGGATCACCTGTTGTCGGCGATTGCTGTTGGAAATGCTTTCGTTGTCGAAACTTTTTTTGCTATTGAGAATTACTTTTCTTGCAGGCTTATCTCTCTTTAATAGCGAATTCGAGGCATTGTATCTAATATCGAAAATCAGTTTTATCGTCTCAATGATCAATAGCAACGAAGTAAACAACGAAATATGCCGTGTACTATGCGATCGAATCAAAAGGGCTTACTAGTGCGTCGTTTTTGATGTCTTTTTTGGCATCTCTTGATTTTGAATGTTTCACGGCCAATCGTTTATGATCGGAATTCGCTCGTATTTGCGCTTGTTGGAGACCATAGCCTGAAGGTTAAAAGAGCTCAGATAGCGTCAGATTTTTTGAGAACATATCTGTGAAACAGCTCCAGGAAGAATTAGATCTGAATATTTTGTAGCTTAGAGACTACTGCAATTTAACCCTCGATCATCTAGGTTAGCAGATCCGATCGCAATTGCTTTAATCGTCATGCCCGTCTTATCTTGGGAGTTTATATATCAACGAAAAAGATATTCTTTAATTCTTTGAAATTCTTTCTCATTATTTTAAATAGGCTTATTTGTTGAGTTTATATTGTTAAGTATCAAGATTAATATCACAAAATATTATCATATCAAATTATTAGGCTATCAAAATCAATTTGAGATTAAATCATCAGGACTGAGTTGTTAATAGAGTCGAATGGCTTGTCAAACGGGTTTACTAAGGAATCTTTGCGGTAACTTTTTACCGTTTTCAGGTTGCCTTGTTCGCAAACTTTTTTATTCATTTGCTAGCTGTAATCGCATTCGAAGTAATAAGTACGTACGTACTAATAAATAGGGAGGACTAGAAATTGAGCGAGGAGTAGAGAACTGCCCACCCGATCTCTAATCGAGTTGAATGTTCGTTCGAACGCTATATTACTTCAAAAAGGAAGGATTTGACGTTGGTATTAACTTCCCCCACCCCTCCCCCTTTTTTATATCCATCTTGCAACTTCGGTTGGGTGGGTGGGGGGGGGGGGGGAGGAGGAGAGAGGAGGTGTTCATAGATTTTGGTTTGCAGCCATTAACCGTTTTCAAGAAGTTGGAAAGGAAGGAGACGTTTCACGTTTTGTTCTCAGATTGGATGCGTGAAATTAATAAACAAAAACATTTGCAGCCGAGTTTGTTTCTATTCTTAGATAAAGCGGGGCTCATTCATGTGTGGTTAGTGGATAAAAGCCTGCGTTGAAAGTTAAGAGTTTGAGTTCGAGTCCTATCTGCTTCCTTTTCTTTTTGCACACCCAAGCTTCACAATGCATTAGGTATATTTTCAGCGAGAATGAGGTGTTCCGTTTTACATAATTATACCGCTGTTACCTGGTTTCGAAGGCGACGTCGGTGCACCAGGTGGGTCGGCCTTGCAAGCAGTACTTCACTGGACGTTCTTATCGTTATCGAGAGGGCCGAACTCGACTGATCGGAAATTTGAAGAAGCTGGTGCCGGATCCGATGAAGTACATCAAAGTTTGCTCACTTCGTACTTGGGATATTCTATGTGGCAAGTTGGTTAGTACATTTCAATGAATTCAGAATGAGGTCTTCTGAAATGTACACTTACATTTCTTCCACAGTTTTATTCCACCATTTTTAATGATCTTCATCTCCCACCTTTGCTCTTTCTTCTCCATCCACTTTTCTTTGTCGTCCTCATTTCCGCTGCTCTCCCCCTTCTCATATTAATATTTCATTTGTTGCTGTTATTTGCGTTCGGATTCCTATTGCCGAGCAGTTACTTTTCTGGATAATGTTAAATGGGATTCTTTAGGTAACCGAATTGATTTATATTCACTGTAAGTGTATGATCGTCGATGACAAATATACTATCATCGGATCGGCGAATATAAATCGATCGCTCGCAATGCGGCAATCGCGATTCTGAGGTGGAGTTGAGCTTATCGTCTCTTTTCTTGTTGCTGTTATCTATGCCTTGGCAGATGTAAGACTACCCTTCACTCCCCTTTTCTCGCTACACTTGACGAAATTCGATGCAAGGGCTGTTGGAATCTGGAAATGTGGGTAGAAATTGGTGGTTTGGGTGTGGGGGAAGGGGAGGAATGGAATTAACATGTGATTGAAGTGCATTCCTCCGAGTGTACATTCATTGAATATTTTCTTAATTAGGATCACTTCTATGAGTGTTTAATCAATAAGGTAATGTGAAGCTGAGGATTCGTATGAGCGGTGGGATCTACATGCTTCAGGTGGCGCGACAGTGGTGTGATGTTAAATGTTTTTACGTGTATACCTTTTTTATAATTAATGTACGCTTCGAAAAGTGCATGGGAAATAGTGGTGTTTAGGTTCAGTATCTGTTAAATGAGATTGCTGAAGCTTTATGATTCTGACAGCAACTGTAAATAAATCTTTTCGATATTCGATAGACGTTTTATTGATGTAAGTATGTTTTAGCTGAGGTGTCCTACGTAAAACCCTATAAAATACGCTAAATGTGCTTTGCAGTTTTTAAGATTGGCGTAACAAAAAAACCAACTAGATAAAATGCTGTAAAAACAGTCAGGAAAGAGAGGAGATGAGTTGGAAATCTGGAGATAATCTCTTGATCGATTATCTGGGTGTGGTAGTTAGAACACTTTTAACGACTATTTGAAATATATCCTTGATATGGCAATAGTTTCGGCGCTTCTAAGTTCATATAATGTGAATGCGAGATATTGATGATCGTATTTAGTTGTACTTTGATGTTATTTTCTAGTTTGTAGGTTAAAATTTAAGGTTTGTATCGTCGTGAAAGATACTGAATTTGTCGCATCGAAAATGAATGGACGACCATATCAAGCGGGCAAATTTGCGCTAAGTCTTCGCAGACATCTTATGGAGGTTGCGATTCTTGTTTTTTATTTATTTTTTCTTAGTTAATGGCTACAAAAGATGCTGATGTTTTGAAATATTTTGCCGTATTTAATTTCTTTCCATCTTCGATCTTATGTTTTTGAATTGTTTGAAAATTAATAAACAATGTGCGTGATGACCACGGAGATTCCACTCCTGCCTCTTTTTAAGTAAGCGAAGGTGACGTGAGGTGTATTTGCTAGGTGAAAAGTTTGCGCAAAAAAGCCGTCAAGAATACAGCACAGCACTTCTAAAGTCGTCTTTCTGGGGATGAATAAAATAATTTCGAGACGTTAGTTTTTGAGCAAGCTAAAGCTGCAAGCACCGGTGATAGGTATTTCCCGAATTCGAGGGAGGGGATTGTGGAGGGGAAAAAGTAAATATCTCGATTGCGTTGCAAACGATTGCAAAAACCCCTCAATAACGGTAGCATATGAGTCTCAGGTTTAGACATTTTATAATCGCTTCATGGCATTTTATTCAGATATTTTGAGAGGTTTCTTTCATTTTAAAAAAATACAAATAATCGATGTGAGAGTGAGTCGTCGAATATTAACGCCATTTAGGTTGTTATCTGATGGTAGGTGAATTGATAAGCTGTCTTTTTTTTTATTTACTAATTTCCTCCTCCCCCCCCCCCCCCCACCGTTTTTCCCTTCGGTCGTTTCCCCACCTCTTCTCTTTGTCGCCTGTTTTTTATTACATTCGCCTTATCCTTACTTTCATCGATTGCATCCGAGTCCTCCCCCCCCCCCTCCCTTTTTTGATATTCACTGCCCTCTAAACCTCTCCTCTATCATATTTTTAGTGCTAACAGCATCGCATTAATTCATGGAGAGTGTACTGAAATCGTATGCTTATTGCCTAGTTGAAAGACAGAGATAATACCGGAAGGGTGTCCTATATCCCTATATTAAACGCTTTTATCTATCTTGGTGGTTGCTATTTCTGTCCTTTGTAGAGACAAATGTTTACAGAAATTGGATGGAACGAAACGCTGAGAATAAAGCTTAGAGCAGATTAAAAAACTCGTGGAATTGTCGAGAAATTAGGAGCAGAAAGTGGGTGGAGGATGAACGATGAAGGGTTTCTGGGGAAGTCCATACCACAAGCTGTCTTATAAGGTTCTATTGAAGCAGTTTAAAATACGACAGCCGCATATTCGATGATTTCAGGTGCACCAATTATATAAAAATAAATTAAGCTGCAGCAATTATAAAAAGATATCAACGGTATGAATATTAGCGGCTATGTATTTAAAAAATTGAATTGCGAGTTTGAAGTACACCTGGTGCATATTAAAGTAAAGAATGTTGAGTATTGGAGGAAATAAGCTTCAGGAACATCTTGGTATGCTACCAGAGCAAGCAGCTCGGTTGGGAGACGACCTGCTCCCAATATCGATCTCGATGATCCAGTTATCGATTCGTTCTTCTTTGATACGTGGGGTGCAATCGCGAAGAAAAATACTCAAATTTATGAAGAAGTTGGTGGTTATATTTTTATTCATAGCTTGTTGATAGGGTGGCCTCAAATTTTTGCTAATCTCAGAATGTCAGCAATTCGTCCAGTTGTTGGAGTAGTGTCGGATCGTTTTATGAAGACACTGCAGATTTACTTATAAGAATTTACTACTTTTTCCTTGTTTAAGTGAGTAGATAATTAAATATCAACTAAATAATTAAATAAAGTAATTAAATAAGTTTGTTTAAATAACTGGCAAATGATTGGCACTTGCTCTTCCCAATTTTTGGTATATTTTTTAAAGAGATTGAAGAATTTTTCTGAATTTCATACTGACACAAAAATTGAGCTTCCTCTTTTTTTTTGCTTTAGTAGTTTTCGAGAAGCCGCCTAAGCTTTTTGTATTTCTTTTGTGTCTTTTCTGATCGTGATGTTCTGGCTAACATCGATGATATTATACGTTGACAGTGGGCATTGCCTACATGGAAATATTCCATTTGCGATTATTTACTAAAGTCTCAGCCGTATAATGAATCGATGGAGCAATTATTGGCTCCACTTTCAGCGATGTGTTTCACAAAACGCTACGAAATTAGCATCGATCCAAAATTGAGTATATCGTTTTTCATATAGTTATTCATTTACATTGTTGTTTTAAAGGTTTTTCGCGTATATCCGACCGATATGGTTGAAAGTTTCGACGAGCTGAAGGCATGGCAATCGCAAATGCCGATGAGCGAATATAGCCCTCAGCTGGCCGAAGAGCAGTTACGACAGCTGACTGGCTCGTTGGTCGAGTTCCCACTCAACTTTCCTACTGAAAGCCAATCTGGCTCCAGGGCTTGCCTCCAAGGAGGGTCTTGTACCAACTTCTGTTTTCACATAATGCTATGCAATGGTTAATCTACTCTTATTTTGTGAGAAGAGATGAGAGGTGAGAGGCTGTTATCTGAGGAATTATGCCCTGAAGATTGAACTTCACTACGGGTCACTCTTATGCCTTGGAGATTGAATTTGACCACAGGTCACTTCCTAGAAGATAGATTGCGCATTTATCAATGGTGCTGTACACGTTCGTAGCTGCAAAATGTTTTATTATTGATCGATTTTATCGTCTGAATGTAAAAAAAGAACCGATTGTTTTAGGAATTAAATTAGGATGGAGAGGCGGACACCAAGTTCCCCCCTTTCATTGAGTTGAAATGAATAAACGAATTAACAGAGTTGTTTATTTAGTGCTATTTGAAGGCGACAAATGCTTCATTTTATGCAAACCTGCCCGAACTGATAGTGTAATGTAATTTGTCTATTTTTGATGGTTTATTTGTTTACCAAACAAAACTTTTTTTCCGTGTGCTGTTGACCGGTCGTCATGCCACTATTATATGCATATTTCATGTGGTAATTTTGTAACGATGTTTTCCAACGAAAAATGCTCTTTTTTTGAACCTCAACTAAAGCGCTTTTAATTGTGCTTTTTAAAATTTATTTCTTCCTTATTATCTGTTTTGAGTATTCTTTGCTTTTCGCTTCGAAAAATATCTTTGAAAATCAGTTATTATGACTTAGTCGTTATTCAATATTATTTGAAATTTTTTTCAATCTTATTGAGTTTTTTTGAAACTTTTTTTTAGAGATTATTTCGACGATTTTCATTCATTATTCATATTTAATTGATTCCATATTCGATGGAATTTAGAAAAAGAAATACCATTTTAAGTTTTCGAGTTTATCAATTTTAAGTTTTATTTTTCTTAGTCTGTACTTTTTTGATAAATCACTAGATTTTCCCTAATTTTACTGTTTACAAAATTCCTTCTATAATAGTTAGAATTTTACTGGCTTTCATATCAAAAAAGAGCATTGTAATAGGTATAGGTTACAATAGGTGGAGTTTTTGTTTGAACTAATCGAATGGATCAGATACAAACACTCTAAGGGATCAAATATAAATGTCTTGATTTCGTTAATATGTAAATAGGTTATAAAGGAATACCGTATGTTAGTGTAGGTTCGCTTATTGTAATTCGTTATTGTAGTTCTCTTATCGAATAATGCTTTACTCTCGTTGATTTGTTTCCCATTTATTTCCCGTCAGTTTCAATTTGTGATAGTTGTTTATCGTTGTTGGCCAAATTTAATTGTTTCTTTTTTTTTTTTTTTTTTTTTTTTTTTTTTGCTTACGCTTTTCATCATTTACATATTATTTTCTTTATTTTCTGTTGATTTATTCAAATTTTTTGTAGAAATTCATAAATATGATGATGGATATAATAGCGTATTGGAATTCCGTTTATATGCAAAAAGAATTTGAAAATATTTTATTATTATTCGTTTGTTTTTTTTTTAAAGATAATTTCTATAATGCTTCATTTGTATTTTTATTAATTTATTCATCTAAGATTTTATTTTAATTTTCTTTTTTATTATTTTTTGATTCTAAATAAAAATTTGTCGATTATAATTACTAATGATACACTTAAATGAATCGGTAAAGAAAGTAAGTAATAATATTAAATCATAACGTAGTCAAAAATGATAGACGATAAATAAATGAGATTAATTTCTCATACAATTATTTATGAATTGAAGTGTTCTTGATGGGAATTTTTCTTTTCTTTGAATCGACTTAATTGTTTCCGTTTTATTTTTGGTATCGGTCGTATTCATACTCAGAACTATATGAACGTTAAATGTTCGATATTCATAAGAGATTGATTGATTGTTTGTTTTTTTCGAATTGTGTCATATAATGGTGGATAAGATATCGAAGAAAAATAAATCCATTCAAGTGTATAATCTGTTGCTGAAAAGTTATACAAACGCATTGTGACATCCAATATGTCAATATTCATCTAAGCTTAAAAAATTTACCTTCGGTTTTTGGAAACTTAATTATTATTACCTTTAATTATTTAAAACTTAATTGGAGCCTTAATCACATTACTAGCCTCAAATCATACCTTCAAAGTTCATACTGGGATCATAAAGGGTCACTAGGGTTGTTCACTGTTAGGCTACCTTACTGCAGTAGTATAGTACATGCACATTGGGCGTTTCTTCGATAGGGATACAATAATCGCCGAATACATTTTATCCAGAATATATGACACAATCATTTATTAATTAGTTATGATGGTGGCTTCATTTTTGCTTGTGATATATTCGTGTGGCATTTTTATTGGACGCTTTGTCGAATTTTCCGATGATTTCGCGTTTTATTTATTTTTCTTTTCTTTTATTTCGCTCTTTTTTTTGATAATATTTATGATACGTTTCAATAAAAATATAATTATTTTGAAATTGTTGAAAAATTATAAAAAATTTCTCAAAATCGGAAATCGGCTTATTTTGTAATTTATATCGATTAAGAGAAAGTATGTTTTCTTCTATTTACTCGAGAGTTTGTTGGTTCTTATTTCAGGTTATACTGAATTTATTCTGCTATTTTTTTGGTACTTTCAATGATTAATCAATTTAAAACAGTCAATAAACATTTTTTTTTTGTTTATAATTTACTTATTTACTTATTATTTGAGAAATTTTGCATGGAATGGAATTATTTTAAATTCAATTATAGAAGAAATCACTGCAAATAAAATTGTTGCAAAAACATTTAAGTTTTTAAGTCCTTTAAAAAAAAAAAGAATTCGTTCAATATATTGATATCAAATATATAGATATGCTAAAATTGTTTTCCTCTTTTGTATTGCGACATTTCATCCGCATTTATCGCCTATCTATAGGAATTTATTAAGATCATATTATGTTGAAGTATGACGGCGCATTTCTAATTGCTCTCTGACGAGAATTTATTTCTTTTTTCTTAGCGAATAAATATATCTATTTTTATTTGTTAGTATTTTTTTTTTTGAGGTGACTATTAAAATAGTAATATCAATTTCATCGTTGAAATTAGAATTTAATTTCACTATAATTTCGATTTTTTTTAATTAGTGAAATTTTGCATATTTGTCAATAATATTTGCATATTGATGATTTAACAAAAACTCTTATTGAGAATCTATGAAAAATTTTGAGTGCGAAAACTATTTGATTCTCTATTGGTGAAGAAATTTCCCCTCAAATTTTGTGATCGTCACCATAAGAGCGCTTTAAATCGTCGAATTCGATTGACGCATTACTTCATGTGTGATCACCAACGGTCATTGGTCCATCAGTCTACTCGTTTTCTTGGTTGATTATCGGTGATGTTCACCTGATCGATGGTTAACTAAGCTACCAGCCAATTGAATTTGCATATTTGTTTAACCTTTTCTCACCTAGT
Source organism: Ascaris suum (assembly GCA_013433145.1). Classification (NCBI taxonomy): domain Eukaryota; kingdom Metazoa; phylum Nematoda; class Chromadorea; order Rhabditida; family Ascarididae; genus Ascaris; species Ascaris suum. Next base: position 853,710 of record CM024180.1, read on the forward strand.
TGTCGCGGCTATCTTATCTTTCTATCCATCTTCAGAAATCACCATTTTCGATAGGTGAATCGGTCGAAGAATAATATAATGCTTTCGCATTTTAAGTATTTCAGATGTGGATTTCCTTTTGTTTCATATTTGTAATTAAGAGGAGAGAGAAAACATAATTTCATTTGCGAATTATTTAAGGAAATTCTCAACTTCCCCATCTTCCTCACTCCTTAGCTTTGAGCTGAAGCTACGTTGATCTCGAGCTCATCGAGAAATGATGAATTAAATTTACAAAGAGGTTGTATTAGCGTATTGTCGATAACTGAGGATCGTCTATGATTTTAAAATATATTTTATCTATAATTGCTTATAGTTTTTTTTTTAGATTTTCAAACATACCTCCTCGGAAATTGTTGAATTTGACTATTGGTATCAGCGAGATGCAAAAAGCGCATATCGTGCCAGCCTGCGTGATGCGCTTTTCCACCGATCTAGATTTTTTTAAAGCGTTAATTTATATCAATAGTTAGTGATTATGGAATTGCGGGAAATATTGGACGATTTTCATTGAGTGATCAATAAAAGTTCATAGAAAATGTTACACTCTATCAAAGTTTAGACTGTCGATAGCCACTGGGCTAATATATGATGTCTTACTGTCGCATTGAGAAGTTATTCGAAAGCGTACGAATATAGAAAATATAAAATTATAATAATCGCAAATGATTGATGAAATTTTGTTGATTGTAAAGAAAAAAAGAAATGAGAGAGAGGATTACATAAATATAATGCAAATTATTTATAACATTTGCAGCAATAAAAAATGCTTCTTTTTTAAAATAGACTTAGTGATGGTCGTTGTTACCGACTCGATCAACTCGAATATATTGCGGCAAATAGGTGTCTAAACGATTAACAAATCATAAAGAAAGTACAAATGTACATAATAAAGTGTTTGCATCAAGTGCAATCAATATAGGTATACTTTTTTCCAAAATCACTCATTTTTTCGTGTATATGAAGCAAATTGACCGTTTAGTTGATTGGTGGTGATAGGTTTATTAGGACGAAGGCCTTTCTTGGAAAGGGGGGTTTCAGGAAGGGGATAGGGAGTGAGAGGGGGAGTAAAATAATCCACGTTGAAGAGATTTCCGAATCTCCGGTGGAAGAACTTTGATTTCTACAAATCGATTTCAGTGCATAGTGCTTCTTATCGATGGATTTCCTCAACGCGTAACGCTGATTGCGATTCGCCGGTATTAGCCGATGAGAGATACTTCTTTTTCGTTACTAAGTAACTCGCATCTTTTTAAATGTTATCTTAAAGATCCATTTAATTCTCGTGTATTCACATGCATTTACTTGACTTCTTCATAGTGTAGTATATGATTCTGATTTCATATCGCACTCACTCTGAAACTTCTTGTAATATGGTCGTTACCTCAGGTAACGATTTGAACACCTCGAGGTCTATTACTTATGGTTATTGTTTGCAATCGATCGGACTTAGACTTAATCTGCTGCGTTAAGATGGCAGTAGATCACAAGCTTGAGTCAAACGGTTCCATCCTCTTTTCCATACGCTGCTGACGTTATCCAAGTTGCAACCACCCATGAACTTACAAGCTACCGAAGACAAATTTTTCGGGGGGGGGGGGGAGGGAGGGAGGGAGGGATTGCAACTGATTTTCATCTGCATCCACGACTGATGCATGGATAGAGCATCTTGATCTGAGAGCAGAAATAGAAGAGAACAACACTGATGAAATTTGGCAATGACCTGAAAAGTTTTGAAATTCATAACGTCACCTTGCAGGTTAGGGCAGTCCATTTACGCAAAAACCCTAAATTCTATTGTTTCGTATGAGATCATTGGAAGTTTCCAGTTTTTCAAGAATTCGCTCACAATCAAGACCCGTTAATTACAGGTAAAAATTGAAGGTTTAATTAATTTCGTCGAAATCGATCGAAAAGTGGGGAAATTGTATCGGAATTCATCTTGTTGTATGCATAATAATGCGTTACATTTTCTTACTTATTACACAACAATCGTAGGTTTTTATCGATTTTCGAAGCGATTTTATGAAAATCTATTTTCTTAATTGTATAATTTTTCCTTAATTAGTGAAAATTTATTCAATACGGTACTAGTGATGATTTAATTTAGGTCATTTTAGTAATGATTTAGTAGACGTACAATTGGTATCGGTGTACGTTATTGCCTAGAGAAAGTTCTCAATTTCGTCGTGGCTTTGTGACAGTCCTTGCTCTCTAGGTAGAGTTCACCGTCTTATTATTACCTGTTAACACTGTCTTACCTTGTTGCTCGTTGCCTTCCGATACTATCTACCCTATCTGTTCGGTATATGCGGCGTTGAGTCCTTATAATCTTTGCTTCCAAACACCTCATCGCTCAAAATCAGGAAAGCGCACCACCTACATATTTGGTTGGTAGAAAATATTCACAGTGCCGCATAATTTGATCACTCCAAATAATTTATTTAATGCTTGCCATCTCAACTTGTATTTTATTATCTTTGATGACATTGCGCAAAAAATGTTCATCGATTCTGATGCATATGTACCATCTTTGTGCCATTACCTACCCCCCCCCCCCCTCTCATAATTCTTAATTCGATGTTTAATTTCAGGCATTTCATGTGTCCTAGTTTTAATAGTCTTTCTAAAACATCGCATTTCAGGATAAGTAGAATTAGAATTATTCTCATTTCGTCACCTGGTTAATATTGAAATGAATAATTTCCAAGCGCATAATTCTTTTTTTTTTTGATACTGAAGACGAAACCACTTCAAATTTATATGTTTGCAGCGTAATTGCAAAATTCCCTCCCAACTTAATGTTATTCCACTAAAGGTTATTATTACTTTTATACTTCCCACTTTGTGGCAGCCTAAGCTCACATCCAACGAGTCTTGTATTCCACAACTTTCATATCGCACTAGACATCGAAAATATGGATTTGAGCTAGGAATAAGCTGGAATGAGTTGATTGACCTCACCGGAAACTGAAATGTCGAAAAATGTTAGAAACCGAAAAAAACGGAAATGATGAGAAAAAGGTGCCGGAAACCGGAGAGAACCGAAAAAAAAACGGAAAAAAAGAACGAAGAAAGTCAGGAACCGGAAAAAGCGGAAATGATGTGAGAGAAAAAGTGCCGAAACCCGAGAAACCGGAGTATCCTGATTTTCCCTCAGTATGATTTTTTCATTTTTCTGGATTACCTAAAGATGTGAATTACGGATCATACATTTCTTTGAGTGATTAAATGTCGATGATTTCCAATAAATGGATCGATTTTTGTTTTCGTTGTGGAAATTGTTTTCTTTGTCGACGGCATGATCGGGCCACGTAGCGGTGTCGTTCTCTTTTGCAGCTCTATTTTATTAGCTCCTTAAATGGTTATGATTTGCTTGATGTTGATTTAAAAAATTAGAATTATTTTTCAAAGTTATGCGACATTTGCGCCTCTTTTATGTAATATTGAGATTATGGCTAAAATGCTAATATAGAAACGATACGTTTAATGTTCAAAAGTTAGCCGATAGGTGAGTATGGAAGTATAGAAAAAGCATAAGATTTGGGGCGATGGCTATTTATTCGAGGCGCAAATGTCATGGCGCTATTTCCTCACAACTGATAATTTTTATCAGTTTTTCAATGTTATCAATGCGTATTGATATTCTTTAAATGATAATATCTCTCTTACTTTGTAATATTTCGACGATGAAAATTGTTTCGACTTTCACTTTAATTATTTCTTTGATTTTATTTTTCCCCTTATAGTTGATCGATTTTATAAGTGATTTTATTATTCGATCATAGCTGCTCAGTTTGTTTTATTCTGCAAATTTTGCATATTTGTTTTACAAAAAAAAAAACCCTCTAGTAAATTGGGTTTTCTTCAATGGCCTTATTTGCATAATAGAATTACATAAATAAAAATTATTGAAATCCAGTAAAATGACTTCATTGCATAGATATATGTTTGCTCTATTATATTTGTAATTAAATGATATCGCATTCATCGCCGATCACAGAAAGCGAAAAATAAAGATGGGAAACGTTTAACTGCTTATCCCTCAAATATTTTTGTTTAGTGGATATCATTGAGTAGTTTTCCGAGGTTCGTCGCCATCTCTTCCCCCCCCCCCCCCTCCCCAGCTATCCCTCTCACTCATCTCTCCAGCACCACCCACGTTGACCTGAAATCTCTCGTTTGTATTATTGTGATCTCTGATCATATCTTATTTCTAAAATGCACTTTAATCTTTATTAACGATGAATTTTTTAATGTTTATTAATGCGAAAAGTATAAATTCATTAACGCTTTCGGCACGCCGGAAATGAAACATTTTTATTTGTAGGAGAGAGTGATCGTCTCATATGTCGGATAAACAGCCACCTGATGCGAGTTCCTCTCATGGTTTGCACTTTTTTTTTTGATGTTCATCCGTTGCATTAAACTTCATCCCTCCATCATTGCGCATCTTTAAGGGGACATTATCTCCAAATAAGGATCTACTCAAAAAGGGTAGTAGAACCCTTCGGTGTTTCATATTTTCTCTGAACTTTGACTTGAATATTTTGGCCGATATTAGGTTTGCTTAATTTAGGGAATTAAAAATTATTATTATTTCTTCTAAGTGACGAGTTTTTTTTTTTGGCAAGATAACGTTGGAATTTTTTATTCAACGTTGCATAGTAAAATATGAGATATGTTATGTGGTAGGTCGTTGAAAATCTGCTAAAGGACGTGGAGCTCCGAATATTGACGCAAATTCCGGAGTTTTCACTTGAAGATTCCGGAACTTCGGAGATCGTTGAAATTTGGGAGTTCTCAATTTTGGCGACTCTTGAAATTTGCGAGCCCAATTGCCAGTATTAGCTAAATAAAAGGATCGTTATGTGATATGATCCAACAAATATCTAAGATTTTCGAAATGCGTGCAGGAATATGAGAAAGGAATCATTATGGGCAAAGAAGCGTACAAGATAGATCAAACAGTAAATATAAGGGAAATTTTCGGTATTTTATTGGAGTGGGCTGTGAGATGGGCATTTAAAATTTTCGATTTTCAGACGACGATGTTCGCTTCCTCGTTGGTTTATGCTTGTATGCTTGTCTGTCTGTCTGTCTGTCTCTCTGTCTGTCCTGTATCTCAAATTAGAAACCACTAATTCCGTGAAATTTTTACTTGTGACGGGTGTTAGAAATGACCAGATATTAATCTTGGTAACTGACCATTAAAATACCTTTTGGTATTAAATTGCTGATATCTTGAGAGAAAGGTTGGGGTGGAAGTGTCCCATCTCTGCAAACTTACCGCATAAACTAAGGTTTTTTTTTACCTGACCTTATCAGTAGCGTATTTTAGAGGTTTATCGATTTTTAATATAGGATGGATGGTGAGATGGGGCTAATCAATGGGCGCAGATAGGGGTTTGGCACGTAATGATGGCAAATCCGTTTGTTATTTCACCAGGTTTTTAATTCCTTTAAAGCGGCATCGTTGCCTAGCTGCTCCTTATTAAGTCCCCTGTTCCTTGTCTCTTACTCTTGTCAAGCATTTTGGTTGTTGTTTCTTTCTTTTTTCAGAACCTAACCATCGCTGAAGTTTTTGTATTTAAAAAGAAGTGATTGTGTTTGCTAATTGTCGAATTCATTTTTTTTCAATTAGATTTGACATGATCTCGTGAAGTTTTACGAATTTTTAGGGAATATTCCTCCACCGAAAGAATTGCCGAATTTTTTCGCACAACAAAAGAGTACAATTGGATTCGTGCCACCGGTTCCTCCACAGTTGCATCCTTTTCCACCACAGCCAACGATTACGGTGGCTCCACCAACACCGTCTACTCGGCCAACGTCTCAAGAGAGCGCACCAACTGAGCGTCACTCAGAACCAGCTCAGATTCCGGTCACTTCAGAATCTGTGACCACTTCGATGAGTGGGGATGTTAAAGTTACGGAAAGCACACCGTCGTGAAAAGCAATGAGTCAAGGCCAACACCTCCACCTCCACCGGTTGCGGTTGGAATGTCGGAGGCAGAGGCGGCGCTTGATAAACTGGAAGAGCGAGAAGAAGAAGGGGGTAGCATGTTCGGATGGCTTCAGAAGACGGTCACTCATTCAGCTTTCCTCTCAAAAGTAGCCGACAAAGCAAAGGTTACTACTGAATTTGTTTTATTTCAGCTTTCAAAAAATTCACTAAAAATCTCGAAATGGCTCACGAGAGTCAACAGTTTCTAAAATTAACGAGCGTTTATATATTTTTGTAATACTTTAATCTTGTGTTGTATCTTCAACATATTATATTGTAGTGATTTTCCATATTGTTATCCCGGGTGTATTTACTTTGTGGGAGAGAAAAGTATTTAAAGCGATGTTGTTGAGGTGAAGTGATTATTTTCCTGAATGTTAGCAGTCATATTTTTTTCTAAAATCTCTCCAAATTAAAAAAAAAAAGCGTAATTTCTTGCCATGAAATTTTGATTCGTTGATGATATTTTGCCCTACAGTATAAAAGTTTTTGTTAGAGACTTTGAACAATTCAAAATATAAAATGAGGGGATATTTTTACGATATTCGTAAATTAATTACAATTTTTTTGAGTTATTACTTGGTCTGTTTTTTAAGTATTTTAATTGATTATTTCTTACTATCAACGTTTGCATATGTTCGACTTCTAAGTTACTGCTACTGTGTATTTCAAAACTCCAAGTTATTGAGCACAATGACAGTCATGGATAATACCGGCAACGGCATTCTCTATAATAAACAGTAAGGAGCATCAAACAGAAGTGGGTCTTCCCCTTTCCCTTTTTAGTGACTGCTCCAACGAGAACTCCTTTACTCACCTTTTTCCGGAAAGTTGGGGTAAATGTCGCTGACGCATGATGATAGGAGAGATTTTGCAGTGAAAAGTTCCATCTTCTGTTAATGCAGGTATTAGAAATAAGGTCTCCATTTCTTTTGCCTCTATCACATCTATGCAAATCATGTGTGCTATCTATTTATAGCTATTACGTCTATACACGTTGTATAGCGTGAATACTCTCTCCTTGCAGCATAAATTCGTATTCTTTAATTGGTATTTTGTATATGAGAAGAAAATAATAGAGGCTGAGTTAATAGATAAAAGGCCCTTCTCTGCAATTTTTTTTTCTTTGAAAGCAATAAAACTATGGGAGAAAATCGTTAAATTCATGAAAGAATCCTTCTCTCCATGATATTTAAGGAAGAGTGGAAGGGAGTCAAGAGCGGTTCTGTTAGGGGTCTATCATGCTCCTCGCCCATCTCCCCTCTTCCAAGCACCCATTTGTTACAGTCAGGTTTATCGCATTTGCAGACAGGGATGGATTCAGTACTAACCACTTTGGATCCAGGTATGAAGGATTTCCTCAGGAGTGAGGGTGCTGTTGATATAGTGATCGCTTCGGACAATGGACGAATCATCGCCGCCATAGCAGATGGATTTAGGCGCGTCTTCAGCACGGTAACATATCGTGGAATGGGTACTCCTGGAGCGAGCAGTCTTCTTCCCCAGATCGTTGGATACACGTTCGCATTAACGGTGATACATATCTGTTGCAGATATGCAAATGGCTAATGAGTACGAGGCAAAAGTAGTTGAACCGCTTTCATCATTTTATAGAAATTAGCCGATGTTAGCCTCGAGGTGACTTATGACCAGTGAGATCGGTGAGGGGGTTGGAGTATAAACGACATGAAATAAGCTGTTCTGTATCTTCTGGTACCACACTTCTCTCTTTGTTGGTTTCTCATTTTCACATCCTATTTGCCCATTCCTATCCCTTATGGAATCGGCTTGTGAAGCATGAGTATATGCAGCATTCTATGTAATATAGTTTATAGTTATGAGGAGGCAGTCGAATTTTATTGTCATTTATTTATTTTTGAATCAGTTCTTCATCGTTTCTATTATTAATTTTTAAATCAAGCGTAAATATATGATTTTTTTTTCTCTGTTTTGCAACAAAATTTTTCAGCGATCATTTCGCATTGTTTGTTCGAATGAATAGATTTACGCGTTTCCGGCTCTTGAATAATACAATTTTCCTACTAGTGAATTTTGTAAAGCATCAAGAGTAGTTCCAGAAGCTATATCGTTCTGATGGTTTAGGTGGAAATCTCTTTTGAAGTCGATCTCTCTCTAATTGTAAATGAAATCTCCGACTATTACCTATTTGGTTGTATATTTTTCTTTTAAAATGCATCTCATTTTCAGAATCTATGAAGTTATAATCCTCAGTAATAAGTCTATCGTTAAAGATATGTTACTTATCCTTCCTTGTTGAAATTCAGTAAGCATACCAGTTCTTAGTTTACTCTTAGTTTCATAAGGGAAATTTTACTTTATTTTGGTGCTATGTGAGTCAAACTGTGTTATTTACATTTATTCATTCAATTTTTTTAAATTTAGTTTTTTTTATTTTCAGTATGTAAAGGAACGCATAACCTTGTTACGAGGCAGTGGTTTGGCTGGTAATAAATCGGCAATCGTTGCTTTACAACCGTTTTTACATGAAATTCAAGGGAGCTGGTATGAGTCGGCTGTGATCGCAATTCAGGTTCCTCTTATTTCTTCCCAAGAACTTTATTTATTTTTTGTTTTCTCTTCTTTAAAAATAGTAAGGCTTAAATATCATAAATATAGATGCAATGCAATGTGTGCATATAGATGATGTGGCTACACGGTGTAGCTAATTTGTAAATGGAGGCAAGGAGGCAATAAGAGTTTCCGTTCGTTTTAAATTTGCTCATTCTCCATGAGGGATAGAGAGGAATAAAAACAGGTATGATGGTATAGTTATTTCACATAAGAAAAGGAAGTCTACGCAGGGGGGGGGGGGGGGGTAGGATGATTTTATAAGGCAGTGAGTGGGATCAGAATACAAGAGATGAGGTTTTTCATCTCTAAAACTAGCTAGGTAGTTAAATAATTATGCATTTCGTTCTTTTATGATGGATTTTAGCAAAGGCAATCAATCCCTCTATCATAATTTAAGCTCTTTCTCGATCCTTCAAATTCATCACCATTGGAAAGATCGAGTGTAAATGATGAAGCGACATTCTGTGTATAATTGGCAGTCTTTCAAATAAATGCCACAATTATGTTCAAAAATTTCCGAGTTACAGAAAGATGACATAAACGTGCATGTATTTACGCAACCGGTCGATGTTGATTCGCGTGTAATTGCCATCTTGAAGGTGAATTTTAATTTTAATTTTATTATTTATTTTGTTTATATGCTTATTTATTTTCTCCCTCCAGGATGGATACTCGCTAATCCAGGAAGGAGGGAGGGGAGGATAGGAGGGGGGGGGGTGCTCAAAGAACACATAAAGGGATGTGATCCGAATTCATATGTTTATTGGGGATATCATTACTACAACAATAAAGCGACTCATGTGTTGTCAATATACGGTAAATGTGGAATACTTCAAAATTCAAGTAATAACAATATCACTAAAGATACGACAAAAATTATGGTCATAAAAGAGCAACTAACATATGTGTAGAGGGCTTACAAATGGGATGTGTCTTCCAAACACCGAGTGGGAATACTTTAATGAGAATCTGGGTAACGATGGGAATATACGAGGATAGTTTAATGCATCAAAAGCGGAAGATGTAGACGGAAAGGATTGCAATAGACGATCACAAGCTTGGGACTTTTAGGCAAATATATAGAGCGAAAAGAATATAAGCGATTAAACGAAAATATCCGCCGAAAAATATGACTCCATCTTTCTATCTCTGTGATTCGAAGTCATCTCCACTAGAATCTTGTTTTTTTTTCTTGGTCATTTCATCGCTTTTTAAAGTGCTAAATGTTATGGGTTTTATTTTGAGTCGGCAGTTTCGCTTTGAATATTTTAGAGTGGCGATTTTTCATTCAATTTTTTTCCAATCTTTTCGAAAATATTCAATTCGTTGAATTTTCCCCTTTCTCAAAAATCCATGCGTTTTTAATAGTCTACAATTATTTTGTTATTATTATCCCTAACTTATTCCCCCCCCCCTCCCATTCCTCCCTATCCCCTTCATCCTTTTTGGTTCATTTGATACCTGCGAAAATTTCCTCTCTTATTTCAAATAACTCTTTTAAGTAAATATTTATAAAAATGCTTGTGCATTCTTTAAAGGAACACACACCGAGTGGATATGCGGCAAATGCATTTTCGACAACGGTTGGCATTGGTTATGCAGAAGTGTTTGGCATCGATCCAGACGACTGGCAACAAAACAGTTTATCCTACTCGTCATCGGAATTATATCGGCTAGCGTCTGCTGCATTAGCAGCAGCATATAAGCGAAAGTTTGGTGGTTCTGATACGTGAGATTAATTCATTTCTATGATTTTGTGCATATTTCTCGCCAATTTTTAAGAAGTGGATTGTGGGTCAGGGTGATGAGGGTGGTGGTGGTCAGGTGGTCACCAGCCTCATCCCTGTCTTCGATCCTTCTTTTATGAGGAACGATCTGTTTGTGCTGTTAAGGAATGGGCGAGATAGCAAGTTGTTCCTTCTTCCTCACTCATCAGTGAAGAAAAGGACGTTTGCGAAATCCACAAGCCTGGATAACGGAGAGGATATCTGATAGCATCGGAAAGTGTGGCTGGGAAAGCATCAATAGCTGAGCAAAGAATGGTACTACCGGCGATGTTCTCTGAAGAGATTTCAAGTTTGCGGATTGCAAGGAGCAGTTTCATTGTTTCTTTGTGGAAATGAGGCGTTCTTACTTGTCTGTTATCCACGTTTTCTGGAGTTGTATGGAGAAAGAAGGTTTTTAGTTAGAAAGTCTTGAATGATCTTTTGAAGGTGTACAGATCGCGAACAATCACAGTGTTGGAGCTAAAGCTGAGGAGGGGGGGGGTGGGATGACCTATGATCATGACCCCACATGGCACTGGTTCGTTTGCGATATGAGTTTGCTTGAATCGTCTATTGCTGTGTTATTTGATAATGCATTAAATTTGCAGAATGTATATTCCTCATAGGGTCTTTGTATTATTTTATCGTAATATTAACGACTATGTAAGTGTTGGCAATAGTAAGTCTCTATTTGAAAATAAGGAAAGCACCTTATTTGCGCATTTAAAAGAAATGTGCGGAAGGTGACGTAAGGTAACTCGAGTACAACAAAGAGCAGGTGGGATACATTGAGTGATGATTCTGTGCGTTGACAATATTTTCAGCAATAATATTTCAAAGGCAAATTACTTTCGAATCGAAAAGTTTTTGGCGATGACGTTCGCCGAAGAGATTTTCCGCATCAAATGCGAATGTTTGATATGTCCAATCCAAAAAGGGGGAATGGGAGGGATCGAAATTCAGAAAGAAATTCAACAGAAATATTCGCAAATTTTTTGAAATGTATGCGGTAGAGTGGAAAACCGAATATAGTCGAAGAGGATATTCTATGCACAAAATATTAGGATGAACCAATAAGGTGATCCTAAAAAGTTCTTTCCGGAAGATCAAATAGCAAAAGCTTCCTTGAAATTTTGGAAGAATATTTGCGAATAATGAAAAGAGAATTAAAAATTTTCTCCTGGAATGACATTCATAAGAAAATGTAGTAGGAATATGATTATTTGTGATTTGTGATACTACTTTTTTTTTCATATTAGATAATATTATGTGTCTTTTATACAATTGATTGCTGCAAATGTTTGGTTCTTTTTTTTTTTCGTTTTTCATCCTCCATCCTGAAAGGAATGGCTTAAAGCGTATAAATTTGTGCTGTTCAATCCAGGTGTACATTTTATACCTGCTAATTGATTACAGGTAGAAAGGTCAAGTATTGACAGGTAATACCTATGGAAGGTTTACAATTGCTGAAATACTAGGTTTGGTAGAGATGGAGAAGAGAAAAATAAATATAAATCAGCAATTCGAATGGAATATACAGTCAAATGTGTACACAGTAATACTTGCCATAAATTTCCTATGGTTCCAAAAATTGGATTTTAAACAAAATATCGAATAGAATTTTTCTATTTTCATCTACATAAATGTGAGAATCATTTTCCACCATTCTTTCTCAAAGTTCCATTTGTTTCTCCTTTGTAATTTGAAGGTTTTTTTAGAAGGGGAAGAGGGGGGGGGGGTATTATTTCAGTATCATTTATGAGGTGAAATAGTCTTAGACGAATGGGAAATCGATTATTTCATCTCTATTTTTTATTATCTTAGAGCATTATTTCCGCATATCTTCAATCTTCTTTAGTTTTTTATATAAAATTATGATTGATTTTATTCAATAATGAAGTTATTTCTTCTATCCATCATAAACAAATAGCATAAATATCGAAAATTCCATATTTACTTTGCATTCAAGAAGCGTATCAAGGAAATTCCATCGACGATGATCAACAAATTGTCGGTGATTGTGAATTCAGTTTGTTTATGGTACATTTTTTTTCCTTCTTTTATTTAGATATTATTTGCATACGACGTTAATTATAGTATAAAAATTTCTACGCATAAGTTCGATGTTCGTTAAGCATTTTAGAGCATCAAAATTTCATCAGTTCTACTCATCTGCTCCTAGTTTATCAGGTGAATGCGTTAGTAGGTTTTGTCCGATTGATCTAAATTTAATTAAAATATATTGACGGATTTTTTTGCTGATGAATTTTATGCTAGTTGAAGTGCTATTAGATTTGATACAAATTGTTGGATGTGTACATGAAATTATTCAAACCTTATTTATAAAATAGTCACCATTGTACTAATCAACGGGGTAGCACAACTTTTCACCTGAATTTAGAATGCAGCCCGATAAAAAGCGATAGGGGGAAAGCGCGAACAAGTCGATCGAAAACGATAGTTTCCTTATGTGAGGATCCCTTCTGTCACTATTTTGCGTGGCATCATTGAGGGAAGTTGCTCGCGTTTTTTTGTTAACATTACAATTGCTTCGTATTTGGTAGCATAGTATCATACCAGTTGCTCTTTCGATATTATTGCCGTCGAAGAAATGATGCGGCGAGGAGCGATATGAGGGGGGGGGGTAGGGAGGGGTTTACATCTAATGGTTGTGGTTTGAAAGACTTGTATCGGTGTCGGAATTTTCATTTCAAAGAACTTTGAAAGAAATTTTCAATAACGCAGTATTTCTTAGTATTTTTACACCATAAGTGACAAGGAACTTCAACACTCTCTGAACTGTGCCTTTTTTTAAATTTATAAATAACCTTGGTTATCATCAACTACAGCGGGGGTTGGGGAGGAGGAAGGGGGGATTCCTTGAAGAATCGGTTGTAAAATTTTGGCTAATATTCCATCAATTTGGTTGAGTGGAGCTTACTCTCATTTCTCTAGCTTATTATGGGACTACTCTATGACATGAATGCGAGCCAAATAAGGTTATCTTTATTTCAGGCATATTCCTTACAAGATGTAGTTTATTGATAACGCCTATTTAATGATAACCGTTCTTCAATGCTAATAATCACCCCAGTTATTGTTCCCTGTGATCTATGTGTTGTTGATCTTGATCCTGGTTCATTTTTATTGCTTATAATCCCGGGGTTTTATTGCTTCTGATACGGTCCACCGGTCATTTGAGTACCGTCGAGTTTGTAAGTGCGTTGCTGACCTGGCGCTTTTTATGCATAATTGGTAGCATGTTATTCGCGAAAAAAGAGGGGGCGCAGTTGTTATGAGCGCTAAAAGGTTTTTCGCTGCACTACCCGCCTTAAATCTCAAGAGGATGATTTGGATTACTGTATTGAAAAACGCGATTGCAAACCATCGGGGGAGGTAAGATTGTCGCCTAAGTGCTCAGGAGTTGGATGGTGCAGGTGCAAGGTTGTACCGAATAGGTCTTTGGCGAGGTATCATTGCGTACTCTTCGATAGCTTTGCAGGAAATGGGCAAGCAAGCGGTTGCTTCGAGTTTTATCAATTATAGCCTGTATTGCGGTTGCGTAACATTGCTAACTAATTATGCATCACCTATATGACGACAGATTTTTGAAACTTGATAGCTGTGTAAAATTCAGCCGATTAAAGCTTTGAAACTTAAGTTAATACATAGATCCAACTTGGTGCATAAAGCTTGCAAATGCCACATTGTGTTGTGGTCGCATATTCATCTATGAGAAGTCCATTCTCGTAAAGTTGCTGAATTACGAATGTCTTCGTTGTTGTTGTTGTAAAAGGATTAGCTACCCAAGTAGATGGGCATATTTTGGCTCAGTGGAACAGTATTTGCCCAACTCTGCCAACACCTTTGTTATACTTCTGCTGGGTTTTCATTCTAGAAGGTGTTATACCTTATTCTTCTTACCTCTTCGGGAAGTCGTATTTTCCAGTCTTATTGCATTTCATCATTCAAGCTGTATATCTCCTTATTACAGGCTGTTGTAAATTCGACGAATTGAAGCGAGTGAAGCGAGAATGGTGATCTTTCTTTATTTTCCAATCTTCGGTGTTTTAATTTTTTTTTCTAAATTGTAACAACTAAATTATGAAAAAAAAAACGGATCATAAGAAATATTTAATTAAATTTATAATGTTTATCGATTGAAGTGCACAACTGATAAGATATCGCTTTTGTTTCCGTCCCGAGCACTATCATCTGTGGCTACTTATGCCGGTCATTTGCGATCTGGTCATTTGCGCCGCTTGGTTATTGGCCATCTGGTTACTTTGATTATATATATGGCTGCAGCCCCTCCTTGGTACATATCTTATTTTTACAGGGAAAATTGAAAAAAACGCAGAAATTTGCAACACGACTTGCAAAAATGATCAAACCGACTGATTCAAGAATGTTGGTGCTTTTGTCTTTTTGCGTTATTTCAATTCTTCTGTTTCGTTTCTTTCTAATTTTATGTACCTTTGCCTGTTTGTGTTTATAATGAGCGTTATGTTGACACCATTTCTACAAATATTCATATGTGAATGCCCTCAAGAACTATCGAGGCTAGAGCTATGAAACCAGCTGATTGTATTTTATACATTTGAATGAAATTGTTTTAGCTTTCAGCTTGATTCTTGAGCTTCAAAAACGAGTTGTGGGCACGTAAATATTTCCCGGGAATTTCCTCTCAAGAGGACATTTTACGGCTATCCTAACTGCAAAACATTTGAGAAACCGACCTTTTTTTTGAAATTTAGTGTGAATTCAGTTAAAATATAAACGCACTATTGCTCCTCCTTCATTATTCGTTGAAACCGGTTGATTTGATGCGTATAACTGCGAGGTTGCGCCTAGCACCAAGTCATTTGACATACTTTCCTGCCAGTCCTTCATTTACAGTCAGTGGACCAATCTGCCTGAAGGACTTTCATTTGTACAGTATTTTTTTGTTCTGGTGCAAGATACTCCAAAGTTAGTTCCTGTTGTGTAACGCTATAGGTAGCTATCAGTAAATTCTTCATCACGCAGTACGTTTGCTTTAATAAATCAAAATACTATGAGGTCGAGGGAGGAGAGAAAGTAAGAAAGGTCGAAGGCGTGAATAGATTTTTTTGATATATGGCAACGTCCTTCAACGTTTTCCCCACGCTTAACAATATCGGTTGTTCACGCTCATCGGTAGTGCTTTAGATCTTTGTGATATGGTACGATGGCTAGTGGTTGTAAAAAGCCTATGAACGCAGACATGGGGAATTAGAACTGTGGAAACTGAGATGAGGGATAGAAAAGAGAGGCCGTAGGAAGAATCTTGCGCATTAACCTGCTGTCCATTATTATAGCCGAAATCTCTGCTAATAGGCGTAGTGCCACCCACTATCATTCAATTATGGATGGCGCAAATTGCCGTTAAGGTTCAGGCTGAGGCTATAGCAAGGTAGTATGAATGATCGGAAATATAAGAAAAGAAAAGGAATCGAGGAATTGTTGGAGGGAAAGATGTCTTCTTGCGATAATCCTTCTGCGCTTTTACCCTCCTGTGAGGTGCTAACCAATCCTGATATTGGGAGGAGGGAGGGTAGAGTGGGACTAGCGGGAACATATCTGAGGATACCGTCGTATCATTTTATAGGCACCAGGCTGACGGTTACAGTTTTTGTATCAATGTTTTGCTCTCTCTTGATCCAGGCACTCTCGATGAATGTTTTCCATTTCCATGCAGTTTTACTGTTTATCATTGAATTTAGACTATTTTTTGATCGTTTATTTATACTATATTTACTATTGAATTAATTTTAGCATTTCTTTCACTTAACTAATTCCATCATTTCTTTAATTTTCCAGAAAGGAAGGCGATCGAGTAATAAGGAAGAAAAAAGAGGATGAACAAGCGTTAAAAATTAAAGAAGCGTATGTTTCCTTTTATTTCATTCATTGAGCATTTAATTGCCTCGAGTATATCAGAAAATTTCCCCATGTCAATTCGATTATGCGACAACAAGGAATAAGTTTGCCCGTTCAGGTTGTGTGATAGCCGTCCAGGCATTCAGCTGCTCCCACTGACTAATGAATGTAATTCCTAAGTGAAGCCAACGGTCTTTCCATCTGTGTATAGGAATTCCTTGGATGTTTTTATTTCCAAGTTGAAATAGTATACATTAAAACATAAGCAGCTGAAGTTTCTTACGCTCTGACTTTCACAGATATGCTGCTGCACACATCCTTCCATACAGAAGCGTTTATCTTTCCTTACTTTTTCTCCAATTCTGGATAGATTTCAGCGTGAATCCACAAATTTGCCTGCTTCACCTAATGCACCATAATGCACCATACAGACGTACAAGTTATGCCAATTTATGGACGGTCGATGCATGTTTTCAGGCCGCAAACGTCATCGGCGATGTTCCTCAAGTACAATAGCCAGCTTGGTCCGCCATTCCATGTAATTGTTGATACGAACTTTGTCAACTTCTCTATCAAATATAGGATTGATATGATGCAGGGATTCATGGATTGCCTTTATGCGAAAAGTAAGTTGTTTTTTCATTTCTTTATTGTGATATTAACTAGAACGACCACCCATCTCTACTTCCTCCCATTCCAAACCTTCGAAACCACTTGAAATGTTATGTAGTAGCTGTAGCTCACCAAAGTTTTAACAAGTAACTGCGCTTCCTCAATGAATCCATGTGCTATTCCTTTCTCTCTTCTCTTAAAACCTCGCGAAAAACTATCATATCATTTTATCCATTTTTGGTGCGAAAATTTTTCGCTCAGAGTTACATGCCGTCCAGGAGAGACATCAGTTATGCTGCATTCATCTTCATCTGTATTGTTGCCATTTGTTTCTGTGATTGTTTTAATATTGCTGGCTTTCCTTCCTCTGCGCACAGAAATCACTTACATTCTCGAGATTATTGCTTCGAGAGTTGTTTTCAGTTGCAAGCACTCGTTTGCGATCCTTCTGCTTTTCCAGCCCCAGAATCATGAATTCGACTTCGATCCCCGAGCTAGTATTGCTGCTTAGTTTGTGGTCGCCTAATTATGTCCAGAAGTATTCGGAATGTCCTAAGTTCCTAACCTTGATTATCCTGGATTTACCACAATAGAGTTTTCATTGTGATCAAACATAACGTCCTTTAGTCCTAGTCGGCTTCCCACATCGGGATTTCGACCTATCAAACCGTTCGGAAAGGATTTTTGTCATGCTTTTCAAAGGTAGCTTTCAGTAGCCAATTGCATCTCATTCTCGTCTGTGAATTGGGTTCCTCAAAAATGTTCTTGAGTATATATGGCTCGTCAGTCATGTAATTCATTAGCAAATATTTTCAGCCTTATAAGCTCCGCCCATATATTTATTGATTCTTGATTTGTTCCAACTTTTTCCAAAATAAAACATAGCAATAAGGTGCAACTTAAATGTTTTGGGTGATTTCGGTAATGAAATATCAATTTTTCGTATTTATTTAGCACCAGATTGGAGAGAGTGCATTTCTGCGAAATATTTTTAGACTGAGTTGCGCCACATAAAATGTGACCGGAATAATAGGGGGAAGGGGAATGCTAGGTGAGCGCTGCACTTTCATTTATTTCTTGGCGAATATCTGTCAAAAACAAGACCGTGAAGTAAATATTGGTTGCATTCGATGGTCATCGATTGCCATTGCAGGCAGCCAAATGCACCTGACTGACCGTAGTAGACCTTGATCCGATTGGCAGATGGAGTTGCACAGTGTTCTTCATTATTGGACTTTCGCAGATATTGCACTTGATTTACCCGGTGGGTGGTTGAACGAGTGACTAGCCGCATAAATGCCTTTTAAAGTATGCAAACGATAAATCTGCACGCATTCTAAGGCCAGACGAATGCCTCATTGTTTTCGAATTGGAAGCAATAAAGCCATCCTGAGAGGTGAGTAGATACAGTGGCTGAGTTGTTCGATTGAAGGTGACAGGTAACGAAGGACCGCTATTGGTATATGTGTTCCCTCGATGAGGGAGGTGTATTTATTCCAACGGCCGTTTTATTCTGACTACGTCGAATTAAGTCTCGAATTAGATTAAATTTCAAAGCTAAATTAGACTCTGAGTTAAATTAAGTCTATAACTTCAATTCAAAATTTCAGCAATTCCCTATATAACGGATTGCGTTTTGGGCGAACTTGAGAAATTGGGACAGCGATGCAAAGTTGCATTGAAGATCATCAAGGACAATCGCTTTAAGAGGTTAACATGCTCACACAAAGGTGTATACGCCGATGATTGTATTGTGCAACGTGTCACGCAGGTGATTTATTTTCATTTCTTATTATTAAATTTGGCATTGTAACCTTTTAATACCAGGTTTAATACGCAGGTAGACCTTTAATAATTGTAACCTTTAGTATAACCTGCATTACAATCGTTTGCAATAGGTAAACATTCTGTTTTGCTTAGCTGAGTTTTGCGTTGTGGCACTCAATTTATTAGCACGACTGTTGCAACAGAAAGTCGTTATATAATGCTATGTTTAGCAGTGAAATGTTTACGTTGCTCTTTTTCTTAATTTATGGACGTGGAACACTTTAGTGGACCTGTACTGAAATCGGGCATTTTATCACCTGAAATCGTCGATGGCGGAACGTTTTCGGAAGTATTGCAGTCGGAATGTTTGCACAGTTGTTTATAGCAGGGATTCTCAAGTGTTAACGGACAGATGGCCTGGAATGAGAGGCTTTATTTAGTTTACGGTGAAGCTAACCTCATGCTCGTTTATTAGGAGGACATTCATTAGTCGTTGAAAATACAACATTCTTGTAGTCCTTGGAACTGGGATGTGAACATGTATTGTTTCTTTTATGATGGTTATTATTCATGGCTTTCAAATTAAATTCACTAAGGCAAACAACTTTTCGATGATTGCAGATCGGTCCTTGAGGGTTAACTCCGTGCTTTTGACATGAATAATCAGTTTAGAGTTTAATTAGAACAAGGCTGACGTTCATAGAGGTCTCGGCTCTTGTTATATGGCCTTGCAGTTGGAAAGTGTTCGCAGTTAGGGCGCTTCATAACAGTTTGGGGGCCATTTTAACCAACATTCTTGTTGTGGTGAACGACCGTGTTGCAGCTCAATTTTGCATAGATCGACTTCGGTGATATCTACTCTTCTCTACAAACCGGCAGCAGTACAACAAGTCCGGCGTGATGGTATTGAATTCAGCCATCTCTGACGTTGACTAACTATCCCCGTATAGTCGCTTAGAGATTCGCCGTTACGCTGAGTTCTGAGGTGTACGTAGCGACGGGCGAAAATTGACGTATTGTGCCCGAAAAGCTCTTTCAACGTCTTGACGGTGTCTTCGAGTGAGACTTCAGAAGCTTTCTTAGATAGAATATGGTTGGTGAAGCGGGCGTACGTAGTGGCATCTAGCTTCGAGACGATGAGGCGGGCGGCGCGGCGTCATCGAGTGTCGCTCCGTCCTTAGAAATGATATCTTCGAATCTGTTGAACCATGCGTCAAACGTGCCGCCATTGTCTGGATCGTAAGCGAACTCAGGCAGCCGTGTCGACAGCGAGTTTGCGATAAACTCTGCAGTCGATGCAGGAGGAGCAGGTTTGATAGCGGTCAGCATCCGCTCAACCCGCTCCAGTAGCGCCTGCTGCTGCCGGTCCGCCAACTCCAGGACGGCTGCGAGCGTCCGCTGCTGTCGTTCCTCCTGGACTTCGAGTATTGCTCGAACCGCTTCGATGTTGATTACTGCTGACGATCCATGGCTTCCTTCCATTGTTGTCGATCCTTGTCGCTCGAGTACTGATCGCCACTTGTTGTACTGCTGCCGGTTTTTAGAGAAGAGTAGATATCACCGAAGTCGATCTATGCAAAATTGAGTTGCAACACGGTCGTTCACCACAACAATTCTAGAATAAAACATAACCTATGGGAAATAAATAAATTTTACAGCATAAATGCTATATGGTTGCGACATGCGATAAGGATTTAAAAAGGAGAATACGCAAAATCCCCGGCATACCCATAATGTATATTCGACAGCATCGCTATTCGATCGAGAGGATGCCTGATGCCTATGGTGCGCCGATGTTCTAGGAGACTCTCATGAACTTTGACATCTTGAGTTTGCTGAGCCGATGCCATTTTCTACTTGAAGAAAGAAGAAGGTATGAAAATTAGCAAGATCAAAGATTTGAATTTTGGGCTGGAACTTCGAGACGTTCCTTCCTGATGGGACACGCTCATTGCCTCGGAAAGTTTACAAGAATTTCCCGTGCGATAATCGTTTTTCGATCGTTTGGAAAAATTGGAAATTTTGGGAGTTGTAGCATTTCACGTTACATTATGATGCGTATGTGGGCATATGGTTGAATTTTTTCGTTGTTGTTGCTAAAATTCATTAATGTATTTTTATCGTTCATCAGTATTTTATATGTTTTGTTATAAGGTTTTATTGTGTGGGTTCTTGCTTTAAAAAGTGCTATTATGAGTTTCAGCTAGCAGTGCTAAGAGACCCCTCAAATTCGCCTCTCCTCCCACCTTTTCCGGCTTTTCGCTAGCTTTCTCTAAAGAGTGGGGAAAAGTGGGTACAGCGGAATTCTTTTGAGGCGTCATAAATAACGAGACGAATCAACTCAGTGATGGAGGTGGAAAGCATATAAATTCTTTGCACAATAAAAAAGTGGTTCGAATAAACATTCACTTCAGTATTATTTTTCCAAAATTTTCTACAAGCCTGGAAAAAGAGTGTCGTAAAACAGTCGTCGGAGCTTAAGGGGCGTATACGAATAAGCATGAAATCATGCGTAAATTGTTTGAAAAGATTAGTCCCAAACATAGTAAAGCGGAGAGGTTGATCTTACACCCACATCGATCCTGATAGTACCAATACAGTATATCGGATGGAGCCGTCCAACTGTGTACAATAAAGCCAAAAATAGCATTTTATATTGCATGCGATTATATGTCGGTTCAAACGTTTATGGAAAATTGCGACTTCTACCGGCGTTATGGAGTTCGTGTCCTGTCGTATCTGCATTGTACCCAACATTGTGGGATTCACTCCAAGGCATATCATATTCTCTGGAAACTTGGCAAAAATTTTATTCATTCTTTAATTCATGAATAATTCAATAGAATAAGGTGAAGAAAATGTTATTGGCGTTCGTGAAATTCAAAAAAAAAAAAGAGGAAAACGCGCGAAATGTTTTTTTTTCAACGATTTGTCTGAACGTAATTATTATTCCATTTAGGCGACGATCATCATCATCAATTTTTGTTGTCTCATTGAAAGAGAAAATTTCATTTAATGCGATTCGATATTGAGCTGAAAAAAAAATTTTTTTTTGCTGATAGCATTCTTATTTCTTTTCGTTTAGAATTTTGTTGAATTGTGCGTTTGATTAATCGTAAATTTTTATTTGTGGTTTTTTTTCAATTTATTTAAGTATTATTCGCCAATATGGATTATTGTAATTCTGTATTGAGAATATGCAAATGCGATAGAAACGAGGAAGGAAATGTTATTGTCCTATGATGGCTAGAAAAAAAATGGTTGTTATGAAAATTTTGGAATTTTTTAGTGATGGAGATTTTGGGTTTTTATGGGATTTCTCATTTTATCACATATACAGAGCCTATATCGCTTCATATATATCATTTGTATAAGCATACAACATTTGCTTGGCACGGAATATTGCATCTTAACAGATGTTTGTTTAGGTCTGAAGGGAAGAGCTAATAAGAGCCGGATGCAATGTCTTGCTAATGAGGGTATATTAATGAATTTAGGAGCTAAAAGAGTTCTTGTAGGAGTCAATGGTACAATTAAAGGGGCGCAAGGAGACAAGATTTCTGCGCTTTACTTAGCTGTTGATATTTATTACTCCTACATAATTTCATTTATCATGTTTGTTATGGAATAATTGGTAAAAGAGTCGATGGGAAAATACGTCAGGGAATTGCGTGACATGTTTTTCTTTTTTTTTTGCAATCTTGGTGACTAAGTTAACCAATCTCGCAACTTAACGACAGATAGTAGAACATCCACAGTAATGCGTTTGGTATTTCTGGTGAATCGACCATCGTTCCTAAAAATGTTTATTTTTCAACGTATGTTGTTATTCGACGATTGGAAGGTGTAACAGGTAGTTAGGCACATCAAAGTGCGCCGAATCCCTCGAACTGTCCTTGATTGCATTCGCCAGATTTCGTCACTCTAGCTGCAGATATTTCCCAAGTTGAAATTACCACGCGTGCAACTCCAACTATCCATGCACAAACGTGAAGTCCATGGCTTCATGAATAAGATTATGGAAGGTTATAACCGTAAGGAGTTGCATCCATAGTTATAGTGTACGCGTAATCGATATTACCACTGCAATTGAATGTACTGTAATTGAATACACAATGGTGATGTCTAGGTTTTGCAGATGAGTGCACGTAATCGACGAGATTTAGAAAATCGTGAACTAGCGCAATTGGCAGAGAGTTTGCCTCTAGCAAGTGCAATCACTGCACAACTTGATAAGGTCTCGAAGTTTTCACTAATCGTTCACTCGACGATCAATCTAATAGGAAAATCTTCGTCATTACATTCAGAGAATATTAGTACGTTGAAGTTTCGCCGCTTTGCTGCAAAGAGAATTAGCTGAACCGAGTTGCCACCTTAAATAATACCGTGTTCGTTCAAATACAGCCCTACCTTCCTTTGTATAAGGTTTCCACCTTGAAAACATCATTGGCATGATATGTATATATATAACAAGCGCACAACTTTGCAAGCTGATAAGTGTAAAAGGAACTGGCACGATATTCGGCTTTGCACCTTGATTACACGACCACATGCCGTTATAAATCACCAACAATTCAATCGGTTTCTGTATCTCGACTGAAAAATAAGAGTCCAAGCGCTGGGAAATGTTTGCAAATTTTTGCTTGTCTGTATTTCTTGATGCACCTAACTGATCTAAGGTCATCATGATTTGCCTTTGAAAAACAGACTTATAAAAGCGGGCAAGTAAACAAGCGGAAGAACTCGCCGGAAAGGCTGATACGAAATGCGCCTCTACAGGTGCATTAGTCAGATCAACGGGTTTAATAATTTGTTGAAATAGAAAACACCGAAAAGCGTATTCCTATTTCCATTGAATAAACCCGCTCTAAAAGGTCTGTTTCCCGACCCGACCGATTGCAAAATGCAACTCGATCGGTGTGACACGCCTGCAAATCCAGCCCGCTTAAAGGACTATGACTTGAAAGATGCAATGGGGACTCTAGGTTCAATAGTCTTAGAGCTGAAACTCTAAGACAGACAGACAGAGGAACAGACAGGTTTACGTATGGAGGATACTACGTCATCGTAGTGGATTTTGCCAGTTCGATTTCACTTGATAATGAGATGCTGACTCGGGATCGACGAGAGGTTTTGCAATCCCTCAGGCAAAGAAAAGTTATTTATTTTTAGGTTTGCACTTAGTGCTTTCCAAAGAAATTGTGCTTGTAAATTTTACAGTGTTTACTATTCATAAGAATGTGTAGCGCTTGCTACGGCTGTTTCAATATCTCATAGAGAGAATCTTATTTATACCAGCTGAGTCTTTCTACATCAACGATTGAATCTCCCAAATGGTACTCTATGATTTGCGAAATAAAATATCACGCAGATCACCAGATGTAGATTGGCATGTGTGCTACGTCTGAGTAAAGAGTTTTTATAACATGCAACTGCAGTAGCGTGGAAATCCATATAAAAGGGTGAGCCAAATTGGGAAAGGAAAATGAGCCAAAAGAATATTTTTTATCCGCTGCGAGCAATCAATCAACGATTGAGCGAGAAAAATGACTTAGCAGATAACTCGGCGTAAATAAATACGTATAAAAGATTTCAAAACGAAACATTGGTCTAAAGATGGAAAATAAGTTATAAACACAATTAAAGACGGAGAGAATACAGTACATTGAAGCAATGTTAATGATAATATAGAAAGGATGTAAAAAGAAAAATGAATAAGATTGAAAAATTAATGCATAGTCGTATTCATCAATTGTTAAATAATTTCCATTTAAAGGCGTCGGTAATTCGTCTCACATCAGCTTATCTATCGTTGCGTCGCATTTTTCCACACTTCGAGGATATTAACGATGAGCTCATCGAAGTGGGCTCATTCTTATTGCAAACACTTGATGGCTTTGTGCTGATATTAGATCCTCATGGAAAAATGATGTATGTTTCTGAAACCGCATCCGTTCATTTGGGACTCTCACAGGTAATAATCTCCTTCTACCATAGAATTTTTAATAGGCGCCATAGGATTACAACTTTTTCATACAGAAGCGAAAGATTTGTGTTGAATATTAAGCTTCTATTGAGAGATAACATTGCAAAAAAAAAAATCTAATAGTGGAAAAAAGGAGAAGTCTATCAAAGAGACGTTGTATCTCGTTTTGTATGGAACTCTTAGTGTTTTAGATCATTCCACGATTTAGAAGACTTAACCTTTTATTAAAGAGACTCGGATTCGTATGAGGGAATAAAGAAGTAGCATTTTGCTATATACGAGAAGCGTGCTCGGTTGCCCTACTCATCTCTGTAGGACGATCATTCTTCAGGTCGAGCTAATAGGTGCGTCGATATTCGATTTTCTTCATCGAGATGATGAGCCCGAATTGCGTTATATTCTTTCTTGTCTCGATTCGCGACGTCTTAATACGATCATTCCATATACGGAAGAAATTGAAAGGATGTTTTTCGTTCGGCTACGATGTGTTCTACCGAAGCGAAATGCTGGGATCACCTATAATGGATATAAGGTTTGTGTTGTAAAAAGAAATTACTAGCGGGTCGAATAATTTCAATTAAATAATCGAATAATATAGCTTCAACGAAAATTTGATTGCTTGATCAGACACTCCATCCACCACGAAGGGAAAGGGAGGAGGGGCAAGGCGTTGCATCCTTTTATTAGCAGAGTCCTTCGATCGTTGTTTTTTTTTTTACTTACAAAAGCTCGCGCTCAACGATGTTTTATGAGCACCAAATTTTGGAGTCTTCAGCGCTTTTGTGCTAATGCGTCTTATTTCCTGTTTTCTTTCATACAAAGAGAGAAATTACGGAGAAGCTCATTCTTGCCGAAGCAAAATAAAATCAATTAATGCCTCAGAGCAAGGAAAAAACGACTGAAAAGGGTGTCTGAAGAACTGCATACCGACATATGTAGATTTTTACTGAAGGAAGGAAGAGGAAGCAGCATTCCGATAAAACGTATGACAGAGACGATCTTTAGTTGAGGTCAAGCTGATCATATCATATGCTACTGAGTTGGGTGGCACTAAGCTGAGGTCAAGCTGCTGATGCCCGATATCTTCGACTTATATCAGTTTCATTTGATCAGTTATGGCGAAATGGTTACATAAAATTAGGAATTTCAGAGTTTAAAGCGTGAAGGTCATACTTTGAGACAACCTTGAGCTCATTCTTGCCGAAGCAAAATAAAATCAATTAATGCCTCAAAGCAAGGAAAAAACGATTGAAAAGAGTGTCCGAAGAAATGCACACCACGCCGACATCATAGATTATCATTAAACAGAAAAAAAGCATTTGCAATAACGCATTCATATTTTCAATGATCCAACGACCGGCACAACAAGTTTTCTATACAAGATTCGTTTTTGGCTGCAGCATCGATGAGATAGAACTCGATCGGTATAAGATGCAATTCAACCAACTGCATTTTGCCGCAAAATGCAATTTGATGCATGCAGTTTCCTATAACATTTAGATGTCTGTAGCGTCGTTAGATTTGAAAAAATAAACTTGGAATTTGATATCCTTTATATTTGAGAAATTTCAAAGCTCTGGATTAAATGGATGCTTCCCGACAGACAAACATGGACACGCATTCACAGACATACCTCCGTCATGATGCGTTTTGCGAGTGCAGCTTCGTAAAACAGTTTAAGAACTAGCATTAACGATCGCTCCAAAGTCCATGAAGAATATTTCCATATAAAGCTTGGATATTAATTTCTGTGGAAAAAACCCACTTCAATATTATCCATTCTCCCGAATGACCTACAAAATGGAGTACTTTTTATTTATGTTCGCAATAAAACTGTGTTTATATGAGCAATGAAAATCTGAAGATCATCATAGTAATCGAAAACCATTTTTTTCGAAGTAATCGAATATGTAAGTTCCATTATGTTTGTTGAGGAATTTCGTTTTCAGACCTTCAAAGTTTTCCAAAAGAAGAAATGCAAGCCATTAAATTTGTTTGCAATGGGAGATTATCTAAACGCATCCGTTAGCTAGTCCTTTGGTTATTTATGTCAGTGCCACATGCATTTACCTATCATAGTCGAACACCTGTGCTTACCTATATATACCTAAATACCTGTATTTACCTGTCACAGTCGAACGTCTATATTTACCTACCATATTCTCCAGAAGATGATAGAGGAATGATAGATATATTCCTTTCGTCTATACCTCAAAATTTGTACATATGTATATGCATCTATAGAAACCATTATATCATAGAACTCTTGGAATAAAATGAATATTTTTTTTAAGATAATTAAACGGAAAATATCCGAAAACAAAAGCATTTAAACATAGAAATAGCGCCATAATGTGGTCACTGTCTACCTCTCAGCCATGTGCATGAATGCAAGCATCGATATATGTATATGCGATTTCTTCGTATCGAGTCTTTCCGTCACTGTTTTGCATCTCTCTAACATTCTCCAAAGCAAATATCATTCGTTTATTTAATGATGAGGAATTAGCATGTCTTCCCTAGCCACATCAAAGATAAACTCAAGGCCTTCCCGCTTCCCGTTCCCTCGGTGCTACTTACTGAAGCATAAAACATATAATAGGAGATTACCTAATGCCGGCTTTTTCAAGCCGAATAACAGCTCAACGGACCATTGTATACAAAGATTGGTAAAAGCTTCAGACCATTAGTTGTTGGGGCTATTCGAAGATATATCATGATCATTTGGGAAGTACGAATATGGGTCTGATCGCAGTTGGCTATATGCTCAGTAGAAGTGGTGTAACTGAAATGAAACTCTCACCGTCAATGTTCATGTTTCGTGCACGACTCGATCTCAATATCATCTTCATTGACTCCAGGTTCATCATCATCTTTCACTCCGAATAACTTCACAATTTAATCAATAAATCATAGTTGAGTTAATATTCCTGTAGTCTAAATTTTTCTTTATTTGGCTACTTACTTTCAACGCTAATTTCTTCGTTGATTTTAGTTATTCTACGTTATTGAGTTGATTGGATGATGTGTTTGAGCTTTTGAAAATGTGACAATATGTAAAATAATTTGTGAGAGATATACCAACTTAAGCCTTTAATAATTTTCCTGCTATCAAATAGAGCCGAAAAAAATCGGAGCTATTGACGTTTGAATGGAAATAAGACCGGAAGTTCTCTGAATTCTTTTTTATATGTTTTTTAATGCTTCTTTAACTTCCAGATTTTCTTGACTTTGTGATGAATCGTTGACAATCCTTTCTTCATGCCAACGGTAAAAACGTTGCTAAAGGTATCAAGATGCTGGACGCTCATTTAAAAACGCCTGAAAACCCACCTTCTATCTAACGTCGCCGATGCCAAAAAAAGTACCATGCATCCGTACACTCATACTGCAACCTCTGAAATTAGTTATGGGATTAAAACATCGACAATGAAGGATTTGCGATAAATCGGCCACTCAAACTCTAAGCTTTAGTTTCCCAGTTTCAGAATGAAAAAAATTCTTTCATCACTACCTATTTCTATTGATGAAAGGCAAAAATAAAGAAAAAAAGAGTCAAATGTTTCATTTCTGCACAATTAACGAATTTAATAAAAACTCACATTTTCTTTAATTTATAGAATAACAGCGTTGACTGGTTTTGCGGCGTCTTCATTACTCGATATATCGCTGTATCATATTGTTCTACTCGATGATGCACATATTATCGAAAGAGCTCATCGAATATGTAAGCGTCACATATTCATGTGGGTTACGTTTCCCTCTCCGTATGCTCAAATATAGTTATTCTCTCCCCTCCCCCCCTCACCCCTTCACCAAATGAGAGGGTCAGCTGCAAATATCGAGGTTTCCAGAAATTAAGCCACAACCAGTCGATGAAAAAACAAGAAAAAGTCCGAATAACTATCAGAAGAAAATGAAAGTTGCAGAAATCCTCTTTGAAAAAATGAAAAACAGCCAAAAACTCAAAATTTTCCATTGTGAGTGCTGAAGTTTATTATATTCATCTGTGCGTTTTTAACGTTTAAATTTCAATACACTGCTGAAAAATTGATCCCTCACACCTTATAAATTAGGGGATCGCAAATTTTAGCGAATAATAACAAAGAGCTGATTCAAAAATAGCGACCAAAAAACCCCGAAGGGAATGTTCGGCAGCGAAATATTTTAAAAGATAAGGTAAGTACTAACAAGTAAATATTGCTTTAATGTCCTTCGCTATTTATGTCCTATAAAACAAAAGAGTCTACGGATCATCCTCATATGCCATGGCTTTCATATTGACTTCATTATCCACCAGAGGAAGTGGATGAATGCCGATAACTTGAAGGCACACCTTCCATTCAATCATTGAATTGAACAATGAAAATAGCAAAAATCATGGACACCAAAAGTGCATTCAATCACCAAAAAATAGCGAATATAGCGAACACAGTACCACAAGTCTTCTCACATAGACATTTCGAAAATTACACATCTTTTGGTGAGGGAAACTTGCATATATTTCCCATTGTATTCCATTTTCTTTTTTTTGGAATTTCCATTTTACTCCAGTCTCGATTGAATGCGATCGGTGAAATTATCTGTCATGATTACACTGCTAGAAATTGGTCTATTGAACGAAGTAAATATCATAGTCCTTTTGGAGGTAAAACTCATCAGAGATGGATTTGCTATATGTAAATATCGCTATAAAAGTGAATGAGAAAAAAAATTCAGCTCTGGCGCCTTCAGAAAAATCCGTTGGTAAACTGTAAAAATTTACTGGCACTTTGCCAAAAATTAGCTGACAGTTTGCCAAATTTCGATAACGTTTTAATATTCCTCAACGACCCTCACAAATGTAATGATCGAAATCTATACACTACTGCATTCATTAACTAGGTGGATATTCGTATATACACATCGCCTTAAAATCCGCAGTATTTAACGCTCCAGTTGAATTGTCAATACAGTTACGAATAGTGGATTTTGAAATAACGTCGTATTTTGAAACTACGCTTCTGAACATTTAAAAGTAATCTATAGTTTAGGTAATTGCAGTAGCTGAAGCTGAATTTCATTTCAGGAGCGGAAAATGAAAGTACAAGCGATGATGACCCATAATACAGTCTCTTATGAATGAAATAATTGAGCATCCTTGAGCTGCTCAAGGCCATTTTATTTATTGAGCTCAAGAGCATTCAAAATATTTTCATATCATAACGGGAATGCGTAAATAATCCACAGCCACAGCTGCAATAATCACCCCCTCTTCTCCCGTTCTAACGGTGCCGAATCTTGAAGTGCAATGAATAAACAGCTTCCATGCACAACAACGAATAAAGATTAGGCTTCGATAAAGTTTTTTCTATTTTTGCGTTCAATATTTCTTACCTTATTTTGTTAAATTGTAAAAATAAAACAATTTAAAATAGTGAATATTTTCCGCTCGATATTTGCATATTACTGGATAATTATGTACATTATGGTTTATCAAATGCAAATGCAACAAATTGCTTATCATTTTTCATTGATTTATAACTTCTCAAATATCGATTTGATAAATTGCAAATCAATTATCGACATCAAATTTCCAAAAAAAGAAAAAAAAAATTTTTTTTTTGCAATTTGCACTTTTTTGAAGAGAAAAAAAAGCATTTTATGCATTTATGCAATTTATACGCTTTTTTTTCTCTTGCTAAAATTTATATTTTATTGAAATTTATTGCACTTTCGCAAGAAAAAAAATGCAACAAAAATTTTCGCTAAAAATTCGAAATCGCTTAAACTATCAAAAACTAATCATTTTTTTAATTCTAAAATTGAAATTCAACGATTTTTTTTTTGCAGTGTTAAATAAGAATCAATCAACAACTGGCTATTATCGTATGCTACATAAAGGTACTGGTTATGTATGGGTGCAGAGCCAATTCTGCATTGTGCCAATGTTACGTGCAAGTGTTTCACATTGTATTGTCGCTATTACCGAAGTATTCAGGTAAAAACTTGATTCTGAATCGTTTTTTTTTAAAGTAATTTAGACGAATGGAATCGAAAAATGCGAAACTTCTAGAATCGAAATTCGAATATTCAACTTTGTCAATAATATTACTTCAACTGAGGATTGCTCATATCGATGAATGATCAACCAGATATAATACCTGTGCATTATGCGCACCTGTGAAGGTTAACAACAGGTAAACTCGAATTCGTGTGCTATGCAAATCGATTCTCTCGCAAAATTGGGATTCATTTCGTTGCTTGCTTATTTTGTCGCGTAAACATTCAACCTTAACATCTAACCGCTAATTCCCTCATTTCTCCCCTTCCATTCAAAAAAGAAAATCACCTGAAACTTCAACTCGAATCTTTATGAGTCGTCGTTTCTGTTGATTGATTCGCACTAAGTCCAAATGTGAGGTATTTGACGTACCTGAATTTCATTTGTTATCTCATTTCCTTGAATTTTATTTGTTCTCGCATTTCCGATCTCTGTATTGAAATTAGAAGTATCTCGCATTATCAACATTGATATTTTCCATAAGTTCATTCATTTTGAGCAATATCATTTAAAGAGCATTCATGTTAATATCTATATAGATTCCGCACTGAATTTCTAGTACTTAAAAAAAAATCAAATATCTCAACTGGTCAGTATCCCTTTTCCAGAAATTATGCTATTTGAAGTTTTTATATGTTGATACTATCGAAATCAATAACTTAAAGTAAAAGATGTTATTTTTTTTAAACAATTTAGCGCACGCGAAGGTGATCAAACACTGGCATTAGTGCAAAAAAGTGCCGCTAACGAACCAACTACACCGAGTACCACGCTTGGCGAATATTCGAATTTGTTTTACAAAGGAGCACCTACAGTCAGTCCTGCCAGCCAGCATTCAACACCGGATACCTAATGAAATTCAGCATCGAATGCCGCCAATGTCGAGATGGATTGCACTGATGTCGGAGTGACCATCCTGAAATGACCATTCCAGTAGTAAAAATATGGTTGCTCAATTTTTGCACGTATTTATTTACTTACGTTCACAAATTTCAATAGAAATGCGCTATAACTTCATTTCTGCGTATATATGCGTCTGCCCTTGTCTATTTCTTTAGGCGTTGCAATTCGTGGAGCATAAAAACCGTGACGATGAAAACACTCTTCAGAGAACCTCCTCTCCTCAATTTCATTGCGACTAGCGACCTCTCATATGCTGAACGAGTCGATCGAAACACTGCTGGGTTGATCACATCGAATTTGATTTTTGGCGCCTCTTCTTGCAATTCCTCGAATCGATCATTCGACAGCAGCGTTCTCGCATTATATGTGCATAAGTTAAACATGGTCGCGTCAACGTTAAGGTTTAATTTCCGCCTAAGACGGTCGGAATTTAATCCGCCGCCCTAATCCCGATAAGGGTGCTTGCTGGGCGAGGTGGCGGGTAGAACCAGAGCAAGGAGTCTAGTTGGAGCCTACTTATAATTGACTGCGGAGTTATGAACACGAAACGATGAATAAGCAAATAATGAAACAAGTGGAATACTACATTCATATTTTCTCCGATCCGACAACACGTGCAAATGCTGTTGGCAATATTTCTCTGTGATCCGGACGGTTTGAAATGAAAAAAAAAAACGAGCGGATAAAACATGGCTTCAATAGCTCCTGATTGAATCTATCGGGCAGACAGAGAGAGACGCACAAACGCACAGACATGATCTCGTAATAATGTACTATGCAAATGCAACTTTCCAACAGCACATAAAAGCGTTAAGGATATTGAAGTTATGAATGCGCAAGATTGAGCGAATTCACTAATAACATTGAAGTGGAAAGCTGGAGAATATTGAAAAAAAAACTGACTTTAAGAGCATAAATTATTCAAGTAAATCCCCCCATAAAAACTTACTTCCTGTTGGCTTTACAGTTACATGCGCACTTGCATATCTACGTTCCCAGAGGGTCTTACGAAATAATCACGTCGATCCGAATGATGAGTCCATGTGTTCATCTATACGTCTCTCCGTTTCGCTCTTTTAATTCAGGCACCCGTTGAGACTAGAGCTGCAAGATTTGGTAGAGGTAGAGTGCACGGCGAATTTATATTTATTTCATATCTATATCAAGTTTCCTATACCAACATGTTTTAGTTTTTTTTTGCGTTTATTTTGTATCTTTAACAAAATATTCTAATATCTCTAATATTTGTTGCCCATTTTATTTATATTTGATATTTATGTTAAAACATTTAATGTTCGTGAAAATATCTTAAAATGTCAAAAATTTGTGTTTACTGCTTGATTTTCATTTCAAACAGAACAAAAAAAAGTCCATTCGGTTGGAATATAGAGTGGTGAATTCGAAAGCAAATGCAGCATCACATTGAGGGGGGGGGGGGGGGGGGCTCGTAAATATCAGCATTTCTCAGCAAGTAATATCTATCATTCAAATTTATTTTTTGCTACTCTTGGTCGCAATTTTAGAAAAGGGCTATTTTGCGAACAAGGCTGTATTTAGATGTGAACGTAGAGTGGAAAGGGGAGGAGGAAGAGGCAGGGCTATAAGGAGGCGAGGCAAGGGAGAGGAAGAAGTCTTCGTGAAATATCAACAAATATAACGACTCCTAGTCCCCACGAAAACGCTTTTTTACGGCTGCTCGCTCTGTATCACGTATCAAATAGGGAAAAATAGATCTCGTTAGACCGCCTTAGCTCTATAACAAGTGATTTAAAGGGTTCCAGAAAAGTGCAGCGCAAATGTATCATCCCATGATGCTAATGCATAACGAATTTCTCGATTCTTCACCCCTGCAGTCATCACTTAAGACATACGCTCGTTTGTACTATTTCTGGATTTGTTCGCTCATTATGGACAAGCAAAGAAATTAGCCTGAAAATCCTAAACGCTCTTCAATACAGTGCAGAGTACAACGAGAGGGGAGATCATGTTGGCGAAAGGATTTTTGCCCACTGAGCTTGACTAAATAAAAATAACTAAAGTAATCGATAAAGTAATAAATAAATAAATAAATAAATAAATAAATAACAGAAACGATTTTAAAAAATGTGAGGACAATTTTTTCAGATCGTTGTTTCAATAATGGCTTCTTCCTTGGAAAAAATCATTTCAACAAATAATTCCAATCAAATTAATTGAAAATGTTCGCTAATCCTTAAAGCTTAAAGAAAACTTTATTTCTTCATTGGTTATTTACCGTTGCAGTACGCAATATGCAATATGAAAACAGTAATGAATTTTGAAAAAAGCAATCCTAAACGAAGATAATTTACTGAGCGAAAGGAAAAAACAGAATTAACATAGGGTAAAAGTCGTCTCATAAAGCAAGCTTTCCGATTCCGGTCTGCTCTGAGTGCTTTCTGACATTCCAAACCTCTTCCGGCCGCGAGGCCGATCTTCGAAGACTTCTTTCTATTTGACCATCATAATTGTCCGCGTAATTCTAGACACGACACTGCCACAGTGCGACTTACAAATTTACAAGAGAAACTTACAAACTTGCATTGCAAAACTTTTGCGTTAGTGCAAAACACGCAAAACATTGCATTGCAATAATCAGCATTTATGCAAACTTTATGCCGTAAACGCCGTATTGTTAATGCGTTAAAACATTTTTTACATTTCGACTTTTTTGAAGCGGCTGTAACTTGGAGTTGATCTCTTTTCCTGGAATGGAATGTCCTTTTTACCATATTCATGGCAAGTGAACGAATTAAGCTTTATTCTTTCTTACGTGTATGTTTCGCCAGCACAGTGAGTGAGGGATGACTTTAAAATGCTCCAGCTGGTATAGCATAAGGCTTATGCGCAAGTTTGGGCCTAGTCCTTATCACCTTGGCATTGAAAACAGCCAAATAAGTCCTCATCCCAATGATTCATTCTTCGAAAGAAATCCGTCTCTCCTTGTGTTTTTTTTTTTTCAATCATCCTACGCATTATACCATCAGGATCACCTAAAATGTTCAAAGTAACAGATACACGCACATGTAGTATTTGTGAAAGTTATTTCTTTGAAAATTTAAATTTTTCATTCGATGAAACTTGAAAAGAAAAATATTTTCCTAAGTAAAGGTATGACTATTCATCTATAAATCTTTAAGTAGAAAATTTCACTATGCAATAGAATTGCTAAATCTTTTTTTTTTTTGCAGAGTTATTAGTGAATTCGCTATCGATTATGATACCATTTATGCTAGTTTTCTTATGTATATCGAAAACTAGAAAGAAAGACACAAAGATGCCAATTGCTATCGATAAATTCTCTTCAACAACTCAGGTGATCTTTTATTTTAGAAAATTTCTTCAGTAACATTTCTTTTAATAAACGTTATCAACCTCATATCGTGGAAAATACTGTCATAGATTGCCGAAAATTTCAATTACTCTCTCACTTTTGAAAAACAGCTGCAATTTGCATATATATATATATATATATATATATATATATATATATATATATATATATATATATATATATATATATATATATATATATATATATATATATATATATATATATATATATATATATATATATATATATATATATATATATATATATATTCCATAAATTAAGTCGCCCATATGGCTCTTACATCAACTAAATTTGCATATTCAATGGAAATTGAATTATCGACCACTAGTTCAACTGAGAGGCAAATCAAACATAACAATGCTCTTTTGATATCGCCCTCATTGATAAGAGTTATTTCTCCGCTTTCCTCAATTCCTCAATCGCTTTCCTCAATTTGATATCGCCCTCAATTCTGACCACTGACCACTGTATTTGGCGATTTACGCTAATTATGCTTCATAATTCTCGGAAAGAATAAATAAGCATAAACTTTACGCCGTTTCATTTGCATATTTATTTTGATTCCACCTTGTGGACTGCTGACTCAACTATCGATATAATTGTCTATTGATTTTGAGCATTTTTGATGTCTTTCCACGTGTTTACGACAAATTCTTTCTCATATTTTAATTCCATCGCTATGTAAATTTAAAAAAATGTATCAAAACAATTGATAGGACATGATTTTTCCATCTCGTTCATCTGATCAACCAATCTTGAAAGTTATAATCAATTCAATGAATAAAATCTGCTGAACATCCGCTTATATTTTAGCCGATCTGATTCAACATGCTTGCATATGCCATACGGTTTCCTTAAATACATCCAAACTTTTCATTGCTTTAAAACGTCTATTGCTTCTTTCAGAGTTGTTACATCAACAAAAAATATGGCTTAGGAAGTCAATTCCTATGACGTATATTATACTTGTCATATCTCGCAACTCCCGTTTTCGTTGCTCTCCAAATGAAGCTGCCGAACACATGAATATACACACACACGAACACACACATACATACACGAACACACACACCCACACACATACGCACACACATGAAGACACATACGTATATACGCACGAACACATCAACGCATGTATAAATACAGAGACATGCTCATGGACACATGCACTTTACAAATAGAAATGAAACAAGTAACTTGAGTATTTGTATGTGCAGAAACAGAAACAATGAAACAAGTATGAAACAAGTAATGAAACAAGTAACTTGAATATACAGTTCAACATGATGTGACTTTAACTATATGATTTATTGCTATGAATAATCAATTTCGATTGAAAAAAAGTAGCAATTTGACGAGTTGACCAATATAAGCTTTCAGGAAATAAAAGTACAAAAACAGATATCGAATAAACCGGTTAGTGAAGAGCGCATCAAATCGCCACATAAAAGCACTCATGATAACAATCGAAAACTAGAGACGAAAAAGTCGGCAATAAAAGTGAAAGAAATTAATGTTGCTGAGAAGCAACGAAAAAATCAACTCAACATTACAACAACAAAATCGTTGGAAAATCCACATAAACGAGTAAGCTTATTATCGATGTTTTCAACGGGTTCTACGAAAATTTATTTTAATCCATCATTATGTTAACATCAGTGTTGTTCAATGATCAATGAAAATTTATTTATTTGCCGAACGAATACTCTAAAATTGCGCTATGATGGAAACATCTCTAATTCTAGTCCCGTCAGCTCTATGGGGCACACAATGCATTACAAGCTAAACTTAAATAATTGGTTATTATATCTGTTATCTCTAATATTTCTGAAAGCGTCATTACTGTTACAAACGTCCAATAGCCCTTTCTTAGACAATAAAACAAATAAAGAAGCATGCGAGAGGGGCTGAAACGGTGAGCGTTTCTATATTCCACTTATCTCATCATTCGCTTTTATAAATATTACACTAAATAGTGAACATTTGTTTTCATCTTGTAACTGCAATGATCTCTTGCAAAGTTTCCAGATATATTTTTCCCTGATTCGACCACCGTATAATGAAAAAACAACCATACAAAATGCACCCAGATTATTTTCACTTTTTGATGCGCACATTCCCCCCTCCTCCCCGCTTTCCCCCAATCTGGTGAATCATAGTGGAAGAAAGTATAGGAGGAGCCATCTGCTGCTGCATGTCATGTCGACTAAAATTTCTAAGCTATGAGTTTAGTGTTTCCTGAAGTGAAACTAACGGACGCGCGTACATATACAAATATGCGAAAATGTAGACACGACGGCGCCCTAATATGTTTTTCAAAGAAAATCTAGAAAACCCATAATGCGTCTTCCTGCATAATAATTTGAAGAACTTATATGATTCATTGAGTAGGGTTTATGTCTGCAGCGATATATGATATCGGTTAAACACTATGTGTAGGAAAGTACTTCTACTTATCAATGATGGCAATCGATTGAAATTTGTCTTCGTTTGTAACCGATCAAAGGTAATAAGTTCGCAAGAGAAATTCGGCAGGAACCGAATGACTTTGGAAAATATCGGCCAGACATCTATTGAAGGCCTCAACTGCAAACAAAAAACCGACCGGTCGATAACTTTTCGCTTAGTGACAATCACTATCGACTTGTCTCCTTAAAAAAAAAATAGATGAAATTGGCGAGAAGCCATTGCTTTCATTGAATTTGCCATCAGGCAATATTAAACTGACGGCAGGTTCGATGTCAACAACAGCAACCGCATGCAAGGACAAGATATGAATCAAACCGTTACGAAAAGGATTCGAAAACTTGCCCACAAGTTACAGAAAGACGTAATAACAAAATCCCTGTAAAGAAACAGCCCTAGTCGCGGCGCATTTGCCCACATTCTGAAGTATGTAAGTCTCGCTTATATCGGCCACAGCGCAGTTGTACGCGCGAAAGTATCAAATTCCCCCTCGGTCGAGGATATAATGCTCAAAGCGCACTCTTCGGCACAACAGAAGTTCGCACTTCAAATTGCTGCTTATGAAAGGGTAAAACATGGAAATTATACAAGTAGCAGTGCCATGCGAACGGGGCCAAGGATTCCCTCGCTCGTAACTGAGTCACGGTTTCCCCTATCAGCCACAGATGACATCATGCAATAGGTGCGAAGGATCGATCCCCAATCTCTCTCCTCTCCTTCACCCTGCCCTCCCTCCCCCCTTTCCCCACCATCCTGCTCTACCGTCCTTTCCTCTTAACCATGAGTCACCCGCTCGTAATCCCTCATGTTCGTATTTGTTTCATTACATCCAGCACCAGATTACCATAACATAACCGTTCAATTATTCTCGTCTTTAACAAAGGCCTCAGAATGGAAAAATGATTACGAACAGAAATTCAGAGTATGGAAATCGAAAAGACACAAACGATGACAGAAGCCGAACAAACTCAAAGCACCATGCCAAGCTTGACTGGAAAAATCTGCAAGCGTGAAACAAACGATAAAAAATTTTCACTCAAAGGTGAGTGGTTTGAAGTAAAAGAAATCGAAAAGACTATTATCCCCATAGCAAATGCACCGATTGAAGAAAGTAGGTTGTATTCTTATCACACTTTACTAAAGGATTTGCCTTTTGAAAAATGATTGATCTACGTTATGATTAACGTTGTGGGGATTTTAAGTGACAGTTGCAAGCGCTGTAGAAAAAGCTATGAAAAGAAGTGAACAGCTGCAATAGCAACGAAAATAAGAAGTTATTGCGTTCAACAACACGTCCATGAACGACATATAGACTGTGAGAATTTCACTAGGGCATAATTCGTCAATAAACAAGCCTTGGGAGATGTGAGGCAGGGAAACGAGGTCTTCATAATAAAAATATCAAAATTATGCTCTAATAATCGGAATAAAACTTAAAATAAAACAATGTGAAGTCGAGTGAGGAAATATGTCCCATTTCGGGAATCTTTGTTGCATCCAGAAAAATAAGAAAAACGAAATATATTCCTCTGCTGATTTTTCGAGTTTTGTCAAATTAGCATGACCTGGTGGAGGAGGAGGGAGGGATCGGGTATGAAAAAGTCCTAAAAAATCAAGACTGTAATGCGGTAGGAAATTTCAACGACTATGAGAAGAAGCGTTCCATAACTATGCTTTGTGCGGAAATCTCGAGAAGTGCAGCATGAAAACTAATAGAAAGTTCAACATAACCGTTTGAGAGCATGAGGGAACAAAATAACAAAAGCGTCGAAGTTTCTGGGGATGATGTTCCTCTCTCCCTCATCCATCCCATTTCCCTTCCCCCATTCTGTCGCGAGCACACCCACATAAAGCGCTCCTGGAGCAAATGAACATCACTTCTTTACTCATTAAGAGAGAGATAGTGATGGCGATAAAATAACGAAAAATGACAACAAAAGATTCTAATAATCCTCCGAATTACAATGTTTTTATTTAGAACGTATTCTTCCATTTCCTTCAGGAGCAGATGCCATAAGGAAAGAAAGAAAAACGAGAAGCTGAATTTATAAATTCCAGAAACCATGAGCGTTCCAACTTCGAAGGCGGCCACCGAAGTCGTGCAACCATCTGTATTTAAAGATTTATCGGGCCATGATGACCTACCATTACCTGAAGCGGAATTCGATGATACTACACAACCATCAAATTCTATAAGGGTAGGTAGAAGGAACTTCTGAGTCCACCAGAAACTCTTTTTTTGTGCACGAACATATAATCAAGTTGTTGTCTTTCAGGAATAGATAAATAGCGATGGTAAACAGATAAGCTAGTCTAGAACAACCTAGCCAGATATGAGTGAAGCAGTTCTATAGGCCTACACGAAGACTGCCGCAAGTAATAGCCTTTGCCTAAGTCAAAAATAGCACTTACGTTCAAAATAGCCAAATCCATCTCTTTGCCCACACCTCTGCCGGTTAACGTAAATTTCTCTCCCAAATATTTTCACGAAAATTTTCTCCTCCTATCCGTTGCTTAATCTTCAAACGAACAGGTGAACGTTACAGGTAATTACACTATTAGTATTGATTATACCACTTACGATTAAAATCTCACGTTATCGACGAACTGAAAAATGACTGCGAAATTGCGCTTGAATTAAAATTATACCTGGAGTATAAAGAAATTAGAGATGTTCATACATCGAAACTCTCACATCACTAATAATTATCGTTGTTTGTTTTTTTCGTCTTTAATATTACGTCTATTTATTTGCATAACATTTCATCTGGAAAATTTTCAAAACTTTCTTTTCATTCATTGTTTTATTTCTTTCCGCTTGTTGAAACTCAGAAAGGACGAATGTTCGATATAGAGATCAATCATTGATACTAAAATTTATATGATCAGTAATTTTACTTGCCTAGATGAACGACGAAGATGATACAGGTGAGAACGTCGGTGAATTACGTGAAGATATCGAACAATCGGAAGACCAGTGAATATAAGACAAATCTCTGCCAATATCATCTTATGGAAGATCACCTTCAACAAACGGTTTCCACACCGATTTTCTATCTCTATATGTTATTCCAATGAATAAATAATAAAATATCTCGTTGTGCATATATGAAGGAACAATAAAAAATATTCGAAGAGAGAACAAATCTGCACAGATATTTCTGGTATTGCAGTCTTCTCAACGCAGACAGCCGTGAATGCCATCCGATTCCACTACACGAACAGAAGTGTTCACTTCACAGCTACTACTAGCACCAAGTGGAAATAGTCAAATTGAGTGTATTTTGATTCGTTCTTGTATATGCATATTTCGCAGGTTGCCTCATTACGAGTGGTACTGTAGCATAGCACGCCTATTTTTGGGTGAAGTACGTCCGTATAAGGTATTCACCGTCTCTCTTGGTTGCAACGCACTAAAACATATACTTGCATTTTACTGCAAATATGAAAAAAAAAATCCTCCTCAGCAAACAACTGCATACGTTCGACACTCTTATAAATCCTCGTTTTTCCTTCGGATTAAAAATTGCGGAGCTCCTCACCTTTGCACATTTTTCTCCTATGATCCATTCAAAACTCTCTTGGCAGGCTTTTCAACTGCATGCAAAAGCGAAAATTTTCATAGGATCGAATCATTGTGGTGCCCTCCTCAAAGCACTCGGAAGTTTGCCCGACTGAGTCATTTCCTCGCAGATTCAAAAATTGCTAGGCCGAATCTCTAATCACATTTGAAAGAGCGCAGTGGTTTCAATTTTATTTGTCAATTTTTTCTGCACCTGTAAAATCTCGATATTATGTTGATACAATTTACAACATGCCTATATTCGATTTTTCCCTTCTCTATATGGCATCCACATCAAATCTTATTTCTTATTACTCTTATTAGTTTATTAGTACATCATCTCCACTTTCAACTCATGTTCAGAAGAACCATTTTTTATCTGTTTACATTAATATCAATTACAAGGTAGCTCTTAGGGTATATAATATAATCCTATAATATCAGACATTGTTAGACTCGTAGATCTTGTGTATTTGTGCGCGCATATGTATGTGTATACGTGTGTTTGTGTGCGCGTTCGTCTGTGTGTGACATTTGTTGCTGAATTTTTTGTTTTGCCAATGGCAGGAAAATTAGCGCTTGATTTGTTTCCGGGCAAGAAATTGCCCCTTCTATTGTGCATTTTTTACACGAGCAATATAGAACTTCCCAAATGGGTTCAAAGCTCTTCCTCTTTTTGCGGTTAGAGGCAGCATTGAATCCATAAGATTTCACTCAATATCCCGAGTATGCCTAAATGTACGGATTACTTGCCCCGTAACACTCCATTCTTTGAATGCACAAATGGCAAGTTTTAAATTATTCGATTAAAATAAATAGAACGAAGGAACATTGTGTGTGTCTGTGCATTTGCATATGTCTAAACGTGCGCGTCTATATATGAATGTATGACAAAGAAGTGTTTCGATAGAGAGGATAAAAAATAGTGCTAATTGAGAGTCAAAAAAAAAGAAGAAAAAACTCTTACCGAATGTTTGCAAGAAGTTGTTTTTTTATGAGATTATTTTATGCATAGTCTATACGAGATAGAAGTGATAAACGATCCTCTTATAAAGTCATTTTTTAAATATACTTCTATGCTTTTATTGATCGATTGCACGTATTCCATCGAAAATAATGCAAAAATTTTGAATGAATCAAAAATATCGCGAAAATTTATTGCAATGATGATATTTGTATATTAGGCTTGAATTTGCATTTTATGAACTCATAATATGTACTATTCAAAGGAAAGATTCACAAAAATTTTGTTCATTTCGAATTTATTTGTGCTTTTTTCTTCGAGGCGAGCGGTAGAGCTAAGAGGTACGGATTCTCTTGTTATAGCAACAACTTAGCACCCCCTCCAGCGCTAAGTGCACTGTCTCTTTTTGTGATGTATTATTCTGCCTAAATTCAACGCCCTTACCGCTATTAAGTATGATGTTCGCAATTCCTATAGCACTCGATTTGATAGCATTTTGTCTTCAAAGCTTTAACATATGCTTTTGATTGTTGTGATTTATAGTTTTTTTTTTTGCCTGAATAGGCCATTAGCGTTATTTAAATTTTACACACTTAGAGCAGTTATTAGAATTTACTCGTTACTCGTTACTCGCGTATTGCGTTTTGCTATGATCGGTAAAGTCGCTATAACTGCAAGTGACAAAGTTACTTAATAGTATCGGCGATAGCATACGTCAACATGTTTATATTCAAATAACGAGGCTTTTATAGAAATTAAATGCTTGGTGGAAATAGATCGAGTAAAATCCATGGAAACAAGATTTCAATTAAACCACACCAATGCTTCAAAAATAGCAGATTTGGTATACTGTCTTCAAGCACCCTAGGGCTTATAAATAGTCGACTACTGTACTTAACGTTTCAATAGGAATTACTGAGAATGAAAGTATATTTATAAAAAAGCAGAGCGAAATTCATTTTCTTTTTTTTTGCCTAGAAAGATTGTTTCTGCGACGTATAGATTGCACAGCCTATATCCTCAACTCGTATATATCGATATCAACCGATAAATTTTTACACATGTGAATGGCAAAAAAAAAGGAAAAAAAGTGATCTGGAATTCTACTATGGAGATGGATTGGGAAAATTTGCATATTTCGAAGGAAAATATTAAAATTAAAAAATTTTTTCCCTCTCACTAAATCCATAGGAAAGAGAATTCTGCTCATGTGAAGCAATCACCCCCATCCCCCCCCCCCCCCCCCCACCACCACCACACACAAAAGTAATAAAAATAATCGTTTCAGTTTGGCATAGAACATTCAGAGATGGCGCCAGCTAGGAAAATTGTGCGCTCATTCCACGATAATGAGCAGAATAACAAGCAAAGCAAAAGCAACTCTCAGGTACCACAAACGATGGAGGTCGGTTGCGTAACAACTTTTTTTTTCTTGAGGCAGTATGTTTAGGTGCCTGCCCGATCGAAAACGTGATCTTTACAACGCTATATTTTACAACGTTGTGTGACATGTGGACCTTCCTGTGTGTGGTTTGAAGTGGTGTACAAAGATGTCCCCGTGGGCAAGGGTTCTCTTCCTGTGACGTAATAAATTATATTCCCTGCAGGGGCGGAGCTCTTTCAGTGGTACGTTCTGAAAATCCCCGCTGAAGGAGGGGATATCGGTGTTCCGCTGGGGGCCCCACGTGAAAGTTGGGAAAGGCCTACTTTAATTAGTGGACCCTCTCTATTGCTCATGCTTTTGCGTTAAACCTTCCTCGCGATGAATTGTGGTGGTTTAGCAATTCTTAGAAGTATTGGTTTTGATTACCGCTGTCTTTGAATGGAGCTGATTTGATAAAGTTACTGCGGCTTACATTCAGTTTACTTGATTTGGCCTATAAAGAAAAGGCCACAAATTTTTTGTGGGTTGTGGCTATCTCCCGAATGATCAAAGCAAATCAACATCATGAAGATATCTGCACAAAGAATACAACTATATATAGAGGAAAACTTTCTGGATACATGAAATCTTATTCGGGATCTTGAAGATTTGTCTTTCTTCTGGATCAGCGCAGAGGTCTGCGTTA
Organism: Ascaris suum; assembly: GCA_013433145.1. Classification (NCBI taxonomy): domain Eukaryota; kingdom Metazoa; phylum Nematoda; class Chromadorea; order Rhabditida; family Ascarididae; genus Ascaris; species Ascaris suum. Next base: position 897,760 of record CM024180.1, read on the forward strand.
ATCATCCGGAAACAAGAAATTTCGATCAACCAATCTTGCAAACCATCAAGTGGTGTCATTCAAAAAATTTTTAAAACCTGCGCACTATGCAATACCTGTATCGTTGCATAGTTCGTTTAGTATAGCTTGCAGGAAAGCTGATAGAATCAGCAATAATAATGAGCGTACCCTTTCGAAGCATATCTAGATGAAAAAGTTCTTTATGAATACTTTTGGCTGATTTATGCGCTTAAGTCATCGGCAAACTGCAAAAAGTTTAAAATAAAGCAGTTGAAATTTCAACGATGAAATTGCTTTAAATGATCCTATATTAGTCAACGTCAAGCTGTTTCATATTGAACTCTCGCAACGTGCTAACTTCGTTCCGAAAATTCTACGCTTCCGGATGATCCGGAAACGTTCCGAAAATTCTGTGCTTCCGGTGACTTTCCCTTAAATTGTTGAATTCTTAGCTGTTTCCAGTACTCACCACTTTATGAGCATTTTCTAAAGTTTGCAACTAACTCTCCTCCTTAACTCCGAGGAAGGGGTTAGAGGTCGGCATTGATCATGTGTCACTGAAGTAGTAATATTGGTCAACAGCCAAGTCTCATTGGTGATATACTTGTGGCTTGCGTAAAATAGCCTGAACTATTCTGGACTTGCGTAAGAAGTCTGGACTATTCTGGACTACGTTTTTAAGAACATTATTGTTTTATTTTCATAGCTATGGTCATGTTCACCATTGTCTTTGCATAGTTCTTTACAAATTTCAATTGCTTAGTGTTTTTTTCTCGCTGAAATGATTCAGTAAGTAACGTGAGAGCACGGTTCTAATGCGATGTAATTTTTCCTCAATTCCATCATTTATTTGTAATTTTGTCAAACTCTGATCGCTCATAAATTATCGATGTTGAGCTCTTCGAACTCCAACTTTCCCCATTTTCCGTTATGTTTTCTGTTTATATCCATTATACCCGGTATCCTCTTTTGCGACACATTGTTGTTTCTTTATCAACACATATGCATTATGCTTCCCTTTAGCGTATTTTGTTCCAACTCATTGCCTGACAAAGTTTCCCCATATTCCTGCGACTTTGTGTGAAAATTTTCCAGCCTGCAAAAGGACGCTTTTTTAACTTCCCTTATAGAGACGAGGAAACCCACAGAGGCTCCCACAATGTAAATTGTTTCAGGAAAATTCCACGACGCGCGAGTGGTATGTTGAGCGCGGAGGTCTCCACGGTTCCACATTTATGAATCGTTTTTATGTGAGGGGGGGGGGGGGGGGGGGGGAGGGGTGGGAAGAGGGGAAAGGCTGTGAACCTCGAATATTAGACTGAAGTCATCATTAGTATTACTTATATAAGCAGATAATAAGCAACCTGTATGAGATATTTGCGCACCTTGGCTAAGCCTTACGTCGAATTATTTTCCTTCGAGTCGAAATTCGTTTTTCGACTGCTTAAATACGCTGCAGATAGAAGAAGTGAAAACTTCACAATATTTCACTCTGGATGTCCGATTTCGTTCCAGGGGCCCAATGAGCGGTCGGACAACAAAAATCCTTCACATTTTCCCCTGCCTATTAACTTTCGATGCACGGAAAACTGAAATTTTTATTAGTTGTGAGAAATGTTCGATTTGAAGGGCTACGTCGATTTGAAACTATCGAAAACGCTTACATGGCCGAAGCGTTATTGGGCAGAAGTAGGCCATGGTTATCTCCGTATGCATCGACCTTTGAAATGTCAGTCTTCGAAACGCAACGATCCGCCAACCGACAAAATTGTAGTCAGTCTTCCTCAGGTGAGATCGCGAACGAGAACATTTTCTGAGGAATGAAATTTCTTATTGCTAATGATTCGATATGTGGAGTGTCGAAAATTGCGGTCAAAAATGGGGATAGTTTATATCGAACACAGCGATAGAAGAACGCGTAGTTTGATAGCGAATAAAACTGTCTTACAGAAAAGATTGTGAAACGATTGTGCTTACGACTGCATCTACGATGACCGCAGAATAAAAGAAGAAATTGGGTAGCGGCAGTCGATGTAAATAGCATTAATTAGTGGCAGCACTATTGGAACTAGGTAAAACCCAGTCCCAGCATACTTCTGGCGATCGGGCTCTAATTTCATATATGACCATAAAAAGGCTGATTTTGGAATGGATCCGGCAGCTACAGCTAGTTTTGGGTCAACTTGAGCCGATCACCGAAACGATATCGGGTTTCGCTGACAGCCAAAGTCAATCAACTATGTATCGCAGCACATTGAAAACACACGAAGGATAGAAAATGACCAAGAAAACACAACTGCTCCAATAGAGCAAAGTGAATAGCAAAAAAACTGACTGACTAAGGGCGAATGAATCGATGCGTAATAATGGATGAAGTGACGTTACAACGACGAAACTACATCGCAGTATAATCAAGTGAAATAAAACATTTGCGACATCTACTAGCGCTTATAATAAGAAACTTAACCGTCCATTGTGGAATGATAGCTTTACCTAGACATACAAATTGAGCTATTTATTAATGGTTAACGCATCAACTCTCTATGTGGCATACGTCCTATTTGTGTTAAAAAAATGAAAGAAATTTGCACGCATCAATGACAAAATGAGCAATCAACTACACTGAAATTTATATTGAATCGTTAAGAATCCATTATGCTTATCAGTTGATCTTATCGGAAGCGATCTTTTACTCTTGCACGATATCATCACGTAAAGATTCGATGCCATAGCTTACATGTATACCAGTTCAACTGCTCACTAGCTACCAAATTCCACCATTTCAGCACTAATATTTCGACCTGAATCTCACTATGCTGGAAGAATGAAACGTCGTTAAGACGTCAAAATCATATAGAGTTGCGAGCATCGAGATATAGCATACTACATATGCGGCAGCCAAAACTGCAGCTATGTTGATAGGAGCTGCAAACAACCGAACCAAAGCGGTAGCGATGTAACCAGTGAAAATTCCTTCCCATGGGTCACCGGACGAAAGCATTCGGCGCAGTGGGAATTCGGTAAAAACCGGTCAAAATTCAAACCATCGGTCAATTTTCGATTGAAACGCATCCGGCAAAAACTGAATTTCGGTTGTGGCCGACCGAATTTCAAAAATAACGAAACCAAATATCTCGTTCATTCCAGTGGAAACCGAATTTCGGTTGGTCGGCTACTACCAGTGCAGAACGGCACCTAAAACAAAGACCGCAGAGGTGTATAGACGAAGAAGAAGAACAAACTGATTAAAACCTGTGTATATGACAGCAAACAAAAGAGATGCAAAAAAAAGAGATAATCTCTTTACAGACAATCATCAGATTCGATGATTCAAAGTGTAAGATACACCTCGAATCCCGGAGCGATTTGGAATATTTCTGTCCGATTAATAAAGCGGAGTATGAGTTGTGGAAAGCGGCAATCGGCAATAATTGCTCCAATTCACCAACGCAAACGAAATATCTCAAAAAGTATGCCTTCATAGTTGCATCTATCGTATTTTTGTTACTTTATACAATGAGCGCTTAATGCTAATCGAAAACAAAACGTAATTACTATTGAAAAACATCAAAAACGATTAAATGAAAAGATTTTCTTTATATTCAACTAAACAAAAATAATTCGACAAATAAAAATGAGCGGATAAATAGTATATTATAATAAACTGTGATGCATACACTTAAGAATTGGATTGGCATGTAACGATCAACCAACTCTCTGAGAGTTCCATACTTTCTTGTGCACTTTTCCATAGCATTTGTAAGGCCATTATGCGAACGTTGCATTTATTCGCACGTATTTATGTGCATATTTGTTTCTCCGGTGCTTCGACTGAGGAAATATTCAAGCTAGAGTTGAGAAATTTGCAAGCATAATGCACACTAATCTCGGTCGCCCTAAAGCTCGGGGGACTTGAGGGCTTGCGAGTTCCCTTACTGTAAGGATATGGGTGCCTTGAGATTCAGGTAGCCTTGAGGAATGCGGGTCCCCAGAGCCTACAGAAAACCAAGAGCCTGACTTTCATGGCCTTCTCGGAGCGTCCTGAAAGTAAGGTATTCAGGGCATTCTGAGAATGTGATCGAGAAATGATTGGGCACTATGCACTGTTTGTCATCTATTTACACCGGCAGGCGAGTGCTTCATGTGTAAACAATTCAGCAAAAACACATTTTGCGTCCAACCGCCCGATGTGTATTTCAAGCACAATATATCATCTAGATTAATCACAGGGGGAAGAATCCATCGAATGCACAGCAAACGACGAATGAAAACGATAAACTCGAGGCAGTCAACGACATTCATCCCACCAATTCCATTCAGAAAGAACGGGAAAACGAAGGAAACAATTCGGCGAATGATATCATGAAGAAGGGAAATGATCTCCTCCTTGAATCACCTGAAAAGAACTTGCAAGAGGACAACAGGAAAGTGGCACATTCTATCGCATCCGATAGCTTAGTCGGTTATCACTGCAGCGATGCTCGCAAAACGACGACACCCATAATGTTGCATGACTCCGATACTCTTATGAAAACGGAGTCCATAAATGCGACCTCGCCATGTTTGCATACATCTGAAGATATGAATGTTCAGTATCCCCCACATATGTGAGTAATTATTGCTTAGTAATTTAAAATCAATGAGTAAGCAATAAGTGATGCGATATTTGACGGTTTTTATTTGAAAATTTAAACGATTCCATTTTTTTTTTTCACTATATTATCGACGAATATAAAATACTTCAAATGACTTAATTCTTATTCAATGTAATTCGCTGGAATTTTGATTCTTTTAATTTTCCGTTTTGATTTCAATAAAAATTCGCTCAAAAAATCTTTTTCAATATAAGAAATTCTAATTTCAAAAATATTAAAAAAAAATTTTCAACGATTTAGTTGATTATTTCATTAAAAATCGTTGCATAAAATGATACTATTGTTCTATTAAGCTACAAAATTTCGTTCGTAATTTAAATTCGATTTTTTTTTTGGCGGAAAATTTTTCAACGATCTAAAAAGAATTCAGCGAATTTTCAATTAACTAACGAAAAATTCATTCAAGCGATGTGACATCATTCAATGATCTGAAGTTAATTAAATGATTGAATTTCGTCATTGAACAAAAAAAAAGGGGGGGGACTTTGAAAAAAAATTAAACACAAATAGCGGAATAATTTCCGATTAAACTTAAAAACTAGATAAAATCAACAATGAGATTTCGAAAATTGAGAAGTTTTTCGTATCGATTCTAAAATTAATAACGCTGCCGACATCTTTCAAAATCAATTCAGTATGGCATCTCTTCTATTAATGTAAGTATAAAATTCTCCCTCCCCCTCTCCCCGCTCCCCCACTCGACGCTCTATCGCCAGTATAAATGCAAATATTTACAGCAATAATGAGCCAAAAAAGGAATGTGAATGCAGCAAATTGTGCAATGATATGCAAGCAATACTTGGAGAGGCAACAAAACTTTTGCATCAAGTTCAGCAAAAGCAGGATGAACTCACTCATATGTTCAAAAAAATAACGGTATATTAGATTCGATTTTATTTTCAATGTGCTCATTTAAAGTGAAATCATCTGAATGTCCTTTCTTCACAAATCAAGAAAAATAAGTTCTAAGCTCTCAGTATGCCGTATCCGCAAGTTCAGAAGCCTATGAGCTTATGCGATTTACAACTTTCTGCAATCAATGTAATATCGATGAAAAGCTCATAGGAAAATTTTAAATAAATCTATATGCGAATCGATTAAATATACCGAAAAGATTTGAATCCGGGACGAGAGAGCATATGCTCGAGGATAGGTTAATGAACTCCACCGAACTCCTCGGACTCGAGCAACCATGAAACGTCGTCACAACCTCTCCTACGTCAGATCAATTCGTTAAAGTGTCCTTCATTCGGCTAGGGTGAGGCGCTTTGAAATGACGATTCCTATTCATTATTGACTCGTACAGATGAGTTCTGATTACGGCTTCTTCATTATACCTGAACACGCGTTCGATATTCATTCCCTTTATTTTACGACGTATCTGGAAAAGTTTTTCCTTTCGACTAAACTTGTCCTGAAATAACCGCGAAAATCACAGGTTCCTGCTGGATAAAAAGACTCCTTCATTGGTTATATGTTCATCCTTCTTTTCTCCATACCAAAAAGACTAGGGAGACTTCTATGACCTAGATTTGTAAATGGTGCTCTAAGGTATATTCAAGAGCGAACATGCGAAGAGAGGGATTCGGGGACTTGAGAAATAAGATGCATTGAAAAAATACGACGTAGAAAACAACACTGTTACAAGTATCCCCATAGTGCCAAGATCAGTGATTACCTTAATATAAACTACGACAAATGTGTAATTTGCATTGTTGCATTATGTTGCATTACGCTGCTCCTCAACTAGCAGACAGATAAAGAGACAGACACAGACAGATATTTACATATTAAGGCACAAACTCGATGTCCCTATAAAGATTTACCAACGTCGAGGATATATTTATAGCAAAAATCATTTTCATTGACTGAATAAAATTCATTCTTCACAACAGATCATGTTAATTTTTGATGTTTTTAGGTATTCCAATTCAAGTATCTTTGCAGTTGCAATCATAAGCATATTGAATAGGAATGATTTATTGTATTTTCACCTCGAAAATATCGAAAAAGTAAAGAAATATTCTCAAACAATAAAAACCCACCTATATAACCTTTTATATCAGTTGAATGTAAAATATAAGTTGAACGTACCGTATAACGTTGCAGAAAACCCCCAGGGCTATAATTATTCCTGCATTTAAGAAAGCGATTTTGATAGAATGAGTTCCTTTCTTTCCGAGATTTTCTTTTATTCTGGCAGGTCAAAACAGCAGTATATATGTTTCGACCCGTCGAAAAACAAACCTAGTATTTTTTAAGTTTTATTTAGGAAGGGGGCGGGATTTAGAAGAGATGACGTCACTCTACAACAGAATTTAGAGCGAAAGGATTTAATTAGAGATTATATAGTACCATCGAGTCTATTCATTCTTCAGAGCGCCATTCGTGAGCAACAGGACACCTCTACCAATAAGGAGGGAACAGAGATCACGAAGTTGCAATCAGTGCAGGGGAATCAGCCAATGTAAGCATTTAATTTGTAAGTACCTCAAGTGCCGCGGCTGGCAATCATCGATAATATCCAGATTACTTGCATTATTACTGTAGTAACAATGACGACTACAGCAATCGTAACAGTTATTACCACCGCTAAGACTGTTTTTTTATGACTAATACTATCTGCTGCTTTTTTTTTGGTTGAAAATAATAAAAAAAAATCTGTTTTTAGTTGAAAATAATAAAAAAAAAATGAGCGCAACAAATATACACATTTGACGTTTATTTGTTTTTCCTCTCCTCGCCTCTCAAAAATTAATCGCATAGCAGAGATGATATTTGAAGAGGCTGCATAGAGAAATCAAAGGCTTCACTCTCTTCGGTTAATATAAGCTGAACGTTGTGCATTTCACACAAGATTTTTATGAATTCTGAAAGCGAAGAAAGAATAAAGAGATGAAAACCCCCATTTCTGTTTCAATTATAATGTTGTTTGTTTCGTTTGCTTCCTTACTTTAAATCATTTTAAATATAGGCAAATAGTTTAGATCGGCAAAAATTGCACAATATGAATTACTCTCCGAAAGGACTAATTCATCGTTTCGTAGTCATGCTGCATTTGTTAGCGTAAAGAAATGGACGCCAAATGTTAGTTGTATCTTTTGGAATAATTCATAAATTGAACGCCATTGATAAAACGGGGAATGATTGCTTGGGGATGGCCAAATCTAATATGAACAGCTGAAGTTGCATATAACTGTTAGATGGTGGGACTTTACGAATGAAGCGCCAATAAGAGAAATAAATCTGATATTAAGAAACGACATAATACAATTAAATTAAAAAGGGCTCCTTCGGCAGATATTACTCTTACTGGTGTGAGTCAATTATTGAAATTAGAAAGATAAACTGAAAGAAGTCGAAAATTTCAATCCACTACAGCTCTCCAGATGGAATCATACTAACAAGGGGAATCTTTGATATCCGTTCAACGTCAAAAATGCTCGATTTCCACAGTAAATTTGAATTCGATAAGACAAATAAAATAAAATGACTTTTTTACTTCCTCATCTTGACGTGTGAAATTCAATGGCCTCTCTCAAAATTCACAAAAAAACTGAAAAATCAAACCTTTTCTTCTGTGCGCCAGTCTGAAATCCAGTACATTCGAAAGACAATAAGTTTCGTTTTGACAGACTCCACGTGCCCTTATTTTCATTAGGTAGTTTGCGACACTGCAGCTCAAATTTTCCGCATTTAAGAACGTCATCCATGCCGAAGTGTTCGCAAGTGTGAAATCGTAAATTGGCCAACTGACCACTGGCTACTTAGCGATTGGTCATCAACCAGCGGTTAAGCAATTCCTTACTACTGATCGCTTTAAACTGATCACTTCATTGACTCTGAATAAAGAATCCAGTAATTTCAGCAGAGTGACGATACTGACACGAAGCATAGCACAACGCAAGTCAACGAGTGAGGAGTAGGATTTAAGAAAATATGATTCAACAGAGGAGAGTGATTGCTTATAGAGAAGAAATAAAATATTTCCAAAAATGAATGGCAACCACAAAGATATTATTTACGAAATTTGCGAAACAATTGCATCAATCGGCAATATTTGTGTTGAATCTCATCTTTTCCTTATTATTAACTGCAAGTATTAGATATTTCATTTAAAAATAAAACTAATCTGTTATAAATAAAGAAAGACAAGAGAACAGATTTGGACATTGGCTTCTCTAGAATGGAAGCGAAAATATTACTGAATACTAGCAGCATTGTTCACATGGATATCCAGTTGCGTGATCGTTGTTGTGTCCGGATCAGATTGTTGATCAATATGGATTGTTGGTTACTAAAAGGCTTCGAATATTCTTCCTCACCAGAACCTCAGTGTTGCTGTCTCTAGAAGCACATAGGACCCAGAGAGGTATTCAGCTTTTTCCAAGGTGGCTACTATGTCCTCTCAGTGTACGGGTCTATCAAACACGCAATTTTCAGCTCTCTGAAAAAATAGGTTTCTAAGATCGACGGAGCGAGGGAAGTGGAGTGCAGAGATGTTGGAAGGGCAATAGGAATTCAAGGATTAGAAAAAGTCAATTCTATACGATAATGACATATATTAAGGTTGTTTGCACTCTCGCAATTCACCTGACCGCATTTCGACAACAGGTGCAGATCCTTAAGGAGACCTGGACGACCAGACGAGCCATGGGAGAGCTGTTCCTAACACTACAAACAACATTGTGCGGAAAAAACCTTCAAGAAAATAGAGTTTATTCCTTGCCGTATATAGCAGTTGATGTTGTTGGGTACATCAGGCGATAATCATCACTGCCTCTAATCTTTTGAGTGATCGAAAACACATCTCGCAACTGATCGCTGGAATCTTTATGATAGCAGTGTAACGCACAACACCGAAATTATAGTGAAAAATTGTTGTCGGCAATTGAAAAAAAAAAATCCATTTCGAATGCCGAGTGCCTTAATAAAATGCATAATGGATCGGTGAGAAATAAAGTCTTTAATGTGATGTTTGAATATCCCCAATATAGAAAAATGTATCAGTTCTAGAATCTTATTACATGAATACTCCTTTCAAAATGGTTATATACAGAAAGTAACCACCCTCTTCATTAGCAACCACAAAGATATTACTTACAAACAAGCTGGTTCATTTGATTGGCAAGCCTTGAATGCTACTGCTCTCCTCTACTCCGTGACAAATGTAAAATCCCCCTTCACTCCCTCCTTCTCTTGAATTTAAATTCAAGAGAAAGAGGGTGAAGGCTCTGACGGCAAGAAAGAGCACAACTCTTCTTCTACCTAACCCAATACCATATATCTTGAATAAAACCATCATAATATCGATTCGTATAATTCCATTTATAGAGTCATTTGTGTTGGCCTCCCCAAATGTACAACTCTTGGAGAGTAGTAATTATATATTTAACATTTAATGAAAGCATCCAGTTTAACCATACTTACTAAAATAATGAGTAAAGAAACTCATATTTAAATAAAACAACAGATTAAACGAAAAAATATTCAATTATGTGAAGAGCGGAATACGCCACTTATAGTTAGAACCTCATAAACAATAAAATAGTGTTAAGCTAGAAAGAAAATGCATTGCTTTTTCCATATCAGGTCGAACTGACCGGGGATGGGAAAAACAAGAAGAAAAAGGAGGCAAACATGATCGTAAGGGAGGGAAGGAGAGGAGGTAGAGGGTAAAACCTCAAGCTTGACTTCCCAATAGCTGCGAACATTTGATTTCCGGATATCTCTAGATCAAAAGAAAACTTCATGATCAACCATGCGATCGACCATGATTGATGGAGGTAGTTTTGAACCAAGGACAAGTTTTTTTTTGCGAATAATTATTACACCATGCACCAAATTAAAACCAGAAACCAAAAACTGCAATACATATAAAACTACAAACAAAAAAATGCGCCAGAGCAATGGGCGCAATATGCGTTCTTGCATTTTACCCATCATATCAAGAGGTTACATATGCTAACTAACGAAAAAAAAAACGGAGGAAAATTCATGGAGTAATGCCTCCATGTTTTGATTAATCCGATAATCGTACAAATCGTCTAGGAAAGATTTGTTTTCTTGCCGCCTGCTCGGTGTAAAAGTCATGGTACCAACATAAAAACTGGTAAAAAACGCCTCCTATGGTGTACTTTACAACCAACAAATTTCCTGACTCCAACTTTAATGACTCTTGAGTTGAAACTACCACACATCCAATAGACACAAACAACATAAGTACAGATATGATGTTGGCACAATGCAAATATGCAAACGTGCAATGAATAAAAAAAAAGAAGAAGCACGTGTTATGAACATAGGTGAGGACTGAGATAAGATTAAATTCATTAAAGAAAATGAACAGATTGACGAAAGAACAAGTAGGTATGGAAACACAAATCGAAAATATATAATTGGATAAGTGGTACGTTACAAATAATATCATATAATATGGAGCTGCAAAATAATACTGAATAGCTGAAACAAATGGGACAGAGATCACCGATCGGTGATTGGGACATCGATAACTGCGGGGTAAAAACCATCATTAACAGTGAGTTTTTTTTCTCACAAATAACTTCGTGACTTGGATTAAATGTGGCTTCAATGCCTTGGTTCCAACTTGGCTCGAGGGTTGGCTTCAATCTATCCGGAACTAGACTTGATCGATTTTCACCTGGTCAAGGGCCAAGTCGGATACCAATCCCTATCCCGAACGGCATTTTTAAACCACATTTACAAAACATAATACAATGGTCTTTTTAAACAACAGTTTTCCACAAGCGAACTTGACGGTAGTTAAACACATGCACGCATATTACAGCTAGAAACATTATAAGAACACGAATAATTGATATTAACAAATAATTGCTGCAGTGATAACAGCACCTGAGGAAACCTATGAAATTAGCAGCCGAGTCATAAAAGAATCGACGCCTCAAACACTTAGCGCCGTAACCCATACCAATCACTTCATCCTGGACCTAACGAACAGGAGGCATGATACTCGCTCGACATGCTATCATCCAAGTACTCTCTTTTCGTGGACACAAATTTTTGAAAAAGTTTTTACCAATGCGTATTAGTAATACATCCGATGTGAATACTTCAACGACCTGAGATTCACTCATACTTTCTGCGGTCTTTTTAATTAATGCTCACATTCCAAGAGTCCAAAGCAAAATTTTTTAAGAACCCGAAAATGTATGAATTATTTAATCTCTCTTGAAAAATGAATTTGAGGTATATGCCAGAAAAAAAAAGACTCGATACAACTACTCAATTCAAATGTTAACCTTCATTCAAGCAGCAAAATATACTCATCAACAGATGCGAAAATCACATGAAATGACGAAATATCATAAACACAACCTGCAATTGCATTATTGGAAACCCTCGAAGCATAAAAACTATTTCAATCTTTTTTTGGTAATACAAATTGCTAAATGCGGAGAAAGTTCCTCAAACATAAAAAGTTTCACAGATGGCATCACCAAGACTAACTATTCTATATGCACAAACGATATTGATACGACTAAACTGATTAAGAATGGTTAATGAAGGCGATGATGGTTATAGAATCGGCCCAGAAGAGGATGCATCGTTGAGACGGGATTCCCGTCCACGGATATTGCATCAGAGGCTTTAACTTGTTAACAATCAATACTTAGCACATATCAAAAATATTACAAGAAATAAGAAATCCTACTGGACAGATAAAATGCTCAAAAATACGAGAGAATAAGCAAAACATGAAGCAACAATAACAAGAGCAACAAAAAATGAGGATCCAAATTACGACGATTGGAGAACCATAAGGAAAGAGGTTTGTTAATGCACATTATCGATGAAACATTTCCACTGAAAGTGTTGATGCATGGAAAATGAGGATTGGAAAGAACAAATGACGGAGGAAGCGTGGGGAGAGAGAGAGGGAAGAGGAAGTGAAAGATTTATGACAACCTTATTAGGCTTCATTAAAAGAGGATTCATTTCAGGTTCTCATCAACTTTTATAGACCTTGTCTTTCTTTCCACAGAACAGTCTCAAAAAAGACTCATCACGGAAACATCCTTACTTTTGTTTAAAGCCTCCGAGTCCTCGGTAAACCTCGCTTCTGGTTCAATCTCTCTCCCACACCCAACATCTTAAGTAACTGGCAGATCAAGAGTACAGTACAATCAAATGTTTTTACGGTGGGAATATGCTGAATGCTAATAAACGGTTTGGACACAAGTGTGATCAACCATGACGGAAATTATTCCAGCTGCCTCGCAAACAATTTTCAATCGTCGTCCAATTCAAACTCTTCGTCACTGACGGCCTTCCTGCCTCGCCCCTTTTTTGGCTTTGGTTCATCACTGAGATCGGATAAGTCATCATCGTCATCGTAGGTATACTTAGCAGCCTTACGTTGACGACCACCCTCACGACGTGGTGGTGGTGGTGGTGTTGCTTCGGATGGCGATTCAACGGACACCTCATCGTCGCTGTTCCAATCAAGCGTACGCTTTTTCGCTTTCTATAATATCGATGAAACAGATAATAATGATCAGAAATGTCCTGTCATTTGTGGATTCAAATCAGCTCCTATCACTAAAGAAGAGTGATGGGAATTTGGAAGTGATCAGTTTTGGCAACGCCCCGATGTGAATTATGCAGTCATCAGAAGCGTTCAGCAATTGACACCTATTACAGGTGAACACATAAATGATTGGATACTTCACTGCGGCGACGAATAAACCGCCGAAACGGTTTGATTATAGCCATCACTTATGAGCATTCCCTCCCGTTCTCTAATCAGGCGACCCTAGACAGGACGGCAAATACATTAGCTTAGAGATTCGCAAATTCCAGAATTTTCATGAAATCAGCCAGCAGCAATCAGATGGCCAACAATCATTGAAAATAATTAAAATTTTCACGTGAAAGCATTGGCGAGAATCAAAAACTTTGGATAAATAAATGAAAAATAGTGGAAAAATGCGAATTTCAGGGTTTACAGAGCTTTTTCCTATAAAACAATAAATAACTAATGCTCGTCGTCGACGAGTCATATGAATTCCCAACAATTTCACTACCACTTAAAAAATAACCTCCATCGCCTATCAGTTAATAAATCATCAACAAATTCCTCAAAAAAAAAAAAAAAAAGCTGTTAGATGATTAGTATATATAAATATATATATTTTAAATAATATATATATATATATATATATATCGGTCTGCGAGTATACGAACTTCTTCACTAACCTTTGGTCCTTCTTCTCGCCTGGCTTGGCTGCCACTTTTTTCTTCTTTTCTGCTCCCTCCTTTGGCTTCCGTGTGCTCTTCTGCGCGGTTTTCTTCTTCGTTGTCGATTCATCACTATCGCCATCACCCTTCTCTGTGGGATCGAAGTCGAACTCCGTCTGGAAATAATCACATTCATCAACACCTACAAAGGTCTGTTCGCTGTTATCTTCATATAAGCAAAGCTGCAGAAATTTTTAACCGATGCCCCCCTTGGATCAAAACGGAGCAGCAAAGTAAAAAGGGAATATGAACTGTAACAAGGGACGATGATGGGTCTCAGCACGAAAGTTTCAGTACAGTAACCCCCTGCTCACTCATCCCCAAATGCGAGTACGTTTTCCTTATGCGAAATGACGATCTGCACCGACCGGATTGCGCGGCCTTTGCTAAAAATTAAAGTACCTCTTTTTGTTGTTTAGAACTCTCGTCATCTGATTCAATGATTTTACGTTTCGGTTGTTTCACCCTCGACGGCCCGGCTTTATCTTCATCCAAATCGTTAGACTCATCCACATCGTTCACATCATTCGCCGTATTTTCATTCTTTAAATAAAGAAATAACTGAAAGAATGAATAAGTGATCAAGTAAATAAGTAAACAAATAATAAACAAGTAAACGAATAAGCGAATAAATATACAAATGAATAAATTTAAAAAACAAAACCTCTTTTAAATAACGGACAAATAAATTTGGACTGTATTGTACTGCGTTTGAGAGAGAAAAGGACCGAGTGTTGCAAAAAAAAAAATGAAATACCGCTCACTGTACCCCTCCCTCCCAATGAATTTGCACCACCTCGTTGATGAGCCAGTGTCTTACATTCTATGATCACCTTTCTAGCCATAAACCATTTCCAAATAAAACTCCTACGAGAAACGCCTGTAAATTTCCTCTCTGTTTCCTTAACACCTACTCCAGAAACAAGAAATGACTGTCGTTTCTTTCTTGCTCTCCACTGTGTTACATAGTATCAATCTGCGCGCACATCATATTACCCTTTACTAGAAGAAGGGCTCCAATTCGCGTAGGCCACAAAGGCTAGGGCCGTATTGTTTTGCGCTCGTAGCCTATACTAACTAAAGACCAGCACGTAATATATTCGAAAACTTGTTTCTACCTCTCACATCTGCAACAATCTATTAGAGACCTTTACTTCATCAAGGGCGAATATTTGCACTCCACAGATGGGGTAAATTGACGACTGCAGATCAAACAAGTGGCAGAACTAAACTTGCGCATTGCAACGATCGTTTCGATATGCGTGGCGAGGGAAAAATAAATGGGACCAAGAAAACCTTCCATGCACATAACCGGTGCAAGCGAATTCTATGGTAGCGGGAGCGGGACGCAACGACCGTCAGCCGCATGCGGCCTGGTTACTCAAGGTACGGATCGGTAAACTAAGGCCCGGCCAACCCAAATACCAGCCAATAAACTGCTGCCCGGCCACCTAAGGTACTGGTCGATAAGCTACATACCCGTCGTTTTCTATCGTCGGCAGTGGTTTTCTTAACTTCGATTATATCATCGACAATGCCATCATCGTCATCATCATCAATGACATAATTATCTTCGTCGTCTTCACTCTCATCCTCACTATCCGTTTCCCATTCATTCTTCTTTTTCTTCTTCTTCGGTGATGTACCCGCTAGAAATTTGACAATATTCAGCACAAATAAATCACCATACTTACACGTTTCAAATAAATAAAATTTAAAAAAAATGGCCTAATCAACATTTTAAAGGATAATATCATATAAATATGCGTTTCCTGGAACGCATATTGAAAATAACATGAAAAATTCCATCATAAAGCAAAACATTGTTATACCAATAGTCATTATTAATCCTTATTCAACCATTATCACCTGAGCAATATCAATTAAGTAAAGACCTGCAGATCTATCTATCGTAACGTTTGTGTGCTCCCAATCTTTTCATTCCCATACTCATAACTTCCTAATTTCATTTCTATAGTCCTTTTCGCAACCATTTCTAAATGATACTCTGCTTAGATAACGCAAATAAACAATCAAACAAACTAACAATAAAATTGTCCTCTATTTCAATCAAACAATTTTCTCCATAAGTTTATTATTTTAATGGCTATCAACACTACAAAGATATACGGCCCCCAAAAATTTTTGGTCCGTTACTAATTAAAAGAAAACGATAGATGCTGAAACAAATGCCACGAAGTGTAAAGCACGCTATGTGCTTCTTGTGGTCTATGACAACAAATAGCTTCAAAAAAAAAACGCCTAGCATGCGTTTGCCTAAATGACCGATCAAATTTACGAATCATCTATTTCCAAAACTTTAAAGCAAATTTATATAAAAAGATAAGCGGCTTTTCATTAACTGCTCATTTTAAATAATTTCCGAAAACAACTGAACCGCAAATTTCACCACAAATGCGACAATCCAATCAAACCGAAATCGGCTACGAAAGATGATCCTGCGAGACTCTCTCTCTCAATGAGACCCTCTCAATTTCATCGGCACAACTTTTTTAGCTTATAAATTGAAAAAAAAAGACATCAAACGCACAAACAATCATACCAAAAGACACATGAAAATCTACGATATTGTGAAGTTTTTTTCAAACGAAGAATCGCACAGCAATGTCCCACACAAATGGTCATCTATAATTCTTAGTTATGATGCAGTTCTCAATAGAAGTACAGGTCACTTGGATTTTCTGCTTTGAATCAAGTATCACCAGTCTAACAAATCATCAGATGTCTTTGTAACTATGAAACAGAGCTAATGGTGCAATAAATTTAAAAAATAAAAAAAAAACATACGTTCTTTCTTCGCTCTTTTCGGCTTCTCTATCTTTTCTCCACTCTGAAAAAAAAAATCACGATACAACTACTTTTATAATAACCTTTAGCGAATTATGCTAAAATCATTTAATCGACGACAATCAAATATTTAATTTTGGTGATATCAATGTGAAGTGGGCGAGTACAGCGATGAATAAAAACCGGAGAGAGTATATTAACAAATCCGTGGAAAACTCTCTTCCAAAATTTTAAATGAGGATAACACAAACATCCACCTAAACCTGAACCTAAGAACCGCTAGAGAAAATCACGAGTTTTTCGCACTGAAGTTCGCATGCGAATATCGATTTAATGCGGTGTAATGACGTCACAAGAACAATTAACTGCACAACCAAATCCTCCTGTTCATGGTGCTGACTAATGATAATGAATATGAGTCACTAGTTCTCAACTCTTCTTTCGTCACCATCAGGACGGAACCAGGGATTGCAAAGCACAGCCACTTACCACGATGACATCATTACACCAGATTTAATCGACACCACACCATACTTGCCATATACCAAGCAGCTGCTAAAACACCAAATTGTGCCCACATCTACGTAGGTAAATACAATATTCGACTATCATCGCAGTCCCTTTTCGACTCTTACCTCTCATATCTCGTCAAAGATAACCAACAATTCAAATGACAATCCAGAAAGCAATGATTTCTCACTGTAAATGCGCCTACCTCATCCAGCTCCTCTTTGGGTTTCTTCGGTTGCTTAGGTGCGCGTGGTTTGCGTACCTTCGGCTCACCGTCATTACCCTTTTTCGCCTCGTACTTCTCCTTCATCGAATCCAGTTTCGGCTCTACACGAATACCAGTTGGATCGGGCAGCACCTCCTAAAGTCAAGAGGTAGATCTATGGAATCATTTAGGTTCAATTATATATTTCATAGCACAGATGTCTTCGCAAGCATAAAATGTGCTTTTTGAAACACTCTGGAGGAAAAAATGGCAAATAACAAATACCACTTTAGTATTGCTTCGTATGTCTTTTCCTAAGGAACTGAGCAATTGTTCACACCGCCGACCAAAAATCTTCAGTCAAGCCCAAGCGTTAGATAGCAGCAATAATTCGTAAGTTTTATGTTAGTTCGGATACCAAAGACCATGATGTATATAATAAAAACTGACCGATGCAAGCGCTGTGGCAGCTTTCTTTCGACCGCCGCCCGGTGCATCTTTCTGAATCCTTTTGGCAGCCGTCTTGATTTGCAGTGCGCCATCTCCTTTTTCCTTTGCTTCCTGAAATGGAACAGATCTTAGTGCAATGAACGCAAAGCAATCTTATACCAAATTTATATTTTCTTCACTAAATTCAATACTAAAAAGCGTAAACGTATCCCCTATGAGGACACTAAAAGAAGTCATGTACATGCAATATCAAACACTCACTGCAGATAAAACCCATGCAGTCATACTCTTATATTGATGAACATATATATATATATATATATATATATATATATATATATATATATATATATATATATATGTATATATGTATATATGTATATATGTATATATGTATATGTATATGTATGTATATGTATATGTATATATGTATATGTATATGTATATGTATATGTATATGTATATGTATATGTATATGTATATGTATATGTATATGTATATGTATATGTATATGTATATGTATATGTATATGTATACATGTATACATACACCACGCTCATCAAAATAAAGGCCCCTTTCTAACACTACCATTTCTCCGAAGTATAAACCTATTCTTTTTATATCCCCTCCCCCCCCCCCCCCCCATCGAAAAAAATCAACGCTTTGCGGCACTCATCGAGAACTAAACTAAGTGGCTTAATCAACTCCATTAGCTAATCAAATCATCAACTTAGCTAATCGTTGGGATTGACTCATTTATTGCCAAACCAAAGCGAACCAAAATCACACAGAGATCAATTCTATCTAACCTTTTAACTGCTCTTTGACAGCCCTTATTAGCAAACAAATTTGTAAACTTGTGGCCTCTCTTCCGACGCTGAAAAATATTAATTCTCTAAGTGAACTAAAACAAGAAGCAAACAAAATGCGTACCTGTTTCTGTAATTCCACTAAAAAGTTGTCCAAATCGGCGTTCCAGAGATCTGCCCATGTCATATCTTCAAGTGTCTAGAAAAATCGAGAACATTAAGTCGCTCATTCGATTCGGTACATCACCGTTTCATCAAGATGGCAGCTTTTTTTTAGCACAATAGACCTGCCCATTTTCCTGGTTATCCACATTCCTGCCCACGTAAAACTCAAAGAAATCTTGAAAGCTAGTTTAAACACAACTGTCATCGACTGCGTTTGCCTATGCGGTCCAAACCTCGAAGAAGACAAACGACATTTCTAGGGCGTGCGCGAAATATACCATTATTTCAACGACATTGAGTGAGGAGCGCAGCATTTTCACTCTCCAAGCATGAATGCTTCAAAAGAAGTAATTCAGTGGGATGAAAGAGTATTTAATGGCACGGATAATAATTGGCGAGTCTAAAGGTCAAACTTCACTATTTTTTGGAGTTGCTAAATATTGCATCATTCAAAAAACTCATCAAAAATTTCGTACAAATTCTGCGATCACCGCACTATCGAAATCAACAATCACTGAAAAGGATGCTCAACATTCCTACAAAAAAACATCGCCACTGTGGGACTTAAGAAATTCATAAAGATGTATATCGCCATAAAAAATTAGAAATATCTAAGCACTCTTTGATTGAAACGAGCTCCACAAAAATAAATTCGCATTATGCTCCAATCTTTAATTTGTTGCATCGACATCAACGGTCTAAGACGCCCGCGCGCTCGCATATGACGATTTTTTTTTCAGCGATATTTTCCACTAAATTCACAGACAACAATTTTCTAGCTATGAACGCAATCGCCCAAGCACATTATGTCACATATAGAACATAAACAATTTTCGAGCATCATCCCACTCAGCACTACAGCAATACCCTCAAAAACGGATATTATATGATGCAAAAAAAAAGATAACTGAAATATACCTTCAACTCGCTCATTTTGGCTTCACTTTCACGCAATAGCTTATCTTTTTCCTCTTCAGACAATTTCAGAATCGCCATCCCAACAAGGTAATCGTAATCGCTTAATTTCTTCTCCAAATCTTTCTTCAACGGTGACGACGGCACATTTGTTTGCTGAAATATTTTATAAATATGACAAATGCCTGAAACTCCCTAAGCAAGATAAAAGCATCCGAATATACTGGAATATTTACAAGCCATGCCGAATAGAAATCATTCCTCTTCGACAATTCAGACCATTCGAGACAATAAACAATGAAATAAATCTGACATAATATCACACCGAACGATCCACTGATAAGATTTGCTGGATAAGCTGAAATGAGAAATCAAATCTAGTTTCTGAGTACTCTTGCTTGGATTCCCAAAGTAAACTGCAACTGAAACCTATATACTGGGAGCAATCATAAGAGGAAAGACAGCTGTCCTGTTCTAAAGTGCCCCTAGAAAGAATTAAACGGTAAATTTTGGAAGAAGTGGATAAACCCCGCCCACAAGAAACGACGCACATAGGGTCTTAACGGTTCAACACATACAAAATACCGCCATTAACAGGGTGGCGAGGGAGACAGAGGGGGAGAGTGAGAATGCGCCACATTTCTATAATACGCACAAATTATGAAGTGACATTTCGGTTCTGTAATTGCAAACAATTGCTGAGGAAACCCGAAAACTACTTTAAAAATGACTATTCCCAACATTCAACGATCAATAAATTGCAATGAGCCTTTCTACAGATAATCTTATAATGCAATAAATCTTTCAAAAAGCAAGGTATATTAAGGTAAATACCAACTTCCTCCTCATCTTGCTCCAACTCCTCTTCGTCCACTTCCACCTCTCCAGTCATCTCGAGCTCCTTCCTTCGCTGCAGCTCTTTCCACTTCTTGACCGGATCTGGATCAAAGCCTTTCTTCACCAGCTGTTCAACGATAGCCACTTTGCGCTTGTTCTCTATCAAAATCTCGCCTTTAATCTTCGCCAATATGAAACGAGCCTGCAATCTCATACCACTGTGAAAGTGAAAACAACAGGATCTTTAACGAACGCAAGTGAAAAAAGGCTCCATTAGATGTACCAGTTCTAACAATTCGAACTTTATATGTGATAAAAACAGACGGGCACACACTAAATTTTATGAAATCAGACAGTTAAAAAACTAAAAAGCACATATCTGCTCTATTTGCATGTGCCAATATTGTTAACAGCATACTAACCTATTGGGCAAATCTTCAACACGACAAACTTAGCCTAAATTACAGTAATAAAAGAATAAAGTCCATGCAGAAACATGGAATAAATCCGATCAAAACTCTTCATAGAGATGCATTTCCAGAGATTTGCAATGAACAGTTCGATACTGGAGAACATTTCAGTATCTCTTAGTTACAAATCAGACCATGCCTACATACCTACTCTACCTCAGCCGAAAAAAAAAGGTAAAGCAGAGAAGAAACGAATAACGCAAAATAAATCCAGAAAATCTCCCAAACAGATTTTTGTATCTTTGAATGCGACAGTTAAGTAATCGCCAAAAACCAACTAGAACGCCAGAGAATTGTATGCACAAAAACAATCTATCACTGCAAGAGTGATCACAGATCCCTAATTGTTACTGAAACTTGGCCGCTATTGAAATGCCTCTCATTTCCACTCTTCCATTCATAATCAGATTAAAGCCTGATTTAAATGGAGGGAGGGAGGGGGGGGGGGAGATTCATTTGATCAATCCACAATATTCTTACCCCCAAAAAGAACAACGAACATACAGAGTTAAAAAAAAAAACAACCACAGAAAATTCTTTAGCCAATTACCTGATTTGAAAGTCGTTCACTTTGTGCACGAAGCATACCCTCTTGGAATGCTTTCCGTTCAATATACTTTTTTCTTACGTGTCTCGAAGAACTCCTTGCATATTTCTTCAACGTTTCTAAATTTTCGTAAACATCCAGCCGCATCGAAAAGTACCTGCAATAATTATATGACTTTCACAACCTCAACGCATTCCTAATCTAAAATAATATAACGACCAATTTATTGAATTCAAACACCTGCTGGTTCCATATAAAGACAATATTTGCTCTACTTTATCTACTATTGCTTTCCACGTTTGCCTCAATCTCTCCTGTTTATCCCTACCGAATTGCACTCTATTGTTGGGCATATTTTTAGTGGGCAATAATAGGTGCGCTAGATCTGTAATAAAGCAATTAATACTCCTAATCACTACCACCTGCTCTATGGGTAGATCAAGTTGCTATTCTACAACCACACACCATCGTAGTATTAATCCACCCATTTGCTCCGTCCCACTAAGTCGCTGTCGGTTATCACCTCCTAAACTCTCTCTCTCTCTCTCTCTCTCTCTCTCTATATATATATATATATATATATATATATATATATATATATATATATATATATATATATATATAATATAAACAATGTGCCTTTAGAGCTTTTGCAGTTGGAATCTATGATGCCAATAACATGTCATCATAGAAAAAAAGTCGAATGAAACCTCCAAACACCTATTCAGCCGGAAAAGTGAATGACCTAAAACCGCTGATATCACCAAGAAAACCCAGCAACAAGCAATACGACAATCCCGGATGTAGGTCAATGCTTGGAAGAGGGGAAATAACACTACCAAGCATGACGGTGTATGTCGATAGGACAACGGATTTAGTCTTGAGATAAGATTTTGTTACAAGCTAATGCCAGAAATTCAATCCTTCAGGAAAAGAAAAAAAAGATAGCTAATCGATTACTATCTACTTCGCGGTTCAATGCAGAAAGTTTACGCTGATTCACGCAGTCAAATCTGGCTCGTTTGCAAAAAATTCTATTACGAATTTCATATTCATTACGTTGATTTATGTAGTTCTCATCCCTAAACAAAGCAAACTTAGTTGCATTTTCCGGTTTTTCAAGCAAGGCGTCACCTGTCCTATCCTACTACACGCCGGCATTAACACACGGCTATCGTCCATTACGATCCCAGCAGCAATCAATACTCAGTTATGATTGCCTCACAAACACTCTGCTTCACTTTGCTCATCTATAAGAATAAAGTCGAAAGCACAAATCCCCATACCATCGAGCTAGTGTTGATAGCAGTTTGCAATTTGAAAACTTTGTGAAGACCCTCCATCTCGGCATCACGTAATTTCTGTGCACTCATCTTGATTACGAATCGAACTGTTGTATCTGTATGGTACTCCTTGAAATCTCTGCAAACACAGTTTTTTAGTTCTAAGCACCTCACATAATCCGCTCAGAATATGCAGGCATGTAGGCCCACATGTATATACATATATATACATGCATATGTATAAAGAAAACACATCTATACATATAAAGAAAACATAAGAGCCAAGTTCGCCCGCAAGCAGCCAAAGTAAGAAGCAATCAGTAAACCAGCTAAAACCAAAACATTGCCAACAGAAAACCCTTTGGATTTAATTCACCGTTTGCAAATACCAGTATGAGCTCGTCAAAAACGCAGGTAGCAAAACACAAACTGAGCATTTAAAAATATTTTTCACGCATATCGGCTAGAGTGTACAGGAAGTGAACGACCAAAAGGATAAACACCTACTGATATGCAAATAAAGGACTTACTGGATGAGAGCAGGTTGTTTATCACTGCCTTCCAATAAGGGCTCCAATACACTCTCCTTGTAATTCTGTGTCCATACTCGAATTGGAAGTTCAGTAATTTCGAGAGTATCATCTCTGAGAATCGCGATTTCTCCACTGCATGCAAAGCGTTGATCATCTAGTTGCTCGATCGTGCCGCGGAAATTCTTGAACCACGGCACCTAAAAGCATAGGAGACATTACTCTGCACGTTTTTACGGAACCAAACTAGGTTACACCACGATCAATACTGCATCCCTGAACTCGAACCTCGGACTTCTCGGACCTCAGGGAAGACTACAAAACCATGCCAGCTTACATCCCATGCGACGTCAAAGTAGCAGCAATACCTCACCAGACCAGGGAAAATCGTATGCTCGAAGGACGTAGGAAAACTGGTTCCTCGAGGGATGCTAGAGGATCTAGACATAGGAAAACAACAGCCGGTGAAGCAGTAAACTTGACTTAACTAAGCCCGAGGAAGCAAGCACTCCTTGCCTGTCTGCATCAAGTGCAACAGCGTACCGCAAAGGGAAAGAATTATGGGCGGACAATGAACGTACGGGATGGAAAACCTAGAAATCCGACAGGGAACGAGCCTCCATCTTCTACTACAAGATATACCTCCGGTCTTTTCGTAGAAAAAACTTTCGAATGAAACGACAAATGTCTTATTGAATTCATTGTTGAAACATCGAATTTCCTGCTCGATATACCAGCGGTTTCTTTCGACGCTTATTAAGTAACAGCTTGCTTAGATTAATTGAGCAGAAAATAGGTGCACGAAATGCCACGAAAATAAAAAGCGGAGATCTCTGTCGACTGCTTACGCTTGGCGAACATACACATTTCTCTGTGAAGTACGGTTTTTTCGAGCAAGAGTAGCGCTCAACTTTAATGAACAAAATAGTGTGTTTAACTGAAATTCCTCATACCTCCCGGAAGTCGCCAAAAAATAGGCTGTTTCATCCAAAAGATAGATGGGACAAGGGATTAGCCTTACTAAACAATAAGCCTGAAAGAACAACTAGTTAAAAAGGTAAAAATATTGCGGTGTATTACCATCGGTTTAGGATCTTCTCCTCGAATCAGCCTTCGTATATTGTCGACGATTTCACGTGGATTGTAATTCGGAACCTTAGTCGACCACGCCGTCCCGATACCTTCAGCTCCATTCACCAAAACTGTCGGAATGATGGGACAATACCTTCAAACCGAAACGAATATGACACAAATATATCTTATTTAAACAGTTACTTCTAAAATCTATAATTTTTCCAACGTTCTCTCCTCATCGTTTCTATTCGCGTGATTGAAAATTTTAAGAAAAACCTATCCAATGACAAGCTTGAGTTGCATAAAGATAAAACGCAAATAAACGTGGGCGATGCCTAGACAATCGCCATAAAATTCGACCTCAGCGTTCCATAAACACTCATCAGCAAATTTCCATCGATAGGAAGCATATCCATCTCATCGAAACAACTTCTTTCTGTTCGCCCAACCTGTCTACAACGAATGACGTTGCAAAGAAAACCAAGTAACGTGAGACGCAAGGTGATCGCTCACCGCATAAGCAATACAGCTACTCTATCCTTAAACTCCATACACTCCACAGTAAACGTCTAGACATACTTCACTATACTATATATATATATATATATATATATATATATAATATATATATATAAACACATGTAAATACTTACCATTCTGGTTCGATTCGCTGATTCTCTTCAAAGAGGAAACGCAATACGTTATCATCGACGGACGGGAAAAGCGCTTTCGTTACCGGACTAAAAGCAACAATATTAGCCAAACACAGTAAATTTTCCTAACTAAACCATCACTGGAGATTATTCAGTTGAGACAAACAGTATCTGGACAAAGCAAATTTAAAGCAAAACAATGCAAGAACATAAGTGCTCCCAGCCAAACGGAATTTCGTCACCACGAGAGCGCATAATCTTGCACCTCGGCTCTACTCACATCGATCTTTTCCAGTTCCCCCGAAACATCTCCGCGATCATACCGAAGAGTGAGGTGCTTACCTTTGAGATTTAAAGTGACGAAGAGAAGTCATGCAAGCTCTACATATATAAATCGTACAATCGATCTAAGCAGATTATCCTATAACCCTAAATTTTTACGCCCCACATTTTTTGCTATCTCTCCATCGGTGGAACTAGATTTATTACAATCAACCAAACGGGTTAAGCTTCTCATATTCTTCCTAGATCCTAGAGAGGCAAGTCGAGAAGGAAAACGTGAAGCCCTCTAGTGCGCCGCAAACTGCACTAAACACAAGCTTCAAAGATCGAACAATAAGATTCGCTCTTCTAGGCCAAATATTCCTACCTCAAAACAATTTAAAATTCCATTCTATTTAGTGCCGTCCCGTTTTCTTGCCTACTTGCAATCGAAAAAATAAAGAAATAAAAAGTTCTCAGAGGTTTTCAGAATCCGATCAACCGCCTTGTTTAGATATGCAAAACGTTCAATAAACCACATAAGCAAACAAGTTTACTTAAGCTGTGTGAAGATATATCGAGGACTAGCGCTGTCCTTACCGCCCTGTAAACGTGTACCGAATTGACCGATCGGCAGAAGGAGATTGATGTTATTCGAACCGACGTAATCTTGCGCCAAATTCACAATCGTAGACATAAGCGACTGCTGAAAATACGACTTACTCCTCTTAGGAAAAAGCCTGAACCTCATTATATCCATAAATATTTCCGATCGCCTTCCATCAACAAAAACAGCTGTACAGCGACAGCATGAAGGATGTCCGGACAATATAGGTAATGGCCATCGAGCCTGACTGATGAAATGAATGGAAGCATCCAGCATCTGACGTTACCGTGCATTATAATGAATGACAAGGCAGCAGTGAGGGGTAAATTGTAACAACAGTGAAAGAAAAGATGTCAGGATGTAATCCAGTAGAACCGAATGGCCCAGTCAAATATCGAAATCAGAAATGAAAAAATGAAGTTTAGACGCACCTCTCCGTGATGATAGGCCGACATTTCACCTACTGCACCCGCCAGTTGCGCCACTTTCACTTCCTTCTTATCGGCTCGTTTAAAGCAAGTGAACAGAACCTAAAAATATAAAACATTTAAATGGCAGAAAAAAGCAAAGCTCCTATACACCAGCCTTTGAAATATTTATCAATCAAGATTTTCCTGTTCGAATCAACTTGATAATCGTACATGACATATCTCTGTCGGTACAATTTACCTATTTCCCGACCGATTTCATAAGGACTTTCCGGAAACGCTGCTAGCCATCCGACCGGAAGTTTTGGCGTAGCCAGGAAGAAGACTGAAATGTTATCGAAAGGGAGTATCGCTAGAGATCACTCAGCACAATTCGAAAAAAGTTTATAAGCCTGGAAAAAAGTTCTGATAAAATTGTCCTCTCAGCTTTATAAGGGAAGCAATGAAAACGGACTCTACTTATCATTCTCTTTTTCTTCGAAAGCAAAGCTTATCGCTGAAAAAACTTGCCACCATAAGAAATATCCCCTCCCTCAGATCGCCTACTTTATGCGCATAATACCTTTCAGTAAAATGGACCACTAATTATAGACTTTGGCAGCTTCTACTGCCTTGGCTCCTCTGCCCAAATGAGACGAATAAAAGCAAACCTTTCGCTGGCCAGGTTTAAGACCGTCAACAAGACTCGGGATTGATCGCTCATTATCTGCATTCGAGAACAGTACCAGTTCCTTATTGACAAAATCCTTGAACGAGATCGAACGAGTGTCCTTATCGTAGAGGTACTCCTCAGTGAGTCCTTGCTCTCGTCGATCTCTCTTCTCCTATATTCTCATTTCACCGCTTACCATTCACATAACAAATAATAACTACTTCCTTAAAGCTAAAAGCTTAAAGCTTAAAGCTACTTCCTTTACCGCTTAATACTCTCATTTGACCGCTATAAAGCTAAAAGGCATAAAATTTGATCCTTTACGCAAATGGTTTTCCCATTTTTGATTTACAATAGAAAAAAGCGCAGAAATAATCGAAAAGCAATGCAGAAGCACATAAAAGTCCATATAAACCAGCAGAGAAAAATAAATGGATAAAATTCATTGATTCGATAAATGAGCCGAACAATAAGGTTGCGGTAAAGTACGAAGTATTAATAACTAATAAATAATTCGCCAAATACTTCGTTTATTAATTCTTCGACTGAAATAATATAATTTTGGGACTTTTATATAGCGCAGTAAAACTTCATCGCCAAACAATAATTCTCTTGTCGCAAACTTCTTTCGAAAATCTTTTCGCACAACTGCATAAGGTTTTTGGTGGCAAAATATTTTTGTCATTCATAGATCACAGATGAAGGCTTTTTCACTGAAAAATGCGACGACGGAATAAATGAACAGGCGGACAAACACACATCAACTTCCCCTTCAAAAAAAAACGTCCCTGATCTCGACAGACAATAAAAGAAGCACTTAAAAATCAAAAATAAGCATTTAAAAGTCAAAAGTAAAAATAAAGAATAAGTAGCTCTTCACAACTGAACCCATATTGGGATCGTTCACTCAACCAGGATACTCAGTATTTGTTCCATCACTTCACCTACAGGATATGAAGTTCAATAAATCAACATCTTCTTCCATTATTTCGATAACACAAATTCTTGCCGACCTCTTCCGACGGCAGTCTTTTTACATACTTTAGCGAGTCCCCGATTGATGTTTTTCCCCCGAAGCAGGCTGTTCCTGCTACCGCAATCAGTCAGAAATGGTCATGTCTCCCCTTTCTCCCCTTCCGCCCAAACGCACCCTAGCGCCCCTTCCTTTTCCCCACCCAACATTCTCCTCAAGTAGGGTGGAAGAAGAAAAACTACGATAAACAAGCATCGAGATTATTCATAGAGCTGAGAAGAATCCGGTCAAGCAAATCTCCTCAAACGCTGTCATATAATGGACGACTTATAGACACATATACAAATTAAGCAACTACACGGATTTTGGCGAATTCGGGTTAGGGAGGATGCCGACTTACAGCACCCAGGAAAATGGTGCCCCTGTGGCACTTTTCCCCAAGCAAGTGCTTGTAAGGACCCAACTGATGGTCGATGGAAGTTTACATGCACGATGAAAATGTAGAACATGGCTGCAGTGCCGCAGTTCGCACAATTACTAGTACATTCGCAACAGCTTCGGGTTAAAAAGAAACGATCCATTGTGCGTATGTACGACAAAAGCAACACAATGAAAATTCTCGAACAAATTCTTGTCATCCCTCCTATGGCGATCTGATTCAGCTCACATATATCACCAAAATTATATAGAAAGAGCTATCCTTTCACCCCCTCCGATCGTTTAGACCACTCCGTATGTCCATCAAAAAATAAAAAACTTACAGCCATCCAATTAGTTAGCCAGACTTTACGATCCTCGATCTTTCTCTTGCTGAACGCCATATCGATTGAACTATCATCCTCATCACCGGCATAGCGGAATCTGATTCGGTGACGCGCCATATCGGTAAAATATTCTTTCGCCTCTTTTGATGTTGAGGTACCCAAACCTACAACCAAATCCACGCTCAATTACAATCCATCATTCCACACACCATTCCCCATTCCCTTCTTAATTAAAAGCTATTCATCAGATATGGAATTCCCAACAGGTTTTAACATCCAAACAATTCAGAATCTTCATCTTTCAACACGAGAGAGTTCAGCAACATCGCCAATATGCAGCAATATGCTAAAAAAAAGTCAACTTAAACGATTATCGTGCAGATGAAAAACCAAAAACGATGCATAAGCTAAAACTTTCATTGGAAAATAGTCTCCAATCGCTCAATTTCACACCGTCAATCCTCAACACTAATTCAGTTAACCTCTCATTGAAGTTACGAAAACAACATCGAACTATTTAAATTTAAAAGAATAATGAACGATCGAATAATTCGAATCACTTCTGAAAGAATAATAAAACTCTCTGTTCACAATATCAATTCGAGTCTTATACCTGATAATTCAATAATAAAATTTCAGCTCCGCCAATACAAACGATGGAAATAATTTGAGATCACTAACATTAACATTTAAACGTCTCAAAGATGCCATCATTCAAAGCCGAAAATGGTACTCAAAATACGAGAAAAAAAAACAAAACAATATACCTTTGTAGTATTTAATGCGATAGGATTTCCAATTCTCCGTATTATTCCGCCATTCATTATATTCAGGTAACGAGAAAAACGAATACTCCTCTTTCCCTTTTGTCGCCTAAATACACTAAATTTTGATAAGAGATAAAAATGATTAAATGGAAGATATATAAATGATAAGAACCAGTAATTTGCTGTTAAAGGTATACAGCTGAAATAATAGCAATTTCAACAAACTCATCAACCCAATAGTGTCTTTAATGTTAACATATGACAACAAAACTCATTCCTCTCTTGGAGACAAACTGCTTCAAATAGTGACCACAAATACTCAAAAAGCGAAAATGTAATTAAAAATCGGCTTCAACAACAGAAAAACAATCCCCCTTTAAGAATTCAAAAAACAATCGCTGTTCCCTAAAACGAAAAACTTCACAAGTCCAGAGTGCTCGCAATTTTCTAAAACCGGAATCAATTTCAGTATAGAAAGGGTGGAAAAACGAAATTCAAACTCGATACTTTCATAGCTGAAAGCATTACATTCGAGGATAACTTACGAACGACAATATACTTTGAGATAAATTCTTTCTTTCCGACCAGTAATTAAAAGCACAATACGGCGTGCAAATCCTTGAAT
Source organism: Ascaris suum (assembly GCA_013433145.1). NCBI lineage: Eukaryota > Metazoa > Nematoda > Chromadorea > Rhabditida > Ascarididae > Ascaris > Ascaris suum. The sequence goes on from CM024180.1 coordinate 928,027, forward strand.
ATCTCTCGCTGTTTCAAAAAAAAGAGCAAAGATTATATTCATTAATAGCCCTGACTCTTCCAAAGAACTTTTGGAGTAATTTGAATTGGGAAAGAGAAAAAGCCATAAACGGTGAACTTCAAAAAAAATATCAAAGACAACCACAGCGAACAACAAACTTTAACAATTGGAGTGATGAACTCCTCGACAAAATTACGCCGAATAAGTGCCGGCCAATTATAGTGAATAAAGTTGATAACTAAACCCTTGATATGAGATCCATCTTGATCCTGAAATCAATTCATTGCCTGGCAAATACCGACAATTTAAGCAATACTTTCACAAATACGTGTCAAACGCATGGCATGGACAATCATAGTTTTAGCATTAGCTTACAATTAGGCAATCCGGATCGTTTCCAGCTGCCTGATGCTAAGCTTCCCGAAGGGAACGGCAATAGCATCAGTTGAAGGTAATAAAAAATAAAAGCGAGGTCTGGCTGAACGTGACAGCCATCAACATGATAGAGACGACATTCGATAAGAGAACTATGGTTATGCAAAATTGGCAACTGTGAATCCAAAAGGCCTTCCGATTGGCGATCATTTTCATATGTTTCTCGTCCAAAAAAAAGAGACGCATCCAATCGAATCCCTTCAGATGGCTGATTCGATTCTGATCAGCATGAGGTCAACAGGTCGATATTACCGATCGTATCAATATTTCCCGCAGATTTGCGATATCTCCCAACCAACCCCCAAAGTGCCCCATTTCACAATTTTGTTCATTTCGGATATGAAATTAAGGTATGTGATCATTTTCACACAAACTGCCCATTGGTATCCTTGTGGGATAGAGATTAAACGATCCCTCGAGTGTCTATGAGTTTGTTCACACACAAATATAATCTCCAAGGCGACCTTCAACACATGTTGCTGGAATAACGAAACGTTTCTCAAGCATTTAAATATCATAGCAGAATTTCCAACTTAATGACTCACGCAACATTTTTTAAATTAAATGATGCAATCAACTTTTATAAAGAACGAAGCGTGCTGAAAAATTCAACAACGGCGAAAAAATCCACAAGCTCAGGTAAGTGGGACGAGGTAGAAGAATACGACCGATACGGCCATTTCATTCTCTTTCCAATATTTTCTAGATGCGAGAACGAGGAGGAGCGCTCAACTTGACTTTTCATCTATTTTAATACTCCCTTCATTAGTGGTACAAGGACCGTAATTTACAGAATTTCTCTCGAGAACAGCGGCCTCATCACCTATGAAACAATCCCAAACTAAATACATTATTTCATCACTTAATACAAGCTACGAAAAAGAAGCATCAGCTATAATCTACTCACGCTGCCTAATTTATATGCAAATTCAGTTCAGTCTTCTTGTTGGCAATATGCTAAATTTGAAAAATATGCAAAGAAGTCAAACCTGATCTGCCATGACCATAACTTTCCCATAACGCAATGTCTTCATATCATCATCTTTATCGTATTTTAAACGATATTGTAGACCAATTATCTTAATTAATGCATTGATTTCCGCATTCTCCATAATCTGAAAGAATACTTGCATTAGAAAACAAAACCACCATCCAACATCGAACAACCGAAACAGCAACCTTGTGCTCGATCATAACAGGTCACGGTCACTAAGCCACTATAATCGTATTTGACCTATTTCTCTGAGGTGAAATAGGCAATAATAAAAGAAAAAATATAAAAATAAAAGTACCTGTTTATGATTTCCTTCTCTCACGTTCAACATTTTTCCACGTAAAGGGAATACACCATAACGATCTCGTCCGACAACCCCAAGTCCAGATACAGCCAACGATTTGGCTGAATCTCCTTCTGTCAAAATCAATGTGCATAACGAGGAATTTTTAGTGCCAGCGTCATTCGCATCCTCGAGCTTTGGTACGCCCTATAAATGCTATCACTTAATGATATTAATTTCACTCAGCTCATACACGATGGATAAAAAATTTCGGCGGATTTTCGTGACATCTGAGTGAAGCCAAAAAGAACAGAAATAGAATAAATTGCTATTGCAAAAAGAATACTTCAAGTTAAGAATAAAATACCCAAACTGCTATCGCACATTACGAAGAATCAAGTCAGTCCCCTCTTACAGATACCTCTTTCGCAACGCTTTCCTCCATCTGCCCCAATGAATCACCAAGGAACTAAAATTGTGCGAGATGAACTATTTAGAAGATATTAATGGTTAATTTAGTCATAACAACACTTCTTCGTCATAAAAATAATCGCGACCACCAAACAAAATTAATAGAAGAAGTCCAAAAAATAATGTGTCGGGTATTCGGATGCGATTATTCAGTATTCTGAACAGTTTTGCACGAAAACTTTGGCGCAATGTTACTTCTATTTACGAAGTCATCACAATCTACACAAGACAACGGTAATCAAAAATTCAATATGCATATCACCAAATTGTATATATATATATATATATATATATATATATATATATATATATATATATATATATATTATGGTTATATTCATCGCGAACATCGTGCATAACATTTCTAACGGCAACACGGTTGAGGAACAACAATCCCCATCACCGCTCATTTGACATTCATATCAGCGAACGCTCCAAATTATCACTACTAACTGCACATGAACATATGCGAGGACCACAACCTTATTCGATAAGAGAGAACGGAATAAAATATAATAACCTTGAGTTTGCTTGTTCGCTTGCTGGAACATTTCTTGTCGAGTGTCTCTTGTTGTTTGAATCGCACCCAAGCCATTACAGCTTCAACTATACCGCACTTCATTACCGAATTGACGAACCGCTCCGACAGCTCACATTTGGAGCCGAAGCTCTTCGATTGTAGTGTTAAGGCCTCCTTCGTCTGTGAGTCGAATGTCGGATTCTCGATCAAGCAGTTCACGAAAACCCACATGTGGTTTTTGATCTGCAACCAGTGGTTCGTTCATAGGTGCTCAATCGCTGAACCTACTTCAATGCTTCGTAAAATCCGATTCAACCAGTGATCCGATCGAATGTTCCACGGAAACCTTTGCAATACAACATTAGTCATCATTCTGATCAATTTTTCGAAGAAACTCCCGCAGGTCAATTTTCCATGCGACGAAATTAATAGCAAATAAATGTGTCCACCACTCTTGACCACTGACCATCTTTCTTGCAATCACCTCATGCTACCTACAGACAAAAAAAGTTTCCTCACGTCACTTGTGGTCAACAATGCGCTAAGCATATTCGACCTATTTTTCGAACTTACTCATACATCAGAACTTTCTCAAATCGTTTTTCGTGGATTACCATCGAAATTTTATATAATACTTGAGAGATGAAATTTTATGCAACCATATTATCGCCGAAATGAAGCTTCAAAAACAGAACTGATCTTGATGAAATCATTGGCAACTCGCATACCAAGTAAATGTTCACAGATTCCGAGAATCGATACGTATCAATGCCAAAAATAGTGGACCAAAATAAACTACAATTCAAGCTACAGTCGAAAGAAAAGGAGGTAAGGAAAAAGGACAAAGGGACCCCCATTTTTTGGGCAGTTCTCTTTCCGCATCACCACTTCCGGTGAGTTTGAAGTTTGAAGGCATTTTTTCCTCACTCTCATCCACCTCCTCCTCTCCTCCTCAACATCTGTTAGCTTCTTACAATCCATTTATAGCGCTGATAGGGGAACCTTATCACTTCCCTCTTTATTAGGCCAGTGGCTGCGGCCTTGAGCAAAAACTGAATTGCAATAATCGCAACCTGCATAAACAAAAATTTTTTCGCAAGCAAACTACCATTACCTATTAATAAGGTTCTTGGTGGGGGAGACGGGAGGGAGGGGGGGGGGGGAGGGAGAGGGAGTTATGAAGAAGGAAAAACTTCTAAACAAGACGTTTCATAAGGAACTAGAACAATCTGAAACCATGGAAGCTATGCAGAAAAGCTAGAAAAAAAAGCAAAAGAAACAAACAAATATGGGCTCTATTGAAGAGATGTGGTTAGCACAATGAGTAAAAAAACAAACAAACAAACAAAAAAAAAGCTTACCTGAAAAGGCTTCACACTGATGCCACTTTTACCGATTTTTTTCTTGATTGTATCGATCAGCTTCGATGTTATCTGATCGGCAACGTAATCCACATGACGACCACCCTGTAAATCAATACACTTACGTTTGTGATTTACACCGCTAACAAAAAAAGCGAATAGTTTAGCTAGCAGAGTACCACAACGATACTTCAAAAAACAGTTCATTTACCATATTCGAATGTGAAAGGATACAATACAAGTCGAACAAATATCATCATTGTAATAGTAATGCTGAGATGATTAAGACTTTCCTGTGGTCAACAGTAAGATTGAATTATTCAATAATAAAGTACCACAAATTTCAGAACAAAGAGGGCTCCCCGAATATGTAATTATTGGAACTGATTCACCAATAGAAATATCATCGAAAATCCTCCATTCGATCAAAACCTGACAAAACACAAAGACATATGATTCATTCCTGGAATTTCTTTGAAGTTATGATTATTATAAAATCTCAACCTTATTAAAACTCTGTACTCAGCCTCTCTAAAAAAATAACGACTTCAATTTCATTCTTCAAAGAAGCTCAACTTTTGGCCACCATTGTAAATCTATACAAATATAATCAAAAAAAAAACCCGACATACCTTTGTTGTAGCGATGCTATTCACAAACGAAACTTGTTGGAAACCCTTTTCCGAGACCGTTATCGCCACATCCCAACGTTCATTCGCTGTCTCGTAGATCACTTTGTAGGGCTCACCTTGACTATCCAAGTTATGCTTCGCATATTGATCTACGTACTGCTTAAAGCCTTGCACCTAAACATGAATAACCAACCATTAAAAGTGCTCACTGAAAATATTGAGTAGAAAGTTGGACAAATTTTCAAAACAACTAGCTCTTTAATTCAACAAAAATTTCGCAACCTAGGTATACCGTTTAACCTGGGTTCCTTCATTACCTTCAGGTATAAAACTCAAAAACTAGAACCCAGTGTTAGAAATTTGATCATATAGGGCAGGTATGATAACGTAATAACTGCATCTAAGCTAGTGCGCTACGAAACACCTGATCGTGTAAATTGAACCAGAAGTTCCTTATATGGAAGCACAACTCAAATGCTACTTATACTACTGGTCCTACCACCGGATCTCGGGCACTGAGTTCGGCATAAGCAATAATGGACTTTCAATAAAGCGGGGGCAACAAGTTCCGCCTAGCTGGGAAGCTCGGCGCCCTGTCCTTCTCCTAGTTCCCCCTCTTCAACAACAACAAAAAAAAATTATTAGACGAAAATTTCGACTTTAAGTGTCATCAGCTTATAACAACTCTCAAATCATAGTGGACACAAACTCCTCAAGCACAAGCTTACCGGCAAAAGTTTGTTGTTGAGATAGACTTTAACTCCCTTAGTTGAACCAGCAACATCATACGCTCTTCGAGACATCAATGCCACAATATCATCATCAAGTTCGGTCATTTTGAACTTGCTGAGGTCAGGTTTAAAGGTCACTCTTGTAAAATCCTCTCCCGACGATTTTCCAATAAAAGGCTCCTTATCTTTTGTCATATTATTGATCCACGTCTGAAATGCATTCAATTAGCAAAACTTAATGCCATACAATAATTCGAGGAGTCAAAGCCGATTGATCAAGAACCTATAAAAATTATTTGAAGTTATATTGATACACTTTCAGTTTTATCATTCAACAAAAATTGTTAACTTCTAGAATTATTTACTATTAATAAAAATCTATTCCAACTTCCAAAAAAAAATTATTAATAACCTGTTTGAAAACTTTTCCATATTCTTTCGAAGATGTCTCCACTGTGAATTCCTTGCTGAATATATTGCACAGTTTAGCGCCATAGCCATTTCGACCACCTGAAATGAAAAAATTAAAGGTGCATCAAACTCTGATGGAGATTTTCACTCATTTCCGCCAAAAGTACAGGAAAACGTTGCCCTCTTCCCAGTATTCCAGATTATTTATCACGGGCTAAATTAAGACTCATGCCGTCGTGAATACAGTTTCCTCAACAATAACGATTGAGACAGTGCAATTTTTCCATTATTAAATAAGAAATTGAAATTTCTGCGTTTTTTCGAAAGCCATAATTAGAACAAATCATCGAAAAACACAACGAAAACGACTAAGATAACAAACTTGGATGAAAAAGTTTTCCTACCAATCGAAATAGTGCTGCTTTGATAATATCACAGAACATTTTTCCACTCAGTACATGGCAAGTAAGCGTTACAACACGCATACGCAGCCCCATTAACATGGTCTTACTGAAATCCCTTGCCAATAAAAGAGCTGAAGCAAAACACTTGTGTGCAGACATGTGGTCGTACATTAGCACTCTGGATCTAACTGCACATTTCCTCTCTAAAGCGTGCCAATAAGAGGAGCCAGACATGCTGTACTTTCCTCAAGATCGAAAATACGAAAGGAAGTAAAGACGCCCACTCTACGTATGCTGCCGATAATTCTCCGACCCTAAACCTTTTCAACAATTAAAGAAGTTTTGGATAGGGGAGCGGGGGGAGGGAGGGGCGAGGGACCAGATAGAGGAGAGTAATGATGGGAAATAAATTAAAGACCAACACTGATGCATAAATTTAGGACAGATGAGATCCGCACCTCAATATTTTGAAGTGAGAGTGCCCATTGAAAATTTCTAGATAATCATGCAACGGGTCCATTTCCACTCGATAAAAAACGGTTAATACTGCAGAAACAATTTGAGACAGAGAGAGACCACGAGATCGCATTAGCTTACACTGATGAATAAGGCTGGAAATCATCACCTTCTCATGTTAAGCTCATGAGGAAAGAATGAATTCACAGCAAACCTGATCTCATCCCGCTTTCCTCTCCTCCCAGGAAAGCAGCGCCACCCCTTATTTCTTTGGTAACCAGAACCACTTGAGGGTATCATCAGTAACCCTCTCATATTTCCCACCCCTTGGTGGATTTCAAAGTCAGCTGACCACTCTTACGGATTTTGCCACTGGAGGAGCAATGCGCAGCACTCGATCATAGCGCGTTGTTAGTGATAAAGATGGCTACGACCTTCGCTCAGTAACCTAACATGTTTTTTTTGTGCAGTAACCTATATTTGTAACATCATGTTCCGCCATGCCTTCAGAATTCCTAATACTACCGGCTCAATGAGGTCAACTGGTCTATTAAGGAAAGCGGATTTTTCAGGACATTAGCAGGACCCGCAAAGAGCGAGAGGGAGGGTTTGGAATAGGGGAGGGGGAAGGAGTTGAAGTCTTCAGTAACAAATCGAAAACTAGAAGGATCCCCTCAACTGGAAATTTCAGGAACATTCACAGTCCTGTAAAGCACTAAAACCAAAATAGTGTCACGACTATCTCACATATTTCCCATTCCTAAAGCTTCCTCCCATATCTTTCTAGCATCAAGAATTCGTGCCAACTCATAAAGAACGCTTGCCACTTTAATAATAACCGCATTATAATTACACTGAAAAACAATATAATTACCTGTAACTTTTCGCTCACTGTCATCATAGTTCGACGAGGTAAGCAGGGTACCGAAGATGAGTTCGGGTACGTAAACATTCTCGACCTTGTGCCGCACCACCGGTATTCCTTTGCCGTTGTTAAACACCGCAATCTCGTTCTTCTCTCTGAATTATATACCAATAGAGGTGCATAAGAACTTTCGAAGCTATCCACTTCTGTGCTGCATATCTCTTTCACAACTTTGACCAATTTCTAGCCAGATATGTGAGCCATCGAATTTTGGCATTCTTGTCGGAACCTTTGGAATTTCCGGTGCCATCTATCTGCCAATCTTTCGAGTAAGATAGCTGAACCCTCTCTCTCGCCACCTCTGCTTACTTTCTAACAACGGTCTGAAGCTCCTTATCATCCTCTGATGACATCTAATTCTTTTCTAATGCAAACCACGTCCCCTTACCCTCTTTTTAGCCCCATCGATCCCACACCAGTTCCAGCATTAGTTTTCGTAGGGCGTTTTTGTCGTGCAATATCCTCGTCTTCGTTAGCTGATATAACAGCTCTCTTTTATATGAGCACCACAAACGTCTTTGAAGATATGTGCAGATAACGGAAAATTATGGCAGTAAATAAAAAAAAACGAGAAAAATACAAACGTGCCAAGTATCCGGATATTGGAAACTACATCAAAAACAGAGGAAAAAATCCGAAATGAAAACATCAAAAAAAGCGACGACAGTGCTCAAAACCATTGAAATTTTGACATTTTTCTATTCTCTAAACTGAACAGAAACAATGCAGTGAAATATTTCACACCTATATTTGCGCAAAAACTTGATGGCCAGGATATTAGTGGGGAAATTTGCACAAAATTAGGAGCAACACTATCGTCCGTGAGGCAGAAAAAAGATTGGAATTTGCCCAAACAAAAGGATTACAATAACGATAACGAAAAAACAACGATGAAAAGATTATGATGGGTTTTGTTAATGGGTCCCATCAATATATCTTCTGAATCAAAACTGTTTCGACTCGATTCCTCAATATCTTGGCAGTACGGACTTCGGAATAAAAACTTACCTAATAAAAGCTGCAATCGCATTCAAGTCGCAATTTTGCTCACTTAATGACCGACTCTGTTAACAGGTTACAAACCCTTACTAAAAACAAAAAAAACTGATAAATGTTTGAGAAGTAAAAACAAAACAAAAAAAATTGAGTAAGTATTTAAGAAACAAAAAATAAATAAAACAAACTTGTTGATAGTGACTTTAATTGTGCTCATCTTAGGATCGCGTTGCTTATTATCGGCTGCATTCACAAGAACTTCATCGAAAATCTTATAAAGACCCGTACATAAGAGATATCCCGTTGCACGATGCGCTCCGCTTCCGCATCGTAAACCCACATCGGCTGAAACGACCGATCCATTCATAACCTCGACGTGGAAAAAAAAAACATCTGCTTTCAATGCTTGAAATAAACTTGGAAGAATATCTGTGTTTAATGCTTAGTAACGCCAATATGAGTGAAAAAACCCAAGCAAAAAGCAGTAAACGCTACAATAAACCTTCTTATTTCCACAGGAAGTATTTTTTCCCAAACAATCTGATGAAACAATATGAGTTAGAAATCAGTCTCGATGAAAGAGAATGAAGGAATAAAAAGAAATACGATGCTGCTAAACTTATTCATTCAATTCAGAAATTAAACTAAATGAAAAATAATTTTTTTTTTAAAATTAAATAAAATTTTATAAAAGGAAATATATTGCGACAAGAAATAATTGAATATTCGCAGAGAAATATTCAGATTTAATTGAAAATAATCCCATTCTTCTATCGACTGCTCAAGCATCTCTGATCGCGACAACGCAAACACAACACTAAATCGCCTAAAACACTCCAAACTTCTACCTTAAACAATATAGAAATAATATTTCCCACTTTTTCTTCCACTATTATTTCTTTAACAGAACCCTTTACAAGCTACTACTTCGCTTCGACTGAAAATATACTCCATCAACGAGAAGCAAGTAGACATCTGACCTCCGAAATGTTGGTAACTTCAGAATGATAAGATAAGATTGTATACTCACCAGATAAGCTTTGCAAATAACAAGAGGAAACGAAAATAAACGCCTATCAACATTTCAACTTTTTGAACGTTTTCCTCGAATCTGCCATCATCTTACTAAGGCAATAAAGCAATGCTGTTTAGAATAGTGCAAAAAATAAAATAATTCGAGGAATAAAAACAAAGAGTTCGACACACAACTAACCGCTCTATCGGTGTGCTCCACAGATCCAATATACGTATCGGGTCGGAGCAAAATATGCTCAAGTTGACTCTTCTTTTGATAGATCTTCTCAATGCTGAGACGCTTCGTCTCTTTGTCGATATTTGTGAAAATGTGAAGAGGATCGTCTCCATCTTCTTGGATATCTCCGTTCGCTGTCCCTCAAACAACACAACTAAATTATGTCATTTTCATCCGTATAACCGTTTAAATGATGACGAGTGTCATCATTTAAGCAGAGTTGCTGCGGGAAGCCAATTCCGGATCAGGATAGAGTCAATTCCAGATCAGAAACACGAATGACTTCACGATGACATACTACGGAAGGAGATAAAACATGCTTCTCACAGTAAACGTGAATTTCCTGCTGCTGGACCAATAAGAAATAGGCTAGAATCGGGCTGGAAAATATGCTAGGATATTGAAACCAACCTGGAGACAAGCTTGATTCGTCGACCTACATCCTTCTGTCAAACCTCCGTATCACCTCCCCCCCCCCCCCCCCCCTTCCGCCCTCCTTCCTTAATATAACTGCCCAGACCAAGAAAAAATTGCTTTTACAGCTAACCGTAAAGAACAAAAATATCAGAAATCTCGCAAGAGCATTCCTGTTTCATAACGTCACAAAAAGTCATGCTCCTATAGCTGGTCATTCAACAGAAAGTAACCAACCATTCACTTCCGCTTTATCTTTGGCGCCTGCCTTCGTTGCAGATGATTTTTGTGCTTTTTCTCCGGTCGGTTTTGGCTTCTTTGGAGCTGGCTTTTTCTTCACCGGTGATTCGATTATGAACTGAAATGACCTCTTTTGCCAATAATAAATGAAGCAATCGTCATTAATGCACACATGACATACGAGCAATGACGGGAAGAGGAATGGTCGATAAGTTGACTGAGTTAATGAAAAGATAGTCTTATAAACAACGACGAGAGAAAACAAACCGACTGGGTTGATGGCCCCAACATTAAAAAACGTTCAAGTTTCAGACATTTCCAACAATGGTCGCTTGTTTACCACTCGAATTCTTGACTCAGTAGTTAGGATTGCCCCATACTGCTAGCCGTCCCCCCCCCCCCAACTTTCTTCTAACCCCAAATATTCTCCTGTCATCTCGTTTAGGAATCCCGGTTGGGTTGATGGTTGCTGATGCAAAAATAAAATCCGCTATAATTTGTGCTGAAATCATAAACCCGGTGGCGGAAAGTTTTTTCGCATTACTTGAGAAAATGATGAGGAAATTTTTGAAAATAAAGGCAAACAACCACTACAACATAAAAGACCATTAGTAGGAAGGGAGGGAGGGAGGGGGGAGGGGGGAGAGGGGAGGGGAATGGCGTACGAGAGAGAGGCCATGGCTTCAAAGCAGGAATACAACAAAAAATGGCACAGGAAAATTGAAATACGAAAAAGAAATTCAAGGATCTATTTTCAATTAAATCGATATAACAACGCACAGAATCACAGCTAAATAGTAGACAAAAAACGATTACAATAATCATATCGTAAACGGTAAGCTAATGGGAAATGACCATTAAAAATGTCGGATAATCACAATGACCATCTAAAATTGACCATTACTTGTTATGTTCGAATATATTTGTCCGTGTGTTGCATTATTTCAATTTGCGAAAGTTGAGAATCCATGTGATGCAATTTCTTTGGCAAATACTTTAAGTATGAATAATACAAAAAAAATCATATCGATCGGCTTTTTCTCTATGAACTAAAATTAAAGATAGTACCAATTCTATCAACAAAAATCCAAATTTATTTCACAAAGGAATAAATAAAAATTTGAATGCCAATATCAGATTATTAACGCATCCTAATAATCATGAAGTAATCGCTTTTAAGCAAACGAAGAAGCGATCATTTCCATAGTTGAAATGCAAAAGAAATGAAAAATTAGCGCAATGAAAAGTTTCCTCTGAATGAAAACCGGCTCTATCAATATAGTGCACTCTGATTATTCGCAATTGCAAAAGAAGAAAAAAAAAATCTGATATTGAAGAAATCGTGAAATAAAAATTAAAAAAAAAAAATAGAAGAAACCAACGTTTTAAAAACATTTTCCATGAAAAAAAAAATTAAAGACATTATAAAATTTTCCTTCAACATTTATGCATACCTATAGTGTACCATATTTGCATATTGAAATAAACGTTGTAATGTGGCATTACCCTTCGAGATGAACGATGTGGCCATTTGAATTCAAGAATCGACCATAATAATCCCAATTCAAGAAATTCAAAATGAAACAAAAAAAAAAAACATCTACAGACAAAACTGTACATTTACCGAAACATCCGAATCGTCGTCGGTGCAACTCATTGTTGTTGCCAGAAAGTTGCAAGATTCGAATGGATCCTCTCAAATGATAGCGATCGACTGCGACGACGAACGAACCTCACTGAGACGCTTAAGTGACTGAAATCTGAATTAGTCAATAAAATGAGGTACAATTGCAAATGATCGTTGCAACGCATACAAAATATTTGTTAAATTGCATAAGAAATCATTGAGTGAAAATGTATAATTCGTATAACGCCGCTGAATAATGATACAAGAGAAAACAATTAGTAATTTACAAAAAAATCTTTTTTGATTATTTTTGAAGTAATAGTTAACGAAAGTATTACACCTCTCAAGGTTATAATACTCCAATCAATAAACAAAGAAGTAGGGCTACATTACTCGATGTAAACCTGAACTTGAAAACAAAAAGAGGTAGAAGCTTTCGAAAAAAAAACCACAATCGCTCTGATATGTGAAGAACCTCACCGAAACAAAGCAGCTCGTTTACTACGAGCAACAACAACTACGACACGATGCACCGATTAGCAAATAAAACTGCAGCCTATTTATGTCATCGGCTATGGCCACGAAGGTAAACCATAATCCAGATGGAAGAGACTAATATCGAAATCAATGCAATAATGTAATAGACATCTTCATTTATACACTAAAGAAAGCATGGAATCACGCGTCCAATTGAGCAAATATATTGGGAAGCAATAAAGCATATGTAAGTACAAACATTACACATAACCATGCGTTTAAAAACCCAAAAAGTGGCTAACGAAGGCAAAGGACAAGATCATGAGGAACAGAAAGACGAAGGAATGCCGAAATGAACAAGTCATAATTAGACATAGTCGATAAGTGGGCATTCAATCGAGAAATCCATATACTAGAGAAAGTATTCATCAACTAATATATCAGACTTCCATAGCTGTGACTATTCTTTCAATGAAACCATGTCTTGTTATAAGAATTTATAGTTAAAGTGTAGCCCAATAATAGATCTGTATATTTTCACATCATTAGCATAAAGCTTGCAGTAGCTTAGCGAGTTTTCTGGAAGACCATTTACATGAAGCGGAAATAGAAGAGACTCCAGAATGCTATCGTGCTGCACTCCAACTGAGCATAGGATTAATCTTTCACATCCGTTGTATTTATCACCACAGTTAGTCATCATCGTACCATAGCTTAGAGATTTAGCGAAAATACCTCAATAATCTACTTAGATCTCCATATACACCTCATATCCATGATAAGGTTAGAGATTTCGACAGTGGATAATTTCAATCTTTTTTTAAAGTCTTTGATTCCTCAAAACTCTCACTCTTTTCTTACTGCGGTAATTTTAGTATGTTTTACTCCTGTTATCCGTTAAAGGAAACTTGTTTTTTGAATCATCTTTTGAATTATACATCCCTCATTTCTCTATCATGATCTCCGCTAAATCAATGATCTCCGGAATTTCGACCGGATATGAGAGAGCGACCGTGTTTTGATCTCACCTAACGCAACAGTATTATTCTGTTAACCGGAAATAACACAGCATCACCCAATAAGTTAAAAAGAAACCATATAAACAAAAAAAAAAAAAAACAATTTAAATCCCATAAAACCTTCGCTTTATGGAAGTCGATTGCGAGGAACGCTCGAATTGGCAATTCGCTAGCGTCTACTTTTGCCGCCACCACACAAGACTTCCTGTCATGTTTTGCAACGCAAAAATATCGAATATATACATACCTAGGTGACGTAATTGAGGAGGGATCTACTAATCGCAAATAAATAAATAAATAAATAAACCCTATGCTAATGCAAGATACAGGTATGATCTCTCAGGCTATAGTCATTTACAAATTTAATTGCGTCTCATTCCTTTAGGAACTACTGGGGCAATCAGATTGAGGTTTCATCCGACTCATCATCGAACTGCTTCATTGGCGATTAAAACGTATCGTATTTTTAGCTTATAACAACATCCTCATTATACCTATCAGCCATTCTGTAATGCAGATATTTCTTGACAAATTGTGAGGATTAAAAGCCCTTCTCAAGGAAATGTTCTTATATACGATCCGCTCAGTATCCCAAACGGGTATATTTATTAATAAATAGTAAAATATAAAGCAACATAAAGGCATAATGCGTTTAGAAAATTGTATGCAAATTTGAGATAGAACAATACGACAAATAATGAAAAACAAAAATTCCCTCTGCTAGCTATTTTCTTAATATTTTCACCTATCCCTTTCTCATTTTTTATCTCTAATTTTTTACGTTGATCTAATTAAATAAGCCTATTTTTTTCTCTCTATAAATTTCGCTAATCTCGAAGAATATATCCAATTTCAGAAATCAATAAACGCTATAGACCTTATATCTTAGAAAACGGAGAGAGATTATCTTTTTTTTTTTTTCTGATGAAAAAGTTTTGAAAAATTTCTTCATTTCAATAAATTTTCAAAGCTTTAAATTCGATATTTTTGAAGATTTTTCTATGAGAGATTTAATGAAAAATTTTCTCAGCGTACTAATTAATTCCGAGCAATTCTTTTAGCTTATTTTTGACTGTATCAAATTCGGAAATCGATATGGAAATATTTGATTTTTCATACTCATTAATGAGTATATTAGTTTTTTTTTTTTAGAACAATAGAGATGTCGTCAGTCAACGTTTAGACGCTATTTGAAGCTATCTGATTGTTGACAATAGTGGCTTACAATCGAATCATAATACGGCAAATAGTCCACTAAATAAAGTAATATAGAGTAATGGAATACAGCAATATTTTAAAAAATACTTCATCACATTTACGGTGACATTGATGAGGTAATCAGCAATCAAATCGACCGTCTCAGTGGTTTTTTTTCGAGGCGAAATGGTTGTTTCTTTCAAAATTAATCTCGCAGCAATATCGATATTATTATAGATTCATTTTCATTGAAATAAGAATACGATAGTACTTAATGAATGGCATAAATCACCCATCGCTCATTCTTCCGATTCATAAACACCCGAATATCCGGATTTATAATATGGTCGTTGAACATCTATTTTAGAATAGGCAGGCAAAGTTTGTGGCCTTTCTCCCCGCCATGCTTTGCAAAAAAAAAAGTCTGTTCGATTAGTGGATATTCAACGATGGTCTCCTAGATTTGCCTAAAAATAATTGTAATCCTCATTCGACATACCTGAATTAATTGAAACTTTTTATGAATAATACAAGAATTTATTCGATTTTATTTTTCGAGTTAATTTTTTCACCTCTCTGAATATTTATGGCATTAAAAAAAAAGTCTCACCGATGATATACTTTCACAAAGAGAGTTATTAATGTTTGGATTTTTGCCAATCAAAAGTTGGATCACTGCCAACTTTTCGTTTTTTTTTTCAACGAAAATTCGTCGCTACATAAAGATACCACAATGTATATGCGAAAAAAAATCGTTCACTTTCCAATTTTTTTTTTTTTTTAGAAGAAGAACGAAAAAATATTAAAATATATTTCGAGGAAAATTTTGCCAATTGTAAAAAAATGGCCGCCCGAAATTCTGAGTAAAATTTCTTCACAGTCGCAATTCTCTCATTGAGATGGTATGAAAGAATAATTTAAAATATATTTATGCACATTCATAATATACACAGATATAGCAATAAAATTTTCATATCGTTTCAATTATTTTTTCTTTGCAAATGAAGCACCACATAAGCAATTTCCTCCACCACCTCCACATGAACAGCAACCGCATTGATAGCCTCCTCGAAAGCCGCCAAAGGCACCAAATCCACCGAAACCACCGAATCCACCCCTACAGCAAGCACAGCAGCAACACGAGCTGTAAAAATATCGAGTTGATAGTGAATGTAAATAAATTAAAGTATATTTATAATATTTCTAAAATATTTACAAAATAATAAATAATCGTAAACTGTAAAATAATAAAGCAGTATATTTAGAAAATGGTATGATTTATAGATAATAACGGTTCATTGCGTCACCGCTCGAGTGCGGCACCTCACATAGCTCTGATTTAATCGAGCACCAGCTAGAACGTAATTCAGCAAATTTAACTAGTATCTTCCATCTATTGTCGATCGTCCTCTTATGTTAGATACTTCGTTCAGCAAGAACCGGTAGGGCTATGATACGATCTACTTGTAGCGTTTAAAAGTAAAAACAAAGAAATGAATGAAAGACCAGGTAAAGAATAAATAATTATGCAAATAACTGAAATATCAATAAGAAAAACTATATCCACGATTAAGTGAATAGATTTTTATCATCTGTTAGGAATTCCTATTGATATTTAGAAAAGCATAATGCAGCTGTTGTTTCAGTTAACGTAACGTACGATTGTTTTCACTCCGCACTATTTCAACGTCTTTGAGTAATGAATGAACGAAACAATAGCGAACATATCACTCTTTTTTTTTTTCTTACATTTTTCACTCTTATTGATAACAACGATAATGCTTTTGTGATATCTTTAAACTTCAACTTCTATATATTTGTCTACCTCAGAAATAAATATTTCGTTGTTTAATATCCAGGTAAACTTTGGAATAATGGAAGGAGGGGATAATGCTCATATTACACCTTTCAGGTGAATCATAGGAAATTGAAAGGTAATATTCGCAAAAAAAAAAAAATTTGCTCTTTACGCTATAAATTTGAACTTTTTTTTTTGCGCTGATGAGGCAATTATGATTTCTATAAAAGAATTTAGAAAATGACTAACGTTGTAATCGGTGAGCAGCACAATCTATTTAACGCTAATAGAATAGGCGCTTTTGTCGTCGTTGTCGGTGCTGCTGTTGTTGTTATTATGTCTAGAAGATAAGACCGATCAATAAAAAATATTTTTCAAATATAACTTTTTCTTTAGCAATTTATGATAATGACTTTGAAAATGTTCTCTATTTTTCATAAGAAATCTGAATTTATTTATTTATTTATTTATTTATTTATTTATTTTTTGCAAATTTAAGATCAGCTTATCGCTATAAGAATTTCTATTATATCTCACAATAGCGTACTTAATTTCTTTGAAATTTCTAAGAGATTTTTGAAACAATCGATTTACAATATGTAAAGCAAAATATTAGCCGAAATGTACGATTTCATTCAAGAAGTGAATACTTATTTATGGCCTCTACATATGGTATAATTAAATAATCAATAGCATAGAAAAGTTCTCCCTCCCTCCTCCCTCCCTCCTCCCCCCCCTCCTTACCCCCGAGGAATTCTCTTTCATCTGGAATGATGATGATTTTATTGAAAAACGTAAGAAAATTCATAAAACGTCAAATATTTAGCAAAAATCTAATATTTCATCAAAATTTTTCGTATTTGAAAAAAAATGTTCTCTTATAAAAAATGATTTTCGTAATTCTTTTTTTTTTTGGCGAAAATCCGAAGAAAAGCAAAAAATGTCGGAATGAGATATAGCGGGAATCTGTTCCCTCGTCAAAGGTATTAGCAACCTGTGCAACAATTGAAAACCAACGAGGAAACTAGCCAAAGGAATAACAATTTGGCTATCGAGAAACATTGCGAAAGATCGACCAACAAGTAAACGATTCTGTGAGTGCAATTGGGGGACAAGAGAGGAGAGAGGAGGAGAGGGGGGGGGGGAGTGGGCAGGGGAAAGGGAGAATTAAAAATTTGAAACGAGACGAAGACGATCGTATAAATTAGATAATGCCAATATTGGCCGACGCTTAAATAATGCAACGTTAGCAGCCATTTGACAAAGGCAGCAAAAAATAACGTTAAGGTATAACGAACCTGGAAAATTGCAGCACCACCACACCAGTAAGGAGCGCAGCAACATTGAGTACAACATGGATTGCAGCAACCAAATCCAAAACCGCCAAAGGTATTAGCGACTTGCGCAATAATTGAAATCAAAACGATCACACAAATAAAATTCATCATCGTTCAATTCGTTTTGCGTATTTTAATTATGCTGCAATAATTGTTTACATACTTGATGATACAATTATGCAACAAATATTGCTAAAGAACATATTACAATAGTAATACAATTCATTGCATTGTAGTCATTGAATTCATTGCATTCATTGCAAAATTTCGTTTGATAAATATCATTGCAATGATATCAAAAATTATTTGCAATAATGATAAAATTATTATATGCAATGGCGATTTAAAAAAAAACTTGAAAAACATATTGCATCAAGTCAGGCTCTTAGTATAATCTCGTCGAAAGAACTTCTTATAGTAAATTGAAGTTATTAGGATTCTCATTTTTAAATTCACAAGTGGCCTTTTTTTAAAATTAGTTTTCCCTTGAAAAAAGTTTACCGATTGGATTTTTTTCGCAAATCTTTAAAGTGCAACAAATTTTTTTCGACGAATTTTTTTTAATGACCGAAATGTTCAAAAAAAAAAGTTAGAAAATCTCGTTGAGATTTGCAACACACTAATCGAATAAATTTGGGCCGGAAGGGGGGGGGGTGGGGATCGGCTGGATGGAAAAGGACTATCCTGAAATTAAAAAACACAAATGAAACATTTTCTATACAAGTCCAAAAAAAATTAAAGGTTTACTAGTTTTAAATCTAATAATAAATTTTCCAATGGAATTTTAGATTTTGAATCGTTAAATGTCGTTAAATTTTGATCTCTATAAAACACTATCATATCGTTTAATGAATAGATGCCAGTTTTTTTTTTAAAGATCTTTACATTTTGGAACACTCACAAAGTGGACAACGGTCAGCAATGGTCAAATACGAACAAGAACCAATGATATCTTTATGTACCGTTTTGCGTTTGTTCAAATATTATGCCATTTTTATTTCATGTATAAACATTGTACTCATAGAGGTATTGTCACCGCGATTGGAATCGGCGTCAAGTTTACTTTTATGCAAGCGCGATTTATTGTTGTGAGCACAAAAATTCTGATGAGTACCCACAATCATTGATGCACGTAAATCTCTCAATTGCTTGCTAACGCAAAACAATCTGAAATATTCGTCATTTGATGACGGGGGGGGGGGGGGGGGGGAAAAAACAACACTCTTGATTTATACGCTTCAATTGAACGTTCAAAAATATTTTACTCTAATTTTTTTTTGACTTGAAAAAATTGCCTATTTATTTCAAAGAATCAATCAAATTAGCGTTGTGGAAATTTTTCTCTAATATTAAATATAATTTTCAAAAAAAAAAAAAATTTCTAAACGCTTTTTAAAGAAATTTTCATTTACAATATCATTGATCTAATAAAGAGATTTTTTTTTAATCGGTCATTATGATGTTTGGTGAGAGAATATTTTGCAAATTTAATTTTCCATTTTTTTTTTCAATTTTATCTTTCGTATCTCTAATTTTATTTTTTTAAAATTTTACAATATATTTTTTTATAATTTCATCTTTATTTTCCATATTTTCAAAATTTTTATGCTATAATTTTTTGAAATTCCATCCTCACAACGATAGAAAAACAACAATAAAATATGAGTAACGGCATAGTCACTTATGTGTATTATCCAATCTAAATAGTGTTCATGCTTAGGGTTTCATTTTATAATTTTCATGCATTGAGCAGTGCTTTTAGCATTCATTCATTGTTGATCTTCCTATGTACCCTAACACTTTGAGTAAAATCCAATTCTCAAAAAATTTTACGCCAATACCAACAAAAATATTGCTGGTTGGAGGTGAATAATTTCAACTACTTTTGGAATATTTGAAATATATTTTAATTTGAGTTGAAATCTATTTCATTCATTTTTGAGATATTGGAGCAGATATTTCTGAATGAATTCGAAATTGACGAATTCGAATAGGAATATTTAGTGGGAAAAAAAAAATTTTTTTTTTGGTGGAATTTTTTTTCCTCTTATTCGATAACATCAATCTAAGTCACTTCGTATTTGTAAATAGCAATTGCAAAATGTGTAGTACTGTTTAAAATTTATGCAAATAACCCAACAATATCAATGCTGTAAAAATGTTTGTTAGAGATTCTTTTGTTTTCTTTTCATTTGATTGATATGTCGAAGGCATTCGAAACAATGGGGTGAGCAATTTTTTTTTTCTCTCTTTGCCACCATTGTGTTCATTATTTTTTCCAAACATTTCTACTATATCCTTTACATTTATTCCCATACGGCGCATTCGAATTGATTTCTATTATCTTAGCGTATATTTGAAGATTTATTAATATTAGAGATTAGATTTTATTTAGTAGTATATTAATAATTTCTAAAATTATTTAATGAATTTTATTGAAATTATTGAAAAAATTTCTCGAAATTATTTATGAATTTCGCTGAAATTGATAAAAATTTTTTGAAATTTTTTGATGGATTTTTTTTTTCGGAGTTCTTGGAGTGTATTCATTTAGTTTTTTCTTTTTGAATTTGTATTCGATAATACTCTCAAAATATATTCATTATTGATGTATTGTTGTGGTTTACGATTTATTGTTTCGTAAAGATGCTTCCTGTTTAAATTTGATTATTGAAGATTTTTAATTTTTGCAGAGAAAAAAAATTCGTTTTAAGTTGTAATTTTGGAGTTTTGGAGTTTTTTTTGCTTACTCAATAGCAATAATATTTTCAATATTTCAATTTCAATTCCATTAAAGGAAATTTTCCCCTTTCGAAGTCACAAATTCGTAAAATGAGTAATTCACATCAAACTAAATAGATGCAAAATAAACGATGAATAGGTCTTTAAGTCTGCCTATATCAGCAATCTTCGCCCCTCAGGGTGATGTATTATATAGGTTGACGCAAGAGTCTCTATGCAATGATGTGACCGAATCTTCCAGCTTCGAAGCCATTGTTATAGTACTTTGCTGTAGACAATCTATAGGATAGATTGTACTTCGTAGCGTGACATCTGAGCCAAAAATATAGTGCTTTCCTTAAACACTTATTTATGCATTATATATATATATATATATATATATATATATATATATATATATATATATATATATATATATATATATATATATATATATATATATATATATATATATATATATATATATATATATATATATATATATATATATATATATATATTCAAACCATTTTTATATCTCGCGTTTTTTCATGAAACGACAACAAACTTCCAAATTATAATATTTATGTTCTCTTTTACGTTTTTTTTTTCCAACAAAAGTGCGAAATATCGATTTTTTTTCAACACTTTTATTATTCATTTTCTTTTTTTTTTTTTTTTTTCAAATGTAACGAATTCCTCTCTCTCCCTCCTTCTTTTCTCTCTCTCTTTCTTTCTCTTTCTCTCTCTTTCTCTCTTTCTCTTTCTTTCTTTCTTTCTTTCTCTCTCTCTCTCTTGTACTTTGGCATCCATCAGAGATGAAAACGGTAGAGAGAAGCGAATATGGTCACATATGGTTAATGAACGTAATTAAAAACGTTGCGTATGTTGGCAAGCGTTGTCCATAATGTCGTTCGTCGATAATGAAACCAATTAAAACCTTTGCCCTCTCTCTTTCTCTCTCAAAAAACAAAAATTCATTTGAGTTACACAAAAATATAGGAGAAATTGATCCTTTCCAAGTCGGTACCTGAGGCATCTTCGAGCAGAGATATGCACGCATAACTAGTTCTAATCGCTTCCATTCTTAAGCACATTGCACCCGGCTGTCACAGTCATCTCACTTCATAGACAGCCGCTGCCAGTTTTATTGGTGCCGTGCAGTCATTGTTTGTTTACAACAAACATTTCGTTAGCTGGGCATATTCTCAGCTTCACTCACTATCAAACATGCTTCCGGCTCACTCGGCTGCACCGCTCCGATTGAATTTTTCATAATGAACTCGATTTCTAGTGCATATCCTTGCGATAACAATTTTGTATATATATATATATATATATATATATATATATATATATATATATATATATATATATATATATATATATATATATATATATATATATATATATATATATATATATATATATATATAGAACTTTTAACATTCTTCTACTAATAGGTTTAGATTAGGAATGCATTGTTTAGTGAGTTATGATTGAATGAGTACCGTAATCAGAACACACGGTAAGCGAACATCAGTTGTGCCAGCACAACGCTATATTTTGTTGATTAATGCAGTTTCATCAAAAATATGAGGTGATGAGTTTATGGAATTTTTTTGGGATTACTTTTTTGTAGTAAAGTGAAATAATAAGTAGAAGATAGCGATTATACCGTACATAATTAATAAAACCCCTTTCTAATGTATGTTCATTTTTAAAAGCAAGACGAGCGCCATAATTCATAACCAATAACCACTTAACGATGCTCCCTCTTTCAACTTCTACATACACCTTCCATGAATGTAAATTCTCGTTTTGAATTTATAAAATTCTTTTAAAAGCCTTAAATATTTATCTTCTATTTTCGTCTAATCTTAAGAACTATTTTCTCCAATATTTTCCTTCTATCGTATGGGAGGCTTTATCCCTGAAATATCGCATCACTAATCTTTATCGAAGATTTACAACTCATCATTATTTTGTCAAAAACCCTTTGGTCATTTTCTCATCTAGTTTCTCGTCCACCCGATCGAACTTCATCATCAACAAGTAGCGTCAGTTTGTAGCACTCCTTCCGCCTCTTTTGATTGATAGCCATCTTGCCGCCACGTCATGTACATCTGTTTCACTACACAATCGCTGCATCTTTTCGAAATATGCTCAATTGATACTCCATTTTCTGTGGCCATTAATTTACAACATATTGTGTTCAACTCCTTCTCTCATTTTGTGGACAATAGTGCTCATGCCTCTCATAATTCACTATGTTTACCTCTAATCATGATGTTTTATGTAACTGTGTGACTTCTCATTTCCATTTTGTGGACATAATCCCACAGAGGGTTATTGCAACATTCGGCATCTTATGGCATCCTCCGTGACAGCTAGTTGGATCCCTCTGCTGTGCGTCGCGTTGAAGATATTTGCTAGTATCTTTAGTGATAAAGGCGATGTATCATTCGCTATTCCTCTGTGACATTTGATTGCCAATCCAAGTAGGCAAAACTTTCTATTACTTCCGCAATAACTGTTGAGACTGATGTGGTGATCTGGATCTTTGTTATGCTATATATATTGATCTTATTAACGTTGATCTTCAGCCAAATTTGTCGTAGTTAATAGGCTTATTAAATATCCTCATTACATTCAACGAAATCAGGACCTGTCATCTGCAACTCTTGACTGAATTGTTTTTTCTCGATTGGTGTAAATTTTACCTGCTTGAACAGCTATTCTAGAGAAACGTTGAATAACATTGGAAATATCGTATTTCTTTGTCGTATGTCTTTTTTGTTAGGTTCTGAGCAAGAATCGCCGAATAGATCGATCTTTGAGTTCCTCGAGTTGCTCGACTTTCTCGAAAATGCAAAGCTCGGCATTGTCTCTAAGCCGATCTTCCCGAAGCAATAGGTTTCTTCAGCAAATTTCCATCTTGGAGGACAATCTTTGCTTTTCTTACACCCATAATATTTCCGTTTAACTCCTTGCTAACAAGAGGGGTCACACTATAAAGTTGGAGTTCAAGTATGAACGTTGTTATGAAATGGCAATAGTTGCGATCAAAGCGATCAAACTTCGGTCAGGAAGTGAAATTTTCGGGTTTTCATCAATTTTTGAAATCGATTTAAACATTATTTTGATGTTCTCTGTTAATGCCAAGGCTAAGTTTAACTACAGCATTCTGCTATAATCGATCAATACTGTTGAAGTACGTTAACTTTTTCGATAGCAACTTCTCTACTTGGGTGTTTATTGTTGGCGTTCTCTGAAAATTCACTTCTGCGTTGAGAAACGTCGGCAACACCTTAACACATATCCCCTTATTTATTTCTGGCAATGAAATGATTATCTTATAATGCACTCTTGCAACCTTCGAAAACAGCGGAAAATAATATGGAATATTGTAGGCCTAAGTTCGATCTCAGGCGGAGTCGAATATAGGCCTATGGTATTCATGTTTGTAGTTTCACAGGTCTAGATTAGTCGGAGCATGGGCGATTTGAATCATGATGACTACGAAAAGGAGAACGAGATTCGCATATCAAGAAAACAGACTATATAAGCACCAAAGTGCGTAATGGCCAAAACTAAAGGATACAACTTCATGTCCTAGCTAAAGAAGGTGTAACGTGAGTATGTCATCCCATAAAAGAAGCCACCTCAACTAAGTCAGTTCCTCGATGGAAACTGTTAATTTTTGAACTGAGAGGCGCATAATTGGCGATAAGAACTGCGGAAATTTTAAAGAATTGCGAGTTGTGATGCAAAACGTAGCCGCAGCGGACAAGGAAACAATCGATGGCGGACGTTGAACGATTAAGTTAGTACAACATGGGGGAGGTGGAGCGCGACTCGTCAGTATCAGGAATGTGGAACGAAACGCCACTGTGAGGGACGTGGAACGAGACGCCAATATTAAAGGTGTGGGAAAAGATGCCAGCATCAGGAACGTCGGAAGATTGTACATTCTCGTTCCAATATACAATAGGAAGATTCGAGCAGCTTCAGACAATTTTACATTTGAAGGTGCGAGAAAAGTTCTTGATTTCAAGCAAAAAAAGCACATCGGTCGACAATGGGATAAAAACGTCGATCAATTTCTCTCAACGGTAAGAAAGCAACTGAGGATAAAGTTTATTTATTTATTTTATTATTTCATTTATTTCATTTATTTTAACCTACGGAAGTGAGAAAACATACAAAAGTATATGAGCATGAGAAATGAGAAAGAGCATAACGTTCGTAAAGAGTTATAATTTAGGCGAGTATGTATGAGCAACAATTGAGTGTGTAGATGGAAACGACTCAACGGCAGCTGAAAAGCTGAAGGAGTGAATTCATTAATGATATCGGTCGGAAGCAAATTTCAAACTTGTATAACTCGAAACTGGAAATATGCAGTAAAAGAATGGCATCTATGTTGCAACACCTTTTCTTAGGACGTCTAAAAATGCAGCCATCCCAATTAACCTCAGGTGCTATGGAGAACATAGGAAATCCGTGGAAATTCGAAGAATGCTCTCTTGATTCATTTACCTCTCTCCTATTCGTCGGCTGTAAATTATTACCAAAAGAATAAGAAGTATACGTCATTCTCATATGGAACGTTAACTTCAACCATTTAACTCAGTCCACATGCACTGGTATCCGCAAGAAATACCGATAAATCAAGAAATCCACAATCCATAGGCACTTGTAAACATGAGAGAAATCTGATTTCGATTAGCATTTTGTTAAGATTTAGTGCTTGGACCATTGTTGCCCATATTCGGCTACTAGCGGAGCAATGCGATCTATACCACAAGATTTCAACCCTGATATCATGCAATTCCACTTGCCTCAGCTCAACTGATCTCGACAACAACGTAAGGACTAATCCATACATTAGCTTTATGAGGTTGTGAATGATATGGTAACTGAAACAGCAAACTATGGACCATTTCTCAAGGCTGCCAATGATAATGTGCTGATCAAGCACTCCGCTGAGACATCGAACCTCTCAAGACCAATCTTCAACAAGACACTTCAGCAGTTGGCAAGTTCTAATACAGGGGAACAATAGCAGCATTAAAAAGAACTTAAAAGAAAGACATTTCCCATGGAATTACGAAAGCAACAAGGGTGTTTAAAAAGCTCCAGCACTCAGACCGGCCGACTAAAGAAGTGAGAGTAAAGGAGATCATAATCGCTCCTGCTTTGGAGTATATCACCTTTACATAGGAAACGAAAACATCAAAAAGAGAGGAACTGAAGGCAGTGGAGACAAAAACTTTTCAAAAATATTCTTGAAGGCGAGTGCAAAACCATTCAAGGGCTTTTCCTACCGCTGATTCAAAGCATTCAAAGACTCTTAAGAATTAGAAAAACCGTCCCAAAAACAACTCTCAATGGCCGAAGTTGCTGGAAAGTATCCCGGGGAAAAACGACGGTAGACTCGCCGAGTTCGTACTATTCAACGAAGCGAAGCTAGAGTGCAAATGTGATAGATAAAATACGAGGTCAGATTAGAAGGATGTTGTCAAGAAGGACTGCAAAGAGAAGAATTTATGATCTCTCAGAAATAAGAAAGAAGTGTTCGAGAGACCAGTCGTACAACATGGCATAATGCGCACTGGAATTTTGGCAATTCAGTTGCTGGGTTCTAGTGGAGATGAGTGGAAGAGGACGGCCAATATTCGCAACCGAGATGCTGCTCAGTAACAACAGCGATGAATGAAAATCTGTCACGGTAAACACGATGTAGGTATATAATGAAGAAGGTGAAGAAAATACGCAATTATTTTGAACTTCACGAAGTACATGATAGACTAGCTGGAAATGAGTCGCGAAAAGAAAGGAAGAAGGATGTGGAAATGATTCGGTTTATATAAGCTCCTGCAAAGTATCAACAGGTACCATAGTGGACCGTCTTCAAATAGTACACGTAGGAGATGATAATTTTAAAAGAAGAATGCGACACGAAAGAGGAGAAAGAACGTTCATTGGAAAGTATCAGTTGGAGTGCCTTTGCACATCCCTTTGGGTCTGTAAACGTAGAGCAATGTTCAGCCAAATGACTAGACTGTTTGAAAACAAAAAACTAACTAGACCTGTGGTAAATAAGACCTCCATACTGTCAAACCTGGGCGAATAATCACTGGAAAGAGGTCAGCACTTCGAACTTGATCTCCTCGACTTAGATGGGAAACCCAACGGACACCCAGAAATCCGGCCGAATAACTCGAAATATTTCAAGAAATTTCCACGCCATAAGGAAAATTTCGTAGCTAAGTTTGCTCATTTGTAGGGGGGATCATGTATAAGATGGTCGAAACATTTGTGAAAATCCATCCAGTCGTAGAAGTGACGTTGGAACTTCGCAGTAACGAAGATTTACTTTAGTATCTAATGATAATTTCGTACTGAACATATTATTGAATTAAATAGCCTCCTTATTTCTATTCTACGTTATCTCCAATCCTTTTTTCTGATGCTTCTATTTAGTCCGCTTATTCAGGAAACCTCCTCTCCTATTCGGTTACGCAGATATTGTTGTCTATTTTATTATCAATGGCTAAAATCTTTTTTTTTCCTCAACCAAGTATGCATTTATTATTGTGAGCATAAGGTTATGTAAAGCGTGGCTGCACTGTCAAACCGAGGTTTAAGCTGTTTTTTTGATAAACAACTTTCACCGTAATTTTGGTTAAGTGCTGGAAAAAAACCAGAAAAAATTTTTGGTTTTTCCTAGTCGAAATTCGACTTCTTTTTTTTCGATTTCTTAGGTTGTAGATGGAATTCGGCTGCCGAATAGTTTCGATTTTTAATTGGCGAAAATTTTCAAGTGAATTTGATCATAGTCGAATTTCTATCGCAGTCGAGTGCATCGTTCATCTCTGTTATTTTTAAAAACAATTCGCCCGAACAGCGATAGAAAACCGTCGACTTTCTAATGGTTTTTTTCTTGAAGTTTTTTTTTTCTTTAAGAATTTCTTGAAATTTTCTGTTGACACTAATTTTCAATTTGTTTCATGCTATATATTACACCTTGAAAAGGCTACTGCAATTTATTGCCTAACACGTTTCAATAGATATGAAGGTATTAATCGCGTTGGTTCAAGCAAATTGCTTATGGGTAATTCAAATGCGAATTTCATTGATATGTCTTGAGATCTTAAGAAATGTTGTCTTTTTTTTTCTTTAATAGGGGGTATTTTTGAATTTTTTTTTCCATTTCTTACAATAAAAATTTTATAATATTTTTTTTTCAATAGGAATTTTCCAATAATAATTTTAGAAATTTAGAAATTCCATTAGAAGGGAAAATAGTTAAAATATTACACAATATCTTTGCATAATTATTATATATATTAATTCTCTTAATATTGATATTGGAATTACTGTTAATTATTGATACATTTGCTAACGTTCAATTCGTGATCTTTTTTTTCCATGTGAAAATTATTTGTGCAATTGCTTTTCTCTTAGAGCGAAAAATAACGCAAAATTGCAGAAAATAACTAAAAAGCACAAAATTGTGCTTTAATAACTCACTAATAATTGCAAAAAAAAAAGACTCATCGATTGTCCCTTCGTTTTGTCGAATAGCCCTAAGCTACTTGGATTTCGCTCACGGCGCTTATGAAGTCGCTATATGAGATATCAGAAAGGCAAAACGATCTTGCCACAAATTTCGATCGTTAGCGTCGCTTTCAGTAAAACTATCGTGAATACCAATTTCAACTTCAAAATTCACTGCAATAAGCAATATTTTTATGTGCATTTGAAATGTGCCTTAAAGATAAGGATGTAAATCTCCTGAGGGCGTCAAGTCATTGGCTAAAATGGCACATTGCTCGTTTTGCCTTTTGCATTGCTTCCAACTGCGTCAAAACCCTTCTGATTAGCATAATTATAAGAAGCTGCCCGCAGTGAAGACTCGCAACGTCGAAGGATTGTGCCACTTCTTTCTTTTTTTTTTTTTAATTTTCGCTTCGAAAACGTTGCATCCATATTTTCAAAGATGAGTGAACATTTTCATCATTCGTAAAAAAACATTTATCAAAGTCGACCCTATCGAATTATGTTGTTAATTGCAAAACTTTGCCCAACAAATGTATAGTTTGCCCTCTAGGAACGGTAAGAGAAGGATGTGGAGGAGAGGGGGGGGGGGGGTGAGTGGGGTTTGGGATAGGAGGTATAGTCGCGGAATACGCTTTTTTCCGCATAATGGAAGATCCATATACAATTTAATTCTCGTCTGGAAAACAAGACTAAACTGCTAATAGCGTCATGTAGGTCGAAAGATTTAACGATGGCTGTAAGGATTCGATTACAACAGAATTTTAAGAGTGTGTTTACTCTGTGCAAAATTCTTACAGAAATGTAGGTTAGAGAAAAAAATATTATTGAAAATACCACAAATAAGAGAAAATAAATGAAAACTATCGTATCGTATTTATCGGCATCGCAAATTTATATCATCTACTTGCATTATTATTGTGCCGTCGTTACGTTCGTGTACACTTCCGCAAATGACGTCATTTCCTTTAAGCGCCAATAGCGCCAAATACGGTTTCAAGGTGTTTTCCTCGTATGCTTCAATATTTTTCAGTTTTTTTGAAATATATTTATGCTTAGGTTATTGCAATACGTGTTAAAATAGACTAATATCTAAATTTATTTCACCACACTATATTTAATTCTTCTTTAATTCTTGTGATACTTCTAGACTTCTTAGTTCGTTTGCAGGTTTTTTTTTAGTTTGGCGCAAATGTCCATAAATCCTTTCAACCTACTTGTTCAAAAAAAAAAAAGAAATCTACGCATATATCCATTTAAAATCCATACTGTTTAAGGTCAACTCCTTGTATTTCATGCGTTCCTCTCCAAAATGTTTTATTTTGCAGTGATATTTTGTCTTGGTTGGTATGTACTTCCTGCCGATTTTCCATATGGTAACAGTAGTCCCTAACCACTCTTTAAGATTCTGTGTAAAAAAAACTCCATATCCCAGTTGGATTACGTGGTAGCGAAATGCTGATTCCTGTTTGAAGCGGCACACTTTACAGTTCGCTGATCTATTAGCTGTTTTCCTTCTTGCACGTTTTCTTTCGATTATCCCCTGGCAATAGGGGGTAAGCTGATGGGCTGATAACTGAACGGGCAAGCCTGGATGTAAGAATCTTTATCCGCTTCTGATACTGGATTTTTTCATTTCCAGCATCAGGCATGCAATTTCATATCGTAAAACTTTTTAACTGTATCTTCGCTTTGTCTAAATCACTCAACATGCAGCCATTTACCGTATCACACACAAATATAACCACTCCCAACAAATTCTTCCCTATAAACTGTCGAACAAAGTTTGCGATTCTTTAGTGAAATTTGATAAATTTAATGGCTGTAAGGCATTCTTCGCTGCACAGTATTGACGTATGGGGAATGTATTTCCGATGAAACGTTTGATGGTAACAAGAAATTAGAAACAATGATTAACAACATAAAGATTACAGTTTATGGGCAATAAACGTCGACTATCACGTTTGGTAATTACGAGAAGGGGCATAGCCCTAATAAAATCGTCCATTTGATCAGGTTTCATTCATGACGCTTTCAGTAGCAGCATGTTGCTTGCGTGGTTATTTCTTCAAATGCATTAACCAAAGGCGTATTTCATTTTATTTTCAAACAAGTGAGCAATAAGCGATTTTTATATGAAATACAGAATGGAATTTTTTTTTTTTCGCTGGATGGATATGAACTAGGGATATAAAAATTTCTGCCCCGTCGCTTTACCATTTCGGCTATTGAGAAATCGAATATTTGAAAAGGAAATTACATGTGAAATTACTTTAAAAAATAAATTTTTTTTTCTTTTTGCGAGCTCAATAAAGGTTTTTATGAATATCCTTCTTTTTTTTTTCCACAAAGGCTACCGAAATCCTATTATTACACATACAGAAGTGCATTATCAGTGGAATTTTTTCAAAGGTGATTGTCATAATTTCTAATTATGCAATAAGAAAATTTTCCACATTTATTGAGGTAATTTTTCGCCCTATTTTAAATCAATTTTTGCATTAATTCAAGTATATGTAATCTGTAGATAATGGCAGCTATATCACTGAAGTGATCAATGATTTTGATTTATTCTTTACCATTAACGGTCTCATGTCGTTCTTTCCCACTTCTATTATGTGTGCTATTGAAATATATTCTTCTTCCAACATATTCTCCAACATTTCCACGCTCTACTATGAGTTGCGTTGGTATATTGAAGGAGATGTTTTGTTTACTGATACGTTTGAAGGTATTTTGCGGTTTAAAGGCTCTAGGATATTTCTCTTCCAAAGGTTTTTATATATTTGCGGGGCTTAAAGCTTTAAAAAATATACATAAGCTTATTTAGAGTCTAATTTTCCAAAATAACCATATAAGTGCTCCATTCTGCTAGCTTTATTAAATTTGCAAAAAAAAAAAAAAAAGAACAAAGAAATAATATCAAAAAAAAGAGATTAATTTATGAAACGATTGTCTACAATTTGATGATTATCCATCATTGCCATTGGAAAATTGCCAACAAATATTTTCAATATTGCTGTATAGTCGACATTACTATATTTCCGGCAAGAATATTCAATTTCAGCATAAATAATCGATCTTCTTAGTTTTCTTCTTCGGAATAATATTGCATTTATATTCATCAATATTTATTTATCATTAATCGCCAACCTCATAGCCGGTAGTATTTACTAAGCGATCACCTAGATTTACAGCACTAATAAAGTGGGATATTCTCTAAAATTAGGAGTAATACTTGGATTCCTTAGTGATATGAGTGCAATAATAATATCTCAATGAACAAGTGAATCCTTGAAAAAAAAAAACTCTATCGGTTACATTCGGAATGGCAATAAGTATGTCATCTTTGCATCTGTAACGTTTATTGTCTTATTTGCCCTCAATTGAGTGAAGCATTGTTCGCCATGTGTGTATATGTTATTAGCTATTGATTGTGGATATATGTCTTAGGAGGTGGATTCGCTTTAAACTTTCATCTCTTTTATTTTTATAAAATTGCTCTTCAATAACTTTTTCATTCAAAAAAAAACGAAGTAATTTTTTGCAAGAGCATCGAGAAAAATAATGTTGGATTAGCATATGAAAAGGTAAAACTTGATCGTTGAATCGGTTAAACTTAGCCAATCGCTATATTTGATTGCATCAATTGAAATGAGCGCCTCAAAGTATGAGTTCTTTGTTTCAACATATAAAACTCTGTGTTTAGTTCCTCTAATTTGAAAAAAAAAAACCAATAAACCAAAAATATCAGCTGAATATTTCCACCCGACCGACCGCTAAACATAATCTAACGAAAGAATAAATTATAAATCTTTATGTTCCCTTCCTGAGATTGTATAATTTTTGCACACTCTACCGCATGATAATTAACTCTTTAAAAAACCTTATATACTTTGCTGTGGAAAATCTCAAACGCTCTTTGCATTTGCCCACTGTATCGCACTGCCTTTTCTCTTGGGCTTTGGTGACGTTTACTCTAAAAAAAAAAGCGCACACACACTGACAAATTTCTCCTTGTGTAACATTCGATGTGACAGCGCCATACCTTTACTCTTACTTGAGTAGGCCCACTCAAATCTTCACCGATCCGCTTCACTAAGCCAAATAATCGAACTCTTAATTGCCATCTTTCTTTTCTATTTAACGATCTTTGGCGTTTCTAACAACTTGGCCGATTCGGTGAAATTGTTTCTTTGATCGATCCCAGGAGCCTACAGCTTTATGTAACTCATAGAAAAAGGAAATTTCGAATGGAAGATAACCATACTTATTCTATCTGTTGCGCTATTGGCTGTAAATTTGCATATCTACCTTTGTTTGTGAGATTTGGTCAACTAGAGGATTTCGTTGATGTTGAGGCAGCTATTCAAGGCTTAAATTGATATCAAACCATAAATGCAAAAATTAATATATTCCATAAATTTCATTGGTTCTATTCTTCTATTTGATGAGATGATGAGATATCATTATGTCACTTTAGTGGCAATATTCTTGTTGATATTCATTATGGATGCAACATTACTTCATAAATATTTCAATTGTTAGAACGAAAGCGATGAACCCATCAATATCTTTCCACAGTTACTTCATTTTTGATAGCAATCGAAATTCGATCGCTTAAAAAAAAAAATTTTTTTTTTTCTTTGTTGATTTAAATCTCATTAGAAAATGATCACTTTCTACTATCCTAAAATTAAATAATTAAAAAAATACGCCATAAATCATCCCATTTTACCAAACTACGATAAAAAATCAGACCATCTAGAGGATGTTTATAGATTTTATTGCTATTTCTATGCGGATATTTCTTGTTATGTTCGCAAATTTTTTTTTTTTATTTCTATCGTTACCATTAATTGAAATTTCTGAAATAATTTTGCATAGATCATCGTGCGGAGTTATCAAAAATGATTTATCTATTTGTTATACATTGATCAGATATAATTCTAAATATTATTTCATCTAATGACCGAACAACTATGAGAAATAGATCCTCTAAAATTTTTTTTTTGCTTTTTTTTGTGCATGATTGAAATTAAACGTGTTGGTCACTTACTGTCTCCGGACTCAAGTAATTATACTCTTTCGCATAAGCTAACTGAACGAACTGCACTGAATTTATAAA
Source organism: Ascaris suum (assembly GCA_013433145.1). Lineage (NCBI taxonomy): Eukaryota > Metazoa > Nematoda > Chromadorea > Rhabditida > Ascarididae > Ascaris > Ascaris suum. The sequence continues at coordinate 961,422 of CM024180.1, forward strand.
ACAGTCTAACTTAGAAATTGCTCATCATTACTGCTTAGCAAACTTGGAAATACACCTTATGAGAGCATGAGAACCAATTGAATGTTGAAAATGAATATACGGCAAAGTTTGATTGAAGATCAAGGGACGGTAGGGGTTGGTGAGGGTATATGGAAGTGTTAATACTGCAGATGTATACGAATGGGGAGGCTGAAGGGGATCACCAGGATTTCCGTTCATCGCCGTTCGCGGAATCAACTTGCATAAATCGCAAATGCTGATCTGCTTAGTCAAAGAACTAAGTGAAATAGTGCAAAACAACTGACATCTCTGTGTACCTATTTAGCCGCTACAATGCAATTCTCATTATTCAACGCATGGGGCTCTACTCAAACATTACTATCGCAATAAATAAAGATCCATAGAACTAATAGTGGGATCATAAAAAGTTGATTTGAATAAAAATAATATTTAAAATTAATTTCAGTTCAAATTTCTCTCGAAATTCTTCATTCTCTATTTGTTTATTATATTATACTATTTTTTCTCTTTCTTTCATTAAAATATTGCAAATATGCGCTAATTATAATGTTTTACAACATATGACCTTAGAATCATATAACGTCCAATGTCCCTATTGTAGACTAATATCAAATTACCGCTGCAAAAAAAAAAAAATTTATGAAATCACAATTCCATTTTGTTAGAAATTTGTTGAAATATTTCTTTACGTTCTATTAAATAAACTCCAAAGGTGTTTCAATTTACTCAAATCGAACATTCAATTGGGTCTCAATTATGAGGACGTATATCCACCTTTCCTTTCTGTAGAACTAATAATTTTCATTGAATTATTACTCCCGAATTACTCTTTTATACTAGTTGAAAAATTAAATCTATGAATGAAGTTAAAAAAAACATTGTAATCAGGTAGTAATAAAGTATGAGATATTTTCTACTTTTTTAAAAAATTTTAAATATGATCATCTTTTCGAATTTATTTAAACAAATTCAATATCTATTGGTAAAGATTCATTAGAGGAAGGCGTGAAAATCTCCCCTTCCCCTCTCCTCCCCCCTCCCCCCCCCCTTCAAAAGAACTTTTTAAGTCGAATATTAGAAACAATAAAATAAGAAATAAAGTGATTATTTATCGCTGCAGAAATTTTTTATATTTTTTTCATCATTATTTAATAGATAGTTCTAGCTATTAACGAAGAGCTTTTTTTTTTCACTATTTTTTCCACTATCTATCACTTGCCACTATCTGTGCGATAAATGTTCCGATAAGAGCTCTCTTAAGTTGTGAACAAATTGCCATCGTTTCCTCTCATCTAGATGTCGTTTGCGTGCATAACAGGTGTAATTTTTCGATCTACATCAAATGCATCTTTTTTTTCCCGACATCCATTATTTCTGCCGGAACATGCATTATCCACTCTAAATATTGCAACTTTTAAAAAAAATGTTTTACGATATTTTTGAAAAGATACTTGACGTTTATGTTTGCATTTATAAGTAAATAAATAAATAAACAAATAAATAAACAAATAAATAAATAAATAAAACAAATAAATAAATAAATAAACACATATATGAATCATGTATTCCGGAAAAAATGTATTCCGGAAAGAGCAATCACATTATTCGTGAGCGAATGAAGAAGAAATCAAGATGCGCATTTTGATCGTAATACGATGTTTAGCACAATGATATATTACGATTGATTTAGCAATGATTAAAAAAATCGATGTATCGTAAAAGCATTCAAAATTTAAGCACATTAAATAATAGCAAAAATTGTATCATATGAATATAGTTGACGTTCGACTAAGACTTACAGCAAGCGTTAAGTTTGGCAAAAGAAATAAGTTTTATTTCAAGTTTTAAGGTTGGTAAATAAATAAATTTGATGATAAGTTTGCAAAACTACTGGAAAAGATGTTAATGGTCTTCAACTTACAATTAGAACATCTAAGATTTCGCATTATCGTTTAGTTCTCAGTCAACGGTCATCGATATTGCATTAGGATAGCTGTCCGTGTCATAGCTGCTGTCTTCAACTTAGAATGTTCTCTCAATATGACAAAATGGATACTGCAAATTGCAACGATACGAAATAGCGACTCTGCTGGCATGGTAGTACTACTAACATTCGATCATTAAAAGAAGTTGTTTATTTATATGTATAATTTTTTCTTTTTATAGTATAATTTCGTTAATTAGTTCATCATCATATATGTTACAATTCAATTAGTTTTTGTTGTGATATTAGATTTATTTTGGCTGAATAAATCAACGTCTATTACGAAATTTAAATTATGTCTACTTGAATGTCTATCAATACTTGTATAATTGATATAATTCACTAAAATAATCTGGAATAATAAAATCAAACAACTATGACAACCAATTATGTAATACAAATGTGATAGTTAATAAGTTAGGACAAAGCATTCCGCTTATAAATCATCGACTTATAATATTTATAACTTTTAATAGGGCATCGTATATGAAAAATACAATCATTTTTAACCGGATTTCATAGTAGAGTTCAAAAAGCGAATGCATATTTATTTAAATATAAACTCATAGTTTCTTTTTTTTCATGGCTTTTGAGCCGAGGATTATATTTTCAATGGGAATAGTTTGTGGTGCATTTTACTTTGCAAGTTTCAACTTCTTTAAGGCGCCAACTTGTAAGAGCCATTGTCCATGAATGGAAAATAGAATGAAAGGATTTGAGGTAACTTTATTTTAACAGTTACCTGACATGATTTATGTTTACTGCGGTCTGTATTTAAATAAATGTGAAGAAGTGAAATACTCGTTAATAGTTGTTTTGCATGTCTCAAGTTCTAAGTGGTTTCCACTTGAAAGGCCCGATAGAGATATGTGTGGTGTGTATATTGGCAAGTAAGGCTGAACGAATTAGAGAGCCATAATGTGCATATTAGTGTTTTGCGAACCCGACGGAAGTGCATTATATGTAACAGAAGTAAATGCGCCAACGCTTTCTAGCTTTTCAATGGGCCTATACTAGCGGATGCTAGCGGCAATATCGACGATATGTCCATCTTCAGAAAATATCGACGATATCTCAGTCCAATCTCAACTGAAAAAACTGAACAAGTCAGAACACTCTATTCGTGAATGCAGCATATCCCCCTGGGTGCTTTATTTACAATCCATATGGTATATGTTGTAATGTCGATAATAACATTTTAATATTTTATTATATTTGCGTATTTATCAACTATAGTAGGTAGAAATCACTATCTTTCATATGATGTGAAAGGTTTAATGGTAAAGGTGAACCTATAGTTTGGCCAGTTTAAAATTTGTTGACAGCGGAGATGTATCATTGACAGCGGAATTTCGAAGTTCCACAGAACTATGCTGTGGTGGTTCAATATTCATTGAAAAAGATTTCAGAACAACTTGCATTTATTAATAATAATTATATAATGCTATGATATTATATATATATATATATATATATATATATATATATATATATATATATATATATATATATATATATATATATATATATATATATATATATATATATATATATATATATATATATATATATATATATATATATATATATATATATATATATATATATATATATATATATATATATATATATATGTTTTTGACGAAACAATTTTCAGGTGGACTCAATTTTCAAACTGCTCCCCAGAGAGCTAAGTAGGTGTGGAATAGATATGCAATGTTGTATGGAATTCGCAGAGAATATTTATCTTTCATTCCGAATGAATTTTTTTATCTAAGCAATCGATTTCTCAGTGTCGCTCTCGTTGTCAAATTCTAATTTCTAGTGATCTTTTCTCTACCTAATAATTCATTCTTATATTAATATTATTCCTACATATATTCGATTAGTGAAAAAGAATAATCAAGTTGGAAAAAAAAAACTTGGATGGAATATGAAAATTTAAAATTATTGAGGAATTGCAAAATAATATTGAATAATTTGTGGATTAATGCGATAATAACGTTATTTTGCATATATTAGAGTTTTAAAATCGAATATTTTATTCAATTGAGCTCGCATCTTTGCTCATTCATCATTTGATAATTCGTTTTTCCTCATGAGTATGGAAGAATGAGTTTTTTTATATTATGATCAAGCTCGTTTGTGCGTTGAATGATGATCCAGTTGCAATATTAGCAGAAATTCGAGGCGAATCATCTTATGCACGTTTTTAACTATTCAATTAAATGAGTTATGCATTTTCTAACATAGCATTTTTTTTTTTTTGCTTCTTGTTTCGAGAAGAGGAGGAGGTGGAAGGGGGAGAGAGAGAGAGTGATATATTCGTTCAGAGAAGAGAATAACTTCAGCTTTTGTTCAATTTTCTTGATTACCAAGAGATTCGAGTACACTTTAACGGATATTCCACTCATCTTTTCTAGAACGTCGAATTTAAGAGATCGCAACCGTTTGCCACAACTGTATCGAATAAAATGATGTTGTTTTAAAAAAATCAGACATATAAAATTTCCTACTTTTTGCGCCTTAATTATATTATCGCTTCGTTCTTTTTTTCTTCAAACAATCTTCAAAAATAAAGTTTGTTAAATTTCTATGCTTAATTTTTTTTGGCAATATTGAGAAGCATCAAATAAATAAATAAGTGTCGTTTTAAGTGAATTCACCTATCTATCCATCTATCTCTCTATGAGAAAAAGAAGCTGTTGAATGTAAATCTTTACGCAAAATTTAGCCGCATATTAAAGTGAATTCACATGGTTGGTTGTTTACATATTCATCAAAGCAGCCCATTTATATTAAATTGCATCATGCGTTTATTTATAGGATCGGCCAATATGGCTGATTCCCTTTTCATTTTTAAAAACTTATAAAAAATAGTGAGAATTTATTCATTGATATCATCTCATTGACTATGAGTTGAGTTCTCCGATCAACCTGTAAGGGAAAAAAATACATTTGTATGTTGAATTCAAGTTCGTATTAGCAGCTTTCTTTTTTGACATTTTCGCCACTAACAACTGTTATGTTATACGATTACAATTTTATAAATCGTTTAATATTTTTTCAAATATTTTCGCTTAAAATTCATCCGATCTATCGATTTTCGTTAAATTCATTGGATTGACTGAATCTCATTCGGATCTGATCCGGATCGATCGAATTCCACGCTTTCATAGCGCTGATTTTGAGTGGGATTTTATTTTTTAACTCTCACCATTGAAAAGTTCAATAAAGCGATATCGCATTTAAATGGAATGATAATTTTGTTTTCAACACGGAAACAATGTAGAAATTGGTATGCAATATGCACGACAGATGACGAGCGCCCCACTAAAAAAACAAAACTGCTGACATATAAATGTTCTGTTAGCTCTCCCGAAAAATTTCCTCGTTCATCTGCAAAATATATTCGAGAAAATATGCGCATGTTTACTTAGACGAGTGTTCCAACTATACCCCCCTCCCCCCTTCACCCCCACCTCCCTCAAACAATAATTTCTTTTTGTTTATAAGCTCTGAAATACTTTTAAACTCTCTCATCGCAATACTTTTAATTGTATATAATAAAAGTACAAAGTGGAAGCATATGCAAAAAAAGACAGGTCATAAATGATCAAAAAAGAAAGACGAAAAATTCCTGGAAATATTAAGTGACAGCATTTGCATTTGAGAGACGCATCATAAATGCATAAAATCAATTGCATTGTCTATTGCATAACTGTAGTAATTCTTTCCTTCATTTCCCTCCCACCTTACCTTCCTGTCCCCTTCTCCCTTGATCTGCGCGCAAGCAATTCAATGATTTCCCATATGCGATGATGTCGAGTTTTATGAGTGTTGTATTTTTTGATGTCTAATGTGAGTATAAACTTATATTATTGGCAATAAATATAGTACAGCATTTTTGATGCATTTTCATTCCTTATGATATCCTTAACGTTGTTTCCTCTCTCTATCTTGTTTTTGCTATGAGAATATATTGAATAATCTATATCATATAAAGAGATATGTTAATTTGTTGATAATCTCATCGATAAAAACTTCCGGTCAACAATAGACTATTAGCTGTTGAGTTTTTTTCTTCAATGAAATATTGCTGAAGTGTTGGCGATCGTAATGCTCGTATGGTTCAATGATCAATTCTAGTTTAACGTAAAGCAACATTAGTCCGATTCGAAAACATTCTGAGTTTCTTTTTTTGAGACGCTTCTGTTCTCCTTTAAACACAGCCTGTAATATACGCACATCGTACGATCACTGCCCATTTTGCATCAACGAGGTAATTCAACTGATCGATAGCTGATGAACCAAAATGCAGAAGTTGATTTATGTCAGAAATGGGCGGAAATGAAACGGTCATATATGACATAATGATCATATTTTACGGAATAATGGTTTTGAAGGCATAAAATGTTATGGATCTTGGTAGTGAATAATATGATAGGAGTAAACATTTCGCTCAGGGAGGTAGATGAACGGCATTTAAGTGCTTAATGGCCGCTTGAATTTGAACTAAAATGTCGCTATATGCAAAATTGTTTTTTATCGCAATTTTAGGTGTAGTCAAGGTTACTTCTGCCATTTCAATAGTCCTTCCCTGCTGAAACTGCCAGAACTATCCATTCAAGCATGTATCTTCAACGTGGTAACGCCACTAAGCCATAGTTGCTGTGGCAAAAAAATTTTATCATCGATTCCTTCCCCCGCTTTCTTCTATTCCCTCCCTACCTTCGTCCACCCCTTTTCCCCTTCCCCTTCATCCTTCCCTACCGCACTCACCTCCATCTTCCCCTCCTTCCAAAAAAAAAAAACACGTCGTATCTTCATGATAATCCGTTTTGTACGTTGCATGACCCGAGGATTATTTTGCTCAGACTTTTCGTATAAATTCCTTGTTTATATAGACGATAAAATAATAAGGTTGTTGTTTAGAAATGTCTCGCCCGTTTTGCGTCCAAAGACCTAATATGTTATTTTCGTAGAATAGATGCTTGATGCGAAATCACTCTTGCATTATTAATATCGCTTCTTCGCATATGAATATTGAGCCGTTGATATGTTGGAAATGATTGTTCATCTTTTTGTAATTTCTCTTTCTCTCTTCCCCCCTTCTCCGGAGCATTCCTGATCCAGAAACTTCCCCACCGGATGCAGAACTGAACGATCTAGCAGCCTATAATAGTTAGTTTGTTGTCGATATGGCGTGAGATTGTTTGCAATTCTATTTGCGAGCAATTCGAATGCTTATTGAGCGCTAATCTTCGTTATCTTCTTTCAATAAGCGCGCTGCCTCAATTTGCTTTTATGAAGTCGGCTGGTTGCATATTTCAATTTGTTTCTCTCTCCTTCAGCAAATGTATCTTCTAATAAATATGTTCCGCTTAATAATTTTATGCATCTATTTCTCTATTATGGATGTATTTTGAAGAAGATCGTTGTTGCCTTCAGCCGAAATAAGGTTATATCCTTCATTTTCTATATATTGTTTGTTTGCAATGGTTTATGAAATATCGCATAAACGAATTTCTTTGAAATCCTCTCAAAAGTTCTGTAAAAAATAGCCTATAACTCTCAATAAATTAAAAAAAATTAATATATTGAAACTAATTTGACCATTTGAGGCAAAATTAATCAACATTTCATTTCACTTTATTACTCTGAGAGATTTTTTTTTCTTTGCAAAATCCTATAATTAAGAGAAATTTTCTTTGATAATCCCGCTTAATTATTGTTGTTTTTATTCAATTTTTGAATCAAATACATAAATTTGCTAAAGTGGTTGAAGAATCGGTTCCAATAATATATATAAAGTGTTCACCTTTGCCTCATCCTAATATAACGGAACATTTATCGTTATTTTATCTCTCTTGCTATCTATACTAACAGGTTTATGCGTTTTGTTCTGATGATGGCCAGTGCTTAAGCCATTCGACTGGTAAGTAGGAAAAACTGTCCGGTAGAAAAAAAATGGAATATTCAAACCTGTCCAAGCGATCGATTGTTGTCTTACATTCGTTAAGAATTTCACTGCATTTATTATGACGGATTTTCTCTCTTTTTTCGCAATTCGTGTAACGCAACTGTGCTGAAAGTCATTCCGGCTATCTATAGTGTACTATCCGAGAAGGAAAGATCACTCAGAGCAGATCCCGGCGGGAAGATCGAGAAGAGAAAACTTGGGGAGTTCCTATTCGACAGGGACCACACGGAAATCGTCGTTCTCCTGCACCGCATTAGCTATCACCATTTGAATATCTGTATACAGCGAACCGGTCGTAACGTTCTTCGCTGATTCGCTATTTTGCGCACTTGTATGTTCATCCGCCTTCTGGACGGACAACGCGAGTGAAAATCTAAGAGTCGTCGATTCGGGTCTTCTTTCGACAAAATTTCCAATCCTTGGTGTTGATAAATTTTCCAAGTAACAGATAAAAGCGAATCGCTAAGATTCAATCGACATAGCAAGCAATATTCGAAATCCAACCGACATAAATAATATCATTGTGGTTAGGAACATTTAATCATTATTCTTCGAACTTTTTTGTTCATACTTAAATAGAGTGAATCTCAGAACTATTGAGTGCTAAAATGATTGATATTACTATAAAAACACTCTATACTACTTACCTTATCTACTTAATTGGTGCCGCGAAGCATTGATTATAATATTAGCATTAACGATGGAATATAAGCTGCAAATAACTTGTACTCGTCATGCAGCACTGTCGTTCATCTATTCGGGAATCTATGTATCGAAAAATGCCACATATATCTTAAATAATTGAAGCACGACATATAAAAGGAACTATATAGCGGGAACTACTCAATCAAATACATTCAATGAGCGAAAATTTCTCCACAACGCTTTTTATTATCGTGTGCGAATTTTTAGGGAAAACACACATCATGATGAATTGTGGTGAAATTTTTACTTTCATGGAACAATTTGAAAACAATAGTGAAAGAGAGTAAATGAATTCCGCCTAACGGAATATACAGTGCAAAAAAAGAGAGATCATTATAGGGCGCTATTGCTCTCTGCATCTCCTAAAAATTTGTTGGGGAACGTCGATTTGCTTAAATGGTGGCATTTTCGTTGTACGTACATATTGCATAGATAAATGCAGATTGGCCATATTAAGGCTAGAGCTTGAAGACTGGACTATGGAGGCCGAAGCCTGGATAGAAATCTGTTTCAGTTGCCATGAAATTTTTTGCATATGTTAGAGTACTCTTAAGCAGCAAAGAAATTTGCTTATAGGAAAAAAACGTCACTCACCTTATTTGTTATATTTATTAATTAATTCTTGAGCGCAGATTCTCTAGATTATTCATCGATATAGGTTGATGAAATTAAGCCAATCCGTTCGTCATCGTGAAACCGATTGAGTTAAAGGCTGAAGGGTAATTACCGGTTGAGTGAAATTAAATATGCAAATGAACTCACAAAGAAAATTATTATTGGCCGCTAATGAATGAAAAAATAGTGACAGTGAACAAAATCTTTATATTGCCGAAACTTTAGCTCAAAGCTTAAATTCGCAGTTTGTTATGCCCTAAATATTCAGATATTAGAGGTACTTCTAACACTTGCTAGGATATATAGCTTTACGTTAAGAACAATGAGGTCCACGAAAGAAGAATTTACCTAGGAATTTCGGATTCTCTTCTTGCCACACGATTGATAGAAAATGCCCTTCACTGAAAAAATTTCATATTTTAAGCACGTCGATTCGATTCGATCGAATGTGCGTAGAAAAAAATTTCCCAATAGTTTAGGGTAAACTTGCCATCTGTTATGTTGTTAAAGCAATATTCTATTCAGCAATGCATCACCTTTATTTATTTAGCTCGAGGTCATACTTCTAAGCTCGAGCTCGGATTTTCGATGCTCAATACCGAATAACTGGATATTGTTATTGATCGCATCGAGTTGAACGTTTCGATTAATGCTCTTTGTCGATATGAGTGTCCATTAGTTATTCACACTATATCACTGAAGATTTAAATTTAATGCCAATATTTGTTGTACCGACGAATTGAGGTGTTCGTTGTGGTGGCATTTAAATCTGCCTCAGTGACAGATGACAGCTATTTGGTGTATTGCAACCGCTATTATTCTGCTGCTTTTTGCGCTCTTCGATTTGCTCACTACTTTCATCTCCAATACGTTTTTGCGCTTTTGTCAAATATCTTTTCTTCTGTTCATTTACTTACTACCTTTATTGCAAACTATTGTATTATATTATTGTATAATTTAGAAATCACGAAAGTTGCGGCTGCATTGAATACGGTGATGCGTATGTAATAAAAGTTTGCAAAAAAAAGTTGCAATATTGCATTGCAGAAATTTGCCTTCTTCAGTGATGTTTCGGAACCGTTACTTCCGTGTTACAAGCGAGAAGAATAAAATAAGAATTTTTTTTTTGCTCGAATTGACCGCTGCGCTTATTATAGTGACTTAATCAAAATGCTTAGCGCATTGAATTGTTCGCTCTTATCGTTGATAAATTGGTCGTTTGGTCGTTGCAACAAAAGTGATCATATCGAAGAATAGCGAATGCATCCCACTAAAGTCTTTTTTCACACATCAATTTTACGCGAACACTTCAGCTTTCAATCGCAAACAAAAAAAACATCGAAAATGCGCACAAATGGTGCATCTTCTATGCACACAAATGTTAGACACTTTTTATTGATGACCTTCACAATGAAGAAATGCTGAAATCTGTTACTTTTTTCACATACTAAACATAGAGAAATAAGCGTTAATGCTTCTTTGAAAAAAATGATCGGAAGTAAGGCGTTCGCTATTTTTCTGGAACAAAAAAACACATTTTTTTCTGGAAACGAAATCGATCAGCTTGAAAGCGAATAAAGAGGGATCTGAGACGATATGAATGAAGAGTTTTAATAACTGAAAGAGATTATTGACTGATTGGGAGAGATAAGAGAGATAACGGAGAGAGAAAGGTAATTAAGCATCAATGTTAGGGGTTTTTTTTGCGTTTATGGCTCAAATGGACTAAAAAATTATATTTTGATTTTTTTTTTCAATTCTGCTTGAATATGCTGATGCAAATGCTAACAGTGTTTTTTTTTTTCTTCAACAGGACTAACTAATAAGCTTAGTGGATTTTTTTTTTTCATTTAGTTAAAAATAAAGATATTCACATTTTATATTGTTTTATTATTTTATGACAAAATTATTTGCGTCAAAGGAATTTTATTTAATCGAAAGCAACTGATAAATTCTTTTTCTAATCTATGATAGTTGATAATATTTCTAAAATAGAAGAAAATTTAAGCCAAACAATTTTTTAAAATTTATTATTCTAATTTAATGGATTTCGATTTTTTTTTAAAATCAGATTTTGTGATGATAAACAACGATTCGATCATCATAAATGCGTTATTTTCACGTATATCATCAGTTTTTGGCTAATTTATAAGAGCGGTTGTTTATAAAAGTGAGATCGTTTGGGATTTTTTTTTTTTTTTTTGGTACTCTTCTCCAAAATTTCTTCACTAATTTATTCTCTCATAATATATCGAGGTAGATGTAAATATTTGCAGCAGTCATTTTGGCTAGTTCTACTATCTTTTTTTCCCTTCTATCTTTGTTTTTTCGCCGTCCCTTGTTCTCCGCTGTTTTTATCATTTTGTTTTTCGAAAGGGGGGGGGGCGAGGGGAGCTGACTAACATTTATTGTTGAGGTATGATTTTTGCATATGTCCACCTATTGAAATTCGATATCCACCACACAATGGACAGCATGTTTGTTTTAAATCTCGTTTCAAAATCAACTGGTTATTAATAAATCTGAAATTTACCACTGCTCAAATCCTTTCCCATCACGCCTTACTATATACAGAGCATGAATTCACCAACTGTGCAAAAAAAAACCCACTTTTCATGAGACGGCCTGATGAATATTCAGGCCAGTGGTTGGCCGGATGAGTTGTGATGCAAAGCCTATATACTGCCATCGTCACCGATACTTTTTCTGTTGCATTTTTAATTATCGCACAATATTGTTTGGGCAATTACAGCAACGAATAGACATCGATAGTTTATATTATTCGCAACATTCTTGCATATTTCAAGCGGCTCTTAGGATGCTGGTCAGAGGGATAAGAGGGGAAATGAGTTATAACCAACCTTTAAATTCACTGAAAAATTCTAATGTTAGAATTTTAATTGATAAATAAACTTTTTTTTCATTATCAATTGTATAGCTCTTTTTTCTCACTGTGATAAGATATATAATCGATATGTTCACACATTAGCTGCTATTCTCTCATATGTTTTATTCTATTTGTTTTCATATTTATGGAAGAATTTTTTTTTCGCTCTATATTTACAACATAACGATCTCTCTCAATAAGTGTTTTGTGAAAAAAATCGTTGATTTTCTATTCTATAGAAATGCAAATCACTTATATTTCATTTGTCTGTTGAATGAAATAATATTAGTAGAGATTCTATATTCAGATATGAAAATCAACGTTACGACAATATGTGAAACGAATCGATGGTGATTAAGTGTTAAAGAATGCAGCTGTCACCAGAGACTTTCCTGATTATTGCAGTAGTAATAATTTCATCACTACTTCAACCGCTCAACTCAGAGGTAATTTATAATTGTAATCATTAGTAATCATTTCAATTATATTGCTTTTTTCATTTTTTGCACAACTATCAAAATTTCGTCGGTTTAATTCTATATAAGAGAATCAAGCGGAGCTAAAGTAGTAATTTGTGTTACCGGTGTCGGTCACTCATCGCTGACACGATATCTCATTAACTATTATCATATCTTCCTATGAATGGGCCTCTTCCGATACCTTCAAGTGCCGATTGAAAAATTGCAATCGAAGATATATATGCGATATTATATTGAATGAGAAGATGTTTGAAAGTGAGAAGATTGCTGAAAAAATTTACTGCTAGTCGGCTTGCATACTGCAGGTTCTTCCAATTTATTTTTTTCTGCGAAGATAGTCAATTTTTTTCTGCGTCAATTTTTTCACACTATGCAATGATAGACGACTAGCGATAATAGCCGAACGAAATTTGTTAGCTCATAACCAAATGTCGGTTGAAACCGAATGTATTTTGAAGATCCCGGTCGTTTACCGACCGAAGGCGCCCCGCTCCGGTAAACATCGAGTTTCAGTTACAACAAGAGGCAATCATCGATCGATCTTTTCTGGTCAGTAACGACTGACCGATATTTCTGTTTTATTTAATTATTAATTCCAAGTCCCAAAGTGGTAATCACACAAAACTATGCGAGCATAAGCAATAAGATGAGGCAAAACGTTCGCAGAGCTACAATTTAGATGTGGGACATTTGATCGGTAGAGCAGCAATAGCCTGTTGATCAAAACGACTCAACCACAGCTTAAAAGCTGAAAGGGGGGTGGGGGGAGGGTGGGATGCGTCAACGATGTAGGCAGAAAGAAGATTCTGTATTCGTATAACGCGAAATTGGAAACGATACAGAATATTGTTCGTATTGCAGCATCTTTTGAAAAGCTGAAACTGATGCGTATGTCGTCAATGGGAGGGGCAAATTGAAATATTTGTGAAAGCGGAATATTCTGTTAAAACAATGTTCTCTTGATGCATGCTGGTCACCGATGATAACAGCCCAAACTTCGTGTGACTTTATTCCGACAACAGCAGTGGATGAATAAAGCTATTAAGAGCAATTAGGCAGATGAAGTCAAAACAAATTACACAAAAATGTAAGGGTAGAAGCGAAATGACCTGCCACTCAACTCGGTTAGGATCATTCGTTGAAAAAACATACTGGAAAGGAAGTCGCGGAAAAAAAACAGTCACAAGTGTAGAATAGACAAGCAAGTTGTTTAATTCCTCTCTACTTTCGTTTCTTCCCCGTCCCTGTTTTCCTTTCAGTCAGTTAGTGACGTTAAAGGCAATATCTCAAGACTAAATTTTCATCGATTAAACCGGTCAACATTTCAGTTTCCAGTTGAAATTCAATCGGTCGATTGCCATCATTTAGTTTTAGAAGAGAAATTTTATCTAAAGACAGAAATGGTAAAAAAAAACTTAAATTGCTACCATCTACGACTTATCACCATTAAGGTATCGACTAAGGTTTACTCAAAACCCCCGTCCTGATATGTAGATACCTTCCTAAGTGTCCAAAAAAATTTGACACACCTCGATTCCGGGTAAAAATTTTTGCCATAAGATAATGACTAATCTATCAGAGTTTCATTTTTATACCGTAAAATTGAAAATTTCGACAATTAAATTGCCATCAACAATCCCATTTAATTAGATGAAAGATGATGAAAAATAGTAAGACAAATTTCCGCTGCAAATTATGCCATATCGGGATTAAATTTTTTATTCCTCAAAAATTTATTTCGCAAATTTCTGACATTCTTAATCTTTTTCTCGCTTCTTACGATTTATCTATGCTTTTCAGTCCGAAATTTTATAAATTAATGGCTACATCCCTAAGCGGATATAGGGGACGAAGGATGTAGAGTTCTCTAGATATAATCGAAAGGCACACATGCATGACTCAGGTTTTTGTTGTCCAATCACCTGTGGCCCTATCTTGTTGAGCAGGTAAAGTTAGAGGGCACAATCACAGTTTCTATGATTAAACGTAATTCAACATAAGCATAATTCATTCTAGCAATTCACAAGCATTTACAGATTAAAAGCTTGAGCAATGCGCACAGCGGATGCCTTTTTCAGCAGTTTATAATAAACGGTAACGTTTTACCTGTAAGGAAGAACAAGAATAATACGAAAAAAGTCATCCATTTATAATTTCCGCTTCGATTTGATGATACTTTGCGAATCAACGATAAATCTAGCAAGAGATTCTGAGCTAATCAGCGTTTTGCATTAAGGTAAACGATGTATAATTAAACTAAAGGTAAATCGCATTTTTCAATTACTTATTATGTTCTGAATTTAAATTAATTTACGCAGAAATTCTCTCTTAGTATCACCACCAACATCAACGATAAGAAGAAAGTAAATTTGCATGAAACGTGATGTTTTGCATTCATTTTGGGAGTAATCATCCGCGTGAACTCAATAAAATTCCAATCTCCTTATCGTATCCCCATTTAGAAATGTCAGAAAGTTCCGTCAAATCATCTCACTTCCGTTCAACTAAATACAGCGGAAAATTCTTTTTCATCGTCTATGAGTGATTTTGAATAATTTCATAGAGAAATAAGCGATGAAAAAAAGATCGCATTTATTTTTAATTTTTTTAATAAACAAATGTATAGAGAATGAATTTCATCAAAAATTTTATATTCAAATATTTTCTCATCGCAAATAATCGAAACTCAGAAAAACTGATTCAAATCATATTACTCCTACAAGATTTTTAAAGTGTTGGAAAAATACGAACATATTCATGGCTTTTTCTTTCTTTTTTTTTTTTGAATAAATTGAGGAATAAAGGAATGTTATCCAGATGCAATATTACTCGAAGAGCATACTTCTTAGCTTTACTGTCGTTGCGCCCATCCACTCTCCTCCTCCATCCCTCCATCTTCACCTCTCTTAAGCACAAACGTATGTTCGACAGCATTAGTTCATATAGTGAAAGGTGTGTATCGCATTTCATTCGATCCGATGGCACAAATTTCGTATATAAGCATATATATTATATATATATATATATATATATATATATATATATATATATATATATATATAAAGATATATATATATATATATAGATTTATATATATATATATATAAATATATATATATTTATATATATATATATATAGATATATAATATATATTATATATATATATATATATGATATGACGCAAAAGTAGTCACATGAAACATTTATTAAAACAAACTATCAAAATGTCTATCGCTGAGGAAATTTTTGAAATTCAATCGAAGGTGTTGAACGCAAGGCAGGATAAGACTATAGCGATGAGCATTACACTCACATATACCGTAAACTGCTTAAAAACCTCATCGTGATCAAACTTTCCTGTAATAAATCCTTCGTGATCGTTATTTAAAACTCGTTGGACGAATTTTGAACAAGTGGCATGGGCATGTCTAAACGGATATAAACCCCTCAATTTTCCAATTCTTTGTTGCGAGACTAATGAATTCCAAATGAATTCCTACACAATTCAATACTAAACTAACCACAGATTGATGATGTTTGATTTACATAAAGTGATGTATTAATGTCTTTCAGGTACTAAGCGGACATGCTATCAATGCAATATGCCTTTCGAATGTACTTCTGGGATGTGCGTAGGGCGATCTCTGTGTTTATCGTTGGGTGAGTATAATGCTCCCATAGGCAATTTGTATGCTCTTTTTTATCATCACTGCTATTTGTTGATACTGTTGTTTCGCGCATGGCCTCGACTTTGCGCGCCCCATTGTCATATCTAATCACGTGATCCATTTTTCGAATTATCCCGGTCGCTGCAGGTTTCCATGAAAGATAGCCTAGGGCGGTGCTCCATATTCTTTCCCATTCATTGCTCATCAGACACTTTGGTTGCGTTCATTGTTTTCGTCAGCCCCATATTTCTTTTCTTATCTAAGGATGGACGAATCAACAAAATTGAGAATTTTTTTATTAGGATTTGAGCGGCAGCTAAGTTCATTAATTCGATTATAGCTCTATTAGCATTTGCAAAAATATGCCCACTATTTCATTCATTCAGGAAGTCTTTGCGACTATTATGCACAAGGCAACGATGAAATAGTCCGCACTGAAACAACTTTCAGTTACTTTAAAAAAAAATGCAAATAGGGTTTTCATTTTCCGCTAAAAGAGCAAATAGCTATCGAAACGCTCTGCATCGAAATACTTTCGCATAGGTGCCATTAACTGAGAATCGATGATGTTTCATGTATTATAGTCCTTCGACTCTCTATATATGAAAAGATGAGTAAGTAAATGTGATTTCGACTGAGCAAAAAACCCCCCCTTCCCCCTCTGCCCCTCCAATATATTTTCTCGGTCCCCAGTGGAAGGGTATTATGAGGAATACAGCTGTTAGGCAGATCTCATTTGGGAATGACTTCGTGAGAAATCTTCGATGTAAAAGTAGGGACTGATTCGAGGGAGAGTTATTCCAATGGGAAAGATTTGCCATAATGATCAAAGGAGAAACCCCATTGGGAAAACTCCGCTATAAGAATAGTTTGGAATTGATCATCTGGACGCGGGCGGTGAAACGAAGTCGCTGGAACAACGATGAATCGACTCGTCAGCATCCGATGGGCAGGACACGAGCCTAATAGCCCTCAACTTCACGCTACCTCCACTACACGCTAAACGGAAGTGGTTAGTGATATGAAGAGATATTTATTCGTAATGAATGCTTTGTCGACTCAAGTAAACTTATGGAGTAAACTTATGGCAATCTAACCGGTCTCTATGGCGTAACGTAGATTCGCCCACGCAGCGTAACTACTTCTTTCATTTGCTTGCATGTTTAGAAGCGCTGTTAGAAAGCCTTTGCAGCCACTTATAACTTTTTTTGGCAGCAAGTATCAATATGTCAGCAAAGGTTGCGAGGAATCGCACTTCAGGTAAGAATTACCTGCTTATTTCATTTAATGAGCACAGGTATGAATTCATTCCATGGAAACAATTCAATGCAGTCGTTTCTATTGAAGATGGCCCAATAAGTGAAACTAGTCCACGTTGAAATTTTTACATGCAAACACATCAAAGTGTGGGAGTCTTTTTCCTTTCTTCAAAAATCTCGTCTCCCTCTAATCGAGGTAAATTTTGCTTTTAAAACTGATTCTATTATATATATATATATAGGATATATAATATATATAAAATATATATTTATATATATATATATATATATATATATAAATATATATAATATATATATATATATAATATATATTATATATATAAAAATAATAAATATATATATATTATATATATAAATATATATATATATATAATAATAAATATATATATATATATATATATATCATTTCTTAGTTCATTCTCTGTTATTATCAAAGTCCTTTAAAATCCCATCCATCGCAACAAGGTAAAAAGCGGCAAATAATTGCGAAAATATAATAGATGGATGCGAAAATGAAAATGATATAATTGCTTTCTTTCTCATGGTCCTCTTCCATTCCTCTCTCTTCCTTTCACATGGCAACTTATCCTTCTCCTATCACATATTTGAATTCCCAACCGAAACATTTTTTTTCCTCATATTGAGGACTTAGGATGAGTATAAATATATATGCATAAATATCCGTAGAAAGAAAAAAAGCTGCTTGAAATAATTTGTAAGTGCAAATGCTTCCGACTCATATGTAGACTCCGGCTCCGACTCTCAACTCTGATTCCCTCTATTCGATTAATTTTTTAAGGGACCCAAAATTCCCTTTGCTATTTTTTTTTTCTACTTAAAAAGCGAAATGCGCATCATTTTCAACACAGCACGCAATCAATATTTCCTGCAATATCGCAATCTTCATTTTTTACTTATAAATTTCGACTCTATATTACAACTGTATATCATTTCAACATTATTGAGGTATCGATATATATATATCATCCTATTACACTAATAGCAATCTCAATAAGCGAAAAATCGTCGCATGTAAATTTTTAGAAATGAGTAAATTTTCCACTATTTTTTTTCTTTTTCAAACATTCTTTTTTTTATTCTTTTTTTTTTTCATTTTCATTTTTTCTTATTTGCAGATTCGATTTTCCCCTAGAAACATTTCCGCATTTAAAAATGTTTGATACATTTCAATATATTGTGACGATTTTTTTTCTTCGTAAATTACATTTTTTTTTCCCGTAATGTCAGAAATTCTTGGGGTTTTTTTCTAAAGTAAATGTTCGCATTTGTTTCTTTTTTGACGAATAAAAAAAAAAGAGAGAGAAAGACAACATTTGAGAGGCGAAAATAAATTAAAAACGAGAAGAAAAACTCTCATGCAAAAATTTCAATTGGATAAAATTTGCATAAAGTATTTCTTTTGATAATAATTTTTTGCATGTTATTTCACATATTAAAATATAAACGTAAATAAGCTAAAAGTAATATCTGTAATTATAGAAAATGTGATAATGGAAAAAAAGATTAATTTAATTTAAAAAAAAAAACTTACGATTAAAGAACAAAACATTTAATATTGATATTAATTTCAATTCAAAGTGGAATTCCGCTAGGGGGCTTATTTTCATATTATACCGTAGTCTTTATAAATATAAATGCAGGTGCTATAATCTGCGTACTACTGTAGAAGTTTTATTGATAATATTTTTAGGTCGATTAGCGGTGAAAGTTATTACGGTGATGAGGCGTGAGAGAGCCGAAGAGTCCACGTTGTGTTACCGAGACATTGATGTTCGGTGTTAATAATGTCATTTGCTATTGTGCTGATATGGATTTTTGCAATCGTTCATCGATTTTATTCGCTGATAATTATCAAGTTCAAATCCTATTACTGTCAAAAAACGTTTTTTGCTCAATTTCATTCTCATTTATGTGCTATAATTAATGCATATCATCGCAAATATCACACCCTATATTATTTTAATTTTGTTTGTGTTGTTTTTTTTTTTGCACTTTATCTCTCTCGGTGTTTAATTGAAATCTCATTTTTTTCTTTGCACTCGAAAAAAAAAAAAAGTACGTCGACAAATTTCAATAGATTTAATTCCCTCTTGCAAAAAAAAGAACAACATTTGATGATTTTAAAAATTAACTGTTGTTGCGCTAGCTAATAGTATTCTCTAAAGTATATTAAAACCTCACTTAAATTTCTTTGTGGTGAAAGTTTATTGACGTTTTTTTGAATTAATATTAAATATTCTTTGAAATTTCTAATGCTTATTGCAAAGAAGATAGCCTTTATTATGCATAATTTTGAATTTCTAGTTATTTGAGAGGAACGAAGCATAATTTTCCTAATGGAATATATAATTCCGTAACGTTGGAGTAGAAACTTTTCACCATATCATCACATATATTTGTCGCGTTGTCTAATTTCAGTAAGCCAAATGTTATAGTGTGCATATCTGAAAGAGAACGGGGAAAGCGTACCGAAGGAGCTACTACCACGATACGCGATTTGCACCTCGTTTACCATCACCGATCACTTCCACAGGTTATGAGCAATGATTGCTTCTTTGTTGACACGATTGGTGGAACGTGAAAATCAAGCCGCTGTAAAATGTAGACAAATTTTTCTTTCCACCTTTACGTCTATCTCCATGTTGCAACCAACTATTTTAGTCTAGCTTAGAATTAGACGATAAAATTATAGATGCTAAGAATAATAGCTGATTGTTGATGATCGATGGGGCATTCTCCATAGATTGAGGCGAACTCCTGACCTTTCCCTTGCCGACCTTGTGCTTCACATACTAGCTATCACCGATTGCCGAGCTATTGCCTTCAGCTGTCGATAAATTCTTTTAAATTTAATGAATTAAAATGGTAATGGTAGAGTTGGTTATTCTTTAATACACATGAGAGTTATCGAATTTCTTAATTCCTCCATTTGGGTTTTCAATTTCGAAATTGTTTTGGACAGAATACTATAACGCCATAGTAAACTTTTTGCAAATTATAAAAGCAAATTTGCAAAAAACGAACAAAAATTGTTTTAAAGCATCGGACAATTTCTCGCTAATCGAATTACTTCAAACAAAGTATTCAAAAAAAAAATGAATATTGGTGAATTTTTTTTCATTTTCGACTTCCATTTTTTGATAATGTGATGCGCAAATTTCGATAGAAAATAGAAAATCGCTAGGGAATTTTTCTCTCTCTTTTTTTCTGTTAGTTTTTTTTTAAAAGAAATTCCACAAATTTACTCAATAATAAAAAACAAATTTTATTTTTTCTTATATTCAGGAATGAACTTCAACGAGCAATTTTCCTATTGAACATTGTGCATACAAAAATATTGCTTTCGCTTTTTAATTTTGCGAGAGGCTTGAGGATAATGGGAAGTCATAGGAGATATAGGAGAGTTGGGGGTGGAATTGTCCATCGATCAGCGACAACTCTCTCACAAAGGAAGCATGTTTTAACTTAATTCCTTTACGAGAATTAAAAAAAAAATTCTTTATATGCAATTCTTATAAATTAATTCCCAGGAGTTCCCATATATTTAACTATTCATATGCAATGTCATTTTTTCTGCGAGAAAATATATATAATAGAAACAATTTCTTTTGCATTTGAAAGTCAACGAATGTAATGATTAAATGGAAATTTATCAGCTCTTATGATATCATAATCCTTTGAGTTTTTCTTTGCTGAGTTATGTTCAATGAAAAATACGGTCAAATTTGTGTGCTTAATGCTTGCAATTTCATTACAACATATTTGGTCGGAAAGCAGCCTTATCTCTCCTCGGAAGGCTTTATGAAGTGGTAATTAGAGAAGCGCGCCAGACATGCTCACCACAATACGTGCTTTTTGTGCTTCAGTTGTATGTAAAAAACACATTCGAACGCAAACCACAAAACACCGAGCAACAATTATGCTAAAAGATCATAGCAAAGAAAGAAAAGCCGATGGTAAAAAGCCAGTGGTAAAAGATCCTAGCAAAGGAGTCATTTCAGCCATTTCAGGCCTATACTTAGTCGGTAAAACTAATTTGCTGATAATAAAAACGTAGATTCAAACGTGAATAATCCACATAGGATACGAAAGGCCAAAACCTAAAAATAGTTAAAGCAAGCAAAAACTTAATGCGCATTATATTGTTATTTTCTAACAAACATGTAACTCCAACTTCCACCTCCCAGCCCCGATACGACTTGAATTCGTCGAACTAAGACTCAAGTACAAAGTTCACGAAGAATAATATCGAAATGAGCTCGAGTCCTAAAATATCCTCCAAAAAAATGATCCTACGATCTTTTATATCTATTGTTTACAGGGACAGTTATATCTCCCTCAGTATCTGCCCTTCTCTCATACATATAAAACATTCAACCAATGAAATACATTTATATATAGTCCATTAATTTTATATGGCCATTATTGCAGGAAATATTTATTCAAAAAAAAAATCGACGCCAAGTATAATTACAAATAAAAAGCAAATATAAATGAAACACAATAATATTTCAATCGTTTGATGTCGTTTCTTCTTTCTTGCATCATTCAATTTCACATAAAATCGCTGAAATAAAAAATTCCAAATTCATTAATATATTAATATTACCATAAAAGATTTCATCATTCTCTTTCAATGAAAATTTAAATTTTTTAATTATTTTCTTCGATTAATATTTTCATATAGTGTTCATTTGTTTTTTCTTTGCTATTCATCTCTTCAAAAAAAATCTTTTAGAGTGCTTAGATTCATTGCAAAATAGAGGGGTTGGTTTGGGGTTGAAGTTCCACTGCGAATTTTGGTACGTCACGTTGTTGGTACCTTGTGAATTGCAAAACTTCAAATTCCTATACTGGGATTTTATTAGCGTTAGTCCGTTATATATGGCATCCTGAATTCCTGGAATCTCGTCCTCTTGTTAAATTTAATTCCCCGATACACATATTTCAGAAAAACCCTCCTAATTAAGTGGTCTTAATGGACGCTGTGAGAGGCGAACACACACCTTGCAAAAGTGCTACAACAAACTCATCATCATGTGGAAACGTTTTCATTGCAAAAGCTAAAATATTTTCCGCAATAATAGCAATAAGATATATCTTCGATCTGTAATATAATAACCTCACTATTGACAGTTGGCTTCACATATTACTATTATTTATTAAATCAGAAGGCTATTTCCGTGACGACTTGTTAGTAAAAAAAAAGTGATATCAAAGGCAAAATTGCATTATTGTGAATTTTTGAAAATTTTTTCAACAACAAAAAAAATCGATAGGAAAGTGATCCGCGAAAAACAATTGTTTTCACCTTTATTTATCATCTTCTTCTCCATAAATCTCAAATCCATGTCGATTAATCAATGCATCAAGGATACTACTAACATCAAGGATATCAAATCCATCAATGCATCAATTAATGCATCTCCATAAATCTCATTTAATGCATTAAGGAAATTATGGCCAATTTTGGCATATAAACATATCGCCTGATATAATATATTAAAATATGGAGCGCAAACGGCCGAAATAAACCCTAAAAAAATAGAAAGCGATTTAGCATTTCAAAAGGAAAATATTTACAAAGTCTACTCGAAAAATTAACAAAGAACGAATCAACACGATAACAACTCTATCATTCACTCTAAATAGGAAAAATATTCCACATTGAAAAGCACGTTCGCTTTCGTTAACTTACCGATCGACCAGGTGTTATTATTTTTGGCATCCTATCAGGTTAAATGATTTCAATATCACTAAGCTCATTGGATGATATATCCGGAAGTAGCGTCTCGAATTCGCCAGAAAAATTGCGCAACGTCAGCCGTTCTCGAGGATCTGCAAACGAATACAAATTGCATCAAAGAAATATCAATTAACAGGAAGTAATGTTTTGCAAAGGAAATAATTCTCGTAAATTTTAGCAGAAACATATAAACTTTAGGTTTTCATCGTTTTCTACTCTCTCAGTCGATGTGAACATCTACAACGTAGCGTAATTAAAGCAGTATTAGAGTTCTACATTATATGTTTATATATCTTAATATATATTAATATAATATATATATATATTATATATATATATTTTATATTATATATAATATATATATATATATAATATATAATATATATATATTTATATATATTATCGATGTTACATACGAAGAAATCTGTAGCTGCGACGATGATCTGTTACATTAAAAATGTAAATAAGGTGAAAAATGCGCTAATATTTGCGCAGATCTAGATTTTTAGAGATCACGAGCGACTGGTTTTGTATTATTGAAGCACAACTTCACGAATAGTAATTCAATTTTTGTGTACTGAAAATTGATATCGTCATTCGAGTTCCAAAAAGTGGAGCACTTGAAAATTGAAATTTCCCAAATTTTAGAAGGTGCTTCCAGAGAGATTAGAGGGATCATCAAATGAAATTTTAATTCGGCCAACAACAACACTAGCAAGAAACGCTTCAAAAGTGTTAGACGCTCGTAAAAACTTCAGCTAAACGTTCGATAGTGTTTTCACAGTACAAACCTAATTAAATAATATATGGTTCTAGGGTATGTGTGTGGGTGGCCAAAATCGATGTTCTAAAAATGTCAATGCAAAGATTGCACAATGCATGTACATGCGAGTTCAGGCAATTCTTCGAAGCGGTCAGAATCCTTACAGTGATGGTTTCAAATCTATTCCCATGTGGGATAAATGTGCTCAACGACAGAAGAGCGATGTACTGAAAAAGTCCTCCCTAGCAAACGTCCATCATATCCAGAGAAAGTCTTTAGTATCCAGAGATGATGGATAATTTTACATTCACCTGTTAGCGCAATTTACAAAGGATTTCCAATGTCGCGCTAAATCAATTGCATTCTTTATAATGATTATAAATAAGCCTATGGGAGAAGGAATATCACCTCGATGTGTATTCAATTCTTGAATTGCAGAAGCGCATATTATGTATTGTATTGTTAATATATAATGAGCAGTGAAGTTTTTTAAATATGACATGTTTTATTTGTTGTTAGTATTTTGATTTAAGGGTTGTTATGTTTGTTATTGCGTGAAAAAAGTATGAAAAATCGTTTCACCTAAGTTTTCCATCAGAGATTACAAGCGGCATTTTTATATTGCTTTCATCACCGATAGAAATTTTTTTCTCTTTATTTTGCACTAATATGGAAAATTATTTGATATGCGTGAAAATGTTGATCTTGTGTTTTTTGTTGTTTAACTAAAATAAGCTGGTTGATTCCTTGAAATTCTGGTATTGATGTTGCAATATTTATTGGGTATCTTTGAAAGATGATTTTTGTTGACATACTCAGAAAGTTTATGTTGTATGATATTTTGATTTTGATATCGAAAAAATGATGACACCGATGCCCAAATTATTAAAGTACAATTTGGCACGCAAATTTGCTCTTAAGAAGGAATACCAATAACAATTTTGATGTATAACAAAAATGATGATGAAAGTTTTGAATGGGGATATGAACAAAGGTGTGATATATAGTTTAGGCGCTGAATTATAGCAGCATCTTTCAGTAAATATAACGAATAGAAACTGCCGAATGACTATAGATAATTCATTTATGCGTTTGCGACACATTTGTACTTTGCACCTCATGTAAAGTGTTATGGCACTTAATTGTATGTAGGCTTGAACATTAACGCATAAATTTTAAAAGGCTATGCTATATGTAGGTGGTCTCTCATGAAATTATGTAAAGAAAACTTTACTTGATTCGTTAAAATTCGGCTAAAATTTTTTTTGAAATTCAAGTCGGCTAAACGAAACGAAATTATGGTGAATAATAGGAGTGTATGAGCTTTGAATCTTCATTCTATATTTCTTCATTAATTTCGCAAATCTAAATCAGCAACAGTTCTTTTAAACATAGGTTATATTCAGGTGAAAGTCAGAACTTCCTCAGCTCTTCATACGAGCCAAACTAATTAACGTCAACAGTATCCATCAGATGCATAATTTGAGCTCGAGCTAACCAAAGGATTCAGCATCTCATTCTCGAAGAAGTTGGTAAACCTAATTTCATCAAATATAGCATATTCCTTTCCTAATTTAGGCGTATATAAGTTGTAAAAGTTTGATGACATAAAAGGATGGATACTTACTTAACTAATTAGTGCCTATTCCATTTTAGCCGTTCACTTAAAAACAGCCGTCTGTGCATTGTATGGCGTTTAATAATTTCCGTTGCCACCATAATTGCATTTTTTTTGGTGTAGGTGTAATGGCGGAAAATGAATAAGAAAAATTAGCACCTTAGCACTTTCAAAGAAAAATGTAATCTCCATAATTTTCCCCTCTCTTCCTTCCCTTCCTTCATTCACTTTATAGAAATGATGTGCAAAGTGTACCATTATTCGCTCGTATGCAACGTTGATGTTACCTTCGCGATTCTTTACTTCCTGTAGAAGATCGTTTGCCTCTTTGAATAATCCAACACTATCACTGTACAATTTATGACATTCACAACCGCTTACCTCGTTTTTGTGTTCACATACTGTACCCTGAAATGTTGCCTTCATTTTATCGGAAACATTGGAACACATGTATACCATAAATGAACAAGCTTTCAAGATAGGATTGCAAAAATGCGCGCATGAGAAAGAACCAAAAGGTGGTATTTTCAAAATCTAGGCCTCGGATGGAAACAAGTCTCGAAAGTGACAGATATATGCTGGCTGAGCCGAGACAGAAGTCCCAGAAGCTAAAAACGATTGCCTGCATGGTGGAAACAATCAACAAGTTATCTTCATTTGTTTATGTGTGCTATTTGCTTTGCATATTGCGTTCGCAGAAATGCATGTGCATGCATTTGTATCATCGTAGAATTAAGAGCGCATCACAAGATAACCCGCTAGAGAACATTTAGGTCAGTGCATAAATTTCGAGAGGAAATAAAGATTGAAATTAAAGACAATAAAAAACTAAAAAGTCTGCATTCATTAGGTGGATTGCTTTGCTTTTTACAGCAAAATATGGCCTATCTATCCCACTTCCGCCAGTATAGTCAAGTACCCTCACTCGTTGCACTCAAAAACATCCATGTGTGTAGCTAAATTCCGCCTGTCATTATATTCTCTCTAATGCCATCAACATATATACTCATAAAACACAAAGCATTTGAAAATAAGCTTTATAATAGCGAACTTTAAGTGTAAGACTTACATCTGTGTGACGTATTGCCAACAGGAGAAGTGGATAAATCATCAAAATATTTTTCGCTATTAATTTCATTATCGTCCGAATGACATACACCGCTTAGTGCGAAACCCATTTTGCATAATTCGAGATTACGTCTGAAAGCATTCGCTAGACAATTCGGACATCACATTTGAATTTCCTCATCCGCTCGTAGTTTCTGCTGTGTATCCTCTTCGATCTTCTTACCATTGATGTCAACTTTATTGGCCATATTATTTGTATTCCGTTCAGCATTTTCATACGGCATACTCCCATCATGCGACGAATGCCTCACACTAAATTTTCATCTCTATATAACAATTAATTTTCTTTATATCACTAGCCTAAGCAGTAAAATTATTTGCAACTTTTATCTAAGTTATTAATGATGGTATGGGTAATAATAATGCAAGTAATTGCGATAATTAGCTAACATTCAATGAAAAGACCAGTAGCTACCATGATGACCAGTGTTTGATGAAATGACCAATGGCTAATAAATTATTAATGGCCAGCAAAATGATCACTCGCTTCTTTTCCTATTTTGTTGTAATGATGTGCACCCACAAAGGATGTTTCAATGAAAGAGTACACAATAGGTAAACTGAGATATAAGTCAATAAAATAACGCTAACGATTTACACTTTAAAATGCGCAAAGCATTAAACACGAGTTCACTAAATCAAAAAACGCAATTTACAGCACTTTTTCCGTCCATCCGGCTGCATCAATAAATTCCGTAGGATCATCGATATATGATCCTTAATTGTCCATAATTTCAGCAATAGTAGGAACGCGTTTAAAATGAATCATTTTAAACATTCGATCGAAACTCGAGTTGAATATTCGAGTCTATTTTTAAAAAATTTTTATCGTTTGTTTCAGAGCAAATAAATGAACGATCCATCGGTATCAATTCTAATTAATCGTGGAAATGATCATTAATCTAATTGTAACTCAAGAACTAACTTTCCGTAGATGAAATAATAACGTGATTAGAATGATTATGAATAGTGAATTTTTTTTTTTTTTTTGAATATGACACTCGAATTAATAAAAAAAAAAAAAACATTAGCTGAATAAAATATTTTTTCTCGAGAAAAATTTTATGAAAATATCTCCCGGGGAAATTTTCTTAAGAAATTAAAAAATTTATTGAGAAAAAAACATAAAAAATTCAAAAAAAAGTCGGGATATCGACTTTCAAGAAACTGAGATATAAAGAGTTGAGATAAAACAATGAGAAATTTGAAACCTGTAAGAATTGTGCTTAATGGTTTCTTTCAAACTGCCAATAGTTATATTTATTCATTGCAGCGATATATTTAATTTGTGTCGGTGAAGCGAAAAGAATTTTGAATTTTTTTGTCGTCGTATATAATCGTCAATTACAGCAAAAACAATTCATTGCACATCAATATTCCCCGTTGTGAAACCTTCATTCTTCTACTTCCGGCTTCCCCTACTAAAACTACCTACACATTGCTCCTCTCCCCCACCTAGCTCCCCTTCCCCCTCCCGCCCCCCCCCAAAAAAAATCGAATTTTAGAGAGAGAGATTGACAGCTAACCATATGACTTTTAATGAATATTTTAAAAATAAATTACAAATGAAATAGTTATACAATTGTGTGTGAAAATATCAGTCATCATTGATAAAACATAATTTTTGTGCAGTTCTCTTACAAAAGAGTGCAACTCAAAAAAATTAAAATCCTTTATATCTTTGCAGATTCCCGTGTAATTTATCACAACATTCAAGGTGGGTTGTCACCAACGCTAACCATGATAGCAATAGTTAATTTTTTTTTTTCTTAGCAAAAAGCGCCACGTGACCAAACTACAAATAGGTACACACATCTATGTAAAGTCAAGCTCATCAACGATAACAATATTTCAATTTTTCTAGAAGTATTAAACGTCATAAGATTAAACTACAAATAGGTATACATATATACATACTGTAGCGTATAAGCCATTTATACAGTAATGTATTAAACCAAAATTACCTGAGTTATATCGACGACGATATTTTCTTTCGGTGTATATATCGTTTTGAGCGTCGATTTAAGACTATGCAATCGCCAACTATTTGTGATTGTACTCTTTCGACCAACCAATTTTATTTTGGTTTTCATCATTGACGATCATCTTCAAATATATTCAAATTCCAAAAAAAAAAGTTTTTAAAACTTAGCCGCCGTAATTGCAAGAAAGAAAAATATTTCCTTTCTTTTTGATATTCCTCAAAAAATACTTTAGTGAGATATTTTTTTAAATCAATTTAATTATTAATTTGAGAATATTGATTTCTTTTTATTGATTGAATAGATTCATTGAATTTATATCGCTAATTTTTATAGACTAATTGAAATTTATTTCATATGTAATTAATTAAGTATAATTATTCAATATATTTGCTGAAATTATTTAGCGATCTATAATGTAATATAATATATGCAAAAGTTTTTTTTCGTGAAGAAATTATAGTAAATTTATGCAAATTTTTATATCATCTATTTTTTTATTGGCGAGTTGCCAAGGACGGCGCTTTTATGGCATTTTTTTTGCTCAAATTGTTTGATGTTGGATGAAAAAGAATTTAATGATTTCTTTACAAAAAATTTTGTGTTATTTAGCTGATTTTGAAATGAACTAATATTGGGCAATTGACAAAGAGATCAGAAGCATATCTGAAGGTTGACTTTGATCACAATCAATCAGTCTAACGATCACCACTGTGGTCATACGACTAATACCTTATCCATATCGAAGAGTACCCATATTAGGATATCAAATCTCTTAGTGGATTGTTCTCATCGTTTAAAAAAAAAAAGAAAGATGTTTACTTAGATAGTGAACACTTGTTTTTGAATGCCCCACGGTTATTAGATGATGACTTTGAGCACATTTAAAGGTATATTTTGACTTGACACTCCAAAAACGCATCAACGATTTCCTCCAGCTCTCATTCTTTCGATTATAACTCGCGACCTTTTGATTGAAACTTTACTATGCAAACATATTTTGAATAAGATATTTTTTTTCAATGTTATGAAAATCTTCCCACCCCCCCCCCCTCCCTCCTCCCTAAAAAAATTCAATATCGATAAAAAACATAAAAAATCAACTCAACCAGACCTTTTATCTATTAGTAACTTCTGTTAAAAAAGGTCAACTTTTGAAATTATTTACGACATTATAGAAAAAATTTAAACCTATTTAAATGAAACTTATTTTTTTTTTAAAATAGAAAATCAAATCCTTATAATGAGTAAAAATTTTTCACAAAAAAATGCGAATTTTTTGGAAATATGTTCTCTCTTTCAGAGAAAAAAAAACCAGAGAACTCTTAACTATATAATGGTTTTGCTTAAGATATTTTTTTTTGATGAGAGGTTATACATATCAGTTGATGATTTTTGTTTACTATTGGAATACAAGTACTTGTCGATAGGTGGTGATTTTTTTATTAACACAAGTATATCGAGAATTTCGCCAGCTGTGTTTCTATTCTCAGATTGAACGGTATAAGGCTCCAAGGATCGGAAATTGGTCCACTTTGTCCTAACGTCAAGCATATCAGATGACCTTTGGTGTTTAGCGCCTTAGGAAATCTCGTTAAAATTTTTACGTCGTCGATGTGTGCTTTCGTTTGCTTCTCTTAAGGATCGGGAATATTCGGTATTGACCTAAGTTCTTTCCGCTTTGCGTCTTTCCAACGACCTCCCCCCCCCACGGCGCCCACTGGCGCGTACTCCGCCATCTCGCCTCCCTTCCTCACCTCTCACTCTCCCGTTTTGCGATGTGGTGGGTTTCTGATTCGCTAATTTCAATTTCGGAAATACTTCAATTACACCGTTGCATAACTTTTTTCGAGACATCGAATGAACACCTTGCACTACCTTAAGTAAAGAAAACCGTATTTAAGTGCTCCCACCACTACGCTCCATCTGTTGCTGCTCTTTTCTTTATTTTGTGTCCGGTCTTTCGGATGGATGGAGACGTCTCCAATTTATTTCTTTAATTCTTGAAGTTTAAAACGGCTGATCTTACGTTGTGATGTGGTTGAATTTCGGCTTTTTATTACTGTTTTGTTTACGACGGATTTAAGGCCATCTCGAATGTGCTTTTATTTCGATATTAGCAACGAGGAGTGGACGAGATTGCAATGATATGCGTATAATGCCTCAAATTTTTTCGGCAGCACTATGGTTCACTATCGTAGGACAACGTAAGAGGGAGGAGCGTAATGGAGGGCAAGGGGGAAATGGATGCTGGAACATATCAGTCTTCATAAAACACCTCAATTCTGCGAATAAATGCATCTTCTGGTACCTTTCCGCTATGTAGTCTATATATTTCGTATGTAAGCCCTCCTCCTTTCCTACCTACAATCGACGGAAATACCTCCATTCTCTTCGGTGTTTTCTGACATGGATGGATTATGTTTCCTTCTAAAGCTGCTAGTAAACATCTTTGTGCTGGAATCTTACAAAAACGTATTTGCTGAGTTGTATCATTATCGCAAATTGAGACTAGCTTTATGTGAATGAGTAACTAAATCTGCAAAAATAATATGGGAATTGTTTTGCAAGAGAGTTTCGGAGTTTCCGGTATATCCGGAAAAACGCTATATGATTAAGCACCAACTAAATTAGTGTACTCATATTTTATCATGTAGCTTCATTTTTATGTTGGTATCATCATCATATGCTGTTTACTTGCTGTTGTGATACTGCACTTGGCTAATATAGGGCTAATATCTGGCTATTGAATTTATTGAATTTTTAATATTCGTTAATTTTTGGCTTTTGGCTAAAACTTGGCTAATACTGAGGGGGCATTTAAGCACTGAGCAGATGTTCTCGTATGTGCCGCTGCTGTGCTTGGTCTGATTGTTCCCCCATTATCACTTACGGAGTTTATTATGAGTTCATTGCAAGACTAGTGCATATTTATTTTTCGCATGTATTTAGCGTGTCATGATCTTCATAGCAACCATCCCTGCTGTCATTTATACCGTTCAGTATGAAATTATTAATTGCCTTAGTTTTTATCAGTGTCTTACTTATATCTATGTCTATGATAGATAGGTTCATATATATGCCAAATTTAAAATAAAGCATCCACTAAATGGCGCACTAAATTATCGATTTTTTTTTCGGCTGGCAATATGGATTTCTGTAATAGAGTGCAATCTGTATTGTTCAGCAGTTTGCTAGAAAAATGGTGGGTCTTAAATTTTTTTCTGAATCGTTTTAAATTTCTCCGTTTTTCAAACTTATCGAAAATCAATCCACGTTAAACTTCTCATCGCTTCATTGAGAAATAACTCGAGTTTTGGAATTACAAAAAAAAAATTTCACCATGAGTGAGTCGAACATTGAACATTTTATTTATTATTTCTCGGATTAGAATCATTAAAAAAAGAAACACTTTATTTGCCCATCTAAATGACTCTTTATTGTTAAATATGACTCAGAGAATTTAAGGAAAAAAGGGGTTATTCCATTCGCTAATGTAGCGCCCCCGGCGGCAATATTCTTGACTACTTCAACGTAGCCATGTCGAATCGTTGTTATACTACGCATTTAATGCATTGCTCATGATAACTATCTTCAAATAAGAACTGTTGCCTCTACTAGAGAATCCTAGGAAGTGAAAACAACCAACCGTGAAGTTCGAATGTTTTCTCATCTTCCCTGTATTCATGCGGATACTCGTTAAGAGACCGAGTGGGCTTGTTCGTCCATAGTCATCAGTAAAACCGTTTTATGCTAAATGTTTGTTTTTATAAAGTTATCGTGGACAATATTTTGTATCAGTACAATCGTAGATGATCACTCCGATAGGGCTATCTCTATTTCACCGATGAGCTTAATCCTGATTGAAAGTTATTCCTGAGCGTGGCGAAATACTGTCGAGAGTAATGCATAGTAATAGGTGCCTTAAATCTGCTAGAGAAACGATCAATAATATCAATAAAAGAAATCGAAAATATGAAAAAGGTTGATTTCATTATATAGCATCAGCATTGCTTTGAAGTGCTCCTATTAGTCAATTTCATAGAAAAAGCTAAGCAAAAAGTCATGTCGAGGAGGATAGCACGATATGTGCTCTTTGCAGCTCAGCCTCAAAAACATATAGAAACTAATTATGAGAAGAAAAAAAAGATAGTAAATAGTAATCCACACACTAAACGATAACTGCGAACGCTGCAGCACTTCACTCAAATCGACCCGCATGATAGGCAGAAAGCCACTAAATAGACGAGAATCATCTGAAACTCAAATTTAATCTCCGACGTATACGTTCGTAGTCAAATTATGTGGCGCTTTCAAATTTCATGCAAATTTCTTGAATTCAAGTACGTGCGTCTGTTCCACTCGGCACGTAATTCGTTGCGCATATCTAACGCAACACTCAATTCCAGTATATTCCTTCTGTAATCCCTCTAGTTAGGCATGCAAATTTTTGCGTTTGTATCATGAAATGTGCAACAAGATGACGTTACGGAATTATTTTTTCCGTTAAATTGATGTGTGCTTTTTATGTTTAATTTAAGGATGGCATGAGAGGGGGTGGGGGAGGGTGGACATAATTTTAGGATCTTAGAAGGGAAGGGGTGGGGATGTCGGTGCATTTTTCTAGCCGTCTTTTTTCGCCATTAAAAAAAGGATGGAACGATATAGATATGTTCCATAATTTAGTGAGTTCACATAAATCACAACAACAGATTGTTAACTTTTTGCACAGAAGAAATGATTAGTGTTGTAGATGATTTAACGTTTGCGACTTAAAAAAAATTCCACCCTTCTACAGTCTATATATTAATTGCAAACAAATTGACGGTAAACTGGCGTAATTTTTTAAACACCTTTAGTATCATAACTCATTTATGCGGTTCATAAGGTAACAAGAAAATTGACATACGGGATTATGTTGTGATTTCGAATTTGCCAATTAGATTCCGTCGTTTTTTTTTTCTAGCAGTTTCCTCATTCAAAAGTCTTGATAAGTATATTCGTACAAGTAGAACGCATTCATAATGCGCTGTGTGTAATGCTGCTTTGTAGAGTGATCAAAAGCTTATTTGAAATAAGCTCGAGTTGTGTTAGTATCTCACATTGGCTAGCTTCATAGTACAGTGGATCGACTGAAACTGACCGCTGTTTTTTTTTTTTTTTTGACAATTTAAATCCCCTTCAAAGCTTTGCATTTGCAGGGTAACATTTTGTAAGCACTGTATCTGTAAGTTTGTATGTCTGTGGTTTCTCTGTCTGTCGATGCGTGCGCTTCAGCGCGGGAGCCACTGAACGTGGGGAGTTAAGATGAATTTACCTCACTCCGAAAGGAACGTTGACAGCTGAAGATGCCAAGAAAGCTGCATTCTTTCTAATTTTACACAGACCAAGTTTGCTGAGGCATCACCTCACGTATTTTGGTTACCTATGGGTAATGAAGTAGACATATGAAGTCGGTTGGTCATAAAATCGGGAAACGCAAAGGCTTCTTGCTAGTTCTCCAGTACTCACTCTACACTACTAATGCCACGTACCTTTGCATCCATATATATATATATATATATATAAGAGTATATATATATATATATATAAATATAATGTAGTAGTATATATATATGATATATGTTATTTATTATATATATATATATATATATATATATATATAATATAAATAATATATAGATTATATTATATATAATAGTAGTATATATTTTTATAATATATATATAATATATTTATATATATATATAGATTATATATATATAAATTCAACTCCTGGATGTGTTTAAGCCGTCGCCGACCGAGTCGATCCGAATGCAAAAGAAATAGCTACCCGCCAATAGGGGCACTTATCTTCGATCCATGGTGACGGTCAGAAGCCAAAAATAAAACCCGTAGTGACCCGAATTGTGAATTGTCATCAAAAATGCGATGCCATTGAATGTGTACGTAATGGTTGTGCGACCCTCACTTGAACTCAGTTTATGTCGTTGTGCTCTTATTTTGCAATCACATGACATTCGGATCGATGGCACTCTCAATTCTTGAACTGTTTTCTATTCGTTTTTGTTATGGATCACAATAACTCTTTTGATAAAAAATTGCTTAATAAAAATATCCGTACTCGTTTTTTTTGTATTTCTTTTGGTCTTTTGCCAACTCGTTTTTTTTTTTTTTCCTAACAGTATTTTCATATTTGATAATTTTTTTACTTACCGAATTTTTTTTACTCATATTTATGATTAATTTTTGTACAACTATAAATTTTTTGATGAATAAAAATTGTCTCAAAAATTTGATGCAGTGAGCAAAAATTATTCCTTCTAATATTTGATTAAATAGCTAAAAGTTTATTAAAAGGATTTTCATTACCGAATTGAATGATTCGTCTCGAAAATTCTTAAATTCACTTCTGTATATTCTTCAAAACTTCTTTAAAGAAATATATAGAAGTAAGAAAATAAATTTCCGAATCGTCAAAATTGAGACAATAGACTATTTTTTCCCCTCTTATTAATGAACATTAGGAGATTATCTTATAGAAAAGTGGTCATTGATTGTGGAAAAAAATCATTGTACCTGTTCATTTCATTAATCGTACCTGTAGAAAAGCTAAAATGATCATGGTTTATCCTTCGAAGGTTTCCATCGAATGTAAAATCTCCTCGGAAGCTTAGGAAAATAATTGAAAATCGCTGTTTTTTATTGAAGCAAATATGGTATTACTTATTGTCAGGGATATGAAAGAACAATTTGACTGCAGTGAAATATTAAGAAAAAATTATTAAAATACTTATAGCTTTGTTTGTTGGGATTTTTATTTTATTTCGAAGAACCGAAAGCTTATGTGGAATGTCTATCTCTTTCCGACAAATTCCCCTCAGGTAATTTTTATTGAATGATTGGCATTTATGAGGACACTTTTGAGCGATACATGCGAAAGCTTAGAAATTGTTATGCTTGTAAATTCATTCCCCTTCCTCTCCTCCCTCTTCTCGTTCCTTTCCCCTATCCAGGTCCTCTCACCCCCTACCCCCCGGCTAACCTGAGAATTGATACTGATATAACTGCTGAAAATATCTTCCATAAATTAACTTTCTACCATTTCCGCATCACTGATGAAATTAGAGCCGAAAAGTTAAGGCTGTAGAAAGTTGTGGATGTAGCGCTGATGATCGACAGTGGAAGTGGTGTAGCTTGTTGGAGTGTGATCAACACTCAAGAACCGTTTCATCGGATGTTCGGAATACTTAGAGGCATCAGCAGCACAGCTGGTCCTCATCGCAAACCCTATCGATATTTTTCAATATTACCTCTGAATGATATCCCTGACGTATGTCATCATGTATAGAACCAATCTGACGTATCATGTATACTTTTATTCATAATTTTATTGAGTTGGTTATGCAGCAGTTTTATTGATTTTTTTTTTTTGATATTCATATTTCTCGAAAAATATTTTCATATTATATGGAAAATTAAATAATTCCCTAATTTCGAATGTAAATGATGTTTTCTCCAGTGGAAAGAATTTATATAACTCCTTATTCGTATTTTCGCTTCAATCATAAGATGCGCTTTTGTAAATAGATCTTTGCTGATTAATTTTTTAAAACGGATTTGCTCATTCAAAATACTCGCCAACTTTTATTGATTTTTTATTTTTTTTTGTGAAAGATTCAAAAACTTCAATTAGTCGATTTTTTTCATTTAATTGATTTCAATGAAAAAATTGACTAATTTTTGTGCGATAATTACGATGGAAAAAATTGAAAATTTCTGAAATACTAGGACGGACCTGCTATTTTCCTCACTGCAGTTAATAAAAAGTGAGTTTTAATTTGGATAATGCCAGGAAAATATTGAGCAACACTATGAACAGTGGATATTCTTTTGGTTCCCATAAAAGTACCAGCTTAGTTGGCTACAATCCAGAATTTGCAAGAAATCACTGCATATTTTAAGCAAACATATTAATCATTTTTTTTACTATTAGTAAAAGACTGAACTAGTAAGGATTATTGGATGTGAATAGAACAGGAGACAATTTTTGACCAAGCAACAGATGTTCCTAAATTGTATGTCGCGAGGATTACTCTAGTATTCTGCTTTGATTCTTGAATTACTTTGTGGAGGTTTGTCTGCAGACAACTACAGACACGACGTAGTATCTTGTTCTTTTCTTCCCAAAGATTTTCTGTCTCAGTAAATTATCTATGTGCTGAGCGCTCATCATTTCCTCATAAATTTGTGACATCTTAACGCTGTATGGTATCGTTCTTGATTAATTGGTATGTGACGCTTATTGATGCAGGTATTTGCTGCTCAGCGCATCGGCGTGGGTCGAGGGGTATATACGCTAAGTGAATGCCATCCGTATTTGAATAGGGGAGTGCGTGATTTATGTTCGCAGTAGTATGTTGGAGAAGTTTAATTGAAAAAAAAAGTATGACGAGAAAAAATGATACAGGTAAAAAGTATGTGACATCGAGGTCTCTAGATAGTGTAGCAGAATGGGCAGAAGCAAGAGACGATATTCGATGCTGAGAGATCAACGAAAAAAGGAGGAAATAGAGAATAAACGAGAGAGTCAACAAGAAGAGCGAGGTACGGATGCTTGTGTAGTGTGAATTACGACGAGGACATCGTTAGAATTTTTGACAGTGGCAGAGGTGCTATACAAAAACATCACAAGACTGCCAGCTGGTTGGTGGCCGTTTCGTAGTAGAGTAAGGCAGCTAGCGACGAGTGAGGGGGCTTGCTCCGAATTTCGTTCTTTGGTTGGTGGAGGTCACCTAAGCTTTGTCCCAACTCCCTCCCACCCCGCAGCGCACTTCGCACCGCTTAGCTCACTATCGTCGATGTTGACTCTTCTCTCCATCTTCATGGTCAAATCTTCAAAATTTCCTCTCCTTATTTAATAGCTCTTTTGGTTTACTTCGTTGCAAATTTTCCTAGAAATTTCTATAAGTTCAACATGATTATGTTGTAGAATATTTGTTAGCATGGTAAACCTTGAATTGTCTGGTAATAAAGTGGATTTGAGGAAGTTGTTGCTCAGCAAATTTCACGTGATTCCTTATGAACGATGTGTTATATAAGGGACATAATAAACCCATTATCTATAATGACGTTAAATTGTAAAAGCTTTATTTTTGTCAGTGTTTTCGCAAATTGTCTCATATTTCTTGAATTTGTTACTATAACAAACGGAAGGGAATAGCTGCTTTTACTCTTTATCCATTCTCCGTCTACTCAATCCCTCGTACAAAAAAGATATATATATATATATATATATATAATTGAAAGTAAGTAAATGAAATTACTGCTTTAACAATAAGTACGGTTGTTTCCACATAAAAAAACTTACAGATTTACCTCTAAATTTTTATCAACAGAAGCGTTATTTACAAGGGGTATTTATTTATCACCGCAAAGAATAGAAAAGAAAAGCTGAAAGCTCATTTTGGATTTTCTCATAAGTTAGAATATAAGTGAATGAATGAACTTTGTTGAGGATTCGTTTGCATATACAGAAGAAGCACATCGAAACGAGTGAAAGATTAATCTAACAGGCGCCTGCGCTAGCCTATCTATAACACAGCATTCGTCCTAGGATCGCAAAGGTCATTTATAACCTATGGTCCATTCTGTGACCATGCGACCATTTTCACGACTTACACGTTCATAAATCAAGCAGATGTTGTACGGTGACGGAATGGAGGAAAGTTTGTGATTAATAGAAGCGCAATTCTGTATGAGAAAACGTCTATGGGCTCTTAGGTTCGTACACATCTGTTCTACGAACTCCCTCATTGTGGTACACTTGGAATTCGCCTCTCTTATGGAGCTCATTGTCAATTGGAACACTCAAGACATATCGCATTGATATTAAAGGCTTTTTTCATTATAGTACCTGATCCGTAATAATGGCTACTAATTTATTAAGCTTCTAAATTAAAAACAGCTCAAACTCTCATAGAATCTTTTTTTTTTGTAAACGACATGAAAAATAGATGCTAATATTAATTAATTTCGAAATTATCACATATTCCTGATTTATAAATTGAAATTTATCGATTATTTTATTCAAATGATATTTGATTGAATTTTCGAATTAATATGATGTGAGCCCATTATATTTTGAATTTCACTTTAGAAACATTCGTTCGAAATTTCTTTGTTGGTTTTTTTTTTCTGTTATGATTAATGGAGAAAACGGATAAGACTTTAATAATCGATTTCGGATTATTCGTAGTAACTTCATGATGCGAAAGAACATTTGCTATTTTTATGCTGAAGATTGCTCTTTTAGAATTGCTTTTTTTTTTTCATTGCTAGTGTGTTTATATGTCGCGTTATACAGGTTTTGCCGATATGAATGTTTCCTCACAGGTAAACTAAGTACCTGCACTATTGGTATTCAGATTATTTTACCTTCATACCTATTGATCTGCTTGATGTTTAGCGTTCTATTTAATAATCGTATTTTGCAGCATTGAAGATGTGTCGAACGTTGTCATAGAGCTTTCCATTGCACATTATCCACGTTTTATGGAATAGCGCACCGTGTTTTCTGATTTGCACTGCTGTAAGATGTGCAAAAATCCGTCTTACTCGTAGTATATTCTGTAAATTTATTCGCCATTCATAATATTACTATGTTACCGGGCTGAAAATCCTCAACTTGAGCTCACTAGTATATCAGATTAAAGTCGGCTTGATCTTCTTTTTTAATCTTAAAATTGCTTGAGCCTAAAATTACAGTTTCTGCAAACACCCCGCTCTCTACAAACTTTCAGAATGCGCCGAACGTAAACGGCATTGAAATTTTTCAGCTAACCAGGAAATTCTTAATCATAAACGATATATTTGAATTACTTCCATCATGAAAATATTATAGAAGCAGAGTAGCGTTGAAAGTTTTCGTAAGACTCCGTAGCTGCTTGATTTTGAATCATTTGCAGTGCAAAGTTTAAATTCCATCGTTGCATATATTTCTGTGATGGTAGTTTTCATGTTCTTTTTTCTATATATTTTTTGCCCCGAATTTATTTGCACATTAATGTGGCCTATACAAGGTGCCTTTTTCACGCTCTGTGCTTCTCACATATGTGAAATGATTTCCAACTTGAAAGGTATATATGTTATTTATTTATGTTATTTATATTTATATTTTAATTCATTTTTATATTATTATTTATATATTTGTGTATTTATTATATTTATAATTATATTTATATCATTTAAACCTCATATTTTTTTTTTTATTATTTGTTTATTTATATTTATATATTTCTATGTATTTATATATATTTTATATATGTGTAATGATCATTTGGTTGCTGAAGCGATTTGTTAAAGTACAAAAATATTATTTAGGATATGTGTTGGTTAAAATATCAACTAAAATTGTCTTTATTTCGTTTATGCAGTTGCATTAATAAAGAAAGTTTTCAAGTTGTGCAGCATATTTTTTATCAAATTTTGCATATTTGATTATCTATTGATTTCATTGTAATAGTAGTAATGCCATGACACATTTGGCTAATGATGAACAATAGATTCTATGTATACCCGCTTCCCCCATCCCCCCATCCGCCCTTCAAAAAAAGGTTCCACCGAAATTAGGATTAAAAGCCGGCAACAAATTTCACGCCTCTTTAATTTAGTTCTTCTTTCTAATTATTTTTGTATGGTTTCCTACAAAACCATTTTCCTTTTGTTAGTCTTTCTCATAATTTTCATAATGGAAAGTGAAAAAAGTGGTATATGATTTAAGTTTTGATAGTAATTTCGAAAGTGAATATTCACTGCCTAAAAGTACTCATTAAAGAGTAGTCACTAGAAATTTTAAATTTAACGGTTTCTGATTTGTTGCAGTTATATATATATATATATATATATATATATTTATATAAATATTTATATATATATATATATATATATATATTATTATATAATGATAATATATATATATATTTATATATATATAATATTATATATATATATATAATAATTGCATGTTTTAAAAGCGAATGCAATTACGTTTGAAGGAAATTTTTGTTGCATAAGGGTTGAACGATTATTTGCCCTGTACGGATTGGCACATCACATAGCAATGCAAACATAAGTTTCTATTGAAACACCTGTCGATTAGAGGTGTAAAGTTGTCACCTTTATAATCAGCTTATCTAGCAAGCGTTTTCGTTTCCGTTTGCTTTTTGTGACAGCTTTATTGCCATCACTCCTGCTTAAGTATAAAACTTTCTCCTAGCCGAAAAAAGCGCCTATACTCGCAAGGAGAAAGAGCATATACAATTAAATATTTGTGCATTGTTTCTTTTTGATTATTTCTGTAACCGGTCGGTTTATTAGTTTTGGTGCCGGAAATGCACGAAATAAGAGCCAATTTCATTGATATGCTCAATACTTGGTCCCATTATTAGAAAGATGTAAGTTTAATTTAGCGCTTTCGAAGGGCTGTTTAAGCAAAAAATTCGCATCCATTTAAGGGCGTGGCGTATTCAATAAAAGTCTAGCGAGCAGCTGTTCAACGATTCGAATGTTTAACGCATAGCTTAGAGTTGCAAATTTGTTGAATAATTTG
Organism: Ascaris suum; assembly: GCA_013433145.1. Lineage (NCBI taxonomy): Eukaryota > Metazoa > Nematoda > Chromadorea > Rhabditida > Ascarididae > Ascaris > Ascaris suum. The sequence goes on from CM024180.1 coordinate 1,002,913, forward strand.
GTTTTAGCTATTCGGCACTATTCCAGTTGGCTATCACAACTCAAGAAACTCGTAATTTAATTTCACATTCAAATGAGCATTATTGTTGTCAATCATTGGGCGCTCATCTTTGGTGCTATAACGAATGCCTCTCATCTAGTGTGCTGATCCTTCAATTTTGTGCTTTTCTTCATCACTCTCGTTCTTTCTTTGTGATCGTCGTATCCATCTAGAAGAAGACGAAAGCCAATTTCACTTTTAGGATATTTATATGGCTTTGTAAAGCGATTTCATAACGTACATTACGACATTATCGTACTATTGCATGAGTATTTATGTGTTTGTTTGTCGATTTTGTGTTGGTTTGTCTGAAGTCGGAAACTACTAAAGTTGAGTGACGAATTTTTGCCTCTACGCCTAGTGACCTTTCGTGACTCTCTAACAAGTTCAAGTAAGAAATTGCGAGTACACAAAGAATTGTGGAAAAATCTCCAATTTTGCTAGTGATCAATGGCGGTTAAAATATAATGGATTACAGCGTATATTTTCCATCTATTTGACAAGTCATGAAAATGGTCGGTCTCATAAACGGAATTACAAAAGCGCATATCGTGCTAATCTCTCCAATGTGCTTTCCTATTTTTCGTATTATATAAGTCGAAAATTGAATAGAAATAGCATAGAAAAAAATAGTGATTCATTATAGAATCAAGAGTATGTGAGCGCATAGTCGGCTAGTATATAGGTGATATAGCCGAAAACACTACCGTCATCGGATGTTTCGATCGTCTTATTACATTTCAGGTGCGTATTACCTTAGAATGAGAGAATTCTGCTTTCTTATATACAAGCATATATTCGATGTCGGACGGTTGTGAAGCAATTCTTATTGGGCGTTAAGATAACTTTATTCGATCTTCCATCAGTATATCGAGAAAAGAATACTTTTTCATGCACTTTCAAAAAAGCTTTCCTTCCTCATTGCAAAAAAAAAAAAAAAAAAAAAAAATGCATAGCCTCATTTGCAAAGGCCTTAATTTACTAATATAAATAAAGTTAGTTAAAATTTTTCTCGAAATTCCATATTTTCCCCACACAAGTGTTATCTATCGAGCGATAAGTACTCCTTCCTCTCGCCGTAGTATCACTCTTCCATTCTTTCCTATATTGGTCTAAATTTTGATTTATTGGGATAATTATTCTGTTAATTAGGGAATAAATTCTGCCCGTTTTATCTATCTTTTAATCCGATTTTGTTGATCAAAAATAACTTTTGAGATGTACTTATTTGAGTTATTTGAGTTATGTACTTATATTTTTTGTTTTTGATTATTGAGCACATATGAGTATTCAATTTCTGCAAAATCTTTTGTTCCAATGGAAAATTTCTGGAAAACAGGCCCTAAATAATTTGATATCCGCGCTTTTATTTTAATTTAGTTTTTGGTTTTTGTTTCTTTTTCTTTTTTTTTTCTAAATCTCCGAAATTGTTTAATGTTTTTGCTGCTAAGTTTTTTACCAGAGAAGTTTCCATTCTTTTTTTCAATGTTCATTTGATCTAGAGTATTGAATTGATATGAACCATCACTGAGATCCCCGTGGGGGGAGGTGAGAGGGGACGGAAGCGAGGAAGGTGATTTCCCAATGCACTATTCAGTTAGTTCTCACAGTTGCTTACAATCAAAAATTACTATGTAGTGTTTCGCATGTTTTTCCAAGGTAATAACCAGTAAATGAATGACCAAAGGAAGTAAGTTTATTGGATTATCTTGCATGGCAAGAAAATAATCAAAGGACTTGCACCTCTAAATCTTCGAATAGAGATCTTTGCAGTTTCTTTCGACGTATTCTCCTTCCGTATCTCCTAAAGAGATCTTTGAGTATCTAATTTATGGAATGTTTGATATATCTTTAAAATGAGTATAACTACTGTATTGTGAATTTCTTGAGGTTGTATAGATTTTGCAGCTATTATTCTCAGTCGTTTTTTTTTTTCATTAAATAATCAAGAATATAAATAATAAAAACTAACTTAAAACCTATTGTTCTTTCATTAAATTTAAATATACTGAACTGTAAAACCTACTTATTATTCACGTAAACAAGGTAGTTTTTTTCCTCTTTATGTGCACCATTCTCTTTTCTTCCTCTTTCTCAAGACAGAACTTCAAGTAGCTATAGAATGAATGTACAACGTTCATATTATGCCCAATTTTTTGAGTTTTTAAATATGTGTAACGCAGCGTGAGGAGATATTTTTTCGGATATCGTTATTTAAAAGGATTGCGATGGACAGCTCTTTATGGTGTTATTTGCAGCTGTTATTGTATGCGGAATGCTTCTTTCTCGATCACAGCGACGTTTGGACTGGAAAAAATGAAATTCCTTTCAGAGAGAGAGAGATGTTTGTTGGGTTGTGGAAAGAGCTTCCGGTTAGGTGCAAGGCCATATTCTCTCTTCCTCTCTCTCTCTCTTTCGTTCTCTCTCCTCTCTCTCCGAAATTGTTAATTCTTCATTGGAACGTCGTCTTTCTGATTGTTTTTTTATCTTTTTTTTCTACATGTACTTTTTTCTATTATCTTTTCGTAATCTCTGACAGTGCTCGCTACTGACGGAATGCAAAGATCCTTGATTTATATGAGGTGATATAAAGCGCAGATTGTAAATGCTGGTGCTGTAATTACGAATTACTCTATAATATAACGGTTGCATAGCGTTTGGAACAAATTGAGAGATATAGAGTTATCGATAAGCTCCATATGCTGTTGTTGAAAGCAGTGCTTGACGTTCTTTTATAGCTTTTTGTATTCACTTGGATATTAATATAGGTGCCATTTTTACGCCAGGTAACTTGGTACCGTTTAACTCTTCCGCACATACCTATGAGCTGTTTTATCGAGGTGAACTTTGGTTCGTGTGACAAATTTGTTGATCTTATGGCGGATTACTTGCTCGTTACTTTTCAATATGCAAATTATTTTCATCTATGCTGGGAACTTAATAACTCGAACGTATTTATAATAATTTTATCTATGTAACTATGAATCATGATCTGTTTAAAAAATTGTTTATTAGCGGAGGGGTTCCCCCTAACTCTCTCGAAGGTTGACAGTTTTCTACGCGAGCAATTTTCATGTCCTCCGAACATCCGAATGACCGGGATTTCATTCTAGATCGCAGGTTTTTTTTTTTGACTTGGGATTCTCAACTTGTTCACTTCACCAAGTTTGGCAGGAAGTCTCAGCTTGTCCTACAAAATTGTAGAAGTAAGAAAAAAACGATATCTTCGGTGATTTAACTTGACGAAGGAGCTAGCGGAAAGTTGCGAGCTCGATAAGAGTTAAGGCGTTGATACAAGTCGACTGGAATATCAGACAATCGAGTGGTTTTTTTTTGCAGCATTTTTTTTTTCTTTGAAAGCAAGCATCACCAAATGCCAGCATAGTCGACAGCTTAGAACATCGAGGGGCGTAAATTCTCACTAACAGCTTTCCTATTACTAAAAGAAAAAAATTCCCGAATAGAAATATTGCAGCATGATATCTGCAATGTGTTATATTTTGATGCATACTTATAAACAATAAATAATACGTTATACGCATAAGTTTTAATATATCCTTATCTTATTATACAATTTAGATTACGTGAAGATCTCTTAGGAAGCGCCTGATTTCGATAAGAGAGGAGAAAGGGAAACGATTGCTTAAACTAGTAAATATCTATTACATCAATTCTTGTCTTAACGTTCATAACTTTTACGTTTCATATTATTCGATTTTTTCAATGATAATTGATATTCCATCATATTTTCTCTTTTCTGTATTAATTTTTTCTGCAAACATTTCATAACGAATTATCTTATCTGCTCATAGAGGTATATGTACCTTATAATTATTGCTAGTTGAATAATGCATACAAAGAAAAATCAAATTCGTTTCAATGTCATCGACTGCGATGACATCGATGATATCGTGATTAGCATTATTATAGAGGTGTGAAAATTGCCCCCATAGAGAGAGAGAGAGAGGAGAGTGGAGTAGATTGCCGATAGAGCTTATATAGTGTGTGAAATGCCCACAAAACTTAATTTGAGTTCATTTGCCCGAAGATATGCCGCACATATCTCCCCATTCATTTCGCTATGATTGTGTGCATTTATCGCATTAACACATTTTGCATCGTTTCCATCATTCCTCTTTTTTTTTTCTTTGTTGAAATAAATATTAGTAATTAATAAAATATAAGAAATTAATTATTATTTCATGAAATATTTTTCATTTAAATTTACTATTATTTGATTTTTTTTCAAAGCGATAACATTCAAATATAAGAGAATTGCAAAGAAAGACAATAATTTTAATTCTCATCGAAAGTACATTAGAATTAACGAAAAAAAATATATTCTAACACATCGTTTGTTATATGCTATGTGAGTATCGATATAAACGATTATGATATTCACATAGAACTTTATATTGAGATTTGGTAGGGTCAATCAATCGATCCCGAAGGCTTTATTTTGAATTTTGGTTCTAAGAGGAGATTCAAGCTTTTCAATAAGAATGCGCTTATACGACCGCTTTATGCATTTATCAGGCTTTTTTTTATCTTTATTTCTATCGTTGACTGGATACTAAGCAACAATTCGATCTCTTTATGCGCACTTAGAAGTAGATATGAGGAAGTGTTTTAAAGATACAAATAGACCTGACCATAGATTCCTTCTCAAAAAAAAAAGCTTGGAATTCAGAGGATTGAATATAGAAGGGTCTTTAACGTAATTCTCTTCAAAGTGGTTTTAAAATTGCATTCAAAAGTGATTTGAAGAGTCATTTATCTATTTTCGATGATCTTTCGAGTGAACTCCAATGCGACTACACATCTCTGTCGTTTAGTTTGCAAATTGTGTACACTGAACAGAGTATTGCACTTTCATCACTCATGTATTGTGTACGTATGGAACAATCTTATCACGATTACAAATTTCACTGCTGCTGCTGTGGCCGGTCTTACCTTTGCAACGCATCGACTCTTTCAGATAGTTGTGTTCACTTCGGTTAATTATATATATATATATATATATATATATATATATATATATATATATATATATATTAATTATTATATATATATATATTTATATAGATGTATATATATATATCATATAATTTGATCGATAAATGTACCCATGGAAATCCACGGAATCGGAACCACTAAACAATAGTGATTTCAGGTGGCTGCAAGACATTTGTAATTTCTTCTTAGAGTGGCTCTTTGATAGTGAGATTAATTTCTGAAGATTTTCGAGCCGTATATTTATTCGTATTGCTATTAAATAATTGCAGCGAAGTTCATCGTTTTATCGATGTTATCTTATGTCGAAATCAGTTGTTAATGCTCTATAACATATTGCGTCGTGAAATGTTCATTGCATTTCCTCTTCAAAAACTCGATCCTCATCCCCCCTCCCTATCTCGAAATGTTCATTCGACGCCGATGCATTTACCTTTCTAACGTTGCTTCAAGATTTGGCGACGCCTATAAGCTTTTGAAACTCTCGATGTTGTCCTAAACATGATAGTTGTTGCTTTAGAGACATGGCGAATGAGCAATAAGATACACGAATTTGAATTGGTTCATTGAAAATGAAATAATTCTCTATAGTACTCAAAACGATGTGCTTAGTTTCGAATCGCTTTACTTTCTTCTACAAATCCGCGAACTTCACTTCCTCTGAGTGCATTAATATTTAGAGTTTATCTCCTTCTGTCGTCTTCTTTCTCCTCCTTCTCATCAGCCTGAAAATTTCCCTTCTGAATTCCAAAATTACTTGTAATTTATTGCAAAATCGAATTCCAAATTCGATTTTTTTTCAAATGTGGGCGTTTCTTTCGATGGTTTTGCTTAGACGATATTAAAGCGGAAAATGTCGTCTAGCGTTTGAAAAATTGATGAATTTCAGCTGGCTTTCACGAAGGTGTTGCGATGTGTGAGTCCGAGTCATCTACATGGCTCATCGTCGTGTTGTCTTATGGCTTGTGCTCAGCATTGCACGCCAGGTGTTCGATCTCATAGGCAGACTTTGGATACCGGTTGCATTTAATCTCTTTCAGGTTGGTTTATTATGTAACTTTATTTTTTAATAATTCCACAAATTTATGTTGAAGGTTTTTGTGCATTGCGGAAATTTCATGTAAAGTCGGTTGGCAAATTTTATGATTACTTCAAAATGTCAGCAAATCGCTAAAGTCAACAAACACACGAGTGCAACATTTTAGTATTAAGTCTCAATCCATGAAAGGTAAGATGATTGAATTTGATGCATGTAGTATGCTATTATTTACGAGTTGTTGCTTGTCGGCGATTTTCGTTGAATTGTCTTTTGAGTTATTATTGCTATTTTAAAGCTATCAAAATTTGCTATTCGATCGATTGGATACGATCCGGAAAATGAGTATTCCGGTTAGGAGGAGATTCATGTACTATTTATTAGCTTACGAGAAAAACGCATTATTGAAAATTTTTATCATCGTCTTTAAATATTTATTCAAACAATTGTTGTGTGCTCAAAAATGAATTTTTCATCAGTTATCTTTGTATGTCTCTCCATTTGCCATTATAAAGTACTGTATTTTATTTAGGCTTTTTTAGCTGTATTTTTATTGCACTTTTTTTGAAAGCAGTGCTTATGGTTTGCACGATCGCATCAGATATAATGGCGCACTTTGTCAGCCTAACGGTCTTTTTGTTTCGGAGGAAAGAGAGGTGCCGGGGGGGGGGGGGGGAGGGGGGGACTGAAGTTTTCATAAATAGATGTAGGCATATTGCAGAATTAACATTTTTCTCATCCTATATGAGCTCAAAAATTCCCTCCGTTCTACACGGAACTTTTTTGAAATTGTTGAACAATGGTCGCATTATATAATTTCTCATGAATTGCTTAGCCGATTTTGTGCTATTTACTGTATACCTTCGAATAAAACCCCAGGGTTTATAAGTTTCCAAAAAAAAGATGTTTCATCATTTGTGCATAGAAAGGGTTTCATTTTTGGGTTTTTATAGTAATTATCTTCTCATCTTTTAATTAGGTCAAATGTTTTAAGTTAGATCGATTCATCTTTTCTTGTCTAAAAATGAATAATTTCTCCTATGATGAGGTTAGCATTTTATGTAATAAAAATTTTTGATTGTTTTTTCAAATTTTTTTTTTCTTGAATTAATCGATTTTTCAAAAATAATTGAAAATGAAATAATTGAAATTTAAATAATTTTTAAATATTCAAATGAACTTAATATTTAATATTCAAATATTTAAAATATAAAATAGCACACAATTTTTTTGGAGAGAACGTTTCATATCCCACTTAAGCCGTAAAAGTGTTTTTTTTTTTAATGTCGATGAAAACGTTATGTTGATATCTTTGAGTTGCACTTGTTGAGAGTAGAAATTAATAATAAATAAAAGCAATAGAAATTTGAAACTTACCTTAGACCGTTATTCTAATTTATTCCGAGGAAAATTTTCGACCGTGTTTGAAATGTTTGCTTCTGGATAGATAGACTGTTTGCACACTATTTCATGATAGTGTGCATTGAATCGGATTTTGCGTTGCCGGTCCTCACTGGAGGAAATGAAGATAATACGTGGAATGAACTTTTGCATATGATCATAACGAGGTGAGTTGTACCCGTTCCGGTTAGGTTGAAGCTGTTGGTTGTCTGTCGAGACTGGGACGATGTTTAATATCCATATCCATATATATATATATAATATATATATATATATATATATATATATAATATATATATATATATATATAAAGTGAAATGTATTTAACAATTAAATATGAAGCAGTGTAAGCCGTGCGTTCTGTGATCCCCCTAGCGTTTGTATTCACTGCAGTTATAATTTTATTCCCCTTCTTTTGAGGTAAATGAAATTGATGCGTTTTGAATGTTTAAGGGACTTATTGACTGTAACATTTAGGAATATATAACGTTTAGAGGAAGCTTCTCGTTTGAATTATTGAGTAGTGAAATTCGAGTTTCGTTCGAAGTGTATTGCATACGATTCTTTTCGCAAATTCCACGATTAATTCCATTTAGAGGTAGAAATCATTTAATGCGTTAGATTTACGTGGGCTGATGATGTTTCAAGAATGATTGTCATATCTTACCGATACGGCTGTGACCGGATCCGGTTGTGGACTACAAACAATATCTGTCAGTACTGACATGTGAACTGCTGTGTAATATCTGCTTTACTCATTACTGGAATGCGTGTCCAGAAAGAAAGAGAGAAGTCTCTCGTTCTCCCTCAATTTATTACTATTCATAAGTACTACATTATTTTTAACAAAGTAATTAAAAAACCGCATCAGAAATTTTGTTTTCTCAAAGAGATTTATTAAGAAATTGTTAGTTTGGAAAAAAAAGCATATTGCTGAATCTGTCAAAGAGAAGGATCGGAAACGAAAAGTTGTTTCTCAATTATTTCCTTTTTTTTTTTTTAAATTATTTTTATTTCGATCACCTTCTATTGCATTGATCATTTTTGCATTGCTTCTATCACGATGAGTCTTTATGAGATTCCAATTCAATTGAAAATCAATTAGAACAAGAATTGCAATTGCAATTCATTTGCAATTGTAGTTTTATGCATCAACGTTCATGCAATTGCAATTCACATCAGCTATAGTTGAATGACCCTTTTTACAAATTAGAACGTTAAGAAAAATTGAAATGATGAATGTCCCCATATATTGAACAAGAAAAAACTTCAATTATAGGATCATTTTTCGACAGGTCTTTGAATGCTCTTTAAATGCCCCGTTGTAAGGGGCGCAGATTATGAATATAAGAACACAAAAGAGCCGCCATATTAGGCGACGACAACAAAATCCACCATTATGTGGATTGCAATTTTTTTTCCTCTTAAACTTTTCAACATGCCGGAAATATATATTTACCTTTTAAAGAAATTTGATGCGTTGATCAAAGGGAATGTAATGCTGAATTTGATCCGAATATCGTATAACTTCAATAGTACCATCGAATAGAGATTGAAATTTTTTTCAAAAATTCCGAAAATTTTTCATCGACACAACAAATAGTATATGGATAGATTTGACGCGAGCATGTACAGTTTTCCTTTACGATCGTTTTGCAAGATTTGACAATAGTATGTAATATCTTTTAAAAAATATTGCATGAAAACAAATCGTTTTCTATTCTTCTAATTGGTCAGAAGGATAGGAGGTGTTTATTAGTGTCGTGGATGGATTTGGAGAGAGGGAGAGGGGAGGGATAACTGTTTTAAAGAAACGAGTGGGGGTGGGGGTAAGTAATATTTTAGTGTCACTAAATTTGTTCGAGACTCGATTCCATTACGTTGCATCAAGTCAGTCTCCAGTAACCGTCATGATGAAGGATCATTTCTGTACCTCAATAATTTCGACATTTGGTTTAAAAGCTAGTCCTAGATATTTCTGAAAAAATACTATTGAACTCTATCACTGAAGATTTTGCAGCAATATCACTCTAGTTGTCGACGGAGGAGTGGGGGGGGGGGAGTGGGGGAGGAGGGGGAGGCGGGGGATAAAACTATGGAAGAATAAAACTGAACAGTTAATATATTTTTTTCCATTTTTTATTTTTTCCATGTTTTGAGTTGATTTCTAATAAATTTCATGAATTCATAGTAAAAAAAATTTTTAATGAAAACGATAAATTGGAAATCAGATTTATTATAATAAAAAAACTCTCTAAAATTATGCGAATCATGGCATAAAAAGGGGAATTTTCATTTTTTTTTTTTTTTTTGAATTCAGTTTAATTTTTCAAATTATGATAAGAGAAAATTTCAAATCATTTGCAAAATTCAGTAATTAGAATATGAGTTTTTCAGCGATTCAATAGTTAATAGTAAACTTCAGAGATGAGTCCTCAATGCCGAATTGTTGACATTTGAGTTTTTCATGCTTAGTTGTTGAGCGTTACTGAAATACTGTAAACGTTTAATTTTTTGTCAACATTTCGATTGATTTTTTTTTCCTCACTATTGATAAATTTTTTATTCTCTTACTTTAATTGAATTATTTAGTTATTTAGGTGTATTTAAATATATCTATTCAATTTTTAGTTATTTTTTATTTGTATATGCAGCAGTATTTCTCTCTCATTGTTGTATGATATTTACGAGATAAAGTCAGCTATTTTCTAGCCATTTACTTCTTTTTTTTATATGCAGCGCCAATAGAAAATCCCACTCCTCATTTCCGATTATCTTCGTAGGCAGATTGTCTTTACCGCATTTAAATGGAAAAAATTCCATCAAGTTAGTGGCATAAAAATATTTATTTATACACAACATTATTTACATATTTCTCGATCGATCGAACATTTTCCATCCATTTATTCTAATTTGTTATGAAAACCAAATTGGCCTAAAATTTGCATATCCATCATTGCAACGGATAAATAATTCGAGATGTAATTGCCGTTATTTTATAGTTGGAAGTCGGGAATTTGAGAGATGATAGTTGTTCTTAAAAGTACTGAATTCAACGTTGGAAGTCGAACAAGAAAAATAATAAGCTGATGCGAGTACAAAGCAGAAAATATGAAAGGAGACAGGAATGTCACATTTGACGTCATTAAAAAGTGATTAAAAAAATGCATGAGAAAAAAATTTGAGTATCGTTAGAAGTGCGTGCGTCCCTTCCTTAAGAATCTTGGTCAAACATGGACCCGTTGTAATAGTATCGAAGTCCAGTTTAATCCGGACCTCTGTTTACCTTATACTGGCTTATAATAGAATCGGAGCTAAAATTGTGATGTTTTAAAATAAAAGAAGACAATAAATTTACAAAATTAAAAGAAGACAAGGGTTTTTTTTCTTCATCGCGGATATCCCCTCTGATAAATTCCGTAAGGGGAAGGGGATCGAGAAAAGAAAGAGCAGTTTCTTAAACCAAGTCTATAAGGAATTCACGCCGAATGGCCTACCGCTTGAGCGCTGTCTACTAAAATATTTTGTGGTGTGACTTATTCCATTCAGATCCCTATACTTCATATCCATCTTTAGTAGATAGAACTATCAGGTTTCTCGATTTTTTTCTCTTATCCTGTCAGGATGTTTTGCAGCGCAAACGACCTTTCCGTGTCCGTGCTCCTAGCTCCTCTCTAGATTCGTTCCTATAGCCAAATTCAGCGTATTTGAAATTTAAATAGCGGTACTTTCAAAGCGATTACATCGCAACACGAGTTACATTATGTGTGTGCAATGCATGACGTCATATTTTTAGAGATAATTCTATTCATATTTAACGATCTTCACATTTATACTTTCGATAGGCGAAATAATATTTTGCCACCAATTAAAATTTCTTTTTTTTTTCGTAGTTAAGAATTTTCTGAGAATTTTCCATCCTCATAAAGATCTCTCTGCTATAAATTATGGCAGGGAATTTACTTTATCGTTTTTCAGTCATAAATTTTCATTAAAGGAACACAAAAAAAAAGACTATCAAATCTTTTTTTTTCTCCAAATTCTTTTTTTCATTTTCAAATCGTTTAAAAAAAAAAATCTCAAATTTTAATAATGGAAAGGAACAAAGAAGAGAATGTAAATAAAAGAGATTTTCACTTTTTTCTTCATTTCCTATTTTTAAGTGAAAGTTGCATTTCGCTATTCGTCATTTTCATTCCTTTCAAGCAAGAGTACGAATCTAAAATTGCAATGTGTGCAGATGTAGAGCTAAGAAAAAACGTCGTTTTCGATCATATCTTCTGTCCATTCAACCACTTTAATTTTTTGAATGTCAATATGCAATTTTTGTTTGCTAAGTTCTATCGATAAAAAGTATGGCGAGCTGTGGTTCTGGCTCAAAAACCCTCAAAGGTAAGGATACGGAGCTTTGAGATGCCCGATGTTTTATGATGTTGACATTGAGTCTTGAGTTACCGATCCTTTTCCGGATGTTGCCGATCGTGAAGGACATAAAACTTTCCTTTCTAAGCTTTGGTGATGGCTTTCTTAAAAATAATTTCAAGTGATTTTCATAGTCCAAGCGTTTTGAGGGACGTCTATATCGCATGTTATATATGATGGCTTGTCTAGTGAGCGGTCCCGCAAACAGTAAATAGAAGGCATGCATATAACAATGGGATGGTCAATCGCACAGCAATTTAGCAAACTTAGTGATGTCTGTCAACAGTGGCGTTGCTTTATTTACACTGTATCGGTTGTCTATTGAGATTATCGAAGGACAGCACCCGGTCTGTAAGCAATTGTTGTGATATCAGAGAATAATAGGGAGAGTATATCTGGGCTAAGAAATGCAAGAAAAAAAAATTCTGCAGCTGTACCACCTTCAAGTACAAGGATAAGTTTTTTGATAATGTGCTGGCAGTACCAAAATTTTTTTCAACTAAGGTGGCAATTTAATTGCATTCATGAATATTTGATTATCCACTGATAAGTGCTCTTAGTGACAGCCCCTAGTTGGCTTTTTTTATAGCCAGCTGTTTGTTTTTCTGAATGAAACGATATTCTAAGTAACTTCACGTTTCGCTCGTTTATTGGCTTATGTCAGGTTCTAAAATTTTGCGTTCAACTTTAGCCATATATTAGCTGATCAGTTTGCTATCAAATAGAACTTGAATCTCGTCTTGTTAGTTTCACACTGTCAGGATATACTTAATTTTTCAGTGCGTTGTGAAATTTCTGCTTTATTTTTAACGCATAAGCGCAATTTTTCATAGCTTTTTCGTGTTGAGATGCAAATTAATCTTTACTATATCCTCAGGTATAATTTCGACGATATTTGTAAAAAAAAAAATTGCAGTCATATATTTCATGTATGCATCGATCATTTATATAAGTGATTATTAGGAGGTATTAAGGGGAGGAGAGAAGCAATATGATGGAAAGCGTTATTATTTTATACTTTTTGAATATCTGCAAAATTATATCATAAATTGATTATGTTATCAATCAAGCAGCGTTTAAGAATTGCCTATTTTTATTTTCCGACTATTTTTTATCTATTGGAAATTCGATATAGCATGGCATGCGGAAATTCTCCTCGTAAAATATAGCCAAGAGAAAAAATTGCCTTTAAGAACGGTTCCCCTTAATATGATATAATTTTCTTTATTTGTTGTTGGGGATTTGATGGCGGAGTGAGAGAACGAGAAAGCTGAAATATCGGCATGATAATAAAACAACAATGGTCATCAAGAAGTGGTCATTCTAAAGAAAGTGGCGTCATAATTTAACACATGGTGAAGTATTTTGGTCGTTTTTTCCGTCCATTTGTTAGCATTGCAGTAATGCAGAAGATGGCTTGGGGTTTTCCCACGCAGTTGGTCTTTATTGTTTATTATTGTTAATCGGTTGGTCAATAATATTGTTTTAAGATGTTGTCATGTATTAACCGGTCTTTTCGCTATATGCCAACAACGCGTTTGCTTGTTGATTGCATTGACAATTTCGAGTATCATCTCAATTGTCTACAATGTGCTCATCGTGCTCTGGTATAATGGCATTTTCGGTGACACAACAATACCCATTCTTAGTGCGGTCTTCCTATTCTTACAGGTATGCACTATTGTTCTTTTCTCTAAGTGATGTTAATCGGACGAGCCCTTTGTCTGCGGTAAGAAAGGCAAAAACAAAGAGGAATCCCCACCGAAAAGAGGTTTTAAAAATCCAATTTGTGACTTTTTCATTCTGATCTTAACTTAGTAATTCCGCTTTCTGTGTATAGTAGGTATCGTATTCTTTCCTTATATTGCATAGCGTAATTTGCGGCTCATTAACCGGCTCTAAGTCAGTGATAGTTTCCTCAATTATCGCTTTTGAGTCGGTTTACGCTGCCTTAATTTGCAAAGCAAAGTAGAATACATTATATATATATATATATTATATATATATATATTTATATATATATATATAATATATATATATATATATATATTATATATATATATATATATATATATAATATATATATAATATAACCGTATAAGCTTGAAAATGAATTTCCATAGTGTGTGCAGTCTCAAGTAATATCTTCATATTTGAAGAAAGTTCTCTTGTTTCGTAAGTTGAGAGGTGCTGCAGAAATCGAGCCGAAGATTTGCTACTGTAAGGAGCGTTCGTTAAACTTCCGGGTTCTTATGTGGAACTTTCAGTTTCTTCCTGAGACACACACCGTTTTGTCAGTCGCATTTCAATCTGACCACCTCGTTGTGGGTTCATTCACCATGTATCGTTCCGTTCCGTTATATCGAATCGCTCAGGCCATATCCGACGCTTTGCTAGCCGTGAGTTACCGTTTTCTCTCTCGTTTGTAAACTCTGGGGACGCAAAGGACAGAGGAGTAGTGCTGCATTAATGTCCTTTAAAATTTCCCTTTGAGTGGTATGTTGCAATGACCCCAACTAACTGACATAATACGAATTAAACCTACCAATTTTAGGGTTGCAAGTTGTTAAGGTGAACATCTTATTTATTTATTTGAAAAGGAAATGTTCCTTTCATTGTTCCGAATTCTTCCACCTCTCACTCTATATACACTTGACTACAACCATCCCACAACACTTTATACAAATAAGTTTTCATTTCGCTTTCGGTTAGAAAGGGGAGGTAGCAAGAAGAGCTGGCGGAGGTATCTTTCATGCGCTTTCGGGTTGGGAAAGGGGAGGTAGCAAGAAGAGCTGGCGGAGGGATCTTTTTCATTTCGCTTTCGGTTGGGGAAGGGAGTAGCAAGAGAGCTGGCGGAGGGATCTTCATTTCGCTTTCGGGTTTGGAAAGGGGAGGTAGCAAGAAGAGCTGGCGATGGATCTTTCATTTCGCTTTCGGGTTGGGAAAGGGGAGGTAGCAAGAAGAGCTGATGGAGGGATCTTTCATTTCGCTTTCGGGTTGGGAAAGGGGAGGTAGCAAGAAGAGCTGCGGAGGGATCTTTCATTTCGCTTCGGGTTGGGAAAGGGAGGTAGCAAGAGAGCTGACGGAGGGATCTTTCATTTCGCTTTCGGGTTGGGAAAGGGGAGGTAGCAAGAAAGATCTGAACGGAGGATCTTTCATTTCGCTTTCGGGTTGGGAAAGAGGAGCAAGAAGAGCTGGCGGAGGGATCTTTCATTTCGCTTTCGGGTTGTGGAAGGAGGGTATCAAGAAGAGCTGAACGGAGGGATCTTTCATTTCGCTTTCGGGTTGGGAAGGGAGGTAGCAAGAAAGAGCTGGCGGAGGATCTTTCATTCGAACTATGGCAGAATGATGAAGACAGGGCGGAAAGGCTCTCGGTGACTTTATTTTTAGAGATTCCTTTCACGTTACGCAAGTTTTTCCTCTACTCTACAGTTTTTCAGAGAATAGAAATTTTAAATTCGCGTCCAACAATGTGGCGGTAATTGATAGAGAAAAATTTCGAATATTAGTAAAACCAGCGAAATTGTTGGGTCTCTTTTGTTTGCTCGTTGCAGTTTTCTTTGTGATGCTTTGCAAATCTTAGCAGAAGATAAACAGATTCATGGATTTTAGTCTAGATTGCGTGAAATCATTCTTGAAATCATCTTCATATATTTCCGTTATTATTTTAGGTCAATTTCAGGTTAAATTTATGCAATAAGTGCTGGAAATAAATATTCTCTGTCGCCTACATGGTTATTTTTTGGTAGTCGGTCATTTGGTCATTTATACTGAATTTCATCGAAAAATTGAAAAAGTTTTACGATCAACGATCATTCTTTTACATTTTATTTAATATAAACTATAATAACGATCTTTTTCCACATATAGGAGTAACTCTTCACAATTTTGCAAAACAGTTACAGAGGTTTATTCTATTCTTGCATTTTCCAAGTTTGCCATTTTATATTACTATTAAGTGGTTTCTTAAGATCACAGTGTCTTTTAATCAATGGCACAACCAATTTTCATGTAGATCCTATCCTATTATCATGCATATTCCTGTTCAATCGCATAGTTTAAAATTCATCAAAGATGTGCGATACTAGAGCCATTAAACAGTCGTATTTAAATTCACTGATTTTCATCTAGTGAGAGAGTTAACGTTATTGAGCTCTCCATTATGAGATATACGTTTGTTTAGAGGGACTTGTTAAATTGGCTAGCGTTATCAGGTGGAATTTCCCTTTTGTCGTCTATTTGTTCCATTGAAATTATTGTTTTTATTTTTGTTTTATTTTCAGATATTCGGAACGGAAAGGTATGAAACAGCCTAAAATTACAGTGGAATTTGTTGGCGAGAAATATTGCCACCCGATTGAAGAAGTCAGGCACATCGAACACCACCAATAACCTTAGGTGAGCGGAGTTTTTTAACGTTTACATAAAGTCTCCTCCTCTATAACTTCATTATTCCTCTCCTGATTTTGAAGGATGCATAAAAATAAACAGGTCATCTCTTAACCTTAGCAAAACGACAGCGACTAAAAGTTTTTGCCTATCGGCATGGCCTCCGCCTTTCTGTCGAATATAGCACAAATAAAAACACAAAAGTATTCCTTGTTGTAGTAAAACCTGCTTTCTTTAGCACTTCTTTCTTTCCCATATTTCCGCAGTTTACAATCTCTGAGAGAAAGAGAAAAAGGGGGAGGAGATTTATATAGGAGTTACGCATATATATGGCAGTGGTCGATTATCATAAGAGAAATAAGTGTCTTCTTTTAACTCCATAAATTCCTAGAGCGAGTGGTCACTTGCGGTCACTCATGAGCCTTGATTATGAATAGAAAAGACTTGTTCGAGATATGCATTGAACGGTGACATTTTTTTTATATTCACCAAATTCTTCTCATGTGCAATTAATAGTGCAAATATGCAGATCCTTTTTCCACCTATAGAAGAGTGGAATGCTTGATATGCGATCCTCTCATGTAAGGTTCGATTTTTCTATAATCTTCATATATGCAATTTGGAAGTGCTTAGAGATTAGGCCTGTAGGTAGTGGTTGAATCGTTGAAGGTGATAGTGACGTTGTTTCAAGTTTGATAAGCACAACGCATCTTGTTGATACCGTTTTATTAAATCGGTAGAATACCATCAGCTTTGTGGACAGAAGGGTCAGGGTATAACGCAACTTTTCTTCCGACCCACAGGAATGCTGAGGATAATTAAGACGTTACTTTCATCATGAATTAATGTGGAGCCATGAAAATGCTCTTGTTTTAGCAATTCAAGGGATAAGATTGTTTTGTGTTCTTTCACTTTATTTCTCCATTTCCCAGTCTTTCCCCATCCCCCTCCCTCATAGTTAAGTAAACAGATATATGTTTGCCTGAATAAAACGAAGGCGAAACCATGAAGGTTATGGATTTGCAATTTTTTATTCATTCTTTTTTTGTGCGTTTTTTTTTTGCAAAGAGCGCTAAAATAACGTCATTTCAGTGCCGTATGTAGATGTGCCTGTGCGTACCTGCCTAGTTGGTGCTTTAAACAGGGAACCACCGAAATTAGAGCATGAAATTCAGAGGGTTCAGTACCGGTCACAGGATAATATTCTATGCCAACTTTCGGATTCATCGAGCGATATAATAAAGAGTAAAAAAATACTAAAGCTGCTTTAAATTTTTACATAATTTTGTAACCGGTCGAGTTGCATTTTACAGTGGTGTCGGATCGCAAGAGGGGCAACTGTTTTAATAGAAGGTTTGTCGAACCGATCCGTTTAGGTTAAATTACGTCCACATGGTTAGTCTCTTGTCTCGAATTGGAAAAAAAACGCATATGTTACCAATTGTCCTGATATGCTTTCCTATCTGATGGTATTCTGGAATTTATAGCTTTCTGCCGAAATACATTATGGCGATATGATGTCTGTGCATATATGTGTCTGTCTCTCTACTTATTTGATAGTCCCATCTTGTGAACAACAAAAGCGAGCCAGCTAATCTTTTTCTTTAGAAATTACCTACACAATGACCTGTCCTACTGCATGGATTTCTCTGCGCCAAGTTACACAGCTGTAAACTTGATCAGATATTATTTTCCAGAAATTTTTTGAATTCAGGTTTTATGCAGCATGTCGAATTCTAGGGCAAGCGCACAACTTATTATGCATAGCGTGATTTTAATTGTATTCAAGCAAAAGTGGGCCTTGTGAGCAAAATACAAAAAAACGCTGCCAGCCTGCTGGCACGATTTTCTATATGATTTTAGCATTTGCATGCAAACTCCTCAACCTAATACATGAATGTGATTGTAGCAATAGTTGTATGAACTCGTCATAGAAGTAGCGTCCGTTGAGGCGCTTGTTGATGCGGTTGTTGCTCGCCCGCAGAATGGCTATATCCGCGCAGGTACAGTCCCGCTCGACGACCACGAGTTAAAGCACCACGACCGCCAGTTGCGCCTCAGCGATATATCAGGTTGTTAGTCGATGTTTGTAGTACCTTAAAGATGAATAACGCAAGGAGGGTGGAATGTTGTCAAACGATTAAATCGATGGATGCTCGGTTCATTTGGTTGAAGTGGGATAAAATTATGCGGAGGTAGTATAAGAATATTGAAAAGGATCAAAGTGGGGAATATTATCTGACAGAAAACTTTAAAAGATACTTTAAGTGCAAGCATGATTTGTTTCTTGTTTGAATAAATATCAAATGACAAAGACCGTTTACTCTTGGGGAAATTTTTAAATTGTACTTTTCGTATAAACGTTCATTTCGAGCAATTATTTTGCGTCATTGATGATTCATTTAGTATGATTCATTCTTTTTTTTTTTGAAGCAGAAGTGGCGAAAGTGATGATTATTCAGCGGCAACAACCGTCGAAATAGGTAACTCCAAATAATGGACGATTATCCAGAATAGCTGCAGGGATGCCTCGAATCGTAAGTGGTTTTTTTTTTTGAAATTATATTTCATTAGTGAATTCATCTCTCTTCTCCTATCCATTCTTTCAAAACAGTTTTCATTTAGTCTTGTAGAGTCTTATTATTGAAAAACGCACCATGTGATGTAAGCAAAGCATAACGAATCGACTTGATTAGAGAATTAACGAGTGGGTGAATTATGAAATTGATATGTTAATAGGGTTTTTTTTTTTCAAATTGCCCATTGATAAAAATATCTGTCAATGTAAATAAAGAGAAATAAATTTATAGTATAATTTTATTATCTCACGTTAATAAAGTAAGTTGCATTTCATTAATTTTATCACTGATTAAAAAATATTAAAATTATTAAATATATTATAGTTTCTTATATTGTGGCATTTTTCAATCGTATTTTTTATGTAAATAAAACGCAGCTATTTATTTTTGAGGGTGATATTTTTTCCATTTGAAGAGATAAATATAGGAGGCAATGATCGAGAAAGAAGGGTAGGAGTTTTCTATGTCATAGGAGATTAGCCCTATAGTTCTAACAGTTTGTTTAGCTACTATTTGCCTGTAATAATCTCATTTTCGATTTATTTTTATCCTAGAAATTTTTTATTTACGTATTAAATAAAAATTTCTGCTAGTTTTACATTTTGAAAGTTTCGGTCACAGAGATCAATTTGCACTACGCTATAGATCATTAAGGTCGTGCAAGGTCCGGTTACTTGGACGAAGATTGGAGTGATTATGAGGATCCATATGCAAGACCAAAAGCACGAACAGGTAGCATCAAAAGCTTCAAATTGGCAGCCACTGAAGGTGTTCGCCGAATCCTCTCGCATGAGCAGGTAATATTTATACTTCTTTTCCACTAGGGTGATGTATTGAGTGATGCGAGAATCGTTCATTGTTCGTAATCCATGGGATCGAATGTATCTAAAAAAGAGCACTTGGAGCAGTAGCAGAGCAGTAATTTATTTCGGAGTAAACAACCGCGGATATTGCTCACTGTTGAAGATGATCGTCTCGAATGGATATACCGCACCAGTACGCAAATTTTTGTTGAAAATTGATGAGAGTCATTGTTCGAAAAAATTCACTTGAATGACTGTCAGGGAGAGGAAGAGATTGGGGGGGGGGGGGGAGGAGAGATTATCGCTTATATAATAAGAGGATCAGTTTCTCCTACCTTCTTCCCGGACGTTTTTCTTCATATGATATTATCGGATACTTTCGCGTTTTCCTTTTCCTTCTCATCTACCAAATGATTCTGCGTGTTTTTTGTTTGTAAAAACAGCTGTTCCTATCGCTCCGTCTTTTTATCTCATTGAGGATTTTTGAATAGACTATGAAGCTGAATTTTAGTTGAACTCTGAGTCGATAAAATCACTGGTTTTAGGTGGCGTCGTCAAGTGGAGTAGGCAATCGTAGCTCAGCGCAAACGCTTTTCCGGCAATAACCTCACCTCACTAGTCTCTTTCGATCCGAAAAGCAACACATTGATTCGAGTTCGCGAACATGTTGAAGATGAAACAGATGACGAGTTTCTATGAGATTTCTAGCTCTGCTCCTCCAAAAGGAGCGCTCTCAATAGCCAGTCTCTTCTTCATTCGATTACACTAATTGTAATGTAATTAAGTTGTTGTAAAGCATAACACCTACATCCTACATGCACTTTGGACGTAAGTCTGTGACATTTCAGATGCCATAAATGATAGGAAGACGAGGGATAGTTCTTCTTAAAATTTGGACCTGCAACTCTGGCTGTCCAATTTATCCCACTAGTTGAGAGCTGGCAGTATCGAACTTTCACTAATTTTTTATGCTGTCATACCAATGATATGCGGCAAAATTTTTCGCTCCCCTCCACCTCTCTCTTATCCTTCCTAATAATAAATAACTCCAATAATGAAGAAATATATGGAGAACTTATCCTCATGGAATTTTCGGACTAGCAGTTGTTTCCGCTTTTATCATTTATTCCCTCTAGGTATATATGAAAGCTGAAATCAGCCATAAAGTTTTGCAAAAAAAAGTTTTTTTCTCTGCGAATTGGCTAGTGTTATCATGCTTTCAGTTAAGCATATATGCGTTGTATCAGTTTCCCTCATTAGCTGTTGTGTTGATTACTATTTTCATTATTGGAATATTATTCCCTCCAGTTATTCCTAAGTTTAACTTTAACGAACCTCTCATTAAAAAAGTTCGCGAGTCCATGATCGTATTAAAAAAGTTCGAGTTCAGGATTGCGTACCAACTACACAAGCACCGGGCATTGATCTTATGCGGGTGCAATACGCACCACATTTGTCCAATACTTCCGCGGAGCTAAGACCAAACTATGCAAACGTTCGACTCGATGCGAAATACGGCGCATGCTGCTTACAGTATAGTAGATGAACAGTTGTTTGGAGAGCAAGATTCATTACCTCCACCACCTTCGAAGACCGTACCGCCCATTGGCTATGAGCCAGCTCTCTGTGATCCTTGCCGACGGCAAGCTGTAATCCTGCCTGCAAGGGCTGCCGGAGTCCCATAATCACGAACTATTTATCGGAGTACAGCTCAGGTAGCGTTCGTCCAGAATCCACTTCGGCGTCATTTTCTGGCATATTTCGTACACCGCAATCCTCGCATACCCTTGTCGAAGGTCGTCGAGAGTGATGAACAAAAATAATCATTCGGGTACCTCCTTCCGTTTGCCGACAATAAAGTCCTCATAAATTCTTGGGTAAGCTTTATGTTGCTCAGGTAAAATTTATCGGCACAGTAGCTTTACAATTTATAGGGGTTTTATGGTGAAAAAGCAGGCAGGCGGTGATTCAGTCCACGTTCATTTATCACCTGTTCACACTCCAAAACAGATTAGGAAAAAAAACATGTCATTATTGAGCAGATGAAACTTTTGCAGGTGGTTAATAAACGTTAGGTTCTATTATCTGTCCATTTCCATCATTTAAAATATCAGCTCAGCATGATATAGAGCTGTAGACGTCTCCATTTTCAGATATCTTCGGGTCGGAAAAATGCCGTTGGGCATTATCATTGATCCAAATGCGCTAAGATTGATGGCGTATGAGAGTGAACCTCGAGGCGCACCTTCTGCACTTCCAATTATTAACGACAATAGTTTACTTGTATAATGGCTTACTTGTATAGTTGATACAACGAAATGCTCAGTTATATGTATTCGAGATTTGTGACGTTGAAAAGATTCTCTTCTTTACTTAAATAGTTTGATTTGCAGTAATATTTTATTGTTCATTTTTGGTGTATTTTGGCGTCTTTATTTGGGCGTGGCATTACCCTATGGGAATATACAAATTCCAGTATATTGTCCGCTCATTTTTTGAATTAATTCTGCTTTATTTTAATACAATTAAGAAGCTTTCATTACAAATAAATGTCTCTCATATCCTACGCTTCCAGTTCCGCTTAGAGGGCGAATTTTGAAACCTTCTAAGGTAGATATTTTTATCTTTCGTACTATATATATATATATTTATATATATATATATATATATATATATATATATATATATATATATATATACTATATTACTATATATATTTTATTTTACTATTTATTTTTTATTCTAAAGTGATATTTTACTATATTATACACTCTGTAGTAGATTATATATATTATATATATTATATAATATATATAGTGTCATTTTGTATTGTGGCATCGGTTATGAAATTTCTACATGGGTTAGCGGATTTACATGCAACAGGTATTCCGGAAGGGTCAATGTTGCGTGATTTCCTTTTCCGTAATGGAAAAACTGAAGTACTGAATATGAGTAACAGATCGTTCTTGAAATATTGGTGTTTCCAACAATTCGTAGGCCACTACCAGTGAAAAATTGCAACTTCTGTGTTATTGCATTTTCACTGCTTGCATCTTATATTTAATGTTGATATGTTTATCGTGCTATATTTTTGAATGTTTTTCCGCCTGTCTAGTGTACAATTTATCAGACTTGTTGGGAAGCTTGAATATGCTCATTACATATTATAGCTATGATGATTATTTAATGATATCTTATAAATAACATTTAGTAGAGATTCATTTTCTTATCTTTGCTATACTTGTGTACAAGGTTATAGGTTTCTAAAATATGCGTAAAAATAATTCTACAAATGTCGTTAGTTGACGCGACTTTGCGGTAATTCGTTGATTATGTAGGCTCATTGATGCTGTCCAAAACAATTATAATCTAATAGACCAAGATGCCCGCATATACTTTAAAGATTAGATAAGGTGCAGTAAATTTATTTCAACTCTAAAGCGTTTCCTATCGTCGGGAATCATTTTTATTAAGTCCATTTCTATCTTGTTTCATAGGTAAGGCTTTCACTAATTCAATGGAACATTTCGGAAATAACGAAGATACTGGGATTCGGACGGAATGAAGATAAGTATTTTCTTTATTAATAATATCTAAAATAAGCTACATTCATCGAAAAACAACCTGAAAAAAATATTTGAATAAAGTAAAATTCGTCTAATAAAAGAATCCACTTATCTATAGAATTACTAAATTTTGCACGTTTTGGCGAATATTTTCAGTTGTTGATAATTGAGATAGAATTACATCAGAACAAATGCATCTCAATTTTTCTCTTTGCCATATAAAAAGTTGTTGTCGTTCTTTGCCGTAAATCTATGAAATTTTGGGAAGTTATTTCGAATTCGTAGAATTTCAGTTCGTTAAAGAAGTCTATTTCCTGTTTACGTTATCGCATATTGCGCTTTTTTTTCAATTTGAACGATATTTTATGCAAATAAAACAAAAACCATATTTGATTTAATTTTTAAAATTTTCATTCCGTGCAAATAATTTCCGCGCTGAAATTCTGTTTTTTTTTTTTTTTAAAATGTTTACTATCTCAATATTTCCATTCCCATTTGATGCGACATGCGCTTCATGTACATGTTTGGGGGGGGGGGGGGGTCTTTTTTTACAATAGGTTACGATTGCGCATTGGAATTGTTGTTGGTTATTCCTTGATTGCTATGCAATATTATATTCAAATGTTTTTCGTTCAACGATTGTGATATGTGTATGTTTGCGTAACTGTCGCTAAAAACACGTTATCAACGAAACTTGGGTGCTTTGACATCTTAAAGAGGTGCCAATATCAACTGTAGACTTCGACTCATTTTGATGTCTCATCGATTGGACGGAAGGTAAAATTGGTTGAATGATTCAGCGGTGAAATTTCAGTCAACGTTGGAAATAAATTTGCGAGCGATTAGTGTATCACTTGGACCGTTGATGTAACGAGGTGGTATTCAATGCATGACATTTCCATGGTGGTGACGTGACCTCATGCTTACTTTCCACCTGTACCCTTCTTTTATTCTGTGCTGTGCTTCGTTGTCTGGATTGACGATATCTGCTGAAAAAAAAAAATCGGAAAGCCGTACACACCTAGTTATTGTCGACCAAAGTCTGTCATTGCTTACAAGCAGCTTTTCACCAAAAATTCATACCGTCCTCGCCCGTCGCTGTACTAATCAATGTGAGGGTTGGGAAGTCCAATGTTCATCGTTGCTCTTGTCCAAGTTGTCGAGAGCAGGTGAGCAGGTCCGTTTAGTCTCTATTTAAGAGCCTTTAGTTGTGATACTGCGAAATAACAATCGTACATCTGAGATTCATCTGTGTGGTTGGTCAATACTGCTATGGAATAATACCTGCAGGCGTGGATCCTAAAGTCGGATGTTTTTCGTTGCATAAGTTCCACATGCAAGTAGTACATCTAAAAGAGAGCCATACAAATTCAAGTAAAAAAAAAAAGAAAGTCACTTAATAAATATTTCGAAGATCACTACGGCGGAAGAAATCAATGAAGTAGAAGAAAAAAAAAAAAAGTCATGAACGATATTGAACAATAAAACAGATGATAAAAATATCGGATTTAGCGTTATATTTCTGCAGTATATGCTAAGGGAATAAGTGCATATGGGCCGCTAATGACACACTTAGGAGATGAACTATTTACGCTCAATCCTTATTCGATAATCCAGAAACTTACCCATCTCTCAAGTGACAAAAGGTTACGTAGTCTCAATCAGTAGTATGCGCTAAATGTTAGTAGGTATTTTTTTATATTACAGTCATTTTCTTACGTCAATGCGATGATAAAGATATCTATTTTATAGCGATCGATCGTTGATACGATCGGTTTCACTATGTGGATCGATCGCTAAATTATTTTCCACGATCATTTATTCACATTTTGTGATAATTAACCATAATGATCAATCCAATGATCGTGACAATTAGCGTTATAATCAATAAAATATCAAAAGCGATTTTGACTTTTTCTTTGCTTAAACGACCGCAATGACGATCGAAATTCTCGGAGGTTGTTGCAGTCGATTCTGACGAATTGCTCAAACTCTGACACTGCATAATTTCTGCGGTTGGCATTTAACCTCAAATCATGCATACTTAAAGCCAGAGTTATTTCAAAATTAGCCTCTCAAACAGAAAAGTTTTACTTGTTCGTTTGAAGAAAAAAAAAATTAATAGGAAGCTCGACAAAAAACTCGAATCCCAATACAAATGCGAATGTACTTGATTAAAAGGCCTTTGATCGAACTCTATCGATTGAATACTTTCTGCATACGCAATTAGTAATTACGCTGATAGTTATGCAATTATCAAAGAAAATTGAAATTTAAAGGAATCAAAAATTTGGGATCATCCAAAACTCGAAAGCAAATGAAGTTACTCGTTCATTTAAATGGAATTTTCTCTGCTGAGTTCAAAGCACATTTCGAGTGTCGCAAAAATGATAGAGAAGCTTAAAGACTTCAGTTGAAGCAAATCAACGCTTTCAAATTGAAGAAGTCTAGAACCCATTAAAGCTATAGGCCTTAATTGAATCGTAATAAATGATTAGCTGTGGAACAATTAAGCAAAATTCAGCCATCGAATTTTATGCGACTCATTGATTTCTAAGTTTTTCAAAAGTTGTTACTGCAATCGTTTGTATTTTTTTCTCACATATCCTTTCCCTATCGAGTATGCTCTGAAAGGAAATTTTTTTGATTTTTGAAGCACTTTTTTCATTATATAATAATATTCGATGTGTTGAATTGGTTGCATTTCTTCGTTTTTTGTTCGTCGCATTTTTATTATCGATCGAGAGACCATCACTTTATAAATAAATAAAATTTTACCCTCATCGATGTTCAGCATTGATTGGTTTACTCAAAAATTGATAGAATCAAAAAGGAGGAAAAAAGAAAAAAAGTGGAATTAAAAACAGATGAAATCCTTTCCCATCCCTCCTTTATAATTCAGGTTAAAGACTTACTAAATAGCAGTTCGTTATGTTACATATATCAACGGTTAAAGGTATATTGAAGAAATTTCTTTTTTGATTAATAAAATAATTCTTTCATTGATGGTTTTATTAATTTTTTTTTTACAGCCTTTTACGTGCCACAATCAAAGAATTATTCACAGCTGATTAAAATATTTTTTTACAAGAACCCCTTAAAAAAAATCAATTCCCTATCACCAATATATTTTATACTTATTTAAGCAATAAAACCTTAATGAAAGAATTTTTTATAAATTTCTTTAAAGAGAATTCACAGATCTTTTAGAAATTCCTCATAAATATGAAAAAGAGTTCTATTTATTTATTACATCGTAAAAAAAAGAAAGAAAACGTCTGATGTTTTCTTTGAAGTTAAAATATTCATTCCATATCGTTTAAAAATAGATACCGTTAACAGAATAGTTTCTTCTCCTTTATTATCGAATAAAGTTATTTTCATTCTCTTCGCAGCGAATATTGAGTCATGCTATATATATTTTAAAAAAAATGTTCTTTAAGTGGATCTTCAATTCAAAATATTGTTTTGAGATTTTCAATAAGTTTTCAAATAAAGCGTAATAAAATGAGTCTCTCATTTAATGAATAAAAATAAATATCGCTATGATTTTTCTTATGAGATGAAAAAGTTTTCCACATAAGAGAAAACTTATTTGTTTTTGATTATTTTTCAATAAAAATCATAAAAGAAAATTGAAAATTTTCCATTATTAATGAACGAAAAAAAATAAATTAATAACAAACCTCTAATAGAGATGAAGGGGATTTTCGTTATGAATGAATACAACAAGCGAAAAAAAAGTCTTTCTATTCGTTTCATCGTGCAAACACACTAAGGCAAACGTTTTATTGAAAAACGATGAATAAATCCCTTCATATTGATGAGTTTTTCTTTTTTTTTTTCTTTCGTATGGAACGAAAATGATTGTATCGTTTGGTGACAAAGATCTGCAAACGGCGGAAATCGATAGCGTTCTGGATTGTGCTCCATAGCGATTTCGCTTCTTTCGACGACTCGAGCTTATCCAAAAAAAAAACCACATACAACATTGCATATGTTGTTCGCGTATTAGGTTATTTACAATGAAATATTAGGCAAATGTGAGAAGCCCAACATTTCAGTTATTTGGAAAGCACGGATATAACACTGACGTGTGCTATGTTTTCTTCGCATCAGTTTTTGAAGAGGGGGGATGAAAGAAAGAGAGGAGAAGCAATATTTAACTGCAGGGAGATCGGAGATCCGCTATTCTCGAAGCAATGATATGCGGCAAAAGCTCCCCCCCCCCCCCCCAATATTTTAATATTCAGTGTTCCGGCCAAAGTATCGTGATGGCAAGTTCGAAAAAAAAAATTTATTCAAATTATTTTCTGCAAGTAGCGTGAACAGTTGTTTTTTTTAAATATATGAGGAGAATAATTCAATGAATTGAATAGAGTGGCCAAATTATAAGAGTTCCACTTCGAAGAGAGATGAACGCGTATATTAACATATCCTTCATCTTATAGTCCATTGATGCAACAAATAGAGAATGAATGAAATGACTGTCGGAGAATGCACTATACTCGCAATAGTAAGGTATGGTAATATCGATTGATTTCATCATAGCCATAATATATTTTACTTCGAACTCATGAGGTGGATTAAAAATTCCATTAAGGGGGAATATAGGAAATAATTCATATGAGTTTTGGTAATGTTCGGGTAATTTATATATATATATATATATATATATATATATATATATATATTATATATATATTATATATATATATATATATATATATATATATATATTATATATATATATATATATATATATATTATATATAATCATGAGAGTTAAAAATTAGCAAATATAAGATTTGTTTGCAAAAAGATCATCATCGTTACTCATCGTTACTCAGCATAACAACAAATTTTCAAATCATCATCGACTTCAGCATATTTCTTGATAGTACTAATGAAGTATTGGGTGCACAGGTATGCAAATAACCGAAAGTGAAAGTTTCATCCGGTTAAATGGTAAAGTGGAGAAAGAAGGAGAGGGAATTTTAATTTGATAGGACTTTATAGCAGTTATGAATGCAAAATGCGCGCGAAATCTCTAGGGAAAGGACGGATAAGGTAAGGGAGGGTGCGGTAAATGATAGGGGGGGGGGTAAGGAGGGGAGCGAGGCGAGGAGTGACACTGTTTTACAGATATCTAAAAATATATACGGCGATTTTACGGTACAAATAAAATAAATTTGACGAGATACTTATTGTTCATCCCAGTGCATTTTTCTTCTCACGTTTGATATCCTTTAGAGGTTCAATGACAGGTGTCCTTTTCTGCCAAATAAAGTAATTTTAGATCACAAGAAAGCTTCATTTATTCGCTTCTAGAGATTAACCATACCTCCCTCAATGCGTCCTTTTCTGCAGTCGACGATCGCACGAACATCAGCAACCACTTATAGAATGATTTGCACAGAGAGTATTTTTGAGATTCTGAATTTATTTGAATATCAACTCTAAGGTTTTTTAATTTCGATATTTAAATGAAATGTTTTATGCCACAAAACCTCGAATATTGCTAGCAAAATTTTTCAAGGAGGCACACGGCACAGAAAACATTTTGAGCACTTTTAACGAACGAAATCCTCACACATATCGCAATTTATCTCTTTTCAATGTTTACCTATATAATAATCATGTCGGCGATATTTATATCACTGTCCCAATCACTTCACCTCCATGATTCTGTAAAACGCTATTTGAAGTTCCATCGTTTTGTGGTTCATCTCAATTCCGGATAGAATGGGCCGCTCGTACAATATGACTCACTGTGTCCCGAAATTCAGTTAGAGGCTTTGAAAAACGCAAATATAGATAAAGTCGAAAATTTAAGGTCTGGATTGCAAAAACAAAGTTTATTCGTGCGAAATGGAGGCGGTCTGCTTACCATACTTTTGTTCGGATCCTAGGAAAAGTGGCAGTTTGGCCTTCATGGCCTCTGGGCTCATTCCGAGATTTTGTATTGCTGCCTTTGCGAAAACTACAAAACATCTACACGTAGCTGACTTGCATTCAATGCGACGCTAATTTAAAAATAAGTAACAATTGAACAGCTTCATTTCCACCTCTTTAGGGCGTCGATCTTTGACGTCAAATGTAGTGACGCTAATGTTTTTCGACCATGTTATTTTGCGCGGAATGGGAGTTCGTGGCGTTGGCTTCTCTCCCCCTTCTGGTTGTAAACGAATCACCGATTCGACGGTATTCGAGAACAAAATCGTATCTCGTTCAAATAGTACATCGTCCTCAAATTTAATATTTCATTGCAAAGCTAGCATACCGGGCTTACAATAGCGCCCCACCTGTCAGGTGCGAACTCTTATTGGCCTCAAGGTGCTCTTTAATAGAAATGAGATGGCGAAAACATTAAATTTTTGAGTTCTATCTTTACTCTTTGTTCAGATCGCTTTTTTTCAAAAATTGATTAGCTGAATTTTTGAACCGCTTAAAGTAATTGCCGGAAGTCACGTCTAAAAATAGAGATGTAGATAAATTTGAACGACAGCTTATCGCATACAACTCTTAGCTTCAATTCAAAAATTAAAAAAAAGGTACTTGTTTTGTCATGACTATTTTCGACAGTAGAAATAGCGGATATTCAAGAACTACTATGCTTAGATGGCGGTTCATTCTTCAATAGAGCTTAACTAAATGCACAATTTAGCGACTGAATGTAATGCTATAATAGGATGATACATAATTTTGATAAACGATATAGCACGCAACAAAATTAACTCCTAAACATTATTTTCTGCCTCTTGGATTGATTGATAGCGCAACCTTCGAACGCAATCGTTGATGCGGTCCCACCGCATCTAATCATCATCGTACTACGATGTAAATTATATGCCTTTCACTACGACGTTACTATTCGCTCTGGAGATTAACTTGTGGCATCCCCTCTGCCACAGCTTTATGAAACCATTTATGAACATGTATAATTGAAGTTTTCTTCTCCATCGCAAGTGGCAGCTCTGTGTGGATATGCAAAAAAAAAAAATTCGAGTAATGTCTTACAACTTAAAAAAAATTCTTTTTTTTAATGAGCAAAATCCTACGGCTTTTCATTTTCGAAACAGGTCCAAAAGGATCAAAAGTGGTCTTGTTGAATGGCCTTGGATCGAGTGTCTTCTTGCCTGTACAAACTTGCTCCAATATATCCATATCAACTGGTAAATCATCATCGGTCATATCATCATCATCTCTAAAAACGTTATCCTTTTATTCTTTAAACTAGCCAACAAAAGATGACTATATTATCTAAAGGAATCCAGTAACTAAAAAATTGGAAATTCCTATCATCGATCCCTTAATCTCCGCGCTCCCCGTTCTTTCCTTCCTCCCCCCCCCCCCCCCCCCATCCTTTTCCTCCTCTCCTATCGTCCCGAAAGAAGCAATAGTTTGTGCTTGAAGAGCATAATATTCTCACATATAATAAATTTTGAAGGTATAAATTCATTGAATAAAGCACAAAATGGAGCCGAAGATAAAAATTGCACAACTTACGGAGATGGCAGTAACAACCAAAATGGAGTCCCATTAACGAGAGGATTATCGGCATTTCTTCCGTATCCACTCACTCGTTTACTATCCGATTTTTCTTTTGGCTTCACCGATATAATAGTCGATTTCTCTTTAGCCTTTTCTTTAGCTTTCGAAGGACTCTTAGCTCTTTTCTAAAAATATGTAAATATTTGCACAAAATATTTTGAAAATCCTTCATTGTTTTGGTATATATTATTTTACATTTATTACTCAGGTATATTACTCAGAAAACTGCTATAACTTTATATATAACAGAGTGCAAGGATAAAATTTTTATCAAGTCATTGACATTGAAAGATTGGTGTTATCAATCTCGGATTTAAGCGGCGATTCTATGATGTATTTTTTTCGGCACTTCCTTTTTATTCCACTAGACCCTCGTCTCCCCCCTATTCTATTCCCGGTCCCTGTCCCTTTCTCTCCGTCTCCTTCCCGCGTGCATTAACACAAGGAGCTACTCTCTCTCTCCCTTTCTCTCTCTCTCTACCTCTCTACCTCTCCACCTCTCTCATTAATTAGGCTTCCCTCTGAATTTGTATTCTAGACTACTCATAGGTTATTCCGGTAGCAATATTCATTGACTCCAAGCGCACAACAATGCAACGATGGCCCATCAAAGCATTCTTTTGTTTTTGTTTTAAAATTTTTGAAGAACGTTAGTGAGACCTTTACTAATTAAGAGAATCGTTTTACTAATAAATCGAAATTCTAACAATTTCACATTCTGCTCTTTCCTTCGATATATGCTATCTACCTCGATCTCATTAGCTCTGAATCGTCAGAAAGATGGCATCTACTGGTGGTGTTACCGCAGAAGAAGAAGATGTCTTGCTGCTGCTTGTATCGGTTGCCTGAGATTCGTCACCCTCTGCATGCTTCAATTCCTGAGCTATGTCGCGACCTGTTGTAGTGCTACTAGTATCGGGTAGAGCCGAATGGTCGGTCATATCGACTGCTGCCGCCATTGCTATAGCCGGTGCTCTAAATAATATTACTAAAGCGCATATTCTTCTTCTAGCATAATTTGATTTAATATTAGCGGTTATCCTCAAGAATGGATTCACTTTCTCTCTACTGGATTCTACGAAGACCGCTTGAGCAATTTAATCACTTATACTCCTGCATTTATTAACTCAGTATTTACTTCCCTTGCAAACATTTTTAGCCATAGTCCTCTAAAGCTGTAACATAACAAACGCTGATCACTTTTTTAAGAATCATTGCTGATAATCACTCGACTAACTTTACACAATACGTCATCTGGGCAAGACAGAGTAGTTAAGAATTTCCCTCTAAAATATATTTTATTCGCTGATAACTCTCCGTTATAATATTAAGGCATATATCAGTAATATAATATCAGCAATGCAAGTAATATTAGCGAACTAAATCGATATAAAGATCATTGAAATAAATATGAATAAAATTAAATAAATTTGTATAAAATCAATGATATTCATTTCTTATGACATATAATACTATTGATTTCCTCGCATTGCTCGTGCAAGTGAAATAAAATTTTTTCTATTTTTGAAATTTTCGAATGTATTTTAAATATTTCAACTTATATCAGCTTGTCAACCATCTACGATCATCACCTCATCATTGTGACCATTAAAAGTACCACTTGTCTTCTGAGTTTAACTCAGCGGCATGAAATTTTTCGTACGTATATATTTGTAATGAAATAGAAAATCGGA
Organism: Ascaris suum; assembly: GCA_013433145.1. NCBI lineage: Eukaryota > Metazoa > Nematoda > Chromadorea > Rhabditida > Ascarididae > Ascaris > Ascaris suum. The sequence continues at coordinate 1,035,409 of CM024180.1, forward strand.
AATTATCCGTTGAAAATATACTTTGCTTCAATAACGGTTGCGTTACGACGTCTGCCTAACCAAGTTGCATAGATAGGCTTAGGTCTGATTGCTAAAAAGTGTGCCTTGCGCTCGCCGAAACCCATTGAACCACGGCGCCGCTTTGGAATACCTATAAAGCAGGCTCTTTTTTTAAAAAATTCTATATTGAATTCGGCTTTTTTTTTTGATGCTTCAAATTCTTCTCATAAAGTGAAATGTTGTCGAGGTTTTCTGAATGGCGCGCATACTTCATATATTCAATGAAGCTATTATTTCATATGCGTGACTGCATATAACAAACATAATTGACAGCTGAATTAGATTATAGTGACCGTTTTCTTTTTGGACGCAGTAAACGCAAAGAGACGACGATAGAGTCGCAATAAAATGCACACTTCTCCATATCTAGCCTAATTGCCCTCTTGATCATACCTCTTTCGACTTCCCTTACGGTTGCGGATAGATTGTCCAATTAGGCGTCATCCAAACAAAGCCTAAGAATTTGTTGAAATATATGAGATTGTGGGGAACAACCACGCAGCGACCCTTCTTTTGCATATAGTTCAGTGATATATGCTTTTCTCTGCTTCTCATGCTGACAAACCCATTTTATATTTTATGCGTTGGAGATAGTTCCTGATAATTTTGCCGCACCACTGCTTTCTTTCTTTTTCTTGCGGTTCAGTTCGGAAGTGAAGAGCGTCCGCATCTTCCAATGCAAACCGCGCAGTAAAGTTTACAAATGTTGGCACAGCTGAGTGTTTTTTTTAGTAAATATTTAGAATCGTAAATGGGAGACAATTGAAAAACTGAATGACGAGATATCTCTTCCATAGGTTGTGAGCGAGGTGGTTATTAAGAACTGATGATTATACTCTCCTCAACTGTGATTCAATGCAGCGATTTTTGAGGTGTCGAATATATTCTGCAACCAACTAACAAAAAGCTATTCAGAATCGTTATCGGCTAGATCGTAAGCATATTCTAGTAATGTAGTCGTTTAGACTTTTGTTTACCAATAACCCACTGAGATATTTGTTGCATCCTCCGAGATATACGGTCAATTAAATCCCCCATATTGTTATCAACGTTCTAATATGAATTTATTTCTAGATCATTGAAACAATCAGCAACTCTCGATGACAATTCGACTAATCTTTAAATAAAACATACCTCATCTGCGCTGCGCAACCGTGCCGACAGTTGGATGAAATTTAGCGAGCACTTCAGCTTTTCTGAACTCAACATATCGAGCTTCCTCCTCTCTTGCCTTTTGACGAGCCTTTTTCCGTTCTTTGTAAGCGGCTAACGCTTTACGCATTTGTTCACCGGTAAAGGCTGGCTGTGTGCCTGGAGCAGCTGGCACAGGAGGCACCTGAATAATGTGTTGCACGTAAACGAATGAAGGGGGTAAGACGGCAAATATTGATGGGAATTTTCACACCGATTACTAGTACTGAATTTTCGTCTCAATGGTGTTCAATATTTTTATAGCTGAATTATTATTAAAAGCTGCCGGATCAAAATTCAATCTCCACTCTTCTGTCCATTCTTGACCGTCTCATATAGAAATCAAAAGAATTCCATCATTCGCAATAATTGTAAACTCGTTTTTAAGACGCGGAAAATAGTAAAAATTTCATAAACGTCTTTATCGCTATTGTATTCCTAGTATTTGGTGATGTTTACCCCTTCCCAATCAATTTATCACGACGTCTTCGGAGTACACCTGATTTTGTTGACGCCGTGAATGGTCTTCGCCTCACTCCTATTACATTCTTCTATTTGAGATAAAAAAGTGCATGAGCTGTTCAAGCGGAAATTCCTTCGAAACAGTAGAAATAGAAATGGAATATAGGCGAACATTTTAAGTGCAGTTAATACGGAAGTATCCTGATCTGTCGTTCAGATTCAATAAGTATATATACTATTTCAAAGAAACCGAATTATCGTCGCACAGATATTGCGTAGAATAAATAATTCTGACGTTACATATTTCACTAATATTTCTGTTTAATTTGTGGGATTTGTTCATATATCAGTGACTTATTTAGCAATATGGTTCAAATTACATCGCAAAAATGAGAGAGGAGTCGTCTTTCATACACTGTCAACTGATCGACTAGAATACAGTGATAACGTTAGTTATAAAATTCGTTACGCTTAGTGCGATTTTTAAGGACCATTCGCCCGTTATGAAGTGTGGTTTATTCGCACAGAATGTGCTCATAAGAATACGGTGTACGTGGACGATCTTCGAGAACACTTATTTGGAACTCGGTAGCAATAGATATGCATTTATTTATAGAAAGCGAAAAGATGCAGCACCATATCTAAGGAATCTTTTACAAAAAAAAAAAAAAAAAAACACTAAAAAACGGAAGGAAATAAATATATATTGAAAAAGATACAATAATATATGCATCTCTGCATATTATATACTTTGCGCTATGATTGCTGAACAAACTCCTCAGTGAGTAAGCCTCATCTACAAAGATCAGAGTTCCCACGAATGGTGGAGATTTGCGTTATTGTGCGCGTTTCGCTGTGCGCCTATTATGATGATATTGTTTTCATGCATATTTATGTTTGTCTGTCTGTCAGATAGTAGCAAATGCATCGACTTGAGGGCATTGCCTCTATGTATTCCACAGGTTCATTCATAAGAAATATCTATTTTAATTGGAAACCTGTATTGGAGATTGTGTTGCCTCATTTGTCTCGTTCTCTTCTCGTCTGAATATCCTCTTCACCCAACTCATTTCACTCTGTAAAATACAAGCAGTTGACATTTAATTGAAGCGAACATCTGCGCCGTTCATAGTATCTTTTTTATACATCAACATCATAACGTAAAGCGATGGTTTACATAAAAAGGTGTTCGCCGTTTAAATGTTGTACAAGACGGCCAAGAAAAGTTGATAAACCAAGTCTTTCAAAGATGTGTATACTGATATTCCTGACGTATAAACATAAACCCCGGTGGTCGTAACAACCAATTCTATATAAAACTTTAATATTTATATTTGCATCAATAGCGATAAAATAAGCTCCCAAATTGCATTTTATACGAAGTGACTAGTGTTTGATGGTAACGAGTGATTGCTGACTGATGGTAATACTATGGTAGCCAAAATCCATGCTGCTTTCTATCGATCAAGCATATCCAGTAATAACTTTCTACCAGCATAAAATCTTATAAAATGAGTCTCATTCGCTGTTTGCAAAAGGATATTGATATTTAGGTGCCCCAGACATTCCTCGACTTTTCGTGTAAAAAGCCGCTCATTGAGTTATCAATTCAAGATTGATCAAAATATTTAAAGTGCTATTGACATACGAAAGGATTTGCGTCGATGTCCTCTTTGCTTCGCTATCTATCGTCTTATACTTTATCTCGAAAACACTGAATAATTATCCCAACGATCAATTTTCCCAGCAGCTTGTTCTTCTCAATGATTTTTTTTTTCAAAAATTCACTCAAAATTTCATGATATTCCTTTCAGTAGACTAATTAACCCTATTCATTAATCATCACCTTTTTCTCAAATTCCTTCGATTTTAGCAAAATTGCGTGAAATCACTCGTAGACTCAATCGTAATTTAGAACTTACAACATTAATCGAATTGTGCAAATATGCGATTTCGATTAGCCAATCGTTGCGACTATCAAGTAAACAATTTTCGTGTGTAAATTTAGTGAAAAGCTTCTAATTGCTATTTTCGCTCTACTCTACTTGCTCCTAGAGAACCGACAGCTTCTCTTGTTTGTTCCTCTCTCTTCCTCATTTTCCCCTCTCAACGCTTTCCATTGCTTCTAGTTTTTTTTTTAAAATAAGTTTGAAAGAACCAACCAAGTGTGATCAATACGGCATGCGCAAAAAGAAATCGCTTAGCAACAAATAATTGATTTCAATGTCGCTCTATATGAAACAACCGCACAGCAACATTGAATGCTCACATCTGATGCTAAGATTCTGCCCGCATATTCAGGTACTTTATTCACAATGAATTCAAAACAGATGCAAAATGCGCCAGCCGAACTGGCACGATTTCGTTTTAATGGCAACTGTATGTTCTTAGTGCAGCAATGTTAGCAGATAGGGCGAAATTATGTTGTTTTTTACCGTTTCTTTTCTTTTCGCCGTTTAACATTCAAAATCCAATCTTTAACATCGCGTGAAATTAATACAGCAATGTATAAAAATATGCTAATATCTTTTTTTTCAAACAGCATTGTTTCCGCTCCCATAATCTCCCCACTCCTCCTCTCCTTTCTTATTGTTGTCAATTTCATTACATAATAACGGAATTATTCTCGCTGATTTCGCAAAGCAAAGGTGTCAAACATCATTTCCTCCCTCTTCTCGTCTTTGATGTAAATCGAAGAGAAATTCTTAAATTTCAATGGGATTTTTTTTTTTTAATTTCTCCACTAAACAAATCAATATTCATCAGTTTCTGCTTCTAAAAAAAAATAATAGTTTCTGTCATATATATGCGAACATATATTTAACTTTCAGTTGCTCTCGTTTTTGTATAGTTGGTGGTGATAACTCTCGTTCCTGTATCAAATTCACAATTTCACTTCAAAAGTGGTGAAATTTGTTAAAAGATTGCAGAGGCTTAATGCATTTGGAATACTCCGATAATAAATTGGCGAAAATTTTCATAAACTTTTCCACTCGGTTCGACGACATTTATAGAACATCTTTCCGGAGAAAGCAAATTCTTTTATAGGTGATTTTTGTTTGAGCATTCAGATATGTCATTGCACTTATTTGGATTTTTGTTGATAGCCTACGAAATCAGGCGGGATGTTCTTCACTACGTCTTGTTTCTTTACAGTTGCACTGAGCACGAATTTCGCAACTAATATTAAGAGACACTGGTGAACGACGTCTCATACGCTTCATCTCTTGGCTCTTTTTCCTAGCGAAATCCAGCGTCACAGCCTTCACCTTATTCTCAAAGATGCGTGCGAAAATATCCTCACGCCCACCCCTCCTCTAATACTTCAGGATGTGCCATTGCTGCCCTCGCGAATATTGCTTCACTCGGCCCACCTGAGATTAAGGCATCACGTCAGCCACGTGAACAGGTCGCCGTCGGATAGCAGTCCAATGACTTTCCTCTCTTCGAGTTTTTCGTCGACGTCTCCGTCTTGACAAACACCTGTTCGACTGCGTCTCCCGACCGAGAATCCTCTCTCCACACCAGATTAGCGTGGATCATCATTTCATGAAATCACCACCGACGTTTATTTTAGCAGCGCTCGACCTGCTCCAACTCCCTCTCCTCCCCCCCCCCCCCCCACCTCCCCCAAAGATTTGACCGTACAGAAGAAATCAAATTACGTTCAGCTGGAAGCGGCCAGAAATTAGCCCCGGATTCCTGGACTGCTCCGGACCCAATGTTTTCGACGATTATTATGTTTGTGCTTATCGTTTGCAAAGCTGGGATTGATGCCGCACCTGACTACACTTTGTGCGCTCATTGTAAATATTCGCCTGCTTGCCTACTCCATTGTTCCATCCTGCGAACCATTTTACTCCCAAGGTGAGATGATTTGGGCATCAAACACAACAACATTCTTTAAAAGGGAATTGAAAATTCTAGAACAAACCTGCATTGCGTCTCACCTAATGTTTTTTTGTTCTCGTTTCCCTGGAATCAAGTAACAATCATTGTTTCTCTCCGATTTACAAACAGGGATGCTCATTTCTATCTTTGAATCACCGAAAGGGATACTCCTCTCTCAGGTAAAACCAGACTACCTTCGTCTAGCCGCCAGCCTACATATCAAGCGGTTTATTACTACATGATAACATTCGGTTGACACATACGCCAAGTCTGCAAATCTTCGTAAATTATTGTAAACCTCAACAAATTCCTGAGGCTATACGATATTTCATCGTACTTCTACGGTCGCAAACTTAAATAGGTTGCAAACTCGAAAAAAAATCTTTAAGCGTAGTAATAATTAAGTTTCACGCTTGATGTGACGATAGCAAAACACCGAGAAAAGTACTCCCCCATCTGCTCTAGCATCGTTTGAAAACGAAGATTTTGCTACTGCGCACGAATGGTAAAAAAAATAAATAAGAGTGGTTGCTTTATCGGCCGATCGGAGATGCATCTCATAAAGATATGCGAGTTGCACATCCAATTAGCGCACAAAAAAGTGGTAGGCCTTAAATTGCCGTAGGTTTAAGTGCATCAATAGGATGTATAAACGCATCCCGAAAGATTCTGAGACTGTTAAACCGTGACTTCGACTGTTGGAATGCGACTGTTTTCTTTGTGGTTGTATTTCGCCGTCTTTGGGTTGATAGTGTATCATTAGCGCAAATTTTGTTTTCGATAATAATAGCCTAGCATCATAAAGCTTTTAACTGCTGACGTTGAAGTTGTCTTTGTGCGAGAATAGTGTCGATTTTTTTTGTCTCTTGGACTTTTTATGCGCCATCTTTGCTGCTATATATGTGCACGTATACTTCCTCATTGTCGTTGTATTCTAATGTTGGGCATTTTGTCTGTGATGGTATGCGCCCTCGTTGTCGGGTGGCCGTGCGTTGTTATATGGATATTTACTACCATTAATTATCACAATAAAAGTTTAGTTACCTAAGTTTGAGGTGTGGTCCATAAGTCAGCGCCGAAGGATTTTTGCACGGCGGAATACGGCAACGGTATTGGTGGTGGAAAGCAAACCATCCCAAGAATATACTGGTATATTATAGGGCAACTGGTAGACTCGAAGTGTTCATTAGTGCACAAAAAGTTTTCATCTGTGACAGCGAACGTGGACCGTCGAGACATGTCGACGACAGATTGAGAGCGCCGCACTTCAGCTCAGATATGGGTGCACCAGCTAGCTGAAGACGGCAGCACTACAACTGATATCGGACAGCAAAGATACATGCCTCGTTTTCCAAAGGATTTTCTTTAGTTTCGTTCACCTTCACTATTCGTCCGACAACTTTTGAGGGCATACTAATCTCATCGCTGACGTCCCTATCGATGATTCAATAAAAGATATTTCATATATCACGCAGTTGATATTTTAATGAGATCCTCTCGATGATGCGATTCAAAGATTCAGCAAATTGACAATAGTGCTGCTATTGTAACTCATCTCGTCAATCATTAAAATGATAGCATTATCAAATATGTGAATATTAACGAAATGTTTTCAAACATTCTTTTCAAGAGCGCTCTGAGAAACAAGCAAAAGCATCGCACTTTATGATCATAACAAAATAATAACTTGAAAAAAAAAATTCTTTTTTTTTTAAAAGAAAAGGTGAGAAGATAAATATATTAATAATAATAATAAAAGTAATAATAATAATAATAATAATAATATTTAACGACAATTTATCGAAAAATGGAGAATATAAATTTTAAACAGATCGCTATCGAAATTTATAATTAGAGAAAAAAAAATTACAACAATATTTGAAAAACAAATCAATGCATCATCCCATCAAGTAAATGATAAGGACTAAGCAGCGCGTAGAGGACGACTGAAAATTGCCTTTCATCCTTCGACAGCCACATAAAGAGAAAGAGAAAGTGGACAAAGAGAAATAATGAGAAAAAAAAAGTACGATAAGCGAGCAAAAAAAAGCGCCCTCTCAGTTGTGTGCAGCACTTCCCACTTCCCACCTATGGTGTAGAGGAAATCCACCATTTGGGCCGTATAAACCTTGAGGATGGTATAAGTCGCCATTAGAATTTTCTTACGTTTTATAGTTATTGCCTGACGGGGCGGCACTTCAGATCGGATAGTAGCTGACAGTATACGCATCCTTCGTGGGACTTGTAACGGTGGCGGAATACCTCTCTTTCTATGCACTCATTATTGGAATGCTTAATATTTCTTATATTATAGTCAAACACTCGCAAATAAGTTCATCGAATATTACTCCCACTTTTCAAAATGTAGCTCACGATTTCCTCGAAAATTTGATCACCCAATATCTCGCATTACAATGTGCCAATCTTCCCCACAAGCTATGAAGAGAAGTGACTAATTTCAGCACACTTGGAAGCCCTTCAAATGGACCCACAGGTCATCTGAACTAAGCAAATAGAGCAAATGATCTGAGCGATCGATCCAATCTACTAAAAACTTCGCAAGATGCATATCATAGCATGGCATCAAGCCGTTAACGTCTTCTAATTGAGCACCCACAACTGAGCAAGGCTAACGACTAGATAGATTAGTAGTCTGCCACGCCTAACACACCTCAAAATTTTATCCTTGCTTCCCATTCCTATCCTATCTTATAAGCACTACACCACTGCAACTCTATGGTGGCATAGAAAACAATAGTGACCATCGTCGGGTGGGCAAGCCAGACAGCAGGCAATATACGGACAGAATTCTGATGCTGCTATTATTGCCACAGGCCAAACCTCATCGCTTTTTTCAACGGTTATCACCGAAACAAAACTAACCGCAAACGTGGATAGATTTAAGCTCCATTTTTAGTCATTTCAACGAAACAATCACTTGCTTCCAGAAACGAACTTCTTTGCACCAGTCGAATAAAGGATCAAGATAAACATTCACTCTCAACTAATATCGATCGCAAAAAGTGCCCGCTTAATTCAGAGTCATATATTGGCTGTGTATAAGCAGCAACCGTCGATAAATAATAAAAACAACAGTTCTTAAACGGAAACAACGGAACACATGCACTGCAAAAAGCACACCAAAAAGAAAACAATCGACAAGCTATCGCAGAAAAAACATCTTTGAAAAACCAAATCAAAAGAATGAAAAAAAAACAAACAAGAAAAGACAAACATATGGCAGGGGACATTTTTGAATTTCTCCTTAAAAAAATCACTAATAATAATAATAATAATAACTGTAATAAAAATAATAGTAAAATGCTCAATACGTAAATTCCAATTTGAAAAAAATACAATGAACCATTTAGCTTTTCATGCTAAAACAATAATTATAATAGTAATAACATGAATGCAAAGCATTAATAGCGATGATGTTAAAAACAAAACACACAGAGGGAATGAACAGCTTCGCAAGCTTCAAAAGTGATGCCTAGACGGCGTCGATTTCAACCACCTCGCATATTAGATCGGCCTAATTATGCAACATCACACCAATAAAACGCTGCTTCAAATTTTTTAAAGCTTTGAACATCTACCGCTTGTAACTCAACGACGAATTTCATTTCAACCTATTAAATTAAAGCAAATCATTCATTACCGGTTAACTATTCGATGATAAATGCTTTCATAATCTACAATCATTACCGCATTCATTCCTCGCACACAGTACAGTCAAAGAATCGTTGCGTTGAATTAAAAAAAAAAGAACGTCGCTTTAATGCCTGAAAATTTTCGCTCAGCCTGGCATTTCAACGAAAAAAAAACCTACTTAACTCTGGCCAAAAGCTAGCTAGAGGAGTAGCTCTCTAATACACCTATAGAAGCAATGGAGAAAAAAAAATTTATTCCTAGCTTTACTTCCTTTCATATTACTTCTCTCCCTCTTAAAAATTTTCTATTTCGCGAGGGATAATCTCCGTATGAATATTGTCGATCAGTTATGCAAAACTAATTCGTTGAATAATTTTTAAAAAGCGAGCGATTGTGCTCAAAAGCAAATCGATTAGAGGGGAAAAGAGCGCTCAAAGACAGTACACAGCAGCAGCAGCAGCTAAAGATCGTATAATACAATTGCAGAATGAAAACAAAAAAAGAAAAAATCAAAAAAAAGGAGCAAAATGCGATGAATAAACAAAAAACACACACACAATTACATGGCGGATTTCATGCCTACATTTCCACACATATCCCAAGTTTGTAGGCTTTTAACTAATAAAAAAAAACAACTAAGTGCCAGAAAAGATAGAAGGCGAGCTCTAAAGTCAAAAGCTAGATCAATTTCGAAAGGACCATCCTATCTTATATCCTTCCTATTTGAAGTCCGAAACTTGCACTTCAAGCTCAATTTCAACTTTATGTTCAAGCTAAAAATTCAAATGCCATTCAGCTCTGCCTAAAATATTCCTATCAACCATATTCACTCGATCGATGAACTGTTTTAAAGCAAATACAATCAATTCCCGTATTAAATCATCTCCCAAACAACAGCATTAAATGAAGCTTAGAAAGTGGGAACAGTGAGATCAATTTCCATTGCAACCTGATGAGCTCACCGTTGGCAACAGATAGACGCTTCATCACTAGTGATTTCTCACAACTCCTTCTTCTGCCACTCTTGCCGTAATCTTTCAATTCAATTTTCATTTTGAAGGGATAAGTTACAAAAACAAAACAAAGATCCTTTCCAACGCCACAACGAATATCAGAGCCGGCAATATCGACTTTATGGTGCAAGCTTATCAAAGATGCTAGCTAGACTCACATCTCGAGCCCGATTCTAGATCCTCAATCGAAAAGATGCATAAAGTTGGTGGAAAACAAGCCACAAACTAAGCATTGGAGGAATGCGAGAATATCACTAATCGCTTGGAAACATAATGAGAGACAAATGACTGTATTGGGAATACGCGAAGGAATGAAGGCTACCGACGAATGGTGTAGTTCTAGACGGCTCTCTGATGCACGCCTTCTGAATCCTGAACGCATTATTCGATTCGCCTAATTCCATATCTTCAAGAAACTATCCCACGAGCCCGTGCATACCGCCATACCGTCCTCCGTAACGCCTAAGCAAGACACACGATTGTCGTGCCCTGCCAATACTCCTGTAAAGACGTTAGGATTACCCGCTCTCCAACGTCTCACATTTACAAAAACAACACCTCGTACCACCTATACTATGTTCTGTAAACTTCTATACAGTTGATTTAATATTCCCTGTCAGATTTTCCTGGACATGACAGGAATAGCAGGGCTTAAATAAAGGGAATGAAATAACAACATAAAAACGGCGGAATAATTTACAGCTGGAGGACGATGGCTTACGTTCGAATGGTGCAACAATTATTTATCTTGTATTTAACCAGACTACGATGAACCCAGACAAAGATCTTTCAATTCGACGGTACCCTCTTCGATAACACTTTCGTCAACGCTGCCAAAACCCCGCCCCCTCCTCTTCCCCCTGCCTTTACAAGTCAATACATGTCATCCACATAACAAGTGGGACAGCTAGAGACAACAACGGGTGGCACGAAACAGTAAAGGGACGTAATCAACCAGGAAACATACCTGCTCGTTCCTGTCGCATTGAATCCCATACGTTGCAATTGAAATCATCGTAACCAGCGAACAATAGTCGTCCCGACTTGGAGAAAGCTACGCTAGTAATACCTGCAAATATCGACCCATCCACACCACTTCTTAGGGCTATAAAAGATCCGCGACGCTTTCCGTCATGAAAAAGCATGCGGAGACATTAAGTGCGCATGAGGAATCCTCGCATTCCAACAACGCATTTCCTCCGTTGCCGATTCGCCCTAGCCCGGGAAGCATCATATCCATGTTAAAACATTTACTACTTCTTGCCTGAAACTTGCTGTTAAGATTCGAGAGAATCATAACCATCAATCCCGGCGGACATGTTTAATGATAAGGCTGGGATGCGGTCAAAGTTTACTTCCACTTACAAAGTTATAAACAATCCGGATTCACGCTTTCTCTACAAAGTGTTCAGTCGGCCTTGGGCTAAAGGACAAGCACAATGTGCCAAAAAAGACGACGCCAAAGCTGATGCCGATTCAGCTATTTGACAAGCGAAGTATTTGAAATACACTTGGACTGGACTGAAATTCGGCTTCAACCAAATGCCTTCGTGGGTTACCGAAGAAAGCTTTCCCCGCTTTTGACTAAGCGAAATTCTTTCTCTTATTAACACCATTCCGTTAAGTGAACCGAACTGCTTCTCGAATATGTAGGAAAGTTTGAGGAACCTCAAAACCTCAAGTTTAGCAAAAAAAACTTCTGGATTTTCCAGCCCTTCTACTCCCCGAAAATACCCACCAATCGGAATCACGAAATGACAATTACAGACGGCAGTCAATCATCATACCTAAAATATTCTCCTAAAGTGTTCTCCACCTCATTAAGTGACACCTCTTACAGCTACTGCAGAATGATCCTAGTACTGCGGCTTTAAAGAGAGAGACAGCCATCCTCTTTCGCAGAAAGAATTGAAAAAGTTTTGCCGACGAATGCCAGCAATAAAAACATACCGCAAATAATATTATCATGGGAATACATGGCGAGCTCTTGATCGGCACGTATATCAAAGAGACGGCATGTCGCATCATCGGACCCGGTCGCAAATGCATATCCGGATGGGAAATACTGAAAGTTATTTACATAACTAACAAATACATTCATCTCTCTTCCTTAGCCGTACAAAAAGCCTTGATCCTTTATCCTTTCCGGTTCAAAATCTCTTTCTAGTAGACGCCTTCTATTCAAACTTCAAGAAAAACAGAAAAACATGCACAAAGGAGGACACTATGCAATACAACAGCGCATGCTGTTCAGCCAGTCCTCTCGGTTCCACTTCCCCCTACTCATTTCAACTCACTCAATTCCTTTATTTCCTTTAATATCCTCATCCCTTCCCACCACCACACTTAACTTAAAGTTTGTTCTTCTAACTTTCAACAATCATAACTCTGCCGTCACCTTTTATCGGAAAGACATCATTTTCACACTCTTTCATGAAACCATTCATAGACCATTTCACTTCACGTTCACAAGCACTACCCTTGAGTCCCGTTTCAGGTTTCTCTGTGGCACAACATGTGCCACTTTGTCCCGTCCTTTGAGGTGCACTCCTACCTGACGTTTCTCTACTGTACACCTCATCTTCTAACTGCTCCGTCTACCAGATTAAAAATCAAAATCCAACTGATCTTTCACTGGTCCTATTATTCAATCGGTTGCTATGCCACGAGGATCTGCTTGCCTAACAAGATATGGCTAGAATCGATACTAACTTCTGCCCATCCAAATAAACGTGTCCAATGTATACAGCCTGTTCGCAGTTTTCACGTTCCCTATGCCAGTGAATGCGAAACTCGCATGTGCAACTGTTTCTACACTTAACTGGAATTCACCCTGCCTGAAGCCCACCCTCTCGAACGTCAGCACATGAACACAAAAAGTGTCTGCATGAACTTCCGCTCGAAATCTGCTGTCATCTACATCTACAACTTCTACAGATTACAATCCCATCCATATACAGCCGTTTCAATCAAAGACCTACTGTAAATCAATTCACACCTGAACCTGACATGTGTAATAAATCTGAACATCTCTTCTTTTTCGCCAATATCTTCACCCTCCAATTTACATATCAGGAAGATTGAGAGGGTCTCCTAACATTCATGGGCGTGTGAATCCCATATGAAGGTCGAAAATCGATATTCTCATATGAAGGACCAAAACCGGTGGATATTAGCTGCGATTGAAAAGCTAGGTGCGCGGGATGTGCTCATATATGATTAAGAAATATCACTAGGAAGCACTAAAAGCAATAAATAGAGAGCCATAAATTTGCTTTACGCAACATGATGCAGCGGCGATTAGATAACTCTATTGTGTTTACCTTTTAAAAGAAACTATCTCCATTGAAAAGTTCACAAAAACATTCCTCAATTACAGTAACTTCAATAATTCCTGTACTCAGATAAAAACGGAGATAATATAACACAACAACAACGACTACTATACTAAAAAAATCTTGTTCAAGAATACTTCACATACTTCCGGTTTTTTACTACACTTCACTTATTTATTTCGTTATCTTCCCTTCAAGCTTCAAGCTTTATTCACTTACTTACTTCACTTATTTATTATTATTTATTATTTATTTATTACAATAACCAACTTACAGCAACAGCATTAATATCGCTCTCATGGCCGGGAATGTCTGCTTGCACATTCCGTCACGTATATCCCAAAGTTTGGCGGAAGCGTCGCATGCACCGGAAATGAATGTACGCATATCAGGTGAAAGCGAGAGAGACATCACGTCACCAGTATGGCCTGTGAACGCCGTGCATTGCTGCCCTGTTTCGATATCCCACAGTGCACTGCAAATTAACTCTCATTAAAAATATTAACCAAGGAGCGGCAAACAATCCATGTGCCTGTCTCTATAAGAAAAAAAAGTTCGTACTCTAATCGTTCAATGGCAGCCATGAAACGAAAATATAGCAAAAAAAGATACCGGTCATCATCTTAATAAATGGAAGTTCCGATTTTCCCATTTAACACAACTACCTCATCGTCACAACATAAAAGAAAGGGGATTTTCTCTTCTTCGGTAAGTTTCCCCAACAATTTCCTGCTCTCATTTAAAAGAATACATAAAATTGTCTCGTCGCATTGACTAATTTCGCTCTAAAAAGCTTAAGTTCCCTCCTAATAAATCTAATCGAGCAGTTGCAATGCGAACACATATGGCCAACAACCATATCTTTCATCGGAAATTCTGAATATTTCAACACACTAAACGTTCCAAATGATAGCACTATTTATTTCTCATTGGCCACAGTTAATACAACAGCCATTTAAGTTAGTGGCCCAACGACACGATCGATGTAGAAAAGCATCAAACCCTGTCACCTAAATTTACCGAACGTCCTCCTGCATTTGATAAACAACTTTCCCCTACCCATATGGATTCAAAAAAATTCAACGATCAATCTACATATAAAATTTTATATCAGAGTCAATCCAAAACGGCTTCTAGCTGGTGTCTCGCCACATAGCAATTTCAATACCGGCAAATCTCCAGGAATTTGGTGATTATAACCTACACCTATTGTGATGGACTTCTATCTGCAACCTTCACTCCAATTAACCATCGTTCACCAATAGTCGTATCAGCTAAAAACTTGAAAGTCGTATCTGCTTTAAAACCAAAGTGAACTTGCAGCTCCCAAAAAATCATTGCAAAAAGCAATAAAAATAATTTCTTATTTTCCTGATTACGCATGCAACCGGCTGCTTTCATCAATGAAGTTACAAAAAGCATGTATTGTGACAATCTCCCTCCAGCGTATTTCTCCGAACATTTTTTTCTTCAAGAAAACTTCCGTTTATTTAACTAAGAAGCTATTCCCAATCCAGGAAACTTTGAATGAGCTGTGGGAATTTATAAACCTCTGTCAATTCCGCAATTAAATTCACCTCTATATCATGTTTACAATTTTTGCACAATTGTATTCGCTATGAACTTTTATATATCCACAAAAACACAACAACTCCACCAAACATTTTCTTTCATTCCTAAGATGACCATCGCATATTAAGCAGCAAGACCTTCATTTACCTTAGAACTGGAACGAGGACGACCTCACACTCAAAGAAGGGACCTCATCCTTCTAATAATAATGTCTCTAGATATATCCATCACAGTCTACTAAATATGTAGGTTTTTGCAAATACCTCGCGCATATTTTCCCATTCCCAAACACATCCTTCGTGGGGATGCAAAATCCAACAGAGACCAAACATCAGGGATGCCCCACTCACAGATGGGCCTGCGTTATTTTCTAGACTCTTCAAATGCGTTATCATGATTGTTTACCTCATTATCCTACCGCACCAATGAGGAGGAACTCATTCGCCATGCCGAACCCTCCGAATCGTTGCTGCTGCAGGAAATCGGTTTCTCAGTTTTATGCCTCCCATCCAATCAACCAGCTTGCCCGTTGCATTCTCATTAATCGAAGAATCACCTCATTCAGTCACTTTGCTTTATTCTTCAATTCTCCTAGTTCTCCTACTCATCACCCTTTTCTTCAATCATTCCTCAATTGGAAATTCCTCTAGCAACATTGCCTCAACATATAGTTCCCAACACCTTGTTGTTTTCCTCACAAACAACAACCACGGTAATTAGTCTCACTCATACTTCAACCTATTTAAAAGTAGCAATTACACTTTAAACAATTCTTAACACCACAGTTTTTCCTTTACTACTGAAAAAAATGTCCTCTTAAGCTTCTAATTAATGAGCATGGCTAACTTTGTAGTGTCTGAGTGCTGCAATTCACTCTTTGGCACTTATACCATCACGAAAGCAATCCGGTTAAAAAAAACTCTAATTACATGTTGCACAATCTAATCACCTCCTTTTTTCAACGACAAATCGATCATGATTTTATTGGAACCGTTTCATTCCTTAATGCCCACTCCAATCCAATTCAGCTCGTTTCACATTACACGTTTAATGGCCAAGCGCATAATCTGTTCGTTCCCTCTCGTTAAACACGACAGGAAGAAAGAAACGTGAAGGGAAAGCGGGAGAACGAAGAGGAAATGCGACAACTAATTCAGTCTCCCAAAGAAGAGCTATATAATTCAACAATTAATTCTAATTCCTCAGGGAGTTCACCGCCTTATTAAAAACTCCTGTGACATCCTTCACAGAGATACAAAAGTCTACAGATATCAAATAAGGGCAGCTGCTTCCGCAAAGGATTGTATAATGTGAAACATATATAGATCGACCTATATAAACTGTGCGATCCATATAGGTCATGAGCGCAAAATGAAGAGGTAAAGAAGTCCCAAATGGATCAATAATATTAACCACTGTGAAATGTTCATAAATACAGAAAAAAGACATTTCGATTTTTGCACTTTTCGATATGCTCACTATTATTTTACAAGCAAATAACTGCTCTATCACCTATACATCCTCAAGCTCATTTCCAAAAAATACGCTTCCTTTCATCCCGAATCACTTCAAGTAGCTGATAGTTTCAGCAGTATAACTTCTCAACACCATTCCGTCTCTCACCTCCTTTCAGCTCATGCACATCGGTTGCCTGTCTCAATTACGCTTTATATATTAATTCAGAGCAACATCCGCTGCTCTTCCTTAAACCCCGACAGAGGGAGAAAGAGAGAGAGCAGTTTCTCATCATTACACTCTATCAGTTCTTTTGTCCTCCATTTTCGCTTCTGCTTATTCACCGCTCCACCCCCCCCCCCCCCACCCCACACCTACCTATCTTTATCCCTTCCGCCTCTATCGTATCATTTGCTCATCTCATCTGTCACATATATCTCAACTAATGTCCCACCAGCGTAGGGCATGCCCATAAAACGAGCATTGTGCGTCGCATTATTTCTCGGTGGTGCGTTACGTTAACGCGATGCGCAGTGCAACTAGTCCCTTTCTGGCCACATCCCTCTAAGGGTTATGACATTAGATTGCAAGTCGGAGCTCATCATTTCTAGCCGACTAGGCGCCTTCTTTGCTCTCACCTCATCAATGCATCCGCTACGAATCGGCGCCACTGTTATTGCGCACACATCCTCTAAATTCGGCTATGACATCATTCAGATTCTAAACTCATCTATGACATCACTCGAAAACAACCCATTCTAAAGCGTCAACCAAATCGTCCATCCTATTGCACTGCAATCATTGCTGTTGCTAGGCCCATTTAACACGACCCCTTGCTTTCATCTCAAAATAGGCATCCAAAGACAAACTCCAACAGTCTAGCAAAGAGGACGACTCCCGTGAAGCAAGTAAACCTCATAAACAGGTAACTGATATGAACTCACAATGGGTGAAAGATTAATGACCTCTTGCTGAAAGATTCATCGAAATACTAATCTATTCTCATCTCCCTATTTACTTACCTAATTCCTATGCACCCACTCCTTTTATATGATAAGGAAAAATAATGCATCACCAAAAATTCGTCATTCGCACAATGCATAAACTCGAGCATGACTCCCTCATGTACAGCAGCAATCAATCAACTTTCAATGCAAAAGCAATCTAAGAGAGTAGTGAAGGGAAGGGTAAGTGCGGTAGGTAGTGACCGGTAGGAAGATGTGCAAAAAAACGACAGAAGGAAGATGACGTCATGAAGGAACCTCACCTGTAAATCTCCTTTTATTGAAGCTACTCATCTGACTGAACCCCCTCCCCCTGCCTCCTATCCTCTTTCACTAAAACTATTCACCTAACGAAACTTTCGCCGGTTTTCCCTTAATTACTCATTTCTTGCCAGTGAGATATATACCCATTTCAGAAATTTTCCCTATTTTCGTTTATGGATACATTAAAGTGCCCGCCAACTATAAAAAATCATGATCGAAAGCAAAAGAGGCTTGGTCTACAAATGAAAACGAGAGTGGGAAAGAAGAAAATGGAAGGTGAGAAAGTAAACGAACCAGGTCATATCACCGCTCGAGGTGACAATCTGATTATCATCGAGGAACCTACAACATGACAGATATCCAGTATGGCCGGGTAGCTCACGTGATACTCTCACATTGCCTTCGCGTGTCTTCAGAGAATAAATGCTGCAAATGTTATCGAGGCCACCGCAAGCCACATATGATCCACTCGGCGCATAGGCACACGTCATCACCCATGATGACCGCAACGGTATCGCATGCACCTGGAAAGGTAACAAAATTATTGACAGCTTATTACAAGATTCACTCTAAGCCACATAAAAATGATAACTTACCACTTTCTGAAACCTCTGCTTCTACGTGATGTATGAATACCCCTGGAAAGCGTCAACCAACGATACAGGAAACAAAGCATAACTCTTCCCAAGAACAGTCCTTAGAGTACTTTCAAAAAAGGCCCCTCTCTTCTTCTTTCCACTTCTTGAGTCCCTCCGCCGCAGTTTAATCAAGGGACTGTTCCAGGGATAACAGCAAAGAAGGCGGCAGCTGCCCCACAATTTTAAATTACCATATGAGCATTCAACTTACAAAAAAAACGAGAAGAAAGCATTTCACTGAAAATTCCCACTGATTTCTCATTCCAGCTCACATTTCGCGGAAAAGCATGGCAACACCTATTCTCCCATCCTAGATGCACTTATATTCTCACAATCAGCCCACTTACAGATTTCTGCTAACGGATATTACATGAGTAGGATAGAGGAAATCTCGAAATCGAAGCTCCAAATACCTCACGCTGCCTATACGAAGAGCAGTTTCGCCACTATTAAAGGTATCCCTCATATTACATTAAAGATATACCTCGCTTTCAACAAAGAATCGCCCAATACCATCAAATCAGTTGAAATGAATGCCACAGTGACCACAATCCCATGTCACTTGAATAAAAGTGATTCATAGCAACTCATGGATTGCAGCTTTATCTAATTCCTTCTTGCGAGCAGTAATTTATCCTTTGGTAAAATGCTATAGGAGAAAAGGTTCACGCTATACACCTTCCCAACACTGCTCTTTAAAGGAATGGTACCTGAAATAAACCGAACACAAACCACGTTGGCCACATACATTGCGTTATGCTTTCAATATGCAAACCTATTCGTTTGCAGATTGCGGATGATATTATCAAAAAGGTGTTCGCCACAATTTAATGGTTTTTTTTTCAATAGCAAAGCTGTCACTTAAGTAGGCAACAACGATATAGATCGCCCAAAATGCCGGGTGATCGTTTCAAGTGCACCGGTCTACGAATAAAGTATATAAATGAGCCAACTTCAGTTCCATTCTATCTCTCATAGGGACAACCATGTGTGGATAGTGAAGATTTAAAGAAAGATCTAAACTCTTGGCCTTGGATTTTCCAAGTTCATGCTCTACCGATTGAGAGAGGGGGAGGGGGCGGGTGCCACTTCCTCGCTCCCCCACAAGAGCAAATAAGGTCTTATTGGTTGTCAGCGATTCGATTCAAAACACTCTTTGCAGAGCACCTTTAACTTCCTACAAAAGCCTGCAATATTAAAGCACTCTTATGCGTTCATTTTGCATGAGTTCTCAACCTTAAAACAATCCAACAACATTGCTCTAAATCGAGCTAAGGAATACGAATATATATATATATATATATATATATATATATATATATATAATATAATATATATATATATATATATATATATATATATATATATAATGCAGTGTATCATGATAGTAGTTAATGGCGTGTTGAGAGCGAAGCATTCATAGTTGCCGGGTAACCGATGCAGCATCGAGCAGCCGCTGTCCACCTACCAGCTAGCTGCCGAGCCCGCTTACCTCAGTTAATTAGATTGACAGCTCTTCATATAGCAGCATTACCATGTCACCTACATCAGTGACATAGCGCTGCCCAACAAAAGTCCTCTGTTGCTCTATCTGATCTACTCATAAACATTTACGACACTTACACCGTTGCATATTCTCCTCAATCGTGGCTAATTATTTCACGCAACACAACACCCTCCGGCCAATGTATCCTCTCCTAGGGACACTCTACAACATCGCAAAGCATTCTCCCTTTACATTCGTAAAAATCCACTACGTCCTTCATTAGTAAACATTCAAAAATTTGTCGCGAAACTGAAAAAAAGTGAGGCGGGGAGAACAAATGCACAATAAAAAAGGAGGGAAGAAGGGAGACGGCAGAGAGGAGCGAATCATAATCAATACCGTCGCGATGGTCCGCAAAAAAACAGCATAATAAAACCAATACATTTTCGCAGTGAAATCTGCTTGAACAAAAAATACATGAAAAATAAAATGCCGGACTACTGATTGCTTGAAGGTGATATTTAAATAGATATCGGTCGACAAAAGACAGCGAGGAAAGGAGGGAAAGAAGGACGCGGCGGGAAAGAAATGGAGGTCATGATTCACCGGGGTCCAATCATGGCCTTCCAAACACCGATGTATCATGAGCAAAACCACTCGCTTATATGCTTGTATAATTGGAAAAGAACTCTTATCGAGCTCCAAAAAATTATTAAGAACTCACTTTGTTAGTAGTGTACGAGTCCCAAACGATGAGCTTTCCATCCTGAGATGCGGAAACGAGATTTCTGGAATCAGACGCCCAATGCATTGCGTAGATTTTAGCGAGATGACCACGCAAAGTTCGCCGCGTTCGCATCTGAATCCGCCCAATGGGTTCAAGATTCGCGGCCACCGATGCCAATGTCGTGTCATTGGCTGCTTTACGAGCCTCCTTAAATAGATAATAAAATAATCATTGATAACTAAAAATGAGAACGCTATTAACCTTTCCAACATTTCAAAGACAATGTTCTCTCTCCTTCACTGAAAATCTAGAAGTTTGAGTGGCTTATTGGCTTATGTATATCCACTTATAGTGGCTTACAGCAGATATGCTCTTCATAAGCAAGTATAGTTATTTATCAACGACCAACAACATCAACTGTAATTGACTCATTAAGTAGTCAATTCCGTTAATCAAATACCAGATAATATTAATGAAAAGTATCACCTCCATACGATCTCAACAAACCGAAACTATGCAAATATTTAAACGCTATACCAACAATAATACTAGTAAACAAAGATGGCTACAAATCTATACTACACATGATAGCCTGGCTTACTACTCTTACTCTTATCGTTAATGATAAAACATCTTCAAAAACTGTAAATAAAAAACAGTAAAATGTTGCAAAAAAATACTGCATATACATGAACACGGTGTTGTCCTCCTTACCCTTCTTTTCTTATATAAAATTCACTTCGTCTTAAGCCTTCCTTACACCCCTCTTCGCACACATGTTGCAACTCTCTCTATACAATAGCGACAAACTGGATTTGACGAGTTGTGCACTCGACGCATGAATCAGAACCATAATAAAATAAAACGATCATTTCTAACAGCATTGATTTTTAAAAAAAAAGGACAAAACAAAATTTAAAAAAAAATAAAAACCGGAAATAGTAAAATCAAGCAAATAGTAGAACTTTACAATCTCTATCAACAAAGGATATCACATCATATGAAGAGTTTGCATTGTTCCAAACAGCTTCAATAAATATTCATTCGACAAACACTGCCCATCAACAAGAATAAACTTCAATTTAAAACAACATCAACAACTAAACAACAAAGCAATATCTCAAAATCAACGAAAATAATCTCTTATTGGATAATCTCAGCGAATATTCCTCACACGAAGCGCTAAAATAACATATAATCGATGCAAATAACTGCCATGAATATTGAAAATAAAGCTGAACGATGAAAACAAAATCATCGAAGAGATGCTAATTAACACGATTTCACTAAAAATGAGATTATAACGTTTATTAATCCTTCAATAATATCTATGGAGACCTTCTTGAAAATTCATCCATCATGCGACAAGCTACGTTCAACCTTAGATGATCGAATCTGATTG
This sequence comes from Ascaris suum, assembly GCA_013433145.1. NCBI lineage: Eukaryota > Metazoa > Nematoda > Chromadorea > Rhabditida > Ascarididae > Ascaris > Ascaris suum. The sequence continues at coordinate 1,057,563 of CM024180.1, forward strand.
CAGCCCAAGAAACCAAAGTTGGACATCTTCTTCCTCACTTTTATGTCATAAACTCGAATGGCTAGTACCACAGTGGCATCAACTCATTGTAATCATAGAGAGGTAAAAGGGGGATTTAGGATCAAATACAGTGAATTCCTCTTCAACTAACCGTTTTCATACAAAATCTCTTTTTTATTCTCGCAATTTTTTAAAGACAGAAAGCATCCCAAAACTTCGAAAAAACCCTGAAATCAACCGATCACATTCTTTACGAGGATCAAAAACGCAGTTGTGAATGAGCAAACATTACTTTGGGACGCATGAGTTGAAGAAATCGAAAACTATAGGTAAAGAGCCTTATAAACCTTTGCCTAATCTCATAAATCAATCAGAATGACCACTTAGCATTTATTATTAGACCGAAACTTATACCACAGAATACCACCTCATCTTCATCTTCATCTTCTCTCCTCATACCGATATGAACAAATCAGCAAAAACCTATAGAAAATCTAAATTCCGCACAAATGAAGTAACAACAAACACTTCGAAGAAGGAAACAAGCATAGCAACGTGCCAAATATACTAGCACCTTACTTTTTAAAGCAAACTTCGCATTCAAAAAATAACACAAATTTACTCAAATAGAATGAACGTGCATAACGGTCAGACATGCAATCGTACATACGCAAAATATATAGACCATGCGCAAGCGCATTTCCCATGCACTCTATATGTTCCAATATACTCCAATTCATAATTACCAGAATATATTTGTACTGGGCATCGATGCTTGTTTGCATATATGCTGGGCAATCTTCCACATATTGAGTAATTGCCCACCTGTACAATTTGCCGCCAATCAAGTTTACATATTTGTTAACAACTTAATAGTCGCCATTTACTGTTCAATTATCAAAACAATATGCATATTTTAGTAACGATGCTCATTGCAGTGCAGTTTACCTATCCGCCACCATCAATCCCATCATCAAAACTCTTGCGATATCAGTTCTATCCCGACCACTACCACCGCTGTCTATCACAGCTCAGCTGATTACAGCATCCGCTCGCAAGGTGCACCACATGTTCGTACCCGTACATCCACTAACAGCGTTTTTGCTTGATATCAGAACACCTAAGCCATATGTAAACAAATCTGGCTTCATCAAAAGAATTCAGAAAGTGGAAAATATTCGAATTCTAAGCAACAAGATGCAATGCATTGTCAACAAATCTCGCAATCAGTAAAAAAGCAGTTGACTCATATAAGTCAAAAATAATTGACAACCGACTGATTGCGATATCGAAGCTTTCAGGCTGCAAAATCAAACGCTATAGGGTCTTAAACGGTTTCACCTTTATAAATTCATCTCATTTCATAGAGGCAGCTCATTTTTATCACCTCTACAATTCATAGACCGTCTATGCAATTCACACAAATAAGGTTGACCGCAAACCGTTTAGTTATTTAGCAGTTAATAATCCCTATCAAATTGTGAACCTATACAACTCACTTCTATAGATGCGTTAAGAATCCCTCTATGTAAAAACCTGGAATTTCTTGGACGGCTGCACACAGTTCCTTTTACTGGATATGAACCATTCGAGAGAAACATAGAAGTAAGCCATCAATCCTAAAAGAAATCCCTTAAAAAGGAAGATCGGCGTAAAATAACAGCAACGCAAACCATATTGGATGACGACGATAGGCTTGCCACTGCTTATGTTTGCATAGTGAACGGTCAAACAGACAGAGGCAGATGATTCTCTCCCAGAGACGTGTCTCAAAGATGACGTGCACCCTCAGAAGCAATATTCAGTACTCTTTGTCCTTAAATTTACATACATAATATTCACTAATATATAGATTAGTGAAATTATATATGTAAATTTACTAATATTCACAGTGAACATTATATATGTAAACTAATATTCACTAATATATTCACTATTCGTCCTTAAATTTGCATACTTAGCGATCAGGCACTTTTCACAGAAAACTTTCGACTACCAACCGTTCTCGAAGAATCATAAATGTGCCGTTCAAAGTCTAGCTTGTCTTATCGCCTTTTCTTTAGCTACACCGCAAGTGGGATCCAATCATCTGCGATTGAAGAAGTGACAAAATTCAGAAAACGGCATCTTACTGGAAGCATACAAAAATATCGCTCCAGAATACAAAGAGAACTATCCACAAAAATATAAACTGAATCATCAGAAATGCAACTCGTTTCAAGGTATATGATTTCATCCTTGTAACTTCCTTGAAACTCGTTCTTACCACTCCGACACCGGTAAACTTACTGCAATGGATGAAGCTCCCCTCTCCCTTTCTCCTCTTTGGGCCATTCTTTTCTCCGCATACAGCAGTCAAACTGCACTTCTCTCCCTTGCCTCCATTCAAGTTTCTATGTTTGGCGTCATATTTCTTGCTCTCATTGCCTGATGGACAGAGAGGGCGGACGCCTCTCTTATGTATCCTGAGAAACACAATACCTCTTTCATTACGTATATGTTCAAAAAACCCACAAACATAACTTGCATTGCTCGACTGATCGAATATGCTCGGATTTGAGATCCGGATTCCACGCACTAAATAAAAAACCTGCTAATCTCGTAAATTTCTTTTATTACAATCTACAAATCTAATGTGTCTATCGAGTTTTCACTAGAATTTCAGCAAGACATAACGCTTCCGACTATCGCATAAGCGATAATCTGCCCTATATTTGACTATCGCAAATCTGAAGTCATTCTCAACTTATAAAAATATTTTTAAAAATCATTTCAGACCGTTACTGAAAAATTTCTCCTGGAAAAATTATAGCTTAAATGCAACTTTCAACCCGGCCACCTTCTAAAACCACAATCACATCGCTTCAAAGAAAAAAAAATCCCTGTGACTGGATAGCCAAACTTTTTTGACAAATGTTACGAGCGGTCTTAAACATGCAATTCTCATATATCCTTCCCCGCAAATTCAAATTGCTTGCAAATTCCTCTTAATTAACTTGCAGACAGATCTTTAGTCAAATGCAGCAAGAGAAGCAACACAGCCATCAAAAAAAAAGCAAGCCCACTCCCACCCTGATTCTCTGCCCACATGATCTACGCCTGGTAACAATTGAGTGCAGTCAAGAGCTAGGCCAGATAGGATGCGAACCCTTAGCAAACACAGCACCAGCTGCAGCCTTCATTCAACTGCCCCTGCAAAAGCGACACAAATAGAACCTCTCAAACAGTGCGAAGAGCTAAGAGAGCGTTTCGTTGCGAGATGACAGACGGCTGACACCAAACGAAAAACAGCACACAGAGGGCAATAAATGTTAGGGTGTCAAAGGCAGTCTCTGCACAGAGAAGAAAAGCCCGAGAAAAAAAAAACACCACGAGACATCGGAAAACTATGCAAATCGATAGTGACGTGCTGTGTGGCTGCATTCAAAGAGAGCAGTTAAATAAGCTCAAACCTACATCGACCCATCCGTATTCGTGCGACGCGTGCGGTCGCATCGTCACTAACATGGTCCTCTTTATGAAAAGCGCATAAAGTGATCCTCTTCTCCGCCACAAAACCCGATTGGTCTTTCTGCTTCAAATACTCCGCTGGAAAAAACAGTCGCTAGGCAGAAAGGGGAAAAGATCGACGCGTTATACACTCCCACAGTCCAATTCACCTGGTTCCACGCTTGTATGAACAATCAGGGAATAAATAAGGTAATCTACCTTATGAAACAGATAGTCCGCGCAAAATTGCGAATTTAAATTCTTCAACGCCTCTATAAATCCATCATTCATTGGCAGCTTAATCATGTGGAAGAAAGGATTCTGGAAAAAAACCATTCCCATACTATTTCTTGCCCGTCAATCGAAGTCGATGCACACTTACGCAAAAGTACGCCTTAAACGATACTGAAAGAAGAAGCGTGACGTAACGCATCCAGAATCCACACATATGTCCCCATTATGGCATCAATTATGCCTATTCTTGACTTCAATTCCAACACTTGACGTCAAAAATTTCAAGACGCCCCAAATCATTCAGTGAAGCACTTAGAACACAAGTAATTAAACACCCTCTCCCTATTTCCAAGAAGTACTTGATTCACCTATGCCATCCTATTCACTATCCTTTCCTATAACGGTACCGTAATTTTACGCAATTATATACGAATAATTGCCACTGTTTTCTCCTCCACCTATAGCAGACCGGTGGATGCAAATTCCGAAATCACTTCATCTGCAAACTTAATTACCATTCACCCTCTATTGAAATAAGTTGTGAACATTTGCAAATAATCACCTGAATATTCGAGTCATACAGTTCTTACTATTAGTTAATGACTTTCTAACGGTGTAAAGTGAATAGGGAACCTATCAGACAATATCACCTGCAGCAATACAGCATACCTGCAATTACAAACCAATTCAGGTATCATTCACAACATCACTGAGCAATAATCTCTGTAGGCAAATACGCTTGAATGATTCACTACCTACTTAAGACTACGCCGATACAATGATCTCGGTTTCATTTCAAAATTCATTTACAACTTCAACCAAACATGTAAGAGTAGAAAGAAAGAAGGCGATGAAAGGTAGGACGACGACGAAGAGAAGGAACTAGTTGAAGAAAAAAAAAGAAACTGAAGATTAAAAAACAAAAAAAACATTCCCAACTTCATCACATATAAATCATAAATTCCCCAAAGCACACAACTAAATCGTTCAATCGCTTTCCCATCATATAAAAGAAAAAAAAAACAACATGGTATAACTAAGTTATAATCAACTGAAGATATTATTAAAATCTCTTCACAAAAGTAAGGAGTAAACAAATAAAAAAGTACATAAATAAAAAGCAGAAAAAAAAACAAATTAGAAGCGCATAAAAAAATTTTCACTCAATATGGCGAAATTTCAAAGAAGCGACAGAAAAAACAAATGAAATGTTTTCTATAGGCTCTAAAATAATCATCACTTCATTTCCTCTTCGATATTGAACTTTCATTCTCTCTTCCTCTGCACTTCCTCTTTTCACTTCATCTGCTATTATGAACTTCTTTTTTGCTCTTCACACCTGAAAGACCTATACAGGTGAAATTCCATCCACCAGGTGCTCGCCACTTCGATTCTTTTTTTCCATTTGTGATCACCTCACAAATATTAGGAAATACCATATCAGTACCTTAACTTTGCAAATCTAATAAACGATAAGAACAATTCCAACAAATCTTCAAACTTCCTACCCATATGTGGATATTGTGCCTCTCGTTCCCTTCCTTACAACCGGAGGTATGAAATTTAAGTACGAAATATTTTCAACGTATAGTTGCTAAAATGGCCTGAGTACCAAAAATCAAGAGAATCGACCATCTGGTGCGCTAGTTATACTCTATACAGTGAAACCATATTTGGGCGCCAAACTATTCAAGCATACTTTTTTTTTCACTCGAAATGATTACGGCTGAATCCACAGAAAAATCCATAAAAAGTAAAAACAAATTCCATCTTCAACTTCCAAAATAACACAAACAAAGTGCAAGAAATTGTACGCAAGAGGCAATGAAACGCTGCTATAATTAAACCGCCTACAGTATACCTCATCCTTTGCCTTCCTTAAAACAACTTTCGCATGAGCAGAAAGAAGGGATGGCCTAGAAGAAGGAAAAGCTTTCACCTCCAAACGCCTTCTTGAATTACCTTCAGAAATTGTTCAACCTTACATATTAAACTTTCATTGATCAGCGTTGATGAAACTGAGGCGTCCCAATTCGAGCACCTTTCTAGTTTCACTGCTTTCAGGTGAAAGTTTCATTTCCTCTTAAAGCCGAAAGAGCAGGGAGGGGAGGGGGGAGGGGAGGGGAAGGACTCTGACTTATCTCGAAGAAATTCTTATCAGCGGAAATATCACTCCTCCCAGAAAATGCTCCCATAGGCATGTACGTTCATCAATAAACATTTATGCATCAAACTCACTCTGCAATCATCGTATTAATCACCTATCAAACAATATAACATCTAACTTGCATGTGTAAATTTCCGCATTTTGATACATCATTCGATTTATGTGCCTAATTTCACAAGCGCCGAAGAAGGAGATCCAATATTACCGCAGCAGAGAATTAAAGAATATAGGAAAATTCTGAGTCAATGAAGGTAATGACATTACGCACTTCGGCGATTATATCCTTCACATACTGAAATCATCACGAAAATATTTCAGGAACAGAATGGCATCCCGCCAGCCCAGTCCTCTTCTCTAGAATTGTTGTCCCCCTCTTCCCTATAGTGCTGTTCTAATGCTACACATAATGCTTAATCATTTAGCTATGACGCAAATACAACGTCTATGTTGCAACATATAAGATCAATAGAACATGCCAAAGAAGCGCTGCAAACATGCGTCGCACATTTTCAAATCGCCTTCGAGAAAGAGCAAAAAAAAATCGTGATGTGTGCAAAACACCAGAAATTACAGCCATCTAATCAAACACGATGACACGAACGACTGCGCACTGGTTAACGGCCGCCAATATATTCAAATACCTCATAGACGTAGATAGACGCACATTACATTCTTTTTTTCCCCACAGCAAGTGCTATCCATTCCTCTTTTCCTCCCTCAGTCACCACTTACAAATGCCAACTTCCTCAAGGAATACAAAATTAACTATACACTAATACAACGTCATAAAAATGCCAAGGAAACGAAAGCATTTTTATTAGACGAGAAATCCGAAAAAATAAATATAAATTTCGTGTCGAAAACATGCATGAGAGACCTAAAAACAAGTCCCTTCTCTCTTGTGAATTGTCATTTCCTTCCTCTACTCACTAAGACGCAATCATTTCACAACCAATATTAGCGTAACAAATACATGAAATTTGCCTAGAGCGAAGTTAACACAAGATGATCAGAAAATAAATCCATACTCAAGTTGGTGATACACCACTAAACTTAATGAATAGGGATTTTATATGCATGAACACCACTATTAGTTCTGAATACATACGTATCAGAAATCGCCGATATCGAAATAGCCTACAGAAATATTATTACATAAGCGATGATCACTGTAGAAAATATTCCTCCCTCTTCCATACGGAAAAAGAAAATTCCTCGACAGAACCAAAGAAAAATCATCTATGGAACCGGAAACAACTAAAATATCTCATGTTTGAAGTGTCACAATGCAATCATATGCAAATCAATCTGCAACAATTGCAAAAATTTTTCCCATGTATTTCTTCAATTACTGTTTTCTTTGAGAAATCCAATAGAAGGCAGAGTAAATCGTAAAAACAATCGAAAAATTCTGATATGTTATTTAATATTCAAATTGCAATCAAAATGAAACATCAATACCACGATTACCTATCCTCAAAAATCGAACAACAATTTATTTCATCAAGGAGGAAATCATATAAATGGCTAACTTCCAAACGATATTACATTCGAAATTCTTGATGGCTATTTCACTGCATCAAAAATATTTTGCTGCTTCAATCGACACAGTACCTCTCTTCAAAATTCCCTAATTATTCAAATATTTCACTAGCGTACCTCTTAATCCACTGATGAAATGCACAGGTAACGTGATTATCACAATCTAAGACCGATCGATAACAGAAAAATGACATCAAACTTTTAAAGTGCAATAATTAGAACCTTAATCTGTACAATAAAATTACTAGCAACATATTTTAGTATCAAGAGTCATCAAACAAAACAAATCAAAAATTGGAACATAGAAGCGATACGATGGCGATATCGATAGGGAAACAGAAGCATCTCATAATCTCCAATTTCTTTGTGAATGGATCCTTTAAATAACAACGATCCACAATAGACGCTGATATATTCATATTTGCTTTAGAGGCCATTAGCATTATGGGCAATATCGGTCATATTGGTCGCAGCAGAATTTGCATCTATGATGCAAATATTTACATATTAAAATATTTTTCTAATGCTTCAATTATTTTGCCATCAAAATAACACATATATATGCAAATCTATTTATTAAATCTACTGCATTGCATATTCGCATTCATTCCACATCTATATTTCTCATTTTTCTATACAAAACAATAATATGGTACAATGCAAATAAGTGTTTGCATCTCTATCTCTCCTCGAACACATTCCCGATTACAAACAAACATATCCTCGCAAAAAGACAGGAAAACTCACCGATAGGCTGCTACTCTATTAATGCGGAAAAAATTCATTGCAAAGAGTAGAAAATACGCTTGAATTGATTAAGACCGAAAACCACGCGAATTAACGGATATAATTTCAGAGAGAAAAAAAAGAATTTGAAAATTTTGAAGACAAATAAAACTCTTGGTCAAATGAAGACTCAAAACTCAAACTCGTTAATGTTACTCCATACTGGAGACGGTCACTCATCACCAATGCAATCCTCCGTAAAATCTCTCAAACACCCCTACTGAAATTGTACCAAAATGTTTGCGAAATTCCAAATCATTAGATATGTTGTAAAGTCACCTTCGTGATCATTCATCCACATACAGCGCTTATAAGCATGCAGTCACTTTCATACCAACGACAGTATATATATATATATATATATATATATATATATATATATATATATATATATATATATATATATATATATATATATATATATATATATATATAATAACAAACGAGACCTGTCTCCGCCATCCCGATAGCTGTTAAGGCACCCAAAATTATCCAAAACCTTCTGAGCAACCGTTGTATTTAAAAACACTCATGACAAACCAAATTTATAATAAATTCATAATTTATACAAACATCTGTCATGAAGAACTCTTAAAAGCACATCAGCGATCGGATTGCTTCCCAAACCCAAAACCTGATTTACGAGAACGAATATCCCATCCGTTAATTTAGTGACAACATTTGCGAGATGACCATAGTTGCGGGTGGCCGGAAGTCTTCAACGCATCGATCTACATTTGGTAATACTAAACAATCACCAAATTAGAAACACACGCACAGCAATTCCGGAGATTTCACACATTCCACAATCAACAAATATTGTCGAAGCAAATCAAACTTATAGGACAATGGTCACTCTTATCCCAAGAAAGAACTGAAACTAACAGTATAGTGGTCACTCTCAGGCAAAGCTTCTTTAACTCAATAAGCAAATGTGCTAACCAACGCAGCAAATCACAAAACACTCAACTTAACGTTTCATAAAAACCAATGGATATTCTAGACCTTATACAGTTAGTGATTTAAATAACGTGAAACTCTGAAATGAGCTTCATAGATTCATCAAAATATATCAAAATAGTAGCCTAGAAGTGAAGTTTAAAACATTGAAGTGTCGAAAACAACCTCAGATGGTCCATCGAAGCGATTCGTCATAAAATGACCGGAAATGACTGACCAACAAAGGAATAACGAGTACATAGAGAAACTTTTCATACTCTAGCCATTCGTTCTGACGATATTTACGTTACATTCGCAGTAATTAGCCAATATTTGTCTTTCTATTTCAAAAGAGCTGAAGTCAACGACTTAGAAATGAAACCAAAACTAACCAATAAAAATTATCTCATCAATAAAAATGTTGAAAAAAAAAAAACAAAATAATCCGACAATCAGTTTTTTCATAAAAAACCACTTTTCCACTTTTTTTCATAATATGCAAATTTATATCACAAATAAACCTTCATAAATAGCACTTTTTAAAAGAATTCCATCCTGAACGCTACGGCAATTCACTTAGAATGGTCACAATTGTTAAATGCAACTCTCTCATTCTCGTTTAGTTACAATATAATGTTTCACGTATTACAGTAACAAATTATTGTAATATATAACAGTAATATACAGTAACAATAAAAATACAACACCAATAGGTACAAAAAAAAAACATTTTCCACCATACCAAAAATCACAATTTGCATTCATCGTTCTAAATGAATAAACAAAAAAAAAAAAAAAAACATTGCCCTACCAACTACATGAAAGTCTACCAATCAAATGTAATAAACCGCTAGAAAAGGAAAGAAAAAACCATCCCCCCCCCCCCCCAAAAAAAAAAATTGCACTCAAAATTTCCACTATGTGCAACGAAGAAAAGATTTTTCCACAAAACAACCAGAAAAATAAAACTCAAAAAAAAAAAAACTAGAAAAAATGTGCCCACCTTTAAGCACAACTATTTGGGCAACTGATCGATCAATTGTAAGGTTGTAAGGGTGCTCATTGTGTAGCAAATATTCTCATCAATAAATTTCTTACCCCTATCTTAAATCTTCATTCAACTAAAAACCATCTAAAATAATATATTCAAAAAAAAAAACGATGATGCAATAAAACATTTCACATATGCAAATTTGCAAATTTCCATACAAAGAGCCATATATCATTTAAACAAACGATAGAAATGAAAAACAAACAACGAAAAAAAAAAAGAAATGAAAAGAATTCTCTAAGAATTAATCGACGACGACCAATGTAAAGAAATTCTTTCAATCTTACATCATCTCCTAGTCATCAACATATTAATTAACGAATATTCCCATCCAAAAAAAAAACTTAGAAATGTTAGGAAAATTTTTTGAGCGTTTTTGAAAAAAAAAATCTCATAGTTTCTATTTCAAATGTAACCAATCATAAACTTCATCGCAATAAACTCTTAACACGAAATGCTCGTTGTGACCATCTACTAAAAAGACGCTCGACCTTCGTTTAGAACTATTAACGGCAAACAACCATCATTCGACCTCCTTCTCCCAATTCCCCCCCCCCCCCCCCCCCACTCATCCTCCCTCTGTTTTTGTGAGGTCAACACTAAATAAACACCAGATGACGTCTCATACCAAAAGCATCTGAAGGCGAGAACATAAATAACAACAAGACAAAATGATCAAATATATAAAAGATCACTGAGTACATCCCACATGACACAGCTAAACATGAGTCCAACATTTTCAAATAATTCTCCATCATATAATCTTCTCGATCGGTTCATACCTTCTAAATTCTGCATTCACTTCTGATACAAAACGACGATCAAACCAATAACGCATAGAGAAAAACCCACAATGGTGAGGAAATATTCGTGAATGATTCGAAATGAGTGAACTATAGAAAGTGAGCTTGAAAAATGTCACTTTAAGCCAACAAAATATTAAGAAATCTCAATCGCAATGGGAAAACTTTTGCAATCGAGCAATGAGCGACCGGAGATCACTTGGGATTTGAAAATTGAATCTATAGACTAACAAAAATCTACAGATAAAAATAGACCAACATCAAATGAAACTAGCAAATTTTTCGTCAGCAAATATGCTTTCATCAATTTTTGAAAGGGAAGATTTTACTGATAGAGGGAGGGGCTCAATAAAAGGACAATAGATGTCTTACTGGTGGAATATTTCGACAATGGCTAAACAAGACACAGAGTCTGTTAATGAAACAGCAGACGAATGAAATGAGAAGGGGGATTTCTAATCAATACTAGCGAATATAGCCGATTAAATATTTTCGCTTCAAAAGTGGTGTTATGCAAATCAAGAACAACTCAAAGGTGGTATCATAGCCCTTCCCATTCTCGAAAAAAAAAAAGAATGAGTCCCTTGCTTACCACATTTTTCCTCAGAAATCAATCCCACATTATAGTCTCCCAATTTCTATGAATAATTTCCAACAACAAAAACACATAAAGCCATTAGCAGACGATATTTTCGTGGGAAACCTCGAAATTCCAAAACATTTCGCAACTCTTATTTTCCTGCAAGCTTAAAACCTAATCCATGCGTAATAACCCTCGACTTTTAGATAATCTAATATTAAAATTGAAGAAAACGCAACACCTGATGAAATAAATTACTGCGAAAATACACCATCAAACGCAACTTTATTTTAATAATCTCATAGAGAGGAGCGACAATACCACCACCATAATTTACAACCGCTCACACAACAATTTCCACAAACAAACAACCGATTTACCACCCATGAATTAACCTACTGGTCAATCCAACTTTCTTTTCTTGTCAGAGTAACTACTCGATCGACCTTTTTCAGCATTTACCCTCCCCCTTCCTTGAATTAGTAGTAGGATTCTCCGCATTAAAGAATATACATCCTGCAACTAAAAGTCTAGAATTTTCTCCAACAAAATCTTTCACCCAATATAAAGCTGCCGACATAACTTAGACCTCATATAAATCTTCCAATAAATATGCAAAATGCGGTAAATCAGAGGACTGAATCACTAATCGTGTTCAAAAACCTTTCATTTCAAATTCGTGGAGTTTTTTCAGAGAAGAAAAAAATCAAACTCGTAAATCTGCCAAAAATGCTACACCTGATATCAAGAAAGCAGTTCAACGATTGCCTAAAATACATCCATTATGCAAACCTGATAAAAATGATTTTCATCAATTCCACAATTCCTTCCATACATTCAATCAAAAAATGATCCAATATCCATGAAAAAACAACGCATGAAAATCCTGGAAAAATCCACCTCTATCCCTTCGTCCGTCTATACATTCAACGGGTAAACTTCAAAAAAAGAAGCGAGTAATAACTAAAAGCAAACATATGAAAATATATAAAACTGACTAGAAACAACAAGAAACTCGCAGCAATATTAACACAAAAAATTGATCCCCAATTATTCGCCATAGTCAATTTCATTCATTTTTTTCCCGATTATTCAATATCAATCCAAGCTTTCTTATATATCACAACATTTCACAGTAATTTATTCATAATAATTCAACAAAGAGAAATTCAGAAACTGCGCTCGCCACTTAATTTCTCCAACAACTGTTACAATTCCTCAGCAGATAATTACCCATTTAATCTTGTAATAAGCGGCCGACGGATTACGGTATAAGAGAGGATAAATGAAAGAAAATTATGAATATAAGAACAGCTGAAATGAAATTTTAAACGACATGAAAATATTCAAATCGAAATAGTTTAAACCATAATAGAATTCACTCAATCAGCAATTGTAAGCGCATCAATTTCATATCACAGCTTAAACAAAGAACGGAAAAAAAGGAAAAGAGAAGGAAAAAAAGGGGGAAAAAAATATGGAGACTATAAACATAGAGATAAAGACGTACACACCACAGTGGACGACCTAAATTTAGCACCACTAATCAGGGATGGCGATCTGGGAGTACGGTGTGGTGGGGTTGGGTGAGGTACGGAGGGAGAGGAAAGAAGTTTCCCCATGTGAAAGGTTTACCCTCCTTAACGCTAAACTATACATCATAAAATTGCACAATTCGTCCTATTTTGCTTCAATTAGCAGCCGAATATGTTACAGTATTCACGCACGATGCCTGAAACATTTCCTCGCTCTGCATCAAAATGTTGCGGCAATTTCGTACTGAATATGGATATATCTACGGGATAGAAGATAGCAAGAGTGGTCGGAAATAAAGGCGGCAGAGATGAGATCAAGGGGGGAGGGGTCGGGCAGCCGGGAAAATTAGAAAAATTCCAGAATAGAATATTTAAAAAAAAGATTGCTTGCAGAAACGATTGCATATTGAAATTTTCATATCTTCCAGTGAATGCACCTATAATGCCTTCGTTTCTCATATCACACCTTTTACCAAATCTTTTCGCCTTTAGTCCATTCACCTTCCCATCGAAAAAAAAAAAACTAATATAAAAAAGAGTGGAAAAAAAGGAGAGAAAGAAAGAAAAGAAGCTCAAGAAACGGATCAACAGATTATCCTCGATAAATACGCTTGAAATAACTGTGTACGTATTTAAATAAATCCTATTGCCTTTCTCTATCTCAACTTCCACCACTCCTCTCATCTATCTCTCTCAATAGTCATTTGTTGTCGAGTTCTTCTCCAGGAATCCAACGACCTATCCCCTTTGCAGCAACAATATTCTCATTTATATGATCATATTGCTATTTTATCCATTTAAATGCGCTAAAAATTAGCCACTCATATTATCCAACTTCCAAATACAATTCCACACGCACATTTAATCCGACGAATTTTTATGCGTCTATCTATGGATCAAATTTTTGCGTAACATTTCACGTGTAAACAACGGCATACCTTTAAAAATTGTGCGCAAATTATTTTCAAACATATTTTCCCACTCAAATTGTCACCAATTTTACATCACCATCTTATAACTACCTTTATCCCTTTCGCATATTCCTCCCGTGCCACGCTCTCTATGAATCTCCGGCTGGAAAGTGCAGGAAGTGAAGGGACGGGAAAGTGAAACGATGGGAGAAGAAAACAGAAAGGAAAAATAAAAATATGACGTAGCAAAACGTTTGCCCAAAAACGAAGAAAAACAGAAATGCTCCGGTCACAACAAGCTACAAAACCCCGTTTCACATCAAAACAGTCGAAATTCTTCCCAAATCCAAAGGCAATGATGCGTGCCTATGACAGCCACAGTATAACACCGCCAACTTCCTCTATCAATTAATCCGCCTCTAGCATCTGCAATGAACTCGCATTGCAGTAATCTACGAAGAAGGGTACACCTCAATACCTCCTGCCAGCCCTTCCCCATCCTCAAGCCCCCACTTCCGAATATTGCCGGAAGGGATGTTACAGAATTAATACTACAACGGAATCATTCCCACATCTTCCCTGAACAACATGTTTATGCGAGATCATAAAACCATATAGACAATCACGCATTTTCCACTGAGCATCATATCAAGCAATAGCTTTGACAATTTCGAAAAAATTAACAAATATGAAACGAATGCACACAATAAAGTATTAGAAAATCGAAAATACATAGCATTTTTCCTTTTATAATCATTAAAATTCATATGCTTCTATATGGAAATAACGCAACGATTGAATTTATAAATGACACCAAAAAAAATTGCACCAGATTCTCGAAATTAAAAAAAATAATCCGAATGACTAAAAAAACTTCCCAAAAGAACTTTCCATAAAGCTTGACGAAATTATTGCTTCGTGAAGAAAAAAAATTTCTTTCAATTCACCACATAAACAATGCAACAACCAACTTAAGCTTATCATCTTTAGCAAATAAAAGAAGACGAAACTCCCCTCGCCCTCCAAAAAAAAACCCATTTGTCAATCCACAGATTCCGTGCAATCCAACTGTTAGTGGTATTTTTATATCCTGCGACCATAAGGATATCTAAAGATATAAAGGTATCTACAGTCACTTAAAATACACTCGCTTACCCTTATTCACCGATCCGACATCCACAGACTTTGCAAATAAATGCAGAACTAATCAACGCTTTTCACCTAATTAGTGTGAAGGGAAAACGCATATTATTATAGAACTTCCTAAGAAAGTATTCAGCACTTTCGTCTCAATTCGCGCCGCAATATCACTTTTTTCAATACCACTAACGATATTACTCCAGAAAAGGGCCAACAAAATTCCCTTCATTTGCATATTACCTATATGCAAAATAGAAGATTTAAAACTATTTAAAGAGTGTTGAACAAATAAACTCAACGAATTGTATCAAACCACTTCTGAATCTACTTTTTATTCCCAAGAAAATTATTCACTTCTTTTGCATCCCAAGAAATCTGCAATAAAAGTGAAAAATATCTGCACGAATTTCATCGAAACTATTCGCATTTCCAAGAGAAAAAAAAACTCGAAGACTGGGCACAAATGAACGCTGGAACTGAAAGCCAGCGTAAGCAAAATAGCTAACATAATTCACAGCGTCCGAGAGGGATCAGAAGTGAGTAAAGAATCAGCGAACGTTGCCTGATTTAGGTAAAGAGGAATTTACTTGGAGGGTGAAGGGAAAACCGGGTCTCTGTTCTCCCAGAAACCTCAACCGTACTAACTGCGAAGAAAGAAGGAAAAACAACGGAAAGGGGTTGTACCTAGGTGATTTTTGTTAAAATATTCAACAATTAAAACCTGCATAATCTATTATAACCTAAGGTTTTACGTAGTCACAAGTCAATCTAAACAAGCGATGACCTCTTGAATCTCTTGAAACGACATATGCAACCAACATCCCCAATTGCTCTAGTAAACAACAGAACTTTAACTGAGGAATTTAGAGAATTGAGAGTTTCATTTGCCTATAACTGATAAAGATAAGACAGATAAAAAAAATAAACCTAGAGGGCAATAGCATTTTCATTTTCACCCCATCAAAAAAAAACAACTGCAATCCTACCATTTTCCTGTTTTTCCTCACCCTCTCCCCCTCTCACCTTTCCAATCAGTTAAATACTAACTTATGGATTATCAATACCTGAGCTGTTGTTGAGAATTTTGATCAAGAATGTAACCATCACAGATAATAGTACATAACGCGCCATATCGCCCTATTCTGTTTCGCGCCCACTTAACACAATAAACTTTTGAAGGGGTATAGAGTGACATATAATATATGGAATGAATGGGGAAGCACATTAGAAGATTCCGCAAGGTACGTGCTTTCCTCGAATTTTGCTGAACAGATCGAACCATTGTGTAAACCCACAAAAAAAAGAAAAAAAAAACCAGTCAGTCGACAACAATACCAACAGATGAGTTGAACAATGAGTCTTTTTGCAACAACGTGTTAAGCAGGGGGCAACATGGTCATACAGTTAAGTTCCATACCTTTTCGAGCACAATTTTCTTCAAAAAATATATATGAATACGTTTAACGTGGACTCGAGAAGAATCCTTTGCATCAATCATGCAATAGATTTCAAAAAAAAAAAAAAAAACTGAGATTAAAATTCCACCATACAGACGCATCATAGCAGGCGCATCTGTCACCGTATCGCTGAAGAATCTCAAACAGTATTCAGAGGAGCACCACTCTACAAATGAGTTCTGATGGAAAACTCGATCACTTTCCGAGATGGAACCTAGGGGATTATACAATGACAAAATCACTAAAATGTAGAATGAGCAAATCAGCATACACACTCAAACCTTTTTATGTATCCCCGTTTCCAAAATGAATGCACAAGAATTGAATTGAACAATTCAATTGGATTTCATAAGCACTAACCCTGATTTGACTTTTGAGCTGCTCGGCCTCTTGCCTCAGTTGATCCAGCTCGCTCATCCCGGCTGCGAGAGTGCTAGTCGTCTATCCCGTTCTCCCAATATTCCAACAACAGTCGGCGTTCTTCAAAACTTCCAAAGAAAATACCACCGATTGACCGAACTTTCGCCAAACCTTTCAATAAAATTTGGCCACAAAAATACAGCGGTGTTTAGATGAATAGTAACGATATATAATAGTTAAAATACAACCAAAGTTTTTTGATGACTGCAATTGCACCCACACACACAGAACAGCTTCAACAGAACTGTTATGTACTGGCAGTAAATTCGAGAGGAGTAACGGCTAACTAAGCGAGCAATCGTTGCGCACTCACGCACTCGCTTCTCGATGACGACGGCTCTTGTTGACAGTCAGCTGTCGTAATGCTCGTAAGGATCTAAATAGATGATAGTGGCTTGCATACGGTGTGCTGTTCACAAAATAAAGCACCGGACGTTGGGCAGATATACGGCCACTTGTAATAGGTGCAAAACAATTGGCGGATATATGGCAAACGTTGATGGGGAGGTGGTGTTGCGTTGCGCCACCGGATGGACGACTGTTGCTTAGGGTTGCCGACAGATGCTCGTTGCGCAGCGTTGCAGTGTGCTTCTGTTGTGCTACGACTACGACGACGGCGACCACGACGACAACGACGACGATGAAACCGACTAGGACGAGAAGACAACGCGACGCACGCTCGGTCACGGAACACACGCGCTTCGCGGTTGCTCCCCAATACGATCCTCTGCCTAATCTGCGGACGCTGAAGTGCTCTTTTGCCGACTCTTTGCTATCTGCTACTCTCTCATTGCATACACAAATCAGCCTACACCCTCGACGGTTTGTCTCAACAATATGTATTTGTGAATCTTTTCTCAACTCTCGACTGCACTCTCCTCAATCCACATACTCTCTCTTATGCAGCATTTATATCTTTGTAAAAGAGCAATAATAATGCGGTGGGATGTCGTGTTTTCTCTGACTTCAACTCGTAATGATGATCACAGCGATACGCATAAAGCATTCAACATCAGACGATAAAGGAAATAAGAGAGAGTATAGAAGTGACAAGTCAGAGATTTACGCTCACGCGAATCGTTGTGGGATGTGCGTGCGCGGCGCGCAATCATCCTCCTATAGGAATATAGTGCTGCAATAGAGAGAGAGGATGTGCCCAATGCTATTGAGTTACGAGTTTTATCGATTTTGTTTTGTATGTGTGCTGTGCAGTGATGTTGGTGGTGCTCTGACAAAAAGGCGCTCTCAATGGGTGAGCCTTTAACGCTCCTCCTACTCGTCAGCCGGCTGGCTCGTATTATTGGTCGACTGGATGGATAGATGCTCGTGCTTGTGCTAGTGCTGTTGTTGCTGCAACTAGATGGTGGAAGAGAAGGCAACAGAAAAGCCGTCTGCCACTAGGCTGCCTCATTTTGCTATTGCCGCAACTAGGCTGGCTGGCTGGTTGCATGGCTGCTGCCTCAGCAAAGCGTCCCTCGACGACGGGAGGGCACACGAGCACGCAACGACCACATTCGAGGGACTGGCTCTCTCTCAATGATGCATAACTCCCTCTTTCATCTCTCATACCCTTTGGTCCGCATCCATTCATATCATGCAAACCCGTTATGTCTACCTAGTTCCTTCCCATCCACTATACACTTTATTACTGCTCCACCAAAAATGCTTCAGCAGTCATACCTTATGACATCATTACCAGGTGGGAAGGGGTTGCGATAGTGAGGGCAACTTTCAAGAATCACATCCCTGACCCTCAGAAAATATTGACTCATTGCCTTCATTCGCTACGAGCAAGAACTTTGGGACCGCACTACAGATGGCAGCCCCGAATCACTGTTCTCCTGCCTTTCCTCAGGTACACATGAGGAAGCGACAAGTCGAAAATGACGAAATGTTACGCGTTACATCATGCAGGTCTTCTACACCTTTCCTAATATTCCATATTTCTGTAGCCCAGACCGGTACTATTACCTCATCGTGAACTCTACCATTTAACCTTAAATAAAACCCCCGTGGATCTTAAATTTCCCACGAGCTTCTGCGGTGATGTCAAATAGGAGTGCTTACTGAAGCGTGGATTATCTTGCATCTAGAATCCTAGCAACGTACAATGGGAGTATTTAGGATTTCAGAGGATACAGCAATCCCTCACATAAAATTACGGTGTTCATCGAAGCAGGTTTTTTATTGTCTCCGAAATTTCGGCACGAAGGAGCAAACTGCAAAAAAATTTTTTCTATTATTCGAGAAAGGGCCTATACCTTTCCCTCCACCAGCCTTCCCCCTACTCCACATTTAAAAAAGCAAAACAATGAACACCCTCCCACATATTTTTACCCACCCTCCACTCTCACCCAAAATGCACAACTTGTGCAATCTTTTACTATTTACTCACGTAACAAAACCACTATTGGAAATTCTACAAAGATTGAAGGATATTACAAATAAATAAAAATACCAGGAAGCTTCCTGAGATGGTCACTTCCTGAGATGGAAGCTTCCTGAGATGGTCACTTCCACGACGGTCAGTAAGAACACTAGCCGGAAAAATGTCTCTTCATTTTCACATATATTTTTCCTACTCGAAAATGTGTGAGTTCAGTTTATATCCGCATCATTGCAAATCATAACTAAGCTTTACGACATGAAAAAATCTCAATCATTTCGCTGCTCGTGTTGACTATGGAAAAAAAAATTTTAGTACTCCTTTAAAAGCAATTAAACTAAACATTAATAAATAAATAACGCCAATATTCAGCTTCTCTCAACTAAAAATTATTTGCAATCGATCAGAAAAATTAAATCAGACGCTCGAAAAATTCAAATCTGATATCGCAATATAAATCTTTTGCGCAATTACAGAACACTGAAATTTGCATATTTCAGTCTTTTTTTTAAAATGTATTTCTCTTGAAATTAATCAAAAACCCGCCCACCAAAAAACTTCTTCAAGTCATTAGATTACCAGCTTAATTACTAGTTCTCCAGAAATTTCCATTGATTCTATCGTATGCCGGAAATTCCGTCTGGGACTCAATAAGCCATCAAATTAGCCCAGCTTAACCCCTCTCCGCCCAACAAACAAACTCAGCGACAATTGAAGTCTCGTTGACAAAATCAACAATAATGCTGCATAAAAAAAGCACTAAATCCCTTTTTTTGCTTTACGTGAATCTCTCGAACTTCCCAGACGGCAAAAACCTCAACTCTCTCATTCCATTTTTTTCCGGGTAAAAAAAAGAAAAGATCTACAAAAAAAAAGGTTTAAAGATCTACAAAAATAAACGGCATACTGACGAATAGCTATAATAAATCCAAGTAACTAAGTTCAAAAACTAACTGCAATCATCAGATATCTTCAACTAACGAAGTAACACATGAGGGCTTCAGAAAAAGTTCAAAACAATTTAGTTCTCTCACTGAAGTGTCCAGGAAGAACAATTTTTGCCGATCGAGAGCTCATTTGCAAACTAATATTAGTGATGGAAGTGGCGACGGGAATCAGAACCGCCGTTTGTGATATATGATACAATTGTTCCATTTAGCGACTCTCCCACAGGAAGTTTATATCCGCCTATGAACGCATGAAATTCTCTTATTTTACCGGTCGCTCCCGTCACACCAATAAAGTCTCTTCTTTCCTACCAGCAGCCCCCCCCCCCCCCCCCTCTAGTCTGAAGTGCTAGGCAAACTAACGGCAACCATCAGATGTCTTCAACTAACGAAAGAGGGCTTCAGAAATAACTCAACAAATATTTAAGCGTTGTAGTACCATAGGAAAGATCGCAACTTGGAAAAAATGGGGAAATCCCAACAATAACACCGAGAATAGAGCAACAGCGGAGGAAATAACTGTTTTCCACAGATCAAACGTCTACGAAACAGCACCATCGCATCAAATATATTTCAAATTTTAGCTATGAATCTAAAGAAAGGATTCTTATGCTTGCTCTTCCCCTTGGATAAAGCCCTACTTCCTAGCTGTAGAGTAAGAGCAAGAAAAGAAATTCCACTATCACGATCATACATCTACAATATTAATAAAAAATAGCTCAGCTATGAGTGAATCATCGAATACGTAAATATGTCTATATTAGCATCATTAATAAACTCTACTTTCAGCTTCTATCCAACAATTTCTTTGAAAACATTTTATTTTATCTGCGGTTTTCGATCCTCAATATTATATAACTGCTACTGCTAGTAAACTAATAAATGAAGGCTCTGACGCAGAAATTATTCGGTGACCTTCATAACGCCAACTGCTAAACGTTGGTTTTAAAGGTAAGCGAAACAGGTGTATATAACCATCTCTATCCCACCTTTCCACTTCCTATTATATACTAGGAGCATTCTGCTCCTTAATAGTTTCATAAGTGGAATGTTATATTTGTTAGTTTTTTGCTTCAAAACTTGAAATATTCAACCAAAATTCTGCTCTAATGCTCTCCTCCCATTCGAGTGGGTTTAACCCCATGGGCACAAAAATCCATTTAACGTTTACGTACCGTAAATTCCTCACAGTTTCGTATTGCAATCACGGATAATATCATTTAACAACGAATTTTTTACATGGCCCTTATAATCAATCAGTTCGATCGTTGGACAAGCATATATATATATATATATATATATATATATATATATATATATATATATATATATATATATATATATATGGTTACTTCATCAAATCGATTAATGCCCAGCTGCTTAGCAACTGTGCTACCTACCATCATTCAAGCCAAGTAATATTGACGACAAATATGAATAAAAAATCAGTGCATAAATGTGGTGTATTACGTTGTTGTTGATAGTAAGTTCATGCCTACAAGGAAAGTCGTTAGCTCATAGAACGAAGTCGTGAACTTCGCGCATTTTGCTTTCTTATCTCTTATTACCTCTAGCTTCGAAACGAAGGTAAAAAAATAGCCTTTCTCTATCCCAGTCGATGTTCCGATACACTCGTTCAACACGCTAGATAGACTGTCTTCCTATCTTTGAGCCAGCCGTGGATGAACTACGAAGACCTTACGGATGGATGCAGTACTAGCAACGATGGCTTAGCAACTATCGCGTTGAACTGGCACACTCTCTCCTCTCATAAGAAAATAGCAAATTTTAAACAGTACTTCAGTATTTCATGTTCTAAACAATCTATCTTGAAATATAAGCATTAAAAAAAATGAAATCATGGAGCATAAAAGGATCGTTTAGAGCCAGGATCTGGGAAGAGAGAGGAGGGGAGGGCACATCGAGCAACCACAGGTCGATACTAGTCATCAAGGATGACGATACGAATATATCTCAAATATTCCAGAAAAGCTTTATCACTAAGAGCGTACAGGCGATAAAAAAAACTCGTATACTCATTTTTACCAATGTTTTCTTGCTATCAGTGTGCGGCAGGAAAGGTGGAAGGGAGGGGTAGGTGGAAGCAGCTGAGGCAAGAATTCTTGACTTCTTTTCCCTCCCTGACACCCTCCTTATAACAACATAATCATGTGATTTATTGTGATAATGAATTCACGAAACAGGATTACTTACAAGTTTCTCCAGTCAGGTGACAGGTGGATGGTCCACAATCTCGTGGCTTCGTTAAGTGCAACAATTACCCACAAGACAAGAGTGTCGCCGTTGAAATGCACACCGCAACCCCCTTGACAGTACTGACGTCCTTCTCTCCAAAACACTTCTGGCTGTCGACTCGGTTAGAGGGTACCTGAGATCGGTTGACTGCACTCCTGCAAACAATAACGCAATCACTAGTCAGTGCAGATAAAGGATGATATAGGAGTCTCGTGAATCCTTTTCTAAACGACCAACTCCTCTGAGTCCTTCCTTCTCTACTACATAAAGCCAGAAAATGGTGGCGATTCTGCGTTTCATGCAGCTTACATTACTAAATTATGCACAAAACATAGAATGTTTCTTCACGAATTTTCAAGTATGACTATAACCGATAGAGGTTAAGTTGATAGATACACAAATATGCTTTCAATTTCTCTACATGACATTTTCCTTCCAGACTGTGCCTTTTAAAATCTAACTAATGGTGCCACCTGTAAATCCCATCCATTGTACTATACGTATTGCTCCTGCGATAACACTTTTATAGAGTACAACGAGGAGCGGAAGAGATTTTTAATGCTCCAATATGCTCCTCTGATAAACCATCTAACTTTGATTATCCCAAAGTTCCATCATGATTATCTTAATCTTCCCTCACCTCTTTCTTTTTTCCTGAAAATATCCCACGGGAAAATTTATCAAAACACTAAAAAAAGGGGAAAAAAAATGGACTTTTGAAACGAATTCCTTTAGCTCAGTGGCGCTTCTGAAATTCACACCACAATTGTGGAAGAAGAAAAAATGCAGATTGAAAAATGCGTCAACCGATACGATCGACTTAAAAAGTCGAGGGACCTCACAGACTGCAACGGGTACACCAAAAGCTTCCAGAAGGCGTAAAAATTATTTGTAACGCAAAACAGAAAATATTTACTGCATTGTCTTTAATAAGTAAAGTAACCTAGTTGAAGTAAACTCGAATGACGTCATTACTAATACTCCCAACTGAAACCCTACAGAACAACCAATAAAACCCCACAGAGTTTTATTAAGCAACGTGAAGGAGGCGGGTGAACCCATCTTCCCAAAACAAACCATCAAAATGATCTTTTGTGGAAGAATTAAAGAAGAGAAACCACTAAATGATCGGAAATAAAATACACACAAATAGGCCCTTTGCCTCTACACTGAACTACGCAAAACGCTCTCGAAATAATTTTCTGCGATAAAAAAATACTGCGCAAACGAGGTATACAGGGTTTCAATTCTTTAGTGACCAACTATCTCCCTTTACCCCAACCCCTTCCCTCTCCCCTCCCCCCCCCCCCCCCCATTAAGATGAAAAGCTTCTCATATAAAACATATAAAATAAAAGCGATCGAATATGAACCAAAATGTTAAAAAGAGAGCCCAAATAAAAATCAAAATGACAAATGGGAGAAATTGCTTAATATTATTGATCAAATGTATTTCAGGTTTAATAACCTGGAATTCCAGGTTATCAAACCTGAAAAAACAATTGCTTAATCAAATAAGAGCAACGCAATCTTTCGATTGGAGATGAAGATTCCCTCAAGTATTTTTATCATTCAGCTATGACTTCCAACAATATTCATATAATCATGCATCTCTTAAATAGATAATATTAATAGCAATTACGAGTCAAAAAGAGCCAAAACAAACATACCACAATCATGTACTCTCAAAATAACTGCCCAGAACCTCTTAAAAGAGAATGACACTAAAAACTCCAATAGAATATTCATACATACCGTAAGACCTCAATTACAGTCCCATTTCATTCGATGGCTCTTCCTCAGAATCATGAAAGCGTCATAAATTCCTCCCCAACTTTGCTCTATACCCCCTCACCTGTATTCACCGTGCCCTATCGGCGAAGTTGGAAATTTCAGGTCTTCCAAAACTTATCTCCCTCAAAAAAGAAGCAAAGAAAATTATGAGTCCTCTTACCCCCCCCCCCCCTCCCCAAAGTGAACCCTCCGCAGTCAAAAAATAAAAAAAAAGACCTTTACCTACAATTCTGAAAATATCATCGATTTGGGATATGGAATTTCATTGAAAGGGAGTTAGAATAATAAATAAAAAAATTGATGGAATTAAATTTACCGGAAGAAGTCGATCTTTGAGGAGAGAAAAGCAGCTCCACCTTAAGTGTGATATTCGTGCTGACACACGATGCAACGACGCCAAATACGATCCTAGAAATAATCACAACATCGATCAACAATATTCCATTCGTCTCATAACGACCATGATAACCAATAAAGTTCAAGAATCTCAATTCTAAATACCATTTATTACCTATAAACTCCATTTTAAAAAATTACAAATCCCCTCCCCCCTCTCAAGATAAAAATCCCCACTTTTCATCGCTCAGATAATTGACATACCAAACATGCATTCGAATAAGTGCCAGCCGACCGGCCGACAACCACCGACAATTCTAATAATGATCGACAGACAATGTTGTTATGTTGTATATCGCTAAAATAATATCTACCTATGTGAAAGATCCGATAGCGACGTCAAAAATATTGACAAAATATCACCTAACAACTTGACTTCAGGTGACCTCAAGTTCAGGTAACGATAAGTTCTCAAGATCGGTATTATTTTATATCACGCAGGAGTAGCAATGTCAACGATGCATCATTCTGAAGCAATATTACCGACCGTTATATGCGCTCAGATAGAATTACCGCAAAAATCAGCCATTGTTATTATTGCTACTATTAGATCACCTTATGTTAAGTATCAGAACATTTTATGAAATTTGCGGAAAGTGTTTTTGAAAAATTGAAAAATTCCACTTGAATGGTTATATATCATAATTATATTTTGGATTCATTAAGTCTCAAAAGCATATCTCAACGAAGTTTGGCTATGATCTAAGGACTTGGGAGCTCGAATGCAGTTTTCTTCCTATATAGAGACAAGTTTTCCCATCCGTTCGGGTAAAAAAAAATGCTTAAACCAACAGAATTGCCATTTGAACAATTGCAAAAGGCACAAAAATCTACCAGACGAAAGCTGATATAATCGTTATTCTAGAGTGGGTATTATGCCTATTGCACTTTTATTTCTAGCTTAAGTGATTCCCGGGTTGGAATTAAACGGTAGAAAGATAGATAAACAATTAAAACACACCCATACACATACGCATATGCGCACATAAAACCGCATATGCACACGGATGCATGGTAAATTCTCTCAGGCACCTTTACCTAACCTCATTAAATTTCTCACAACAATTGAAAATCTGGCAGCGTCTGCCGAACGTCACATATTGGTGTAATGCATTCATAGTATCCTGGTCAAGCACTCTTCCCCTATACTCGCTAGGTCCTTTTAGAACCTCCTCCTATCTTTTGTCGACGTTTCCTCTAGACAAACCTCTCACCACAAGGGTCTTTCCAAGAAAAAGCTGTTTTTTTTTTTGGCTCGCAACGACATCTGTTTTACGCAATAAAGCAACGTTTATTGCGTTTCCCCCTGTTAGAAGCCCTGCCAATTGCTCCTCGATAGTCTCCTCCTTAGAGACTTACTCCCAAGCTTTTCATCGAGATCTCTCTTGCCAAACTGTTTTTTGAAGGAGGATTTTCCTTCCTCTCCCTTCCGTCAACAAATACAAAAAAATCTGCTCGTAACGCATTATCCGAGACTGTTGAAATGTGGTGGGAGTTAGACTGGAATTGAAAGGATTTGAGAGCAACGATCCACATTTGTCAAAAATTGCATCAGGATCGGAATCCTCTCCAATCTTCCTTCTCATCTTTCCCTAAGAATCTGAAATGCCCAAAAATACAATGAATATAGAAATTGTCACTTTTCGGGAATTCACCTTCAAATCGCTGCATAATTTTACTCAAGGAAGGGAAACGAAAGTGCCGAAAATGTTTCTGAGGAACTAAAAGATTATGACGTTAGCCCATATCCATTCTCTTCCCTGATTACCAAATGGGAAGGGGAGGGAAAGGTGGGATTTCTTGACATAAAAATACCGGGCTTAGCACCATCATATTCAAAGGCCCTCCACTATCGATGTAATGATGAGTGGATCATTTCCGCAACACTTGCAACAACATTTCGATTATCAAGGGGTGCAATATTTGCACACAACATGGTTGGGATGATTTGCGGTCTTTGAAATCACGTCCAAGAGGCCGACCGCTTTCAATGACGGACAACAACAAATGAAACAGGGCGTCGAACATCCAACTGGACATGACCGGTCGCAGGCGTAAATGTTGACGTAAAACGAGTAGGAGTTAAATCAGATCCTGGTTGCGATCGGTGATGGAACTGTATTTGACTTATGGTGGTATGGAAATGGTTTAAACCTAGTCCCCATATCAGTCGCGACCGGGATCGGGTTTGATCGAGACCCATCAAAACCATGTCTTCACATGACAACTTTAAGCATTGACTGCTCCACAAAGAGGATGAGATGAGTCATAACAACACTGAAGAAAGCGAATCACTTGCAAACTGCAGACACCAACTTCTATAGCTCTTGAAGTGAAAGTAACCGGTCGAAGGACATGCACACATGACACACAGACACACAGACACACAGACACACATGCACAGACATCCCGAATCATTAAGAGTTCGCAACGAACATGCAACAGTTTGAAGAAAACAGGAAATCGCATATGCAGCGAACCTCCCGCAACATTCCCGCAACAAATGGAGTCGAAATCTTCGGCGTAATTGTCGCATGAGAAAGGTTTAAAAAGAGGTCTTGAGAAGATTAGTGAATTCTAGCAGCGCTGTTCCGTAGTTAATGTTTTTGAATAAGTCATAAATGAGTGTAGGGGAGGGAGTAAAGGAGAGGGATTGGGGAAGTGGGGGTAGGGGTGGGGGTGGGGGTAGTTTCGCATGCGGTCCGGAGGTCATGAGGTCTTTCTGCTTTACCGAGCTAGTATATCGAGCTTCTGCATTATGAGTTATCAGATGCAAACGTCGATCAACAATGCTTTTTTGCCGGTAGCCTATAGACAAAAGTGTTTGGATGGGTCCAGCATTAATGAGGGCCCCCGCCATGTGAAATGATGAATCCGCAGAGGTGCGGAATTTTCCACTCACGCGAGGGCCTCCGCGGGGGTTTTGGTTCTCAAAATACCCCGTGGGAAGCGCGGAGTTCCCAGAATCCCTAGCGGGGAGCGCGGAGAGATGTAAAGACGTGGACCATGAGGTAGCCAACTTTAATAACGCTTCTTACCTTCTCAGACGTGCTCATTTCAGTCTTACTTTCTAATCTTTTCCATCTACGATAATGCTATTCGTTCATTGCAGGAAACGGATTCGACTTTCAATGCTCATAACTTCTTGGAGGAGTCGGATAAAGTTGATGGAATAATAACATTACATCATTTTCTTATATTCGCATACAATAAAGCATATCCATTAGCATAGATGTGTTTGATGTGATTTCAGTGTTCTTATCAAAATTCTAAAACATTTGCTTCTCTGATCGAAGGGGACAGAAAAATCGACCGAATAGCTGCAGGACATATGCAAATTTTTTTTTTTTTGGCACACTAACGAACGACATCTAGCTCGTTCGAAAAAATTGCTCAATCGACTTGAAAGTCGGTAAGAAGAGGTGAACTTGAAGAAGCGCGCTAACTTTTCGCTAATACATTTATATCGAAACTAATTTTCATAACTTCATTGCCATTGATTCTATAGCTGAAAATCTCAAACAAATCAACCGACAGACACGTATATAAACAATGCATTTGCATGGAAATTATATCGCTATGATGTTATTCTGTAAATGCAAATTAGCATATGTTTATAAAAAAATTAGCATATATTTATAAAATGCAAATTTATGTTTATAAAAATGCGATAATGTTTTCATTGTTTTAAACTTTCTCATATTTCATAGAATTTATCAAAAAGTAGGAAATTTTATTTCTAATGCCCCTGAATTGAATTGTCGATTCATCAATGCCAATTAACATTGAATACAATATAATAGAGAGGCAATAGTTTTATCGTAAATTCACTCCAAATAAAATCGACTAATTTAGCGAAATCGAATTAATTAATATGATTTCAAAAAATTTACATATATTTCGATGATTTAAATAGAAATTTGAATAGATAGGCATGATCAAAAGATCGGAAATTAATGAGTAAATATGTTGAATTATTGAATAACTAGTAATTAGTAATTCAGTAAATATTATTGAGTAATAATTTAGTTAATGAGTAAGAAAAACTAGTAATTTTTTTTTTAAATTAGTGAGTAAAAAATTAATGAGTGAATAAAAAAAAGGAACTAGGGAGTAAAAAAAAGTGGTGGTAAGGAGTGCAGTTGAAATTTGCAAAAAATTTTCTCTCTCTCACTTATTTTTGTGCCAAAATTTGTCAATGATTTCAATCATAGATAAATCAAGCAACATATTCACGAATCATTACGAATGGCTAAAAAGTTTTCGTTTTTTTTTTAATGTCGAAAAATGGAATGAAAATATAGTGACTAATAGACGAGAGTGAATGCAGTGATTTGCGAGGAAAATTTTCTCTCCAAAATTTGGCAACGTTCCAACTTTGAAATTTTATACTAATTTATGAGATTTTGAAGATTTGAATCAATCATATATATAATATGAGTTTATTTGTAAAACTCTTGAAATTTACATGATTAAAATATTTTTTGAAATATTGATGAGCAATAAATTGTTGGCTAAAATGCTAAAAAAGAGAAAAAGAAACAAGAAAAGATGAAAAAAAAAGTGGAGGCGATGGAATACTACCAATTACTAGATTCACTTTTAAAGAAAAACGATTAATAAAAAAAAAAGATATGACATTAAATTTTAATTTTAATTGTCGAATAAATTCAATGCATTTTCGACGTTAACATTTATTAGTATGTAAATATTTTTTAATTAAATTATTATTATACGTGTAAAGTGTTTAACGCCGATAATCAATGAATATTTAATACTAAAAAAAAGTTAATGTCAAACTTTACAATTTTCTTAGAAAATGAATACAAATAAACGTTTCATAATAATTTATCGTCTCATTTATGAGAAAAATTCCTCTCCTATCGCGGTAGAAAAAAAAAACAATATCACCTCTCTAATGTTTTCTTAATTTTCGACGAAAATAATTCCCATATTTTCCATATATATATAAATAATTCTTTATTGTTTTAGCATTTCGGTAAATGAAGATGATCGTCTATTTCATCAATAATTCCAAAATTAAACATTTAGAAAATTATGAAAAACCATTGATAATCTCTTGATATTTATCTGAGACAAAACAATATCCAAAGCATTAAATTATTTCTAAGCTTATTATATTGATAAATTATACATCGTTGAATAGTAGCCGCTCATGTGCACCCTTGGTGACCCCATATATTCAAAACATGGGAAAACATGAAAGTATATATCGTCTTTTGGTAACTGTTGACAAAAAATGGTCGGTTTTTTTTTCAAAAACTGAGACCCTGGGGCATTATTCAAACTTACGGTATGAATCGTGTATTCATTTTCATCAACTTCATCAATACTTATTGGCAAAAATTCTCTAAAACATATTGAATAAGCGAAGAAATATGCAATGCAATTGACACGATAAGTGCTTTCGTATTCGATTTATTAGAGCATGAATTATTAGTAAATAAAATAAATGCGCCCAGAACACTTATATTTTGACTGAATTATTTGTGAAAGCGTTTATGAAAAAAATACACTACAAAAACACATCTAACTATCGGATTCTTGTAGAATTGGAAATAGATTGCTTTTATCTTTAAGAAGTAGGCAAATTTTTACCTTCAAGATCTCTTTAAGGCCTTGAGACCTTACCCTTACCTTTAGATCTAGACCCAAGACCTAAGAAGAACGTTTAAAATCAGCAGCTAAATATCTTCAAATCGACTTCTTTTAGAGTTGAAGATCAAAGTGAAAAATAGAAAAGGACATCATTGAGTGTATATTACAACTACAAAATTTCATGACTATAGCTATATTGGCTCTTCAATTGTATTTACTAGTCTGATTAGGATGACCGACATATATGCAAGCAATACACATGCACTTTCATCGACAATATTACCATAATTTAATTTGCATATGCAAATTTGCGAATGCGTATAAAAAATTTACATAAATGTTATTACACACAATATATAATGAAATCTGTCATAGAATTTCGGTTGTATTCGTTTTGACGCCTAAACGGACTTCATATATTCATATATCAGGTAATTCTCAAAGAATCCATTCAAGGTGATATTCATGAAGCACTTAACAAACCAATGAATTCAGTATTTTATTGCAAAGTTTCCCATGCAATTGCAACAGTTCAACAGCGTCAAATTTTGATTAAGACATTCATACACAACACTACAATCTTTTAGAAATTCAAAAATACGAAACGATTCAAACGATTAATAATGTTGCAGAGATAACTTCTCTCTTTTTTTTTATCGGCATAAAGGTGTTTCATTTGGTTTCTCTTTTGCAATATTTGTCCGAAATTTAGACTGAATTACGAATAAGCTGTACACGTCGTACTTCTCATTTCCTATTGTTCGATCGATTATATTCAATATCTTGAATTTCATTATCGAATAATAGTCATATCGATAAATCGTTAAACGATACGAATCAATCGAAATTCATTTCGTCGATCAACAAAAGCGTTGATTTGCAATTAAAATCCGATTTAAATCGAGTGCAATTGAAAAATTCAATCTGTCGTCAAACGAATGCAGTTATTGATTTCTATTGAAAGACCTATGTTCTATGGAAAGCGCAGAATCTTCTCTGATTAGTACTATCATGCTTTATTTCATTTTATTCCAATAACAGTAGCGAATGGATAAAGCATTAAGAATAAGAGCCAACCAAAATAAAGCACAAATATCAGTGTGGTAATCAAATGAAATATTAACGGACCCATAAGCAGTTGGATGGTGGGGACCTCTTTGGACGAGCACATCAGAAGGTAATCTTTCAAAAAATTCAAAGAAAGTACGCAATGGACAGGTATTTCGTTTAGAAATTCGTCTGAAATTCGTCGAACTGCCACATAGGTTCTCATCTACTTCTTCGCAACTCGAACATCAATACCACGAACAATTAGGTGGCCATCGAATTCCGATCGTTTAATGTGCAATTCTCAACACATCATCAGAGCATAGCTACGAGCTTCGATCTATATGTAACACCAATCGACGAGAGGATTTCGAGTCATTCGATCGAACCAACTGTCTCGTCTCGCCGGCATGTGCTGTTGAACATGGCTTATCGTATCAGTTGTTGACGATTGCATCAGGCAACGCATCAGCTTTCTCCCATCGTTACCGACATGCATTCTAAGCTTGTAGGTAGCCCTACCCATTGGTTCTTCTCCTACATTTTAAGCCGGATAGACAAGACGCACTTTAACTCATAACCGGATATGGGTTACTCTAAAGTGCTATGTTAGGTGTATAATTTCCCACCTTCCTTACTTCTATCTGAACCTACTCTATACCGCATTTCATTTTACAGATGCAACCGAAATTCGATTGAAAGCGAATGTATTTCAAAAATGTTGAATGATCAGCGAGCAATTTCCACCGGTAAAAAAAAAAAAATCGAGTTTCGGTTGAAACCGAAAAACGTCTAAGAAAGCCGAAATAGAATTTCGGTTAGCCAAAAAAAAAACCGCACCATTTGCCGAAAAATATTACTTTTTTTTTAATCAATAGCAATAGTGAAATTCGGATATTTCATTATACCAACCATATGAACGTTCATTATTCCTTTTTTTATAACGAAAGATTCTAAAGGTTATCAACAGCAACGTTGAAAACAATTTTAGTCCTCCTTCGATTTCATTATAATAAAATGGTGAATATGACTAACACGATGATAAATATTGAAAAATATAAGACTAACACCGAAATCAAACTATTTCAAGTCGACTTTGATATATCTGAGGCCCGAATGTTGCCAAAATTTTTCGTTAATCATCGAATGAAAACTTAAAAACGAAAAAAAAATCCCCTCATGGCATCTGACATTTGGAAAACTCGAAAAAAAAATATTAAATTATAAGAAAATTTTTTTCACCAACTCGTCAACAAATTCGACACTTTTTCTTACGAACATTTATAGCAAAAAATATCCACTCGATATACTCGTTGATGAGCTTAACTTATTTTCTCATGTGTTTATTGGTAAGTTTTCATCATAATTGCCTAGATGTGCGTTTGTGGGGGGTTGATTGATTAGAAGGAAAACGGGGCAGGGGAGATAGCTTACACACTCAACATCATCACATTTGCATTCCATAAATAATGATCACATCAATCAACGTTTAATATAGGTCGTTTCAATAATTTATATAATTATTTTAATCACTCTAATAGGAAAAGATAAAAACTAAAGAAATAATAAAAGAGATGAAATCATATCACAAACGAAAATCAACAAGTTTGTAAAGGGTGTTAAGCGTTTTTATCGAAAGCCAACAATATTACAAATGAATGACATTTATGATGGCCATTCTAGTCGAAATTTATTCCTGGCGCTAGAAAATGCTCCGACTGGAGAAACACACCTAAAGCTGAAATTTTTTTCAGGATAAATGCTTCAGGTATGAACCACAGTTTATCGCAATCACAAGCTAAAAATCGAAAACCCTCAAGCTAGCCTACATGGAACTCTTTCAGCTTTTCATTACTTAACTTTTGGTGTTTCAATTTGTGTTCCTACGACTTGTACATGATTGATAAACAATGAAAAAGAATACATTCAAATAAAAATGAGAGGAATTCTTTTTTTTTTGTTTCATAACCTAGATTGACCTACAGTTTTCGCTCATATCAATGAACACAGAAATCATTTAGTACCATATAATAAATATCATGTTTCATCAATGCTCTACTCATCAAAGAATATAGAAGTAATTAAATACAATTAATTTCTACAAATACATTGTAATGAACTGTAAAGATAATTAAATAATAGGCTCTTTGTGCTCTAAATTTCTACTCAATATTTATATAATGGATTAACAAATCGTAGTATTAAATAAATGTTTTCTTAGAGCTCAGTCTTTAAGAACATTGATGATACGGTAGATGATGATACGGTAGCTGGAGTTGTTACGGTTGTATTTGCTAATAGATCACGATATTCGGTCACGTTAAAGCATGTAGCACTTAAATTTGGTTGAGGGCATGATACTGGCTCAGCGACAAGCACTCCTGAAATACGAAGTAAAAATAATGAGGTAAACAGATGGAACAAAATTCATTAACTACTAAGGGAGTTGCGAATTTTTTTTTTTCACTGCGATGTTATTTAATGCAATTGTCAAGCGTTAACCGTCATTACTCCTGGGCATGAGGTATGTGTGTTTTTATAGATTGGTTTCCAAAAAAGTTGTGTTTTAATCGGAACTTGAGTACCGAACGTATGCGAAACGATGAATGAATAGAAAAGAGGCGAGAGGAGATGGGGGGTGGGGGGGGGGGATGGGGGAAGGGAATAGCAGGGCCAAAGCGAAGTTGTGGAGAGGAGAGAAAAAAGAGACAAGAGAGGGGGAGACGAGTGAGAGATGAACGAACAGATAGAGTTTCGTAGCTACCTCCACACTTGGCAATTATTTCCGCTTATCAAAATCACAAACTAAAATGATTAAGGGCGAAATCCTATTACCGAATAAATTAAAGATTATGTGCTAACATTTGGGAAAAAAATGGAGGTATATTCCTCCGATAATCCATAAAAATGCATTGTTTCGATCTCGATAACCGCCTAATATCGTCTATTAGTAATACCATATATGCGATTTGCTGCCTACGTAAATCACTACAATTGCGTCGCATAATCGTTAACACCATAATTTGCAGATATCATTCCTTGCGGTAATACTTTCGATTGCTTATCAATAAATAAATGCGACAAATGCTTTACATATGCAAAATTTTATCCATATGATTATGCGATGCGATAAAATCGAATTATTTTTTTGCTTGAAAATTTGCGCAGCGATTATATTTTTGGGAATAGATCTCTTGCTTTTTAGGATAATCGAATAGCGGCTATGTGGAAATTCGGCTGAATTATAAAAATGCATAACGTATCAATAATATCGAATATATTTTCACATTTGAAGAAAAATTACAGTTTTCTTTCTGCTTTATAATGTTCAAAGAATTTCTCTCACTGAATCTTTTTTTCCTAGTAAAATTATAAGTTTCAAATATGAGTGAAATATATAACATATTGTTTGTTTCAAGATTTTTCAAAGGATTTTTCCCTATAATGAAAGAATATTCTCGAAATTATGAAACAATAATAATAATAATAATAATAATAATAATAATAATAATAATAATAATAATAAAATAATAATAATAATAATAATAAAAAAAAAAAAAAAATAAAAAAAATAATATTCGCGTTGAAAGAGTAATAAAGTAGAAAAAAACAACATTAACTTTTAAAATGTATGCATGTAGAAGAGTAAAATAATGCGAAAAAAAAAGATTAAAAAAGAAAAAGAAATAACCAGCAAGCGATGCAGTCCAAAAGCATGAGATGCATCCAGCGATAAGGGCTCGGACCGCTAATTTTGAAAGGAGTGGCTTTCTAGATGGAGCCATTCCACCCAGAATACCCAATTGGATACCAATCGAGCTTATATTCGAAAAACCACAAAGCGCATATGTTGCAATCATTTGTGATCGTGCCTGTAATTACTCAAAAACTAGTGAAATTGTTCTGAACAATGTTGCCATTTTGCAATCTCATCATCTATCATCATATTACTTATTACTTCTCGAAGTCAAGGAAATCCGTGAGGACAAAGACTTGCTTGGATTGGGCCGAATAAGACTATACACTTACAATCAGTGATAGGGCCTAGGTAAGAGAACTAGGATGATGAAAATATTCTCATCTGGGTCTGGAAATAGGCAGAAAGTGTTACAAACCATATTTGGTTTGCTTCTAAATTGGAGAAATTTTTTGATATTTCAATGAAATTTCTGTACTTGTTTTTAAGCGAAGAAAAAGAAATTACCTATATCTATGAACTGCTTTTTTTGGCTTTTTCTACCTTTTCGCTTTCTATACTGTGGCTTTTCTATGCGTTTTCTCCTCTACTCAGAATTGCAAAAATTTTTTCTGCCATGAATATTTTTTGGCTCATTTGGTTACAGCTCGACTTTTCTTCTTTTCTTCATTTGGAAAGACCTGTTTCTTGAGAAAATTTACATTGAATCGAACCATAAAACAATCTAAATTGAATTTCTCTATGTCGTCAACTGCAATTCTGATATGCGTTCTCTTATAAGAGCGATATTTAAGCGATTGAAAATTCAGAAAAATTTCTGATCCCTTCTCACCTTCACTGAAAATATGATCAATGTTGTCGAAATCAACTACAATATAAAAGCACAAAAATTACCGTCAACAATGGTGGATCGGCAGAGACCATTTCGCCTAATTTTTGATACGCAATAAATTCATTTAATATCGTTTTTGTTCCCATTAATTGTGCCACACGTAACGTTTGCTCTGTACTTGACGTAACACCCATTAAATATGCGAGTGGAAAGAACGCATAACCGAGAATTACCTTCAATGACGTTTTGATTAGAGCAACAACAGATGAGATGAGATGAGATGAGATGAGATGTAGCGTTTCAAAAGATTTGTCTATACGCCGATGAGATCAGCCGCTTAAGTGATCCGCAGTAACAGCCTAATAGATCCGCACATATGTATACAGTAATGGTTTAGTAGGCGCACACAAGTTTTTGAACCTGAGCATTTTGGAGCAATCATTGGAGCGGCAATTTTGCTTTATTATAATGTGAAGCGCCCAGCCGACTTATTCGGGAATCATTTGTCGAATTAGCCGTGGTAAATCGTTTTTTGGCGTTCTATGATTCCTGCTGTCAAATTTTTGTCGCAATCAAGGAAACGATAAATCGATATGCCATCGTTGTTTTAAGGCTTTACAAATTATTTCGTTGTTTAAAAAAAAATGATATTGCCGCCTCGCCTTTGGCAATTTCTCCTATTTATTTATGCAAATTTTTACGGTCCATTTTTTTTCATATTTGCCTAGCTTTCCGACCAAAATTTTCACCCTGTGTGCCTGATTATTGTATGGTAAAAATCTATCTAAATATTCAAATATTTTTTGAGTCTTGAATGCCTCTGTGATGAGGAGACATTAGTTATTTTTTGTACCGGCTTTCCAAAGATGATCTGTAGAAGCTTCTAGGATAATTTGTTCGTATCTACTTCGGATGATTCTTGGATATCAACTTGAAAGTTCACTATTGGGAGTCGCAAAGTTTTATCGCAAAGAAGCGAAGAATACCTCGAGATTCCATCCTTCATAGCCAAGTAGACCAATAAGCCAAGAAATGGCATTGTTTGCGAATGCCAATAGTGCCAGAAAAACGATCAAGTTGGCCAAAATGGCCATTACCAATTCAACAGCCATCACGGCACCGTTGCTGATACACTCAAGTGCATTGTTTTCCTCTCTGGAAGCACTCTACTATTGGTCAGATGATGCTGTGGGAAGGTCAAGAACGGTCAAGAAAGTTGAAAATGGTCAAGAAATAGTTTTAAATCATAACCCAGGCGTCAACAGAACTCGCAACTAAACGTAACTGTGATCATATGCTCATTTAACCTGGTATCGTACAAATATTTGGCTCATAAACATCTCGTCGATGCAATATATGTCCGTTTGGATGCCTTGCTTGGGTTGATGCCGAAACAACCATTAAAAAATGCACTCTTCTTCTTATCACAATTATTCAACCTCTGTCTACATATACGACAAGTACTATATAAAATTAAACTGAGAGGTAGACAAATATGTTCGATTCTATTATGCAGAAATGAGCATCTATATTTCGATGTGCGACTTCAATACCTAATCCACACTGCGGCTATCGGTTCTATATCAATTCAGCTGCTTTGTTGTACATCTATGCGGATGATACAATGCTTGCTGATTGTTGTAAGCGTTGGAAGCACAAAATCAATGCTTCATATCTATTGCTCATAACTTCGAAGTACACTGCGCCTAACAAATTGTTTCATTTCGCCAACTATGGATTATTTCAGATTTCGGCGAGAAATTTTCCAGGCAAAAATCTATTCTGAACAAGAACTCACCCTTTCGGAAGATCCAACTCCTCAATTTTGACAAGTTGTGACTTTTTTGTTTCTGGATAAAGAATCTTGGAGCATGCCAATGAACCTGGTGCACTCATCACTGTCGATGATAGAAGGTATGTTGAACATGCGCCAAAACTGATATATGCAGCAAAAAGTGAACCGGCAATACACGAGAATCCACTTGTCATAACGGCATGAATTTCTGATGGTGTCATCTTCACTAGATATGGCTTAATAAGTAATGGAGCTTCACTCTGCAAAACAATCTCCTTTTTGCAACGAGGACTACTTTTCCGACGAATTTATATTTGTATGGTACCTTCCATCAAGGTTACATTTGCATATATTTTGTGCATTACGAGATACGAGACTACTATGGTTTTGACCTTTCCGCCTACTCATTTCTGTGTTAGATTTATGTGCATGTGTGTGTGTGCATGCATTGTTTATTTGGGTATGTGCAAGCATGTGCGTGCATATTTGCCACCATCTATTCGTCGTTTATGTGATACTTTCAAGCCGTGGACAGCTGAAACTTAGATTTGATGGATACAATTTACTCCGGTGGAGTTGCTTGATTAACTTTCATATAGATCCCCCAACCACAACATTGAAATTTGCATAAAAAATTGCACGTGCAACGACATTGCATAAGTGGTCGATTCATAAAATGCATTGCAAAAAAAAAAACAAAAATTTGCAAAAAGTTTGTTTTCAAGCGTTTCAAGCGACTTCTTAAATAAAATATCATTAAAGCATAAATTATTTTATGAAACTTAATCTCGTTGTGTAATGGCATCGAATGTGAGCACTCATAACAGTTGAAATATATTCGCTTTTATATGATTTTAGGCACTCATAGGATAATGGCCCAGAAATTTTGCGAAAGACAACACCTCTCTCCTCTCACCCCTTATTTCTCCTTCTCGTTGTTGTACATCAGGTCTTAAACTGCCAACAAATTCTAGTTTCCTAAACCTCGACACCAATTAC
The DNA here is from genome assembly GCA_013433145.1 of Ascaris suum. Classification (NCBI taxonomy): domain Eukaryota; kingdom Metazoa; phylum Nematoda; class Chromadorea; order Rhabditida; family Ascarididae; genus Ascaris; species Ascaris suum. Next base: position 1,096,384 of record CM024180.1, read on the forward strand.
TATGCGCTTAAAATATGGACTAAAACAAGTCTTCAATCTTGAAACAACAAAAGTTTCCATAAACTGCTATCGTTTCATCTCTAATAAAAAAAACTTTAGTAGATGCTAATACTGCTCTTCATAGCTTAATTGAGGTGAACATTGTTATTTAGGTATGGATCATGTTTTCTTGTAAAATCATTGCAAAAGAAGGGTTGTTTGTTTGCAATATGGATTACCACCAGGAAATGATCCGTTTGAAAATATACAATAGCTATTCAAGAATTATGGAGGACGGATATGAACAACTAGAGCATGAAATAAGATATTAGTGCAGAAAACTGAGTAAAACAGCTAGAGTAAAAAATAATTTCGAAGTGATAGAATAAAGAACGATAAAGAACCTGTCCAAGAAAAACGCAAGCGCAAGCATTCAACGATTCGGTAGCCGTTGTACCGAGCGTAATTTGCATAAGCCATGCCATTTTCTTCAATAATAACTGCATGATACCGTAATAGTAGAGTAAAGCGACAATTGCACCAAAGTAGATCACAACTTGAATTGACTGCAATATTTTGTAGTAACTATTCGATGTCACATCATAACATCTCATTTGCATAATTCTGAGCAAAATCTCGAACGTTGCGCTACTCGCACTACAGGAAAAAGTTTTGCTGCGGAGTGGAGATGATCTCTTTTCGAGGTGATCTCTAATGTCACACAAAGCCTAACAATATCGTATTTGTCCAGGACTTAAAGATAGAAGGTAGATATTCACAATCGAAATCCGAGAGTTGGTGGTAAGAAGTTGGAAGAGAAGCTGCGGGGAAGGCTAGAAAACTCTGATTACTCTATCTTGGAAAGTGAAAAATGTGGGATAGTTTTGCATTAAAATGCTTGTTCTGCCAATCTATTAGATGTACTCAAATTTTCGGCGATGAATTTCAGTTTCACCTCAAGTAAAATCCATATTAAACGACACATCAATGATATTATAACATAGTTATCTATCAAATTCAAATGAAATTAACTATAAAAATTGAAAAAAAAAGGAAGAGGAGATTTATTAGTACCGAAAATGCGAACACCGCACTCATTCCGCATATATTTGGCGGATCGGCAAGAAAACCATAAACAAATATTGTACCCTCATAAGTATAGTCGAGAAAAACAACAATATAATGCGATAATTTACTGAATTTATCCGAACCCCAATCCCATCGTAAAATTAATAAGCCAAAAATAAACTGTAGAAAATAACCCCAACAAACAGGTCGCCAATTTATCTGAAATAAAAATCCATTATATTCGTCGATAATTTTTATAATTTTTACGATCTTCAACTATAAAAAAAGTGTGTAAAATATACTTCATAGCAGATATTGATAGATTACGATGAAGGAAAAGGGAAAAAATAATTAATGCAATCGTATCAACAAAATCGAAGTAAAAGAGGAGGTTATTTCTTTATGGAGAAAAAAAAAGTATTCATCGGGAATGAAACAGATGAAGATAGGCAAATTTCGCAGCAATTTTCTTCGAGATTTTTCAATGATAAAATTCTATCTATCAATGCAGCTAAATGCATACTCGAAAATTAATAAAAGCATCTCTAAAATTTCAATAAAAACTTCATTTCTATCCTTATAACCGTAAAAGACTATATCACATTTTCATAGCCCATAGATATTTTATGATTTATGAGGCAAAATTAGCGTATATTTCCCCCAAATTCAAGCATACTGTAAGCACACTCTAACTGTCTAGTAAAAAAAAATTTACAGAAATTTAGAAACTTTTAAATATTTTCAACTATTAATCTAATTTGATTGTTAATTCTTTCATTAAAAAAAAAGCTACTCTAAAGTAAATTGTAGACATGCTAAATGTATCGCATTTTTTAAATTCATTTCGAAGATATTCTTATTCTTAATTCTTCATTAAGTTCAATAGTAATTTGAGTATCTCTACGAAGTGATGAATCATTCATAAGGAAAAATCATATGGAGATTCAAAAAATATTTACATAAATTTAGTGAACAATGATGAACTAACCCGTGCCGAATTAGCCGACATTAAGAACATAAAAACGAGAAAGAATGCCATTGCAGAGAGACCCATAAGACGGCTACGATCATTTTTCGTATCTACGACTATAAAGGCAATAATCGCTCCCGCAACTAGACAATAGAATATTCTAGAAAATTTCATTTAATATAGCTAAGTAGCTAAATTTAAAAAAAAAAAAATTTCGAAAAACTCCTAACAAATTATTCGAATTGTAAGATTTTTTTAATTAATGGGAAATTTCAAATATCATTCGAAAAAGAATTAAACAAATATTTCTCATATACTTATAAATTATATTCCAAAATTTTCCGTTGGAAATTCTTTAGCATTGAAAAGGATAGTGAGGGTTGATTTGAAATAATCTTTTGAGGACGTGAACCACTGGGGACGGAATTGCATTTGCTTAAATATTCCTTTTTTTTTTGAAACCAATAATTAACTATTCTTTACGAAGTAATTGCCTTAAATAATAAACCCATTAAAAATTTTTTTTGAAATTATTTAATCGAGGAGAAAAAAGTCATACTTTATTACAGCACTAATGTGTAGGATAAAGTTAAATGAGAGAAAAAAAGCATTAATTATATATCATATTAAGACATACATTACGAAAAAAATCACAACATGTCATTAGAGAGAATTTTAGAAAAATATAAAGGTTAGAGATTGCAATCAAAATAAAATAGTACTTAAAACCAAAGCTAAAGATATCTAATATTTGGTGAATTTAAATAAAAAGCAAAACACCTCACATCCTTACTGGTGTAATACTCCAAAGCTTATCGAAAATATGCTTGCCAGGTCGATAAGCTTTCGTATAGAATATATCGCCAAGAAATCTCTTCAGAAGACAGTAGTAAATCGTTAATCCCCATGCAATACACGTGAATATCATCATTGCTTCCGCTCTATCGAAATTCCGTATCAATGCAAATACTGCAATATGATTGATTTCATCTCATCTAAACACTATTTCCCTGGAAGGAATTTTATGAAAGAACATAGTTGAGCCTTTATCCTCAGAGCGATATCTGGAGAACTTGGAGTATGGTTTTGCAATTGAAGAGGGAGGGGGGAGCTGGAATCGAAGTAAGGGAAAGGGGGGAGGGAGGTGATGAGAAGGGAAGATACAACAAAAGGAAGTTACAGTGTGCCTGAACATCTATCACAGTCTTGACTATAACCGCTACCTGTCTAGGTGCGACAAAGGTAAGTTTCCTGAACACCTATTTGAAGAGAAGGTAATCTAATAGATTTACCGAGAAGATAATAACTAAGCAGTCAATGGATTTAAACGAACCTAAGTAAACATGGAAAGCGATAAGAAGTAGTATGAACGCTCCCCATTTAAGATGCCGGCGACGCGTCTCGACGAATCCCTCGATGCCATTTTGTACGACTGCTATATATCTCATTGGACCGGTGACCTCTTCGTCTAAATATTCCGGTTCTGACAGCTCATCTTCGCTTGCATTTACCTTATTCTTCGCCATTTTCTGCTTCTCATTGAGCTCATCCTCAGATTTTTTTGCTGCTTCGACATCTCTCAGCGAATTAGGAAGAGGATCGATCTTCGACTGAAATGAATAGAGATCTCAACAATGCTGGATTCGCATCACCTCGAAAGATCATTTCTATGTGTTACAAGGATGAATGTTTGTGTCGGAGCATACGTATACGACGAGAATGAAGGATTATTGCAAGAATTCGAATGAGTGCTCAGAAACAATTCAACTGCTATCCGCATCGTTATCGATTATTATCACTCGGTTATATTAGTTCAAGAAAAGAAACACTTCAACGTTTTGATGAATAAAAAGGGAAACTATAATTTGCATGATGGATATCCACAGAATCCTTTTCAGCAAAATTTTTGTTCACTTTACTCTGCATGACGATATTTTCTAGGATTTCTATTATTTTTCAGCGATGATTTCTCAATAAATCTTATGGAAGGTCATCACTTTATATTTGCCATTTATTCACATTCTTTTCGTAACATTCTGAATGGTTCTCAGAGTTGTTGCTCAGTGCAATAGTGATCATTTTTGGTGGAATTATCGGTAAGGTTAGTTGTTTACACACAGAAATAGACATTGTAATAGTACTAGGTTTATGTACACAATTTGACTCAATATGACACTATAGATCAATGATTTGAGAGAATAGAGTTGATGTGAAGGAATTGGAGAAAACGCTCATAGAAACGATAAAAAATTATCAAATTACGTCTGTGAAAAATCATAGAAATTTTGCCGAGAAAATTTAGATGAAGGTAAAAATTGCAACTTGAAAATTTTCTTTAGAGATTGAATTTGTTGATTACACTCTCAAATTTGAAAGTACTACCAAAGAGATTTCTACCATAAGACTCTTTATCATGAAGTATTGGCATAGAGGTTTCCATTATAAAAATTTCAGTGATAATAGTCGTATAACGTAAAATTGTTGACGCAAATGGGGGGGGGGGGGGGGGGGGGAAAAATCAGAAACGGAATGAAACAAAAGTTGAATTAAAAGCTAGCAACGATCAACCCTTTCACATTTTCCAGAACTTACCGAAATGGATTGTATTTGAATGTCCGCTGCTGCATTAAGGTAACCATTTTTCTCGTTATCTGGCATCATCAACTTGAAGTAACCACTCGACCGGAACCACAACGTATATGATCACGTAAGCGTCACTCACGTACTCGGTTAATGGCTTAGCGAAAACGAACAGTTTCAGAGGCGACGTTAATAAGGCTTAACTAAAGGCTGAAAAATCAGCGGAAAATATCTATGTGTTAAATGACGGTATCTATACACAACGTCAAAAGCAATCTGAAGATAAAACATTAACAGCTCGAGCAATCATGGGAATTCACTTCGAGAAGACAGCTCCGGAATCGATTCCTCGGTTATTGAGAATCGATCACTCTTTTCGAGTAGAGTCGGAACCAATGAGTCAAAAAGACGGCAAAATTCATTTCAAAGACCAAAATGCGAGTGGGTTTTTCTTTTAAGTGAGAAATCATTTTCGGTCAGCGACATATGAATACAAGCGCATCGCATTGTCTTCATTATTGATTTTTTGTTCTAAATAACTTACTCCAAATTGCATACAATCTTTTTAGTTAATGGTGTGGAATACACGACTAGCACAACGTTCTCTGCATAGACATTAAAGTAACTCAATTTCGCGCACAATTTGCTCGAATTATATGTTCATAAATGAATATTTTGATACGCATAAAAATACATCATTTGCATATGAAATATTGGAATGCAAATGGTGGATAGATTTATACTGAATGCAAAATTGATTAAAACGTTTATAAATATGAATATAAGAATTGAACGGTATAGAAAGAAAACTCAAAGAAATGCGATCAAAGAAATACAAATGATTAGAAATGAAATATTCGATAGGATATATCCGCCATATCCGATGCTTAGAAAACTATTTTTAATTACTTCAATTACATATTAATAAAAGATTTTCTATGTTTAAAAATTAAAATGCTGCAAAATTTTCTTCTAAAATCAAAAGTTTCTCTTCTCTATTCAGCAAATCTTCATATGTTCTTCATAAGTTGCAAAAATTCGACAATTATTATTTGGTTAATTTGATCGATGTAACTTTTAAATGTTATTCACGTTTTTGTTGCTAGCAAGCTGCTCATTTTGCTCAAAGAGGGGAGGGGAGGGGGGGGGAGGGAGAGAGAGAGAGTTAAGCGCATGTACTATGATATTTCCCCTCTTATCAGTTCATCAAGAAGTCATTGATAATTTCATAAAAAAGTGCGCTGAATATATGCCACTTAACTGGAGCTAAATTTTGGGACTGCTTTGCGTAAAATCCATAAGAAGTGGCAAACGAATATTTTCGAGAGCGGAATCGCCGAAAAGGCGAACACAATTTTACTACAAATAATTACGTCAATCTTGAGTCCCTGATACTCCAGTGATTTCAGATCAAACAGTTTTAGCCTGGTAATGTAATAGGCTGGTATGGACCGTGGCAAGTTTTGCGAAAGGCAATATGGATGAAAGATTTCTGGAAACTCTCTAACATTTTGCTACTGGAAAGCAAACAAGGAGACCACACATGAGTACAATAACCCAAAATGGTCACCAAAGGTGATATAACGCTCAAATTGCTGTAAGCTAGCACTCAGTCGTCTTGACTGTTATATCAATTTGAAACGTGGAGGCAACGCACAACGCTAAAATATGGTTTGGATTGTATCCACAAAATTTCGCAATTGTTATTTTAGTGGTTAGAAAGTTGGATCTATCAGACAGATAGACAAGCACACAGACGGAAAGATAGACACACGGTCATGTCAAACACATACGGACATATACACAGACAAAAACATGTCGCCCTTATATAAATTTATTCATTATTATGCATTTTGCAAGCACAAGCTTATAAGAACATTCAATGGCTAACTTATGATGCAGGTGTGGAAAATTTGAGCTACAAAAGCCATTGCAAGAGAATATTAACGATCAGAAAGTGTCGAATAAATGTGTTTCGAGATTAATGATGAGGCACAGATGTTCTGAAAAATCATCTCATATCTTCCTTTGCATACCTTTGCAAAAATCATCTCATATCTTCCATACCTTTGCAAAAATCATCTCATATCTTCCTTTGCATACCTTTGCAAAAATCATCTCATATCTTCCTTTGCATACCTTTGCAAATATACGTTTTCAAGATGCACTGAGGCATTACAAGTGCGCCTATGTATATTCATCTAGGTTTGTCTATGAGTATGTCTGCTTGTCGTGCTATATGTACGGCAATTAACAATCGCGGAAGCATTGAAGTCAATGTTACGAAATTTGATTGCTATAATATAACACAACTTGAATTGTTATATCAACTCGTATATCATATTCACTTCGATAATTAAAACTCAAAAGAAGTTATAAGCAACTAAAAGTCAGAAATTTAAAAATTCAAGGACTTTTTGCACTGATCGAATCATATAAAAGTCGTTTTTTGAACACACAAATGTTTGAAATAATCAAAAAAAAAACATTATTTTGCATATTGACTGTTTATTCGATATAGATGAAAAACTGACAGATGAAATGAGAAGAGCATAACGAGAAATATCGTACTAGTCAATCTCGTTCCACTTTTTTTTTCTGCGTAAATTAAAATACAAAAATAAAAAAAGTGCAAAATGCGCACAAATTACTAGAAAGGTGAGAATGAACTCCACACTCAATGAACACAATAACAGTAATACATATACGCGTTGAGGTGTGATTTATCATCGAGTATCATTGTTCGGTTTTGTATAGAAATGTAATATCAAATCAAGAATAGAATTGTTGATGAATATACATTCCATTCATTCTATATATCAAGTATGAATCACTTGCAAAACTTATGACGTATTCTGTAATAGAGAAATTTTGAGCTTTGCGGCAAAAAACTCGAGGCAACTATTTGGTAAGTAGTAATTGGGAAGAATTAGCTTATATCAAAAAGTAATGCAAATATAACCTCTAGGCTCTCATGTACGTCGAAATTAGAAAAAAACTGAACCAAAATTGAATAAAATAGAGAGGACGATAACAAAGAAGTGGCTGTTCGATATGTAAGACAGATATAGATGCGTATAGAAATATATCTAAATATTTCAGTCAAAACGGAAATGCATCGTTTTAGGTCAAAGACAATTATATTCATTAGCAAGCATAAAATAGGAGAAGCTAGCGATCTGTGCAAACAATATGAAGATGAGAACTACTTTAGAATGTCGATCTGATTGAAAATGCAGCATCTTTGATTTCAAAAGTGAAAAGAAAAAAAAAATTCTGATCAATGCTCACAAATATTTTATGGGCCATAGAACGATTGAAAAAAAAATGAATGTTCATCAAGATGGAATCACCTTTCGCTCCATTTTACTTGGTAAGCTTGGGCATAAAAATTTCGTAAAAAGAGAGGAAATAACAGACGAGAAATACAACGAGAGATTTTAAATTATTATTGACAACCATGTGCACGCATCACCTACCTATACGTGCACTTTGATGAATATTGAACATCATAAGATTATAAAAGAATATGTGCTTCGTCTTTTATAATTTATTACAAATAAATAAAAACTCATACGCTGATCATAGAACGAATGCTCAAAGAACTCTTCAGATTTGAGCACATAAATGAAATGTATTCTGTAACTCAGAGTGTAGTCTCGTTATGTCCACTAATATTGTTCATTGTTGTCTTGTAAACCGGCAATATAAATAAGAATACACATTTTTTGCAATGTTTGCTCAAATCCATTTCATCGCGAGATTCATAGTGCCTTTACATGTAGCGCTAATCCTATGCCATTATTGCAAATGAAATGAAAATTCGAATGCGAATTCAAATTTCGCATGCGAAATCGCAACTGAGCCCGATTTTTTCTCAAAAAGAAGGATTTTAATGCTAACTAAAGGGAAGTTGATGAAATAAAGAACATCATAATTATTCAAGGAAAGTTGCATGCGTTTACTCTTGCACATGACTGATTATTGCGTGATTCATGTCGCCATATCGACACCTCCTCATTGCTGTTCCCTTCAGAAATGAGGCGGAAAAAGGTTAGTCGTAAAATTGTTAATGGAGAGCTTGAAATTAGAAATAATTGGAAATACAAGTGAATGTTGGCAAATTTGGCGAAAAATTGAAATGTTGATACTGAAAGAAAATCATGAACTATTTCAGCGATTTGGTATGGTTGACCAACTTCAGTTGAAGAGATGCATCGATATCGGACAAAATCCATAAATAGTTTCAACCACATAGAACGTTTTGGCCAAATTCAGAAACGATTTAAACGATGTTAGGTTTATTGACTAAGTTCCAATTGTTGCTTAACAATGAAGTTTTAAAATGAGTTACTTCTGCCTTTGCAACATACAACTCTGCTATATTCAGGACAAACCCAGGCGATAGAAATGAGTGGCATCGAAGGAAAACTTTTCTATTCGCGGGCTACCGAAATTGTAATTTGGGAGCTGTTTTCCTTGTTTTCTGCTTGCTTGTGATAGCCCGGTAATTCCAGCAGAGTTTTTCGAGCTGATAGGAAGTGAATGTTGAAGGAAAGGTTATGCGTGAAATTTAGTATACGATCCTATATTTATCGAGTTTAAAAGACTTTGGACGATAACACAAATTTGTCTGTTCGGATGCAAGTTGAAAGATGATATGCACGTCTACATATACATAAAGAGAGAATAAAATGACAAAGTAAAACGCAAATAATGCATAAATGAGCACAAAATGACATGAGATTAATGAATCGATTAGGGAAATGTGAATATGAGGTATGTTTGAAATTAGTCCACCTTAAATTACGAAGCAGTACTAGTGGAAAACCACAGCAGTGCGAGAAATACTTTAATGACTATATTTAAGTATAGCAAAACTGAAAACAATAATAGAATTTCAATAAAGTTATGAGATATGTAATTTATATCTATATTGCTGTATTGAATGATTATTTCCAACATCATTTTATGCCAAAAACAAATGTCAATTGAATTCAAAAACCATCATTGGGATAATTGCAAGCTAGAAATTAATTAATAACTGAATGGTTCATTTTATTCTTTCATGACACCAAAATATACCTTCAATATGCTCGATAAATTCGATATTTTATAATGTAATAATCGAAATATTGCTGCTCTTTAAGTCATACTCAAAATCGAGTGTTTTCTGTTCGAAGAGCACAAATACGGTGAATTGAATGATTTTTTCGATACTTTCGGGCATTCTAACGCCAAATTCTGACGCCATTCTAACGCTCTTATAGCTTCGAAGAAAAAAGGTGGATAAATTCATTGAAAAAAAAATTTCATTTCTTTCAAGACGATATTCTTCAAAAAGAACTAAAATAAAACCTCTGAATGACTAATTAAAACCATCGTTATTAGATAATAAACAGCAATTTCAAAACTTCAGCAAATAAATGAGCGTATGTGAATAACACAACATAAAAGAGTGTTCTCAATGAGGGCAATCATTGAGAGATGAATTGTTGTGCCATTTTCCGGTTTCCATGACAAATCGATCGAAAAACTACGCTTGGGTAACTGCACTCATCGGACAAATCCCCTACCAGTTGAAGGCTACCTTTTATAATATAATCTAAAACTAGAATCGTATAGATTCACTATAGAATAATGAGCATTGTCGCATCATATGAACAGGCATATTTGAGAGGTTGGAGAGGGAGAATGAGAGTTGTTGGCACAATATGCTCATAGCAAATGGAAAAGTTTTTGTGGTTTAAAAAAAAGCTTAAAACTCAAAAGAAAAACGAAGAAACTATTATTGTTATTATTATTGGTAAAATACTTGAAATAATTTCTACATTCTTCAATCGAAGAAAAATATAATTTTTAAGGATATAGAATAGGATAATTCTGCTTTTCAAGAATCGTCGAAGAATATCCTCACACATATACGCCGTAGAAAATGGTCGAAATTTGAAGAACAGGTAGGCGCTTTTCATTATAGTACCCTTATGATATGGCGTAAAAAAAAACTATTGAGTAAGTTAAAACCACCTTATTTGTGGAAATGAATGCTTATCAGTGACGAAACTTATCAGCAATGCCTTAAATGACTGAGGGAATCAGCACTTTTAAATGAGTGATGGCTATCAGCATAAATGAATAAATTGACAAAAATAATAGGAGTAGATCTTCATGAATAGAGGCTACGAAGAAGAGGATGAGGCTTGTCTATCCCGTCCATCCCACACTTCACATTCCCTTGCTTAGAACCGAAAAAATAGAACACTTTAATAAATGCTCCGTGAGCATATGCCTCTTCCCTGGAAAAAAACACCATGCCATATCAACCATTTATTTTTTTTAGACATAATGTATACAAATATTACTTCAATACTTATTCCGGATGAACCGATAAATTAGACGAAAAAAAGAACAAGCCCTGAAAGGTAGCCGACTCTTCTTGAATAAAGCCTTCTTCATTTAAAAGAACACACGTTTCTTTTTCCTTCCGCCTCCTCCAACTCCCTTAACTCCGCCCTATGTATGCAATGGAAAATTCATGCTCTTGTGCACTGATTCAGGCAAGACAATATGCGACTATGCGTTCATGTAAACACTTTGAATTCATCCTACTTTGTTACATAAAGTAAAGTTAATGAGTTATCTCTATTATTGTTCATCTCTATGGATACCAATAATTTATGAACATGATGAAACTAATAAACATGATTCAAACGAAAGAAGAAATTAAAGCAGTATTTCATGTCAGCTTATGTTTCAGGTCAATGCAATATTTCAATTCAGCTTCAGGTCATTGATATAATCCTGTTTTTGTTCATCAGGCAAGTGCTCTACCTGTGAACAATATTAAGATTATAGCAATTGCTGCTTCAAATGCATAGTTGGTTTAATGAACTATAGTTGTTCTTTGTGGCAGGTTATAATATCTGTCAATAGCACACCTCCCTGTTATGCGTCACTCTTCCTATTGACCACAGTAGCTTTTGTGCTGACTTGAATAGCTCCTTTTCACTAGTTTCTATTCGGAAAATCCAAATGACGTCAACAAGTAGAAAAGAGGGATTCGATATAAAATGAATGTTTACGAATTGTTAAGTAAGTAATCCACAATGCAAAAATAAATCCTCAACAAAGTAAGAAACAAACACGCTCTCAATTCAGTGTTGTGATGAAAAGAAATTCTGCATTGATGATAAGACTGTTCTTATTAACAAAAAAAAAAAAAAAAAAAATCGGTTACGATGGACACATTTATCAGTTATCTGTGGAATGATATGATAACAATCCGCTACATGATCAGATAAAGAATGATAGGCAAAGAGAGGAAGGTAATGGAAACGAGCACGAAGTATAACACCAAGTGATAATTTATCGTTTTTTTTTTTCAATAATGTAATCCATTCTTGAAATTTACGATGATTCAACGCTATGGTCTTTAAATGCTCGTTTGCAAATCGCAAAGTGCATCGCAGAAGTGCTAGACATGAGGGTATTGACCATAACTACGCACATCCGTCTGTTCAGCATATCCAGCCAACTTAGCACCACTGGAAGCTGAGGCTAAAAATTTGGCACATCATAGATTTCAAGTTCGCTAGATTCAACAACAATTCTTTCGCTAGATTTCAAGTTAATTCATCAACTAGAACAGCAATATACGCATGAAAATGGCCCGAATGATTGCTGCATATTATTAGCAAGCAAGGGAGCACTTTATTAGAGAATTTGCCGCATTTTATAGGCGTTTAATCGCTTTTTGCAACTCTTACGAATCCTTTACAGAAGTTTCGCATTTTTGTGATCGGACTGATATAAAATGAAAGTCTAACAAGGTGCAAGTTATTTCTATGGGAGATCATTCCACCCACTGAATATTAACAAGACGACCATTCGATAGGCTTTTCCCATCAAATTTAGAGCTTTGGCTTCATTCACATTCAATCTTAAGCGACACTGCATAAAGAAACACGGGTAGATGTGTGCGGATATAACGCCACCATAAGGCACTCTACACTTGCAACCATTTAAAGGCATATAATGGTGATGGTTTATTGCGATTCCCGAAAATATTCAGGTTATTTTGGAGCATGTAGGTGAATAAATGAAACTGATAAAATTAAATCATACAGAAACGAAAAGAAGGCTGCCGATTGCAGTGAGAAAGAAACTTCGGCGAGCAATTAAAAAACGACTCATAGAAGAGCGCGAAGTTCTTTTGGGTTTTCAATGAGTGTTTGCTCACAAGTTCAAAAACCTGCATTCGAAACGAACTCCACTCCAGAAAGCATAAAAAAACTTTCAGAACAACTAAAGGAATTCTGGAACTCTATATGAAAGTGGTCCTAGTGACATTCCAATGATTGTTATGAATCATCGCAAAATGGTTGTATGATTATGGAAATTGGGGAAGTTTTTTGGAGAAGGATTGGGGAAGAAGGAAGCACAAACCTCTAGTTCCGAAATTCATCCCATCTGTCCTCTCCGGAATGCAATTCTACATTCTCGTTTAGGGTGATGTCATCGGAAGTGAAAAGCACCTTACTTGATACTCACCTATTCAGGTAACCACTGCAACGTTTTCAGTTTCATGATTTACCAATTATTTATTGAAGGGGACGGGGAGAGGGAGGGGGAGGTACCAGTTTCGCTTAAAAGGTTTCCGATCATTCATTTTGGTACCTTATCATTCAACGATTACATCCAACATCTCCAATTTTAGAATTAATTAAATAAGGTTTATCAACATATTCTTCGTTTAAAGTCAGTGTATTACAATATGATAGGAACGCAACAGTTTAAAAAAATGAATGTGGAAAAAAGCTCGTAAGGTTCCACTAATATTCTTTGCGAATATTTTCGACTGTTTAAGATGCTTACTTTAAAAAAAATGAAATTCATTGGTAACACAAAAAAAAATCTATTCTATTAGGAAAATAAAATCACATTGCAAGGTGAATGCAATGATTCGCTAATGGCATATGCAGGAAATATTGTCAGAGCATTAAGCGAATAGTTACTTTATGGGATGAAATTAATAAAATATAAGTAACTGAGGTAATATAATTGAATATCCCCCCCCCCCCCCCCCTCTACTTTTTACAGAATCTGTTAAAAAGAAATAACCTGCAAAGGCGATGGGTACATAATGAATATCGGCGATTATATATGGTCGTAGGTTGAATATTGCACCGGAGGCGATTTTGGTATGCACGAAATAAGTATGAAATGGAAATTGTGCCTGATCAGTCGGCGCAATTTTTAATTTTTTTTGCATTGAATCTATGAGATTTATCGTCTACAAAGATTTTCGTGAAATAAAACAAAAGCGAGCCTAACGAACTACTCATGTTTCAGCCGGTTGAATACTTTGTGCAAAATTTCTAAAGACATTCTTTTTACTTTTGCTCTGCCATCAAACCGGTTTCGAATATAGCGGAATTGTGATGACAATTATAGAATATTCTCAACTAGCATTTATAACATATACTCAACGATGCAACTCACATTTGAAGAAATATTTTTCAATTTTTCCCCCCGAAGGAAAACTTAGCCAATTATGGCTGAGGCGAAAACGAAGCAAATGAGTGAGTGTACATTTTAGGTGATTCAGTTAATTTTTCCGCTGATCATTCGAACCCTTCATCGATGAATCGTACTAATGAGAGGCGAACATAATTTTTTAATTATACGATTGCGTTTCAATTTCTTATCTTAGTTTCTTTCATTGTTTAAAGCCATATATATATATATATATATATATATATATATATATATATATTATATATAATATATATATATATATATATATATATATATATATATATATATATATATATATATATATATATATATATATATATATATATATATATATATATATATATATATATATATATATATATATGTACTGCTTTGTTATGCAGATTCTGTGCAATGGAACAAATGAGAAAGCACATCAGAGTAGCCGTTATAGCACCGAAGGCGACAACTGACCTGACCCACGATACGAAGCGTTTCCATTAGCTCACAGCGAATGACAAAACGTCAGCAAAAACATATCAAATATTATGATTGACATATCAAAACATATCAAATATTGGCTGTAGAAATCTTTCAGAAACGATTCGCTATTTTCGCGTGCATTGAGGCCAGCTCTCAGATCGATTGTTAAATGGCATTTCAATTGTAGTTATTGGCATTTACCTTTGAGTTTTCTAGAAGTTGATATATCAACTTAAAAGGTTCTCTGGAGGTTTCTTCGGTGGTTACCTAAGAGGGTCATTAGAGGTGTTAATCAAGTCATCAAATTGCCTATCTATACAACAAAGGGACACATACCTCTATATGTCTAGACATAACGTCATCATAACGTAATTTGCTAACGCACTTAGCACTAACTAGATAGACGATACGTTGTTGGGTTATGATGCGATTTTTTCGCAATACAGCTCAAGAGCTTCTAAAGGGTATGATGAAATAACTAGAAGTAGGTTCATCGTATGAATTTTGTCATGGTTATTTATCAGAAACCTTCACTGTCACGGAACCAATGCAATTTTTGTATGGGATCAGGTTTACACATAACTGTCTGGTTCACATGTTTACAGGTATTTACATGTCTTCCAGGTGAATTTCTCTGAATCGCATACTCATGAAGCTAGTGCTCACATCTTGCAATTACTCCATGGAACTTTATCCACAGACTGAGTATGCATCTGTGGACAGATGATAGTCGAAAGCTATAGGTTATCGGTCAGAATATCTCAGTAGACTTTTCGCCGAATGAGCACTACAATGAGCACTACCTTCATAGCATTTCCGCGCTAACAAATTACCAAATAATTAAGTATTAACGAAAAAGTATTCGTTAGAGCATGATTTAAGAGTAAAACAATTTTAAAGCGCTTTAAAAATTTTTAAAAAAATTGAAGCAAAAAAAGAAATTATTTCTGAAGAGTATTAGAAAGTATACATGACGATAACTGCCACATTTAGCAACTATTCACTAAGCGTTCTCATTGCCAACAATGACTATATTTGAGCAGATAATGTGATATGATAAGCAGAGCATATTGCATGACGTTATCGATTTGATAATAGAAATCACACTTTGAAACGAGCAATCAATCTTATCGATGTGGTATGATCATAAGGAATGATGCCAAAAAAGGCATCAACGTACTTCTTTTTGCAGTTGCAACGTGAATTCAAACAGACACTGCAAGTGATTCCTGATGATCTATGAAGAGATCTGCCTATGGAGATCTTTATAACCTGATCACTTGACAATCCCGACTGAACGCGGAAAGGCAAACCGTGAATATAGGCTCATGAAGGCTAGGAACCCGAACGTCACTGCCGCAAACCTCAACGTTAAAAAGTCGACTATGGAACTCGACAGATCTGCGCCGACCGTTGGCGAATGGACGGATCGTCAGGTGATTAGGTGATGAAACCCGCTCCATAGTCAACACATTAAGTGTACTATTCATATATGAGATGATATTCAAAGGCTGCTTGAGAATCACGAAAACAGTGATCGGAATTAATTAAAAAATTCATGGAAGCCAATATTCTCGGTGTTTCGATTTGGGATGACCTCAGCATAGAGGGAGTAAATTGGTTTGAATATTTGCTGGCGATTTGTACGTTCATGGCTTCTCCCCCTCCCCTTCCCCCGTTTATCAGTAGCCATAGTTGTTCCGGCTATTTGTAGTCTGATCTAGCTTGAAGGGCAAATTTCTTGTTAAATCGAAGGTGGATTCTTTAGCCTGTGATCGATCAGCGAAACTTACTTTTTCGGTGCTTTTATTCGATCACCTACGATATATGATGAGACTTTTATAACTCGAGAATCATATCGAACGTTATATAATTTCTCTCTCTCTTTTTTTTTTTTTTAATTCGAGAGTATCGATGAACTGAAGGGAATAGCAAAGAACATCGTCGTTCATCTCGTTGATTGTAGCTCGGTAGCAGCACGATCGCTAATTTCAAAACGATGGCAAATTTATTCAACTGCCTAAATATTTCAGTTGTCTAACCCAAAGCGCTAACATTTCATTGCTTTGATTCATTACAAACGAAACAAATATGAAACTATAAATCAAGTAGGTAATGAAGAGATCATAAGTAATTCGAATACAACCCCTATGCAAATTATTTTGTTATCAATGGAAATTTTCAAAAACTGAATGTTTCGTATATTTTGCGTATTTTCTACGTTTATATTTTATTATCCTTATCAAATTATGGTGGATCGTTTAGTATCGCTTTCCATACCTATTAAATGGTTACTCTTCCAGATTGCAACGTTTCTTCTTTTTGCCTCAACTTATTCACATGTATTTGTATGCTTTTTCATCTTGGAACATTGCAATAAATAAATAAATAAGACCACTATGAGAGAAATTTGTTTCACCTCAGGAGAAATTCATCGACAAAAAAAATGATCGATTTCAATTTAAAAATTATCGAAAACTTATCGCGAAAGAACCGATCATATCAGTCAAGTTTTAACCATAGCGGAACTGATTGAGTAGGAAAGAATCGATGGGACTTTATATGCAACAATTTTTGCGATATCTTTCGAAACTACCACTAAATTATAGTGGACTCTCAGAGAAGGGGAAGGGAGAGGAGGAGATACGCAATCTTTCAATAATCAATGTCTATCCAATCCTATTTAAAAGAAAAGAGAAGAAATATTTTATAAGGTGAAAAAAAAAATGTCCAACACTTAGCAAAAAAAAAAAAATTCATCGCTTAATGAATAATCACTGAGAGACTTTGTTGAGCGATAAAAATTTTCCGATTTTGTTGAGAGAATATAAAATTGAGTTGGAAATCAGCCAAAAAAAAATTTTTTTTTCAAAGAGACTAAAACTAATAAACTCCTCAAACTTTCGTTATATGGAAATAAGAATGAAACTAGAGAAAATCAAAAATCTTTCAGTTCGAAAAAAAAAGAAACTATTAGGTAAAATTGATGTAAATTATAGCGAAGGAAAGAGATATGTAAATTTTACAATAATCTATGCCGACTTCTTTAATTTATGCAAATGAACGTCCTTATAGCTTACCGTAATAAATGAATAATCATCAGCAAGGAGTCAGTTTCTAATTGAAAAAAAAAGGCGACTTAAATAATTCTAGCTTCCTTTAGTACCATTTATAAATAAAAAATATTTATTTTTTTAATTAAAATATTTCAAATCTTATTTTAAATTATCTGAATAATAAATATTAGAATATGATAGTTCACAATTGTTATAACGATCGCATTCTTTAATTTCAAGATTGGAATAGAAAAATGAACGAAAAACGATGGAATGTTGGTTAAAAAAAAAAAAAAGAAGAAGAGTGGTGTGTCATCGTTATCGTTGAAGCAACTGCAATTATATCAGCAATAGACTTCTATTTTATTGCACATCTATTACTAGTTTAATCTTTAATGATGCTTTTGATACTGCGTTTCTTACAATCGATGAGGCGAGCAAATATCAAATGAAAGAGCTTAATTGTCTCTTTTATTCTTTAAAAGTCAGTTTGTTGTCACGCTCGCTGGATTTATTTTTTGAACCAAGCACTAGGTACTACCTTTCACCTGCACCATTTATGAGAACATACGACCTAAGACGAGAAGGTGTTCGAGGCATTATTTTATGGCCATTGGTCCGCCGGGGACAGTCGTCCAATTTTCAAAGAAAAAAAAATTCAAATATATCAATTTCATCGCCTCCTGCTCTCTACCCTCTCCCCCCCCCCCCCCCCCCCACCCCTCACCTACTGAGTTCTTGAATTCCAGCCGAATACTCCAGAAAAATTTGATATTGTGGAAATTATGACGTTCAATTTATTAGCTCATAAATCAATATCAAAATTTACTGAGATAAAGATCTAAAAAGCAATAACTGCAACTTTTTCCAAGAACTCAGAAACACTAACGATCACTCCAAAATATTTGAAACAGGGAAATTTGCTCTACGTTCAAGATATATTGATATGCTCTTATTTATGGCTATGACACTTGCAAATAAACTTATGGACTTTCAATTTTTCTTTGAAAAACTCACATAATTAAATTATTATATAGAAGTGCTTTTGTAGTTTGTAATTTTCCACTACAGACGGTATTATAATGTAATTCGCAAGTAATTCACTAGCAAATAATCAATTTCACAATATCTTCTTTTAAAAAACACTTTAAGTCTACAATAATTAACTAAATTGTTGATTTACCTTTTTTTTCCAGAAATATACTAGTATGGATTAAATGAGTTAATAAAATCCGTACAAATAACTGGACGATTTAAATGATTTAATTATATTTCTTCAAAAAAAACTTTTATTTGGTTATAGGCGAAAATGGTCAAATAAATTCAAAAAAGATAAAAATAAAAATTAATGGTTGCAATTTGCAAACGATAAAAAAAAAGATTCAAATATCTTTGCACATTTTTATATTTAAATTTATTAGCCATCATTCCCGATAGTGCCTATAAAATGTGACGAAAATAAAATGAGTGAAAAATTTGTGTTTTTTTTTTTTGTTCTTCGATGCTAATTCGACAAAAAACTATTGATAAGAGTGAATCAACGAGGTATGCTGTTTAACAACCTAATCGGCCTTTCAATATTTAAAAAAAGAAACTTTACAGCAAGAAATCGACAAATTGGCGGATTACAACCGTGGAACTAAGGTGACGATTAACTCTATTTTCACTAGATAATGAAATCGATATTTATGATCACGTTTTATGGAAGCTATAGATACTGCTGGGCAAGTAATAACGGTAGGGACACTCAGTGGCACGAGTAAACATGTGATGCCAGCTGTGATAACTCTTAGGATAATATTACGAATTATGTGGAAGTATTTTAAAAAATGCATTGATGGTTGTATTTGGAAGTGTAATAGAAACAGTAATAACTGGTATTACAGTAATAAATACCAAAAATTGATGGTTGTAGTGTAGAAGCAGTAATAAATGGAAGCAGTATTACTTATTGCCACGTTGAGCAGTGCTGAATTTATCCACTAAGCAGTATTGGTAATGACCGTGACCGGTGGAACTGGCAGTAGCAGTAACAAGTAGTATTTGTGACGTTAAATAGGTTAAGCTGATAATAGTAGTCAATAATCGTAGCGCATCACATGCGGGGGATAGTACTGTTGGACATTATTATAGTTACAGTAAGTAATACTGCAGTAAAAGTAATTGGACTTATTGTAAGTAGTAATTTAGTATCAGTAACAGCAATTAGGGTGAGCAGTAACATGAATTGAAAAGTAGGTAGTAAGTAATACTGATAGTAGTAGTAATGAAACTCATGCCCTTGTCATTTGCAAAAGACGAAATCAATTCCTTCTTAGCTTTTAATATTTTCGCTATTGTTTTGCTCACGAGTATTTGATCGGTGCATGAGGATCAATGGTATGAAAGGATTTGGATCAACGCTTCAAAAATTTTCGTTCCGATCGCTCGCATTGCTGACCCAAATGCCATCTATTGCATAAGTTCCTTTCTTTTATAATGTTTCGTTTCTATTGCAAATTTTCTGATGGTGATTAAAAGTATGATTTTTGTACAGCACAAAGTTTTTCATCTAAATCATCTCAATACAAAAAACCACTTCCAATTTTATTGCATCTGAAAGGAAGCAATTTTTTTTTTTTTGAGAGCTGTTAAGAGTTTTTTTTTTTCATTCGTTAAATCAAATCTTCGATGAAAAAAATTTGCATAAATAATTATAAAAAACAGATGAAAAAGAAATTGAATCGCAAAAAAAAAAGTTTTTATTCGCATATATCACTAGATATTCGCCCATAATGAATGAATATACATCTATGCAAATAAATCAGATGTTTTTTTTTTTTTTTTTTTTTTTCAAGGATGGCTTCTAGATTGGATGCAAAAAAAAAAAAAAAAATTCCTTTAAAATATTATGGAGGAGAAAATTTTCGAGAATTTTTCCTTTTTCGGAATGATTGAGTGTGGTATCATATTTAGCGAATCGGTTACTCATCGCTTCGATTAGTGTAATAGCCGAAATTTGCGAAGAGAAAATAAAAGCACAATAACTAAATATTTGATATATTTCAAAGCTTCCATTCGTATGGGATTTTTTTTTTTTTTGTTACAACCAGTCGGCTGCAAATTTATTGGCGTTTTATCATTGAAAACACACCGCAATGCTTACATTATACATTTGGTATTTCTAATTAATAAAACGAATAATGAGTGCACAAAATCGCTCAAAAAAATTTGCAGTTGAATAAATTGCAAGCAATTTTAAGCAAAGAGTGTTATAAGCTACGGAAACAAAAATGAAAAATTTCTTTCATTATTTTAAACAAACATTGAGTATGTAATTAGAGATTATACCACAAACAGCAACTCTGATTAGGGGCTCCCACTTTGGTTATGAGCGCCACTTCTCAATGCCCATAGAGAGAGAAAGAGAGAGAGAAGGGGAGAGAGGGAGGAGGAGCGGGAAAGAAAGGAGAGAGGCGAAGAAGATCAGTGAAAAAGAAAGCCGACAAAAACTCTACCAATGGTTCTTCAAGAATATTGGCAGTTCATTAGATTATGAGAAATGGCAAACGTCAAAGATTGGTATTAATCAAGCAAAAATATTATATGAAAACTATAGACACAGGTGTAAAAAAATTTCCCCAAAATCGTTTATAAGCGAGAATATTTACGCGAAGCGTTCAAAATGAAACCAATAAATAAATTAGAAAAAAAAAGCAAAAATAAAAGAGAGATATTAGCAAAAGAATATTATAAATCCACCAGGTATATTAAATGAATGCACAAAAAAAAATCATAACAACTAAATAATTGTTTGAGTTATTAAGAAGTAAAGATGAGAGCATAAAAATCGACAAAGCGATAAAAATCAAATGAATGCGAATGAATCGACGCAGCTTTTTGAATATTTTCATTTCTTGAATTTTTTTTTTTTGCTTAATTTTTCGTAAATTTGGAAAATGCTCTCAGTATTAATTGTGCTCATTTGAAATATTTCCCTTTAAACTTTTATTTAGAACGAATCTACGGCTGAACAAAAAATAACGCTTGAATAAAGGCATGGAATCAATGAAGAAAATTGCCAAATTGAGGGAATTTTTTATGCGTTGCGATGTAATGATGATGAATCTATCTACGAAAAACTAAATTCCATAAAAGCAAAAAAATGAGAGAAAAAGAAAGAAGAACTGGAACATATGACAGAGGAGTTTCCGCTGAAGAAAAAAAAAAGCTCAACAATTCTCTGGAATTTTTTTGTCACCTAAAAATTCAGAAAAAAAAACTGAAAGGAAGTTTTGATTTGCTCTATCCAAAGAAAAAATTATCCTTCAATATATCTATGCCACAATAATATGCCAACAATTTCCTTATCAATTTATAAGGTGATCAGTGGACAATTTACTGAAATTGCGCGTCAAAAAAAAAAAACTAAATGAATAAATGTAAATTAAATTTGTATGCGACTTTTTTGAAAAAACATAAAGATCAGATATTTCGCCCGACAATGGCAAATTTTTGTTCTTTGTGAACAAGTTTTTGCCTCGTAAAATTCGCTTCTAAATGATTAATCATTTCGGCTAGAATATCAGCAAATAAAATGCATAGAAAAAATTTTTTCTTCATTAGTAAATTTGCTTATATTTGCAGCGAAAATTTTTCAAATATGAGAAAAATTCGTTTTTCTTAAGCAAAAAAAAAAAAATTCTCACAATTGCTTCAAATATAGGCATAACCTTTCGCCGATTATGAAAAAAATTCCACGAAAATCCAATTGAAACAAAAAAAACCACACTCGGAAATTGGTCATCTTCAACTATATTGGATGAGGTGGAACTCAATGGTTTCAATGCCTCAGGCTAGACAAATAAAGTGACACCCATCTGCCTTTAAGTGGTTAATTTGATAATCGGAAATGCTCAGCTTATTTTTTAGTGCAATTGCAAAAATTTAATAAGCATCTATGAAAAGTGCAAAGTTCTTACAGTGTTAGGCGTTAAAGTTCTTCATATATGGCGTAAATTTGCCAACATATAACCAGAAATGTTTGTTTATTTCAAGCCTTTTTAAATTGAAATTGAAAAAAAAATTTCTCAATAATAGTTGCAAAAATAGGGAATAATGCCAAATTTGATGCATTGAATTTACACTACTCCAATAAATAAGATTTAAGTTAATTGTTCGTTTATCACTAAAAAAGAAAATAAAAATTTCATCAATGCCAACATTGCGAAAATTCCCCGATCTTAGCGTGCAATATTGCCTATCCAATCCTTAGGAGTTTAATACCTTTCTTTATGAAACATAAGATGGACTAAATCGAATTACTCTAAAGTAATACGCTAGCAGTATATCTATGAGGATAAAATCTTATATTTCAAATTTTTATTCATATAAGTTTCTGAAAATCCCTATTATTTTCTCTTTTTTTTTGATTTTTTAAATCTATTGCTTGCATTACTTTTATTTTTTATTTTTTTTTGCTTTGATTTTTACCTCGTTTCATCGAATTCTTTTTAAAATACATTGAAGTGCAAACGATTTTTTTGTTTTCGTAACTCATTTTTGCTCACTTTTCGCCTTTTAATATAAGAAGGGTTGATGTTCTATTGTAAAAAGTTTCTTTTTCAAAAAAAAAAAAAATGCAAATTCCAGAAAATATTGATATCCCAATATTTTATAGCTGTAATTCCGAGTAATCCAAATATTGCTTCTAAACTCTCTCGATAGAGAACATGCGGCGAAATGAACAACGCAGAAATTTCCAAATTCCAGAATGCCTTTTCAAATTCATATTTTCTACTATTGTGCGTTTCTAATAACAATCCTCGCCGCGAATGATAAAAATTTTATCTTATATAATGAATGAATTAATTGAGAAATATTTGTTCTAACAAGAATGACCATTTTAATGACCATTTTTATCTACCTAAGTTGGCACTTGACACTTAGAAATTATGGTGATTTTCCTTTTAGAGAGTTTTAAAATTTGCATAAATATTTGTAGAATAATGAAGCGATAATGTTTGAATTTTAAATTTCCGCTTAACGACTACATAACACAATTTTTTGTTAGATAGTCATTTTTTGTTATAGATATATCGTTTTCCAAGTATGAATATTCAATCATTTAGAAAACGCAAAGGGTGCAACATATGAGTTTATGGAATTTATTTAGTCGATAAATATTTTAACTATTAGCGTATAGATGAAGATAAATGACAAATGAGGAGTTTAGAAATTTTTCTCAAAATTTTCATTGAAAAAATGGGGGAAAATTTCCCAATAAAAATTCATCCATACTTGTAATGTTTTATTGGAAAGTGAATACTAAGCGAAGTGATTTTCATATGTCAGTCATTCTGCTCGTAAATAGTGAAGCATTGAGTGGATTTCAATCAAATGAATTCAATAAATTTCAATGAAATTCAACAGCTTTCTAGAAAGAATGAAATTTTTTAAAGCGAAGAAGCGCATTTTGATAGGATTAGCAATTGCACTGTTGTGATGGTGGTTTCTGTGTGGTGGATGCGTCGAGTCGTTGTCCTTTCGGTTGTGCGGCCGCCGGATCGGAATCGAGTGATTCGGCCATTTTGTTGCAAATAATTTCGACCAGTTTTTCGAATACCGCTTTCACATTGATATTCTCTTTCGCCGATGTCTCAAAGAACTCCAAACCTTAAAAAAACGTTCAATTTTTTAAAATAACCTTAAGGTAACCTTAAGGATTTCAATAAAATCAAACCATATTACACCTTGTTATTTAACCAGGTAATTCGTCACCTTGGTATTTAACTAGGTATATTTAACTAGGTAATTCGTCAAGGTTCTACAGGCATTATATGGTGGCGAATATCATGCTCGTCGAATCTCATATCCATAACGCAATTGATTTCCGAATTCAAATTGCTGAATAAATCGACAATCATAAGAACGCATATATATAAACACAGTTAGATTTGTAGATGCAAATCGATGAGGACATAACGCTCATTGCAAACACAAAGCTACAAAGTCTCAAAAAACCGTTGATCATATGATAAGGAGATGTTGCTTGAAATGTTTATTAAACGACTCTAATGTGTCTAATGTGTATCATGTTTGACATATTATTTGCTATTCATTTATAGGCATTTGCTTTTCGATAGCACATTATCATCTCGACGTGTTTGCCTACTGGCATGCATATTTCCGCCTATTCCTCGTGAATTTAATGACGAATCACAATTCAGTTAGCATGATAACCGTTCATGGGGAAAAAAAGAAGAAAAAAAAACCTTAGGAAGTGAATTCGGCGCTCTATCAAATTGTTGCTCATCAAATGATCGGAAATTTTAAACAGCAAAACTTCGCGAAAACAGCTAGGAAAAGATAAAGAATATGAGTGTGCTAATAGACCTAACCGAACTTGTTTGATAAATTATTGTTTTTTTTTTCAGCGAATCGAAAGCGTTGAAAGACAAACGTCTTGAGTGCATTGATGCTGAAGATGCTATATTTAAGTACGCTTCATGAATTGTTAATCTGTGTTTACTACGAATATATGATTGATGATTGCAAAAACTTTTTGAGACGCCTATAAGTGAAAGGCAACTCGACAAGTGACTTCTTATCGAGTGTTCTTGGAGCTCTTCGTAATAATTACTTGATAAAATACCTCCATGAGTTATGAACTTTATGGCGACTGAAGAAACATACAGCCTAGATGGACAGCTAAAGGTTCATATGCCTGAAAGAAATAGCTCCTTTGAAAGCAGGTCGATCTAGCAGCATCAGAGGAAACAGGTCAAAGAGACGTTGCGATTTTCCTCATGCGAATTGAACTTAAGGCATGGATCGCTACAACTTTAGCCATTTCCGCTCCAATCAATGATTTCCAACTGACGAATAGTCTTCTGCAGTTTTCCCAAGCTACTTTATTAGTCATGTCAGTAAGGAATTCTTATCACACCTTTGATAACTATCATAACAATGCTAAATTTATGGCTATTCGATGATAATGCACCGTTATAAACTAAGCGATTGCCAGTTAAAGCTATTGGAGACTGAAATCGAAAGCGAACCAATCAGCAAATGAAAAAATTTATCTGCATTCGCTTCAGTCATGCGCATTGCATTGGATTCTTAACAACAACTCTAGGAATTTATTTATATGCTTTAATTATGAAATAAATTCCCATGCACCAATTTAGACGCATGGGAAACAGATGGTGAATATGATTCGCTGAGAGATCATCGAGTAGCCTTCAGAATTCTCAGAGAAGCAACCTCGATCACCGATGCCTTATGTCCAACAGTTCAACGAAACACTCATAAACGACGGGAACAACATTCAATTTCTTTTGCAGATTGCCACTGATTATCGTCACTTGTAATTAGGTGACAAGAAAACCGGACTATGGTGACTTGCTTGTTCGATTAATTATTGACACAGTTGAGCTTAATAAACAAGTAATATTGAGTTTCGATCAAGTAAATGCTGACCAATTTACCATTGGCCAAATATTGACCAAATAAAAGGTCTGGAGTTTTTAAAGATGGAAAGAGCGAAGTAATGTCGAGGTTGGTTTTGTTATTCACGACAGTCCGGGAATTCGAACGTCTTCAGAGAGAGGTTATAACTCAGGTTTACGGTAGACGAAAAAGTATATGGCAATCTATCTTTTGTCCCGATATGGAGGCAGTATGAACGAAGAGGAACTAACCGAGCTGATCGGCGAGTTGCCGCCCACGCTCGAATGAGACCACTCGTTCATCGTCCATATCACACTTATTACCAACGAGAACCACTTGTGCATTTTCCCATGAATAGGTTTTGATTTGAGTACACCTGAAAATATTCAGTTTTCATAACACATTACCACCAAAAAACGTTTGCTTACTTGCCAATGCAGCATCTACATGGATTGAACCTTCTTATGAAGCCACTTTGAGAGCCATTCCCTTTTGTCCCTATTTCTTTGGTCCCCCTCGGTCCTCTTCGTCTCCCAGCTCCCTCCATTTCTATTCTGTAAAGCGCTACTTGAAGCTTTCCTGGTAATTAATTAAGTCATCGTTTTCTCCCAATGGTTACTTTAGAAAAATTTTAAGTTTAAAACGAGCCCTATCTTGTGAACGAAGATGACATGAAGAAAAAAAAAACGATCGTACTGGATACTAGATTCGTACTTCTTACTCTCAAAAGAAATATCTCCCATCAATTTCTCTTAACAATTATTGCAAACAATACTTTTCTAAACTTTTGATCCAGAAAAATTTGAAACTTATTCCGAAATAAATTGCACTCCACATGAGTACTAAAACTCAAATTCCATATACCGCCAATTGTCAACAATTTCCATAGAACTGAATTCGCCGTTTGGAATGTACAAGTCTTTTTATTAGTGTTGCCACATGACTAGATTAGATAAAAAGGTGCCTATATATATATATATATATATATATATATATATATATATATATATATATATATATATATATATATATATATATATATATATATATATATATATATATATATATATCAAATGTTGAAGACAAGTGAATCATAAAAAGGCGAAATGAGGATGCTACCCAAAGGCATCATGAAATTGGTAGAATGCATTCCTGGGAAATTTAATAATGATCACTGTAAAGTACTGTGAAAATTGATAAACAATTATTGTAGAGTGGGATTATTGCAAAGATTTGATGCGGGATTACTGTGAAGTGAGATTAGTATGGGAAATTGATGAAGGATTACTGTAGAGTGGGTTTTGCATCACACTGACGCATTACAGAAGCACCAAATGGATCACTATCTTCTCAAGCGTAACAATGTAATACTGTATCATTCTACTTTCTAAAATCGATTTACAGTAATACTTACCAATCCTGAACGCTATTAAAAGATTCTTCGTTGGTTATGTCGTACATAAGAATGAAGCCCATTGCACCACGATAATAAGCAGTCGTTATTGTGCGATAACGTTCTTGACCAGCTGTGTCCTATAATTTCATTATTTGTTATTTATTCTTCCTCATTCATATGCATTAAAAAATTTTCATTATTATTTCTTTCTTCTTCATATAATATCGAAATATCACCTATACAATCACTTGTATATAAGTTTGCATCTGTAACACCTCTACAATACTCAGCCATCCATTTCGTAGGCGCTAGTGTTTGTGTGTCTCTAAGTAGTTTTATCTATGGGTTCAATGAGCTCAACCAGTCGAACATGATGTTAATTTCCTGAGATTTGTTTTACACGGTTTCGGATCCGAATCTAGACGCTCTGTCTTTTTTCTCAACAAATTCCCAAAATTGAAAATTTATTTAAAATTAGAATCAAAAGTGACAGCTTCTTTTGAAAAAAATTTTTTTTGAAGAAAAAAAGGGCACTTTTTGTCTTTTAGAAAACAAAACCACCTTATTTTTGTATATATAGCACGCCACGTACTGTACAAAACAATACGCTTTACACAGTCGTTTTTACATATGGTAATTTTGCTATAAGCAAAAATTATAAATATTTGTTTATCGTCGATAAAAAAATATATCCTCTAAATTACTACCTCCCACTTCCGCCTTCTGTATTGGCGACATTTATATCCATTTTGTTCACATCTTCTTTCACTACCATCAAAGATGCATTCATAAAGCGCACAATAGACTTGCCTATGGTGTGATTTTGCATTCTTTTAAAAAATGTTCGGTATTTCCCTGAACAGAAGGGTAAAGGGCTTTGAGTGCTTCCACATTTCCAAAATATCACTTTTTAATCAAACACGGTCGTCCTTTCAAGATGGTTTTCTAATCAAAAACAGGTTTACTGGTTTGAATTTTAGAAGACAATGAATTTTAGGTCTCTATATATAGTTAATTAATAAGTTAATATAGTTAATAATTTTAGGTCTCTATATATATAATATATATATATAGTTAATAAGGTTCTCTTCTCTAAGAAAGAGGTTCTTTGTCTGTTTAATATAAGCATGAATTATTGGCGCATATAAAATTGAATCATTTGTTTTTATTTCTTTGCAGTAGCTATGCTCATGCCATATTTCCTAAAACCTGGAATGAGTCGCCACCGTATTATATGAAAATCCCCTCCAATTTCGGGGAAAAGAAACTCCTCATTGAACAGTTTCTCTCTGCTTCTCGTCAGCGTATTGCAAAAACTATCCCTAAAATTTATACCTCTAAAATAATTGGTATGGTTTCTATACATTGGCAAATTTGTGGAAGAAGATACTCCCTCCCCACTCCACGCGATACCCTGGAATCTATGATAGCGTTGAGAATGGATATGTTATTTGTTCTATGTAGATATCGCTGAAATTTTTCCCGGTGGCGGCATTCATAACAAAACACCTGAGTGCGTTGTCTTCATCACTACGAATTTGTGACCCATTTCCCATTTTAACGATCCCTTCCTTTCCCTGTCCTTTGAAAATCCTTGGAGTTTATACCGTCAGAGGTTTCTCAAAAGTTTTGCGATATATTCTCGTGCAGATTATGTATCGCGTCTCGCTATCGCCAGATGCAGCTTTCAATATGCAATCGTTTGAGAATTTTGCCAATAGATGTACTAAAGGTGATGTATATGAGATGTGGATATGTGGAATAGATCGATCGTATTCACAACGACGCAGAGAAGCTTTATCTGCTGAGATGCAATGCGCTGATAAATCCTCATTTATTGAATTCCGACCATATAATGCGAGCAAATTCACTCTACGAAACATGCGCTGAACGAGAAAAAAAGAGGAATGTCCGCTAAGGATTTCATTTTTTTTAGACGTTAGTCGAGAAATAAAACAGCAAACACTTTGTATATTCGCGCAACCGCATATGGAAACATCGCTCAGATTCATTGCCGAAGAAGGTGACCATAACTACCGAAAAAAGAGGGAAGAGAAGGGGAGGAGGCAGCGGTGGTGAAAGGGGAGTCGGTTAGAGTAGTCTTCGCCAAAAATATGAACTCCAAAAGCGAATTTCGAGGAAAAATACTGAACTACAGCGCAACGTAGTGCTGTTTCGAGATCGAGAGAGAGATTTTTCTTTGCGCCGGCGAGAAGTTTCTCGGGGAAAATTAATTCTATGAGAGATAATCAAGATGAAATATTCGAAAAGAAAAATATTGAGGAAACGTTGATCGATTGAAGATCTTGAAAGAATTTCTACTGGAATATGATCCATATAGTGAATTAATTCATAATATTCCCATATAATATTTGTTTTTTTTTTTAAAATTCAAAATAAGCAATCAAAAGAAATATCATTGATTATTTGTTAGAACATAATTAATTATTAGCCGATTATTTATAATTTTTTTCAAAAATATTTGATTGAATGATCGTTAGAAAATAACATCGAAAAGGAAGATTTCAATATTTCAAAAGAAATTATTTTCATTGTTTTATAAATAAACTTTCCGTTGAGCATCTTCTATCGTTATTCGTAATATTGAAAGAAGCGTCGTATATGCCTCCTCTCCATCTATCATCCGCATGGCTCAATTTAGTCAAGCCTCATTCACTTCATTGACCCTATCTAGTCCTCCCCTTACAATTCTTTCCCGTACCCCTCCTAGTGGAGAAATGCAAGTGCAATACATTGCGCAATTGCATTAGGAGTCATTAAAAAGTATTCATGACTAAATATGATCGACTGATACCATCACTGTACAAGTAGTTTTCAACAGAATACGATGGAAGCATCAAAAACTTCTGTGGTACCGAGTAGATTTGAAAGTATCAACAATTAGCTTCAAATAGTCCACATTATGAGTTTCTTCGTAGATAGTGAGTGTGTTTTGGCAGCTCATGTATTTCCACTCTATTTACGTATGATCTAAAATCTTTTAATCTGTGCTCCATTGCAAGAATGGTTCACTGAAAAATTCATCAACGAGTATCAGATTTTATGCGATCGATGCATCGATGTGTTGTAACGAGAAAAAAAAAGCTAGCTAGCAATTCTCAACCATATTCTAAGGCCGACTGATTAGTTCAGCAAGTTTTTCTATCATCTTCTGTGTAGATATGGCGAACACATTTCGTCTAACAATACTCTAAGAAGTAATCTCTAATTAGAAGCAGATTCAAATGTAAAGAAAAATGTGATGAAATTTATGAAAGTAAACTCAAATCAAACGCTTTTCAAAGAAATAATGTTTTTTTTTTCACAGAGAAATAAATGCATTATAAGAGTCTTACATTTACGCTATCCCATCTTGTGGTAGAGGAAGTATATAGCTTAAGCGATATAATTTGCGTAAAACATCTTGCATTAAAAACCGTAACGTTGCTGAACTTCCCCCCCCCCCCCCCACCCACCCCGCCGGAGAGTTTTTTGCAGCTAAAAATGCATACTGCTTTAATGCTTAAGAGCATCAAACATTCGGCGATATGACGCAAAATGACGTCACTGA
Organism: Ascaris suum; assembly: GCA_013433145.1. Classification (NCBI taxonomy): domain Eukaryota; kingdom Metazoa; phylum Nematoda; class Chromadorea; order Rhabditida; family Ascarididae; genus Ascaris; species Ascaris suum. The sequence continues at coordinate 1,127,433 of CM024180.1, forward strand.
CGTGTCAGAGCATTGTTTCTCTATTTTGTCACGGAAATTAGACGTTCGATCGAAACCGTCGCCCATCGACCGTCCAAAAGCATTTTCAAAAAACCCTTTTTTTTTCGCTTATGCACTTATTTTGACGTATGTCATGACGTTATATCCGCTGATATGAAAGCGCCATGCATTTTTTTTTTTTTGCAATAGAAAGAAATCTTCCGTTGCATTTTATGATAGTTGACTATATTTATTGCAGTTTGTTCAGCGGTACTAAAAGAAATACTGGACCTTGTTGATCGAATAAATATTCCGAACATAAAGTCGAATAATGAGTGCATTGATAGCAGTTATAATTGCAATAATTGTTATTGAATTTATACAGTTGACTAGGTAATGCAATTTGCAACGGTTTCTATTTGCAACTTTATTGAATTCAATGCAATCGGTTTTACTTGTTAGCCTATTATTGGTGAAAAAAAAGAGAGCAAATGTGCTAGAATTAGTGCATTATGCATTAAATCGTAAAAAGTAATTACATCGGAAAGAAAAACTCAAAATAAAAAAAAAATTAACGGCTGCAATTTAAATAACTCTCTCAATACAATCATTTCAACAAATATTTCACACTTTAGTTCATAGAGACATCAATAAAACATTGCGTAAAGATATTAAGTTAAGACACTGAATTACTTACCCAAATTTGTAATTTGACACGTTTATCCCCGCGGAATACAGTTTTCACTTTGAAATCGATTCCTACAGTGGAGACGAACGCGGAGGTGAACGAATCATCGCAATATCGAAATAAGAACGATGTTTTGCCCACCGATGAATTACCAATTATGAGCAATTTGAACATATAGTCGAAATTCTGATCGGTACCTGCTGGTGCTGTACCACCGCCACCACCACCACTCGTACTTCCACCATAGTTTGATGTGGCCATCTGAAATTTCTGGTCATTTTTGCTTCTTTTCTTTTCTCCTGAATTTAGAAAGGTGGTGGTGCGTGTAATAAAGTGATAACCGTATAGCAGTTAGATTGCATTCGGCCAACACTTATAAGAATAAAAATTCAAGCTGAGAACAATTGTATGGCTGCTAAGATAAATATACGAAGAACGATTGTGATTACTGACGAGAAAAAATTTCATAAGCAAGTGTTGTTTAATTTATTTAATTCATTTTTGAATGAAATTAAAAATTGATCAGCTAATATTTTCCTCCTTCCATGTTTAATTTTAACTCCACATGTTAACAAAAAAAAACTGAAAAATAAATAATAATAGTAATAATAATAATATGCCACTTTTACTCAGCTATAATACTGAAATTTTTCGCCCGTTTATTTTTGTTAGCCCCCTCAGTCTCTCTCCTCGTCCACTTTTGTAAACAAATATCTGCTAGACGCTCTAAATCTTAGCATATTGATGGTATATGTTGTATTGGTCGATGTCGATTCCACATATTGCAAAATAAATTTTGTATATTTAGAAAAGAAAATAAAAACAAATAAGAGGAATAATAATCCACATTACTGACTACTGTATCATAATCATACGGCTATTATATCATATTCAGAAGCATTCATGTCCTATTACAGTAAGCTTAACTAGTAATTATATACAAAGAAAGCATTTTTCCGGAGATTAAAGATTATCGAATTGTTTCGCGAAATATAATAAGCCAAGTTCAATTTCTTCAGCACTCTACATTTGTGTATTTTTATTTCAGCTGAGAAAATTTCACCTTCACTCAGAAAATACTATTAGAAATTCAATTTAATTTATTCTCTCTTGTTTAGTTGTCCACTCAGAAAGTGTCATTTTTTGCAAAGGTTTAATTGAAAATGCGAATTTTTATGCATATCGTTGATTTTCTTTGAAAAATTTTTCATTCAATAAACGAATATCGCATCAATATGGAATAGCAGCAATGAATACTACAAACGAAATCAAACCCACTATGGAATATGATCACTATTGCAATTTGCAACGATTTATAATTATTATTGTTATTATGGTTTTTTTTTTGTTGATAAATCGATCGAATAGTTTCATTCAATAAAAATTTGATAGAATCTCTTCACTCATAATTCAGAAGTGTCCAGGTATGGGTTTCTTTTTTTCTCTTTTTTCTGGGACGGATATCGCTTACGAGTTGAAAATTTCAGTTTTTGAATAGCTATGGTGGAAAAATCGGAAGAAAAATAAGCGACAAAAATATAAAATAAACTACTGCACTTTACAAGGGAATTTTAATTGAAAGCAATGAAGGAAAGTTGTTAATAGCAATTCGCATTAAAAATTCCTCAAAGCAAAAAAAAAGACTTTTTCAAGCAAAAAAAAAGTATTTTAAGCAATAATGAAGTGAATATCTAAGAAATGGGCTTAAAACTAACAGTGATTAGAGGATCAACTGAATGCGTTACATCGATAGACTATGACGCTGACAATATTATAGCACTAAAGCAATTACACCTATGGGGCCAAATAAGCCATATGATCCAACTCAATTTTGAATGCTATATATATATATATATATATATATATATATATATATATATATATATATATATATATATATATATATATATATATATATATATATATATATATATATATATATATATATATATATATATATATATATATATATATATATATATATATATATATATATATATATATATATATATATTTATATATATATATATTATTATATACCATTAAATTACTACTATATTATTTATATTTATATATTATATTATATATATATATATATATATATATATATATATATATATATATATATATATATATATATATATATATATATATATAACCCTATTAACGTGGCCTAGGTCTACAGATGTTAAGGTCAAAGAGCATAGGTGATATTGCAGTAAGTTTTTGGTGCCAACCTTAATTCTAGCGATTCTCCATCCGCATAACGCGAACTATTTATCATATAATTAAAAAACAGGGAAATAGCTTCTATTCCTATATGTAAAAAGCTTCGCAAAAAAAAACGCTGGAGTGCTTCTCGCTATCAAATGTGACTGAAAAACTTTTTCCAAATGTGCAAGTGAAAAACTATGAGGGGAAAAAGAACACTATGCCAATTTTCACGATCAACGATCTGCTTGGCTGATTTCATTGCGGAGAGCTAGGCTTTAATTCGAAACAAATGCAGCCAAGTGTAGCGTATCGAAACAAGCAGAGAGCGCTTTTTTGCGAGTGCTATATACGCTTAGCTTATTTGGTTCGTTGCGCACAACAAGCATTGATTTTATTGAATAGGGTCCCCAGCAGCAGTGCGCAATTTTTTTTTTGCAATGCTTGCCCATTGGACACAATCGACGTTTTCTGGAACTGGAGCAGTCCAGTCAGCCGGCTGGTTGCTTATTTCGAGAATCGGAAGAGAGGAGAGTGCTGAAACAGCAATAGAGTACCCTCACTCTCATTTTCACTCTCACTAACTCGTACGTCGTCTCACTTGAATGGTCAACGATCAAGACGACGGTTACTTGAGCGATTGATGCAGCCAGAACACAGCCCAATGACGCATACAATCGACAAGGATCACACTCTTAAACGCTTTTGCTATTAATCTGCATGAAGAAACGTTTACTAGCGTCACTTTTCGATGGATCTTCAATGAAAGAGACAACGGCATGCAGGTTTTGAGCCTATCAAGTTAAAGTTGAGGGCATTCCCATAATCGGAAGTCAATAATCTTGAAATTACTTTTTTGTCTCAATTAAATATTTTTATTACGTCCTTTTCTAGAATTCTTTTCATAAAGCCCCCCAAAAAAAATTCAATGAGTGAATATACTTTTCTCAAATGTTTACAAAAATCATTGCAACTAAAAAAAAGTGAATCGGACATTATCTCAATATTAAATTAATACAAAATTGAAATAAAAATTGAATTTCAAATTTGGAATTCGAGTGAAAAAAAAATAAAACAACTAGTGATCATTTTCTATCTATTTAGCTAGGATCTTCAATATGTCTGCTCGAAGTGATAACAAAAAAAAAGATTATCAACTTTTAAAAAAAAAGACGGGAATCTCGAAACCGTAACTAGCAATTATTCCAAAATAATTTAAAATATTCATACCTAGAATTTAAAAAAAAAAAAAAAGAGTTATAAAGGCGATTTTCAATGTGCAGATTGAGGGCGAGGCGATTGTTCCGTTCATTTTTTTTACCGGCACTAACTCCCTGTTTTCCTTTTATTGTCCCTTTCCTCCTCCATCACTTCTCGACCTCACTTCCTCCTTTTCGCATGCTTTTATTTGCAACAGATCAAGTCTTCACACTCTATACCTACGACGTGGGATTTCTATGAAAGGACAAATTGGTGCATCAGATGGATGAGTTTATGACCTAAGGCCAATAATAAAGTTCTAGTGCTTCTATTTAAAAAAAATGCAACCAAGAGAGTTTGACTTTGAACTCTTGGAACGTTCTGGATGCTGTAATTCGTGCATTCAATTTCAAGAAGAAAGCAAAAATAAAGCGTTCGTAGCAACAGCAAATTTATTATATCATTTAGCATCACAGCAAAAAAAAAAAAAATTTGATTTCTCAATTATTAACCGAATAATAACATGAAAATTTCCCTCTAATTCAAAAAATTGTCGGAAATTTTTTTGAACACAAATCTAAAATATTTTTATCAAAAGCAACGAAAATCATATTGCAGCTTTTAAAATGATGCAGTATATAGGCGCAAAAAACAAAAGAAAAAAAAACAACAGAGGAAGTATATTCGACACAAAAATTGTGTATATTAGACTACAATATAAATATTAAAAAAAATTAAACGAATTCCACATTGCTATAAATGTCTAATAGTCGATAAATCATTGTCATCTAATAAATTACGATGGAAAAAATTTAAATTTTCGAGACTAGCAGAAACTACTAAAATTTTTATCTTATTCTATCATAAGTGGATTAATTTACTTCGAAAAATAATGAAAATATTATTGGATTACTGAAACTTAGGAAAAAAAAACGATCGCTAAATAATGTGTGAAAGAGTAAGAAAATCTGATAAATATCTAATCAAACAAAAAAAAAAACTCCTAAGCGCCATAAATAACAGAGCATTAACAAGTGTTGAGAATGATTTTTTTTTGTTTATCATTGAGAGCATTTAAACATAATGAAACAACAACATTACTTAAGATCTGATAACTGGGTGGTGGTGGGGGGGGGGGGGGGGGAAGATATGAATATAGAAAGAGATAAATGTACAGATTAATTTGATCATTCAAAAAGCTCAATATACGGTCGCATATTTAATCATTTTTTTTATACCACATGAAATAGATAGCGATGAATTCAAGAATATTTTAGATTTAGTTATTTATGTGTGTGTAAGTTTTCATGAAATTTTTCGGCGAGATTAATAACTCACAAAATTTCCAATAGAAATTTCAATTGCAATCAAAAATAAGGTATAGACAGATTTGAATCGCAACTGATATCAAAAAAAAAAAAAAAAACATCGTCGAGGAGAATTGGCATCTCAGAAAACGATCAAAAAAAAAAAAAAAAAAAACGATTAGTGAATTTGCGGTTGCAAAAAATGACTTTTTGCGCTATTAACACTTTTTTCGCTTTAATTTCAAGTTTTTTTTTTAAAAATTTAAAACAAATATTTCCGACCATAAGAGTGATATATCATTATATCATTGCAGAAAAAATGTTTAGGCTCAATGATTGTAAAGATGAACAACAGCAATGGTTTATTTTTAAAAAAAATATTTAAAAAAAGTACGATTAATTTATCCTGTTTATAGAATATACCGTTTATAATAATCTAGCGGAAATAGCGAATACACCAAATATACCGAAATTATAGAAATAGATCGTTAATAGTTCAGTTTCTAGTGTATATCATATGGTTGATTTTTTAAATCATTAAGTGATGATATTTTACTAGATCGCTGAACACTACGCATCTAATAAATGAAAGACAAATCCAATAAGGAAAAAGGCTCTTCAATAGTTGAGTAATTGTTCACTCAAACTATCTAACGAGAAAAATAAATGTTCTACGAACGCGAACACCTGTAAATGAGAAATACCTGAGTTATATTCTCCGATATGCTCAATATATCAAGCGCGTTTTATACGCTTTTACAAATTCGTATTTGCAGAACTCACTAGTGCTAAAATTGTTCATGTCTGCACATATGCACATGTGTTGGACAATCCGGCATTTACAAATCAAGGACCAATTAAACTACTGCTATGAAATTATGTAGGTAACATATGGGTCTCCTATCCTGTTAATTCTGGAAGAAATTAAGAGAAAATTGATGATGACAAAAAATTTGCATACATCTTCCAAACCGATCGTGTTGCCTTCTATAAGATTAAAAAAAGGAAAGAATTTTTGCGAAAACTTTGCATGCGTGATTAGTGTAATTTAAAATATGGACTCATCATTGCGGATGTTTTATTAGTTGTCGATATGTCGAAAATTTATGAAAAATGTTATATTAGAATTTCCGACTTTAGATCAATATTTCGACCGCAGAATTGCGAAGAACCATTACTTCCGCATACTTCCGTCTATTTTAGGACAGATATGGAAGAAAGCGGAAAATAAACGACTCTTGAAGGAGGAATTATAAGATTCGAGGAGAAATAAAAGAAACAATCCTCAAACAAGCGGGGCCATTTATAGATTTAATTTGATTTTCCATCTAGATAATCAGCATTCGAAGAAGCGAGAATTCTGAAAGGAAATCACACAAAGAAAAATCCACAAATTTTCGCCAAAATATCTGCAGGCATAAAAATTCATCGTTTCTTCATTTTCAATATTTTCCACTATATGGAAAATTGAAAAAAATCTAAATGAGTTGAGTTGGTTGCATAGCCTTGAGAAGATAGAGTTCCACATAATTCCTTGTTTCAAAAAAAAAACCTTGATATTTTGCTGAGGAAATGAAAATAAATCGCGCCCTTAAAAAAAAGCAGAGGCATTTTGCCGCAACGATATGTGATCTTCTTTCATATTTTTTCAAATTCAAATGGATCACAATCGAAGAAAGTGGACAAAGAAGGGAACCGCTATACGATAGAAGTAATTTAAGAAAACTTGAGTATGGTGCAAGCGCGAGAAAAGGAGACCCTGTTAAATAAATACACGGAACAAGCTTGTTTTTCTTTTTGAACTCCGTTTTTTTTTTTGAGCAAAAAAATTTTTTTTTTTTATTGGAATTCGATTTGTATAAATGAAAACGACCGAGGCGAAATTTCCACAAATTTTCCATTCTCATTGTCTAAAACTCGTTTCGAACCTGACAGGTAGTGAGAGGGATCAACCCGCGGTCTATATCATACTGAGCAATTTCGTACCGGACAGATGGGACACATGTAAACAAATGCCTAAACACACATACCTGTACAGGCGTCATACTAGAAACATTAAAACGAAGGACAGTAATGCACTGAAAAGTAACGCAAGTCTTATTTCTCCATCGAAGAGCACTTACTTATCAAAGAGCAGTACGAAAGCTCCATATGAACTTCCAATATGAGAGGCTCGGTTCACAATGGAGCTTAAGGAAAGATTGGGCGTTCGCCTGCGTCTTCGCGAACTATTGTATATGATCCAATGACAGCATCAATGGGGGGGGGGGGGGGGTGGGGGATGGGGATAGGTGCAGGGGGTGTAGGATCACCACCACATCTGTTTACTTTTAATGTGGACCATTTGCTGCATAAATGAACCACTACCTAGATCTTACTCAAGAGAAAAGGAAAAAAAAAATTTGCAACTGGAAACTCGAATTAGAATGTGAACATTCGATGTAATGTCATAGAATTAAACACAAATAAATAAAATTCACATATTCCAGTAAACCGATAAATGAAAATATGGAATTGGTAACGTCATACTGAATTAATATGAATTACTGATAATAGGAATTGAAATTAATTAGCAATAAATGATTAAAAATCACCGTTGTATGCAAAGATTATTAATGATAGTCAATACTATTCGATTTGATTCATTTCGGCTATACCCATCAGTAATTCATCTCGGATCACTTTCAAATTTCAGAGCATTTTATACTGCTTCATCTAGCCGACTATTTGACGTCATAAGCCTTTTTAACAGATGCGCTAAATGAAGGTGGGTTGAAATCATTGATTTCACTTCAGACATTTGAACTGTGTTCTTGAATTTCTCAAAGTATCTTACTGGTATTGTGATAGAATTTGTCGCCGGTTAAATACGGCTAATATTTTCATACCTCTTCAATAAGAGAGATTAAAAAACACAAATTCAGAATTAATTTCTGTTAGTTCTACTAAAGTTTGAAACAATGCAATCTTTTATTATTCACTACATATAACGTCCATAAAATTGCCTAGCATTATTATGCATTTTCAATAATAAAAAGTTCTTGATAAATGTATATGTATGAGTGAATGATGCGTTAAATTCTGTCTCATATTTAACAATGATTGATGCGATTTGCATAATTGCAAAAGCAACCAGTTAGTTGCCGTTTTTTATGAGCGAATATATGTAAATCTCGAGGGAGATTATTTCCCTTAACTGCTAGACAGAATTGACCTCTAGCATGAATTTAATCATTCCCACTTTGCCATTTAATCATTCACTTTCATCATGATTATTAAACTATTCAATGATAAGAAATTGCAATTCATTTGAAATATATTGATAAGGAATTTTTTCACTTTTCTAGGTAAAATCAAATGAGAAAATTATTTCATTATTTTGAAGCTATTCAGCTTAGTGACAGATGGCAAATTTTTTTCAGCACATTCGACAATCATCTACAAAATTGTAAACATAGAAACACGACGAAACTATTTAGATCGTCCCAAATAGTTCAGCGGCAAAATGCATGCCCGGCAAACGGAAGATCTCGGGTTCACATTCGTATCTGGGCAATGCTTTTGCTAATCACCAGGTCAACCTATTTGGACGCATTTAATTGAAATTGATAAATCATATACCTTTGATGTATATAGGTGGAGAAGTTTTAAACAGGAATAATGCCAAATGCCGGCAATTAGCATAAAGGAGAGATGGTATTTAAATTTCGTCGAACTTCTTTCTGAAGAACGAAAGATGCACCGAGAGAACCAAAGGCTTCTAAGCAACGAAATAAAAAAAAATTTTTTTTGCATCTCGGCTCACTTGTCATGGAAATTTTTGCATTCTTCCTCACTATAAAAATTTTAGACTATGTAACCTCATTAGGGGGAGTTTCACTCATCTGAACGCAAAAATCTTCTGCTTGCGCTATTTACGAGATTTCTATTATCTTTACACGCTATAATGTAAATATTTCTTGGCAAACTCTACTCATTTCATCAAATAAAGCTGTTCTGTTGGTCATTTAAGACAAAATTCTTCAAAAATCCGTTGAGGACTGTTTTTCCTCTCAGCGATCCTGTGAGGATCGGAAGGTCGCCTGGTCTTGGGTTGTAGGTGGATGAAAAATGAAAACTTGCATACAGCTCGAATTGTGCTTAAATCAGAATAAATTTTCAAAGAATATTGCATAAAGAGGTTTGGTTCTGAACAAACTAAATCACATTATTGCAAATGAGCGTTTACCCAGTTTTTTTGGTGCAGCTTGGGGAGAGCTTAGGCGTTCGTGGATATTTGCATTTATGGAGGCTAACTGCCTGCCGAACTGCCGACGTCTTTTTGGCCAAATATTTGTCTAAAACTCTAGGCATAAATCGTCCCGAACAGAAATTTGCTCGAAGTGAGGAATGGGATGCTTTTAGATGCTTTAACTAGGCGCTTTGAGACTTCAATGTTTTGCTTGAAAGTTTACCCATTTTGAAATTCGATAATCCCGAAATGTTAAAGACATTCAACGATTTAGCGCGATTTAGCGCAATTACTCATCGAGAAATTCTTTTGCACTTCCATGGCAATAGCGAAAACATTTCGTCAATCGCCAACGTAAATGACGTAGGAGAAGAATAAGATGCTATGTGGTCTCATTGAAAACGTATATGCGAAGTGGCAAGTTCCTCCTTCAACCTAACAAATCTAGCCGGACATAAGTCATAGAATCTCACTTTTCGTAGAAAGAAGCGCCAAATTTGAGATATTGCGATGCCCTCCTAAAAAATCACAAAGAAAAATCATTGTCCTATTTCACAATGAAATTCGTTTCAAATTTCAGTTTCGTATAGACGATGCACTCATTGGAAGAGGAATAAAATTACGAAAGTCGATAAATGTGAGCTTGAGGCTGAGCATGAGTCGACAGCAACGACGAGCGCCTAGCGCATGAAAGTAGAGTGGCCAAGCGAGCTGCCTAAGCTTGCGCCTAGAATCCTATTGATTTTTTGGCCAGATAAGTGACGAGCTAACGTTGTCTCGATGCAACTAGGGACTCCGAAGCTTCATTGATCGTCAGTCAAGAATCATTTACAATTTATTAATGTTTTTCGTGTTGATGATGGGGAAGTGCTAAACAATAAATGATTACAACTATAATTAACATTGCAACAAAAAAATTGCATAATCACTGCAAAAAAAAAAAAAAATCGACGTTCGAAAGGTTTTTTTTTCAAAAATTAAGCTGCTTGAATATATTTGGCCTTATAAGCAAGCAATTATTAACATGACAATACCGAAATTTATTTAAAAATTAAATAATAAAGACGAGAAAATGAAATGAGAAATCAATTGGATATTGATGGCTGCACTATACATACCGATATGATGACATAGATGGTGACAAGACAAACAATGCAGCATGTATCGTTTCATTTGCGCTGACGAATAACGAATTGATTATTTTCTGCTATGAGCATAGAAGGTGTCAATTATGATGTTTGCCTCGCGTAATGGAGATAGCTTCTTCATATAGAAGGCTGTCACTTATATTTGCATTTAGAAATTAATATCACCGATAGAATTGCTAATGTAATTAGCAATTATTTAAGCGAGCAATTATTTTAAAATATTTATATTTTTAAAAACTATTATTTAAAAAAAGCTATTTTTTAAATTTTCGCTCTCAAAAATTATATTTGGGAACTCAAAATTAACACTGATCAAATATCTCTTCAATGTATTCTAGAAAAATTTTTTGAACTATGCAATTTTAAAAAAAAAAGCACTTTTCATATATTATTCGACATGAATTATTGAAAATAATCCAGAAAAAAAAAAGAAATAATTCAGAAGCATAACCACAATATCCTATAAGATGGTAACGACCCAATGTTTAAATTAGTTAATACGAAGAAATGTTATTGTAATCAAATGATAAGAATTTATCACCATCGAATAACTTTAGTTGTATTATCGAGAAAAACGAAAATGCACATAAAAGGAAATATGTATGGTGGGTGAGCGGAAAGCGTTGGCTCGCATCGTCATGGATGTGTGGAGCTTCATGCCATGTGCGCACAATATTGCTGCTTCCGTTATTTCTGATCGATTGCAATGCTAGCTAGTCCACATTATGGACGTTGAATATTAGTTCTACGAAATCGATGCATACGAATCGCAATTTCCTTGGGAATAAATTAAACGAATTTCAGTGAAGCGTTACCCATCCTTTCCGGTCATTTGTAATATTCCACTATCTTATTATTCACTTATCAGGAAAGCATCCTTCAATTCGCTCCATTCTAAGTATGAATAGTGGGTAAGGTCTTAAATCCGACGAGGTGGAGATAAGGGTTGTAATTTCAGCACAATGAAACCATATAGAGTTGGGCGGGTGAATTATATTTTATAAAGTTAGTATGTTTTAATGGTTATCGTCTTCCACGAACTACGCTTTTGCGTCCTATTGATTCAACTGATCAACTATAAAAATTAGCAAAAAAAAATGAAATCTACAAATGCAAATTTTAATAATTGGTCTAAACCTATAAAAATATTTATCGTCATATGACAAGATCGATTGAGAAAAAAATTGCGAAGTCGATCAACTTAAAATAAACATTCAATTTTTTTCTCACTTTTAAATGCCTTTTTGCTTTTGCATCTTTCGCATCTTTTTGCATCTATAATTATATGAAATTTGCATATATAGCTCATTTTGAAGTGAAATTAATAGGTCATGAGATGTGATATATTGATGTATCACGAATTTTTTAACAACCTGATTTACTAAATTCAGATCCCGAAAGAAATTGAATAAACGAACAGACGGTGAGACAGCAAGAGATACACGTAAAAATATGATGTAAGCATAATGAGTTGTTGTTTAGCAATACCGCAAAAGTTCATTTTAAAAAAATGCACTAAAGAAATACATATCATAATAAAAGAAATTCAATAGATACCCGAAGAGTAGATGTGATGCGACACTTTGAAAAAAAAAATTATCTATCCAATTAAAAGCGAAAAATTATAGGAAAATAAGCGCAATTATACCATCGCATCATAAAATCGAATTGATCATTTATGCAAATAGTATGCAAATGAATCGCTTTTTTTGTTTTGTAACTGCAATATTTGTAGAATTCGATCCGAGCGGTTATAGAATGATGCGAAAACTTCGTCATATAAGATGCATCAAGAATCTTTTGAAATCGAGGGATCAAGCGGAAATCTGACACACGAGCTCAGCTAAGAGATAAATTATGTTGGCCGGGTTTTTTTTAAAAGCATATTGAATTAAATAAATTATACGCATCACCAGCGAATACTGAATTAATAATTTCTCCTGATTATTCTAGTAGTATATAAAGCTTAATGTTATTAAGTAAGCAAGAGAACTGGAAGATAGAAGATAAAAGAACTTTAAAGTAGAAAGTAAAAAAGGAGGTAAACGAGCTCGAATGTAAAGGGTAAGGTCGAAGTGGCGTTTCAGTGACGTTCCAAATGAAACAGTCGAAGTATATAGCCACACAATTACAAGCATACAAATAGACGTTTACAACTATGAAACTCTCTTCTAAATTTGCCTTTAATTCGCTCCTAATTACAATCCGATATCACAAAAATAAAATCGTTCCTATTAGTCGTGCATATAGACAGCAATAAATCGAAAGACCTTTTGTATTGCAAAAAAAAAAAATCTGCAATACATTTGCAATTGCCAATTTGAATGCATTAAAATTGCAATTTAAAAAAATCTAAACATACAATTACTCTTAAGCATTACATATTGTATAATATGTGATGCTAACATAATATGTATTTTTTAAATTGTTTCTAATAGTGCAACTCAAATCCCATCAATTGCAAGCTTAATACGAACGAATATAAGAATAGAATGAAAATTTTCTTCATAATATCTCAAATCGATTAGATATTTATTTTCATAATGTTTTCAACAAAAACGTCTAAATATATTTCATTGCCTTTTTTACGTCAATCGACAACTTAATAGGCTCTAATTTTGTGACGCATTCAAAACTTCTTTGAAATATTCATATTCAAATTTCAACTTCACTTTATCGGACTTTTAATGTGAATTGCAAATTTCCATTTAATGAACAGTAATATTTAGTGAATTGCAAATTATGTCCAAAATTAGTGCGTTAGAGATTTTCCTCACAATTGATTAGTTTATTTGAGACTTTCAGTGATTTGACATGCATTATGGACCACATGTTTTTCGCTTACTCTATCGAATAATTTTTACACCACGAAAGGCCAGTAATCATATTAATTACAAATTCCTAAAAAGATCAATTTTTAAACCAACGGGCCTCTCACCTTGTAACCCGATGCGGGCATATTAGTACTCGATTTCTTTGTGAGTGCCTCCTCATTGAATCTTGAGTCATTTGAAGGAATGAAAATGTCAATTCGAGTACGGACGATTTCATTCATTCATTCATTATATATATATATATATATATATATATATATATATATATATATATATATATATATATATATATATATATATATATATATATATATATATATATATATATATATATATATATATATATATATATATATATATATATATATATATATATATATATATATATATATATATGGATACGTTCAGCAAACAGGAAATCAAATAGCTGTTGATGTACACCATTTTCTTCCAACCATATCATTGTCGGTAACCACCAACGCTAGCTTGTTTCACCGAAGCCAAATGTTATCCACTTTTTTTTCCCTCCGCCCCTCCCCTAAAGTTGAGGTAAAACGCCGATGCATTTCAAAACATCCAAACAGCAACGGACCCGGCTGCACAAAATGAGAAAAACAACCAGCTATAACAACGCAACAAACAGATCTCTGGCAAAAGAGGCTGTGGTAAGCAAAATAATTCACGGGGACTGTATCAATCATAGACACTGAGCTGCTGACGAGCGGCCCGATGAAACTTGGTGAGAAAAAAGACTCTGATGCAAAAATTCCACAACCTTGAAGAAGAAATCAACGATGAGAGATGTTGAATGCCAGTAGTTGAAGCAGCTGGCTAAATAGAAGAGGTCAGTTGGCGAAGAGTAACGAAATAGTGCGGTTTTTGCGAATGTTTTTTGCGGAATGATCCAACCAGTCTAGCACTGAAGATGGGAAAAAATTCCAAAGGAACCAGGTCAACACCCGACCTTCAAAGTCGGAAGTTAGTACCAGCTTCTTGTATTAGAATATGGGAATTGTAACTTACCAAGACGAGGTCAAGGAACTAACGGACTTCCACCAACTTTTGAACAGGCCATCATCAAGGTTAGTACCACTGCTTGTGGTGAATAACATGCAATATGTGCTTGAGCATCGAAAGTCCCAATACGATAGAAATGAAAATCGGTTGAAAAAAAAATTAATGCAACAAGCGCTGACAAAATTCTCTCATAACACATAATGACACTATAAGAAAGAGAAGAAACTCCACCAATTATGAAGGATAATGTCTTGATTGCTTGACATAAATAAAGCCTCACTAACAATTCAGCCTATTATCAAAGGATCGGTGTCTTAGTTATCGGCTATAAATTGTTTGAAATTATTTAAAAATCTGCACGGTTATCGGCTAAAACTATCTGAGTTGTCAATATCGAATCACAGTTACACAGTATCAAGCGAATTCGAACTCAGAATAGTAATTCATAAAGGCAAAATGCTTGAGCTGTTCTCGTTCAAATCCGTCATTGAAGGCGTGATATGACGTTTATCTGAAGATTTCAACTCAGATATCAAACACTTCCGTTAGTCATAGATCAACGAATATCTATCACTATTATCAACTACCATATCAGCAAGAAAGCTCGAAAAGGTTTTCAATGCAGTGGCAACAGAGATTTAGATCTATATGAACCAGTACTCAAGGCTGCTAAAAATGAGGTGCAATCACTCAGCTTACTCAGGCACTAATTCTCCGGGGACGAGTCTCCGACTCGAACGCATCAACAAATTCTATTACTTGTGATCAATAAAAGCATCAACAGGAAGTTGAAGAAAGATGTTGCCTACAGAGTTGGGAAAACTGCAAAATGTGTTCAACATATTTCAGCGTTATGGGTAGATTTCTCAGATAAATATATGAAATTGAGAACATATAGGATTGTGGTTGCTTTCGCTTTGAGTTGTATCGCTTTCACTTGAAAGCGACAAGCATACGAAGAGCGTTAGAAAACGAAGAAGTTAATTGCAGCGGAGATGGAATTTCTGACAATGATTCTTGAATATACAAGGGAAAGCGTTCACGAGCGCTCAATACAGCTATACCTAGTGCAGTCAATTAGAGGAGGAACGCTTCTGAAGAATTATTGCAACTGCTTGAAAGAATAAGATTGCAGATACCCAAAGTGCTGGCATGTATCTTGAAGAGGACACGACAATAGCTCACCATGCTCGTCGTATTCAGCGGGACAAGGCCAGCGTGGAAAGAGGCATGTAAAGGAATAAAATAAAATGCCAAGATATTGTCGAAAAATGTTCCTAAAAAAGAGAGTGGATGATATCTGCATATTTTGCTACCACCAGGATAATTGAAACAAAATGAAATCGTGAGCAGGAGATGGCTGTAATTGAGATAATGGCTTCTGATAAAGAAGAATGAAAGGGGACAGGATGTGTTCGCAGTGAAGAGGTCGAATGACGGCGGAAAGGAAGAGGTGGACTGACGGTGGCAGAGGAGAGGTCGAATGACGGCGGCAAGGGAGAGGTCAAATGATGATGGCAAAGGAGGGCTCAAACTTGAAGTATTCAAAATGAGCATCAAAGTAACTAAGTAAGAACAATTCGTTTTGTGGGAAAACGCATCGCTATGCATTTTATCTTCTTTTTTTTTAAAATGTTTTAGGCTAGCAGTTGTTGTGGTGAGCTGAATTGCAAAAAAAACGAACTTCGCTTTCCATATTGACTATCGTTTTTTTTTTTATTTTAGCTTCACCACAATCAGATCAAGAGGAAAATTGAAAGCTGAGAAAATTTTCAATAAATAAACCAATGAAGACGTTTCCATTTTTGGAGATTTGAGGAAGCGGTATACGCGTTTAACGATCGGTTCGCTTAAATATGACGAGACGATAACAAAATTTGCGATGATGAGAAAATTATAAAAAAAAACTTCTTTTTAAAAACCAAAAAAAAAGGAAACGATATGAGTGAAAATTTATGCATGAAAAATAATAGCTGTTAATTGTGGCAAAGCAATAAACGATATCCGAATGCATAACGTTGAGCAATTAAAGACGACTAAACACCATAGAAAAACCGAGTGAATTTCGCTTTTGAACGAATAAAAGAAGGATTTATGGCCTACAATATTTCTTAGGATAGCGTATATTTCAAATGCATACGATAAGAAGTGCGAACAAGTTGAGAACGTTGTTTCGTAGTGCAAATTTCTTTCTTTTTTTTAAAATGCAAACAAGGTCAAAGGTCACCTTGAGGTGAATTCAATCCCTCATCGGATGAGCAAAATGAAATCGGAAATGATTAGCGAAAAACTATCTTGATGCTTCGGCGCTGTACATTTTCGTTCAGTTGGATGCTTGTGCCATTTGACGACGATCAACAGAAATGTAGTTAACAACAATCCGCCGATAGTACTAATAAAATCCTATCTGAAACGCTTAAAGGCGTTTGTGTTGAAGTGAATTTAGGGGTAAATATCTGCTTTAGGTACTCTTTATGAAATATATGAGCGGTAATCCTAGAAGTTGAGATCCTCTTCCATAAGCGTCAAGGTCACAAGTAACACTTTGAAATGACAAAAAGGTCTCAAGCATTCGAGAAGGATATTCATAGAAGGAAGTTCTTCTGCAATACACGTAGCACTTTTTCAGTAAAAGTGTCTAGAAAATGAAGTTTCTGCAGAAAGGCTAAAAGATGATTGAAGGTAATTTTTCTCCACAGATAAAGACATTACATACTGCTCCTTAGGTTTTAGAATAATCGAACGTTCACTTACTTGACAGTAGCGCTCTATCAGTTTAGTAATTCGGTTCACTATTCGAGCTTTTAGCAGTTCGCACTCTTTGCTATTTTTTGCTTGTCCATCTCTATACCATAAAGAGCGTTTCCATTCTATTCTTCTTGAGCAGCACTCACCACCTTGCAGCTCGACGGACGGTGTCTCATTGCTGCGTGTCATTTCGCGGATGCATCTTTAACAGTTGGAGGCTAAGGTTTAAGTTTCGATTTACGGTCATGTGACAACTAGATTTCAATATTAATGACCAATTTAGCAATTGCACCGTCACACTGAACACTCACCTCCTAAAGACGCATCTATCAGGGCTCGGTGACCGCAGAACCCCAGTCGTGGATTGCTTCCTGCCGCAACTAATTCACTATGCACATAGTGCTTTGCGCTCTTCGCGAACACACTCCCACAACAGTACCACAAGAAAACAAAATTCTTCTGTCGCTGTTTCCAGTGGTTACGGATTTTTTGAGATCGGCTGCCACTGAAATCGAAGTCCGCTTTTCAATAAATCCTACATATAAGCATTCTCAGCCTGCCAATGAAAATTCTCCAGGATCATCATCTAAGGAAGAGAATTCCCCTTCACCATCTCTCCCTAGCCCTCTCACCATTTCTGCCATCCTCCCTTGCATTACGCCCGCCAGCAGTGCTGCCTTTCACCGCCTCCGGTATCAGCGTGGCCATCCGTCACCTTGCACTATCCGTGTCACCTAAACGCCGTTCATGCTTCGCAGATTCAAGTGTCGTCTCATTCTGCGGTTCTAGCGCTTTCTTTTCCGCATTCATGCTCCATCTATTCCATTAGCGTTCTATGAATGCTATGTTCTTCGCACAGCGTTCATCACGCATCACCTTTTGTCCGCGTATGGATAGGATACCCACAGAAAAATTCCTTCAACTTTCACGCATCAGTCCATTGAAAATTTAACACTATGATTTATTCTACCCACGAATTATATTTCTCATCGCCCATAATAGCGCACAAATGGTAAGAATACAAATGCGCTTATTTGCATACACATTTGATTTTTGGCTATACAAAACAATGCATTGAATATCTAATGAAATGGGGAGTCTTTTATTATACACTGTTTGCTAGCGTTCACTTCGAAAAATCCCCTTGGAGATCTCTTGAAGATCGTAAAGAGGTTCTTGAAATTGAAGAGAGGAGAGAGGAAGGAAAGAAGAAGAAGGATTAGAAAAAATGTTGCATAGATCTGTTGAAATATATGAATAAACGCATCTTTGAAAAAAAAAAATGTGCATATTTAAGAGGATCTATTTGTATGCGCTTATGATCACTCAAGAAAGTGAAGAAAATTAACACCTATGCAAAAAATGGAGCAAAAATGTACCAAAAAAAATCAAGTATTACAAATTAAAGAGAAAATTAGGCACATATATCTATGTAAATTCAATGAATATCAGGTGCGGAGGGGGGGGGGGAAGAAGGGGAGATAGAGTAGGGTCCACATGATACTCAAAAGATGAAATCAGTAAAGCTCCACAAATCAGATGTGGCTCACACATGGAAAACGTTCTCTACCTGATCTATGATCTAAGGTCTATGAATACGAGTAACTACAAAATGAAAACTATAAAGACTCTATTTATAGAGTAGATTTTGTGCGTGAATTAATACTCGTGAATTCTTCGTTCATGCACCTCAATGCTCGCAAACATACTTTTGAAGGGTAGTTTAGAAAAATCTCTCACGATTTTATTAGCACCGAATAACATCAGATTTCATCGTGCGATATTCTAATGCTTCAAACTCGAAAATCTTAAATCGTGCCTGATGATCAAACCGGATTGATCAAAGAAACAATTTACGAAAAATCCTGCGAGTATTTCTTTTTTTTTTTAGTGCACCCAACAATCTTCACATTAGAAACAACATATCTGCATGTAATATTACAAATATTAGCTCTATAGAAAATTACGGTGTAACGCTGATAATGTATATGTCACAAGATATGCAAAACACAATTTGCGACCTTGAAGACATTCGATGCAAACTTAGAACGTCGTAAATTTGAATGTATTATTAATGATTTCATATCAGAATCATAAATCTCGCTAGGAAATCAAGTCAGCTTACGATGAAATTTACAGGTAAAATGCAGTATTTTTCATGGGATGAATATCTTTTCATGGGATACCGTGTGACCCCAACAATCACAGCGACATGAAAACCGATAGCAGCATCATGCAACGGCCGATATGTTTCATATTATCGGCAAACAATTTGCACCTTAATTGAAAGAATGGAAGACCGAAAATATTAAGGAAGATCTGAAATGAAGCTTAGGTTATCACCTGAAATAGGTACAATCTTTCTTTCTAAATCATTCGATTAGGTGAAAACTTCGTTTGCATAGATTTATTAATCTTCCTTGAATTATTATTAGGCTCTCCAACACATTTCCATGAATAAATTTTTAAGTAGCCTTACGTCAACACTCTTATGGGCTCAGTACCTTCGGTAAAAATTTTTCTAATTTCATGGCTAAATGGAAGAAGTTCATTCATCTAATCGAATGATTTAGAAAGAAATATTGTACCAATTTCAGGTGTCAACCCAAGCTTCATTTCAGAGGCCAGCCCAGGAACCTCTCGTCTCCATAGAAATTTCTTACTAAATACAATTCAAAAGGGTCTTGCATAGTCGATGTTGCACTATGTCAGTTAGGGTCTCTGAAAGAGGCAATGATTCAGTCAGTTACGGATGAAACCAAACACGAAAGCGTAGATCGACCCAGCAAAAAACCATACTCTCAAGATTAATAAATCTACTAGACTTCAGCATCGCCAGTCCCATCTTTTCCTCATCGCTCCTCCCCCTCCGCCAAAACATTTGACGCCCTCGAAATTTGGCGGTTAGCAATTTTCCTGCTTTTAATTTTGATATCCCTTGAATTTTAGAGGGTCGTAAATTTCTGATACTCTCAAAGTTTGAGGTGAGGTAGGTCGAGCACTGTTGTTATAGATTTTTTCCAGCACACAGAAATGGATAATTTTTAATGCCTAACCACTTTATAATATTATCGAGTTCTTGAAACGCCCAAATGCATGGAAATTCAATGACGCGAATCGTTTGTGGCGGAAATAGAATAGGAAGCAAAGCGAATGCGCAGTCAATAAAATGTGAGCTGCGTGTATTAGCCAACTAAGCATCTTGTTCGAGCGCAAACGCACTCCGCCTAAACGAAAGTGGATTTTCTATGTAACGCCGCAACTGATCAACAAATAAGATTACCACTTGTTGCGCATGCAAAAAAAAAAATGCCGCAGTGTTTATTGACGGCAGCTTTATAATAGGCGAAAGGGGTGCGCTAGAAGAGCTGGCACTATCTGCGCTTTTGCCTTTCTTTTTGTCCCACCAAACAGCTTCATTTCTTACAGAAAATAATAAGACAGGTGGAATAATGTCGTTATATTTGGGTTGATCCGACTGGTCGTGAAAATCTTCTACAGAGATTGATCTTTGTGCTGCAGCCGAAATAAAAATCAGTATCTGACTGGTGCAAAACGTACTGTTTTTTTTTTTATTTCGCATTTAATTGTCTCTGAATTTTCTAGATTGATCGATAACGATGTACAATACACCAGCTAATTTTGGTAAACGCTCTTTACTGGTTTATGAGTTGAAAATATAGGTGAATATCTGTTCACCTGACCTATACCTTTTTTTGAAAATATAAGTCAAATATGCACAAACAAAAGCAACGTTTTATAACTTGAAAAAGTGCCTAAAAATCACAAACGCGTAGAAAAACCTATCGAAGGAGCTGACAAGAGATACGCTATTGCTTTCCTCTTAATTGGTTAAGTAGTCTTAGAAATAGCAAGAAAAAAAAATCAACGCTGTGTTAATGTTCTCACTGATATACACCTGTCTGCATTTGTCCCGAGGACAAATTTTTTCCTGTAATCTAAGGCGTGAGAAAATGGTCGTTTCGGAGTGCAAAACAATATGCATGTGCAAGTTCAGACAGTTGAAGTGTCACTGCGAAACATGACATAAGTAGGTAATGACCACATAGTGGACCCTATATCATTGAATTTCACAACCTTTGGCTCTTTGATCGCTATCGAATTGAAACCATTGAACGGAAGAACGGACATCAGTGTATAGGCATACTGATAAGATCTTATCATAATGCACTTTGCAAATCAAACTGACATTTTGCTCATTAGTGGATACTCATCCATAGCTGGTTGACAAAATGTGGCAACTCCTATTGATCATCAAAAAACTATCGCTTTGCTACCACCCGACTGTAAATAAGTGTATTTGCAACCGCGGAAAGGGTTCAGAACCGAAACATGCAACACGCATATAGGTGAAGATCGTCCATTGTTATTCAACATAACATGAAGGATTCATTTGTGCTGCACAAAGAGTTTCTGGATGCTCAGCAGTGGGGCGAAGTTGATTTTTCAAGATTGGTCATCAACCAATCGATTGACTGTTGCTTATTGCATAGTATAGAATAAAACAACACGTATATAAGAATGGAAAAAAGGTGTAAACACAATTAAAGGTAATGAGAATACAGTTTATGGGACGATGTTAGTGATGATATAAAAAGATGTTCAAAAAAAGGAAATATAGAAGGGAAAAGAAAATCCATGAATAGATGGAACTGCCACACGGTGTGAAATAGGTATCGCACGATGTGAGCATTTTTCACGATTCAACACATTCGAGTTGATCGGCATCGAAAGTACATCAGAGGAAGCACACATATATTCCTCTTCTTTTGCATACATCAATAGTGACATAGCAACGCATCCTTTCACAGCTAGAAGAATACAAAAGAAATCATCGAATGGGAATGCTCTATTCAAGTTGCAAGGTGATTCTTAATATAAACACACGTCATATGACGTCATAGTTACAAAGGTTCTATACATTCTTCACTAAAAATAGTTATGTGGATGAAAAAATTATTAAATTTCCCACAAATTATTAAATTTATTACAGGAAAATTACAAAGCAAAAAATTTCCCACAAAAGTTTGATCTTTCTAATTATATAATTATATAAGAGCGAAAAAGCCTATTCACCATACACACAAAAAAAAAACATCTATGCGCTAATCATCTGATAATATTTTTAAGAAAAATTTAATCCACTTTTTATTGCAAAATAAAGATCAGCGATTGCAATAAAATTGCAAAATCTATAGACCTCTATACTTAAAGAAAGATTGCAATTACTAGAAGTAACAACTCATTACAAATGAGAGTATCCTAAAAGATTAAAAATTACTTCTTTAGAATTTACCTCTTGTAAAAATTTTCATTCATAGTTCGACAATGAATTTTTGCAATTATATGAAATATTTGATAATTATGCAAATAACGAATCGTTATTTGTTGTGTTTAACGATAGCAATAATGGGCACATTTTATTGCGTTAAATTTTTGACGAATATGGAAAATTTTCAATATGATTTTCGATCGTTTTGCTACTCGTTTATTGATTGCAATAATTTTTCTCTCACTAAATAAATCGATATAACTTAAAGAGAAATTTAATAAGAAAAAAAAAGTTTCACTTCTCTCATATTTCAACCTTTTTTTTGCTTCATCTATAAGAAAATTATAAAGAATGTATATTTTGATTAATAAAATAGTGGAAAAAATGTATTCTACAGTAATAACGAGAAATCATAAAAGATAACGCTAATAATAGATAATGCATATCAACATCCTAATGCATTTTTGAGTCCAATGGTTACCTTGAAAGGTAAGTAAGCGGGAAATTAGGTAAATTTAGATGTAATCTGGGAACTTTTTACTGCAAGTCGTGTTCAGCGTATGATGTCCATATTGAATGGCAATAGCAACAACAGAAGAGCGAATTGGTCATTCATATGGTGGATAGTCTTTTCTCGAGACAATAAAGGCTGCCTCCTGTTTAGGAATTGGTCGGTTGTTTCGAATTTTGATGAATTCTGTGCAGTCATCCCCCCCCCCTCTCATCCCGCTCCCCGTTCCTTCCCATAACTTCTCCTTCGAAAATTCCTCAAAAATTTATGAGACGTCGCTTTTATGTTTTTGACTCCGGTTACATCGTTTATGCTAGGCAATGAAGTATAGATAGTCTATATAGTGCACAGCTGTTCGCATTCAGAGGTTCGTTTGTTCTATTAGTTGGCGTTGATCAGCAATATTTGCTTACATATATAAATGCAATGTTTTCGTATAAAAAACGCTGCATATATTACATTAATAGACGACAAAAAAAAAGATTTCCAAATTTAATATTATCACTTTCGAATTCATATGAGTACATCGATTCCCTAGCAATCCTTATTGATGATAAAACAACAAAATGCGACACTATATTTCATGATATCCACAAACATACACAATATCTATCTTTCGAAGTGGTTATAAGTTTATTTACACGTTTCATCTGATAGCGCTATAGTTTCAATGAAGGACACAATAGATAATTAAATAAAAGTATCTAGAATGTTAAATTGTATAATTGAATTGCACTTTCAATTTTCTCTTTATGATATTAAAGTACGTTTCAAAAGATGAATCCAACCAGAAATCATCCGAAAAAAGTGCCAAATCGAAATTGCTCTTATTCATTTGCGAGATGAAATCTTCCACAGTTAGATAAGCAGAAAGACATTCAAAGACAAAAAATTATAGTAGTCTACTTCCACGTAATACTTGAAAAGTCGACTGAAAAGCGATGCTGCTCGCTTGTTGAAAGATATAAAGTCAATAAAGGGTAAACTATGTTTGCGCTCATTTATATACAACTAACTCCACTGCTTGAATAGATCAAAGTCGACACATTCACAAATGGACGTGATCTCCATTCTCATCGTTTCATAGCATCTCCAATAGTTGATAAATTTCTGCTCCTAAGGAAGGAATGGGTAAGCTTTAGTGAAGGATGAGGAATGGCCAAACTTCAAAAGGTCAAAGTTCCTTGCCTTTTCCCCATCTTTTTTTTTGAATTATGATGTTGCCTCTCCTTGTTCGCTCCCTTTCTTTTATTTGTTCGCTCGGCAAAGAATCCGTCTTTGAAGTAGATTCAATTCCAAAAGAATAGTGGTCAAGTTTGAAGACCTTCATCGTCGACGAAGAGGTACATTGAAGACTCATTGAGGTACAATGTTGAAAAGCGTCTCAAAACAACTATTACAGAGAGAAAAACATTTAATGCAACATGAAATTAATAAAGAGTAAACTTATGAATGTAGGAATTTCTAATCACAATTAAACGTATAAATATCGGCATAAAAATTTCTTAGACAATCAAATGAGATAATATTTCGATATCGGATATTGATTGAGCATTCAAATGAGATTCTAAAATTCCACATTTTCTAATCGCAAATTATTGTCATAATTAATCAAAACAAAACTATTTGCAATTCATATTCGTATTTCAAAAGGAAAATCATTTCATCGCGCTAGACGTTGATTTAGAATTTCAATATGCTCACATGAGAAAGTGCATTCATGTTCGAATATAATTGCGGTTTCATTTCAAAAAGCCATAAGAGAAGAAATGTGCAAAAAAAAAGAAGAAAATTACTCGATGAGGCAATAATAACTAGGCAAGTAGATGGAATACTCTTGTTATTGGTATGTATGTTCAATATTCGCACTTATCGATTTGTGCCAAGTGCAAGTACTTCAAAGCTAATTGATGTTCTAGCAATTCAATTTCGAATCGGGATGCTCATTTTAATTCGATTTTCAACGTTTAATAGAGAATCCGATTTGTACGCAATAACGCACACATATCACTTTCAATGACTAAGATCGATTACGCCGACAAAATGTCGTGTCTGTCTAGATGTCTGTCTATTTGTCTGTTGATTCTATTTGATGGATCATCTAGTTATTAGATTAAAAGAAATGAAGCGATTTGTTATGTTAGTGATTAACACATCTTTGAGGCTAAATGTGTTTAACGAATTAAGCCATTCCTTATCCATCAGAAAAATTCTCCCCTTCAAAAACAAATAATGAATTTCGTTTCCTATTTTTTTTTCTCTTTCATCTGAAATATCTAAAGAATTTTAATGCCACATTAGACATTTTAATGTTCACTAATGCCTGAATTACTCCAAAATCGGATAATTGATTTCTATAAACGATTCGGATGCAAATATCCGAAATCTTAAATTGCATTGTTGAACAGACTTGCGGAAATGAATTTATGTAAGCATTTGACTCCGGAGTCTAAGCGACTCCGGAGTCACTCCACTATTGCGCTCAATTAATGTACATCTAATTATTCCTGCAAAAATGTCATCTCAAAAACTAATTCAGTGGAATACGCAAAAGCAGCAAGAAAGTTTACTGATTAAACGGTGAGTATTGGCAAATTTATTTGCATTTTGAACGCAACTTTCGACAAAAACGCAAATGATCAGACAAGATGATAAAAGAAGATATGCTCTTGCAATCCCACTTCTTCAACCAACCGCTTGTATAAAGTGCCATTAAATACTGCACTAAAGCATGTGCAAGAATTCATTCGGCTTTCAATGAAGGCGACTTATTTTTCACGCTATACATTGCTGAATTGTTTCCACCGGTTTAATGAGGTGGCTTGGTCGGTGAAAAATGACCTTTCCTTGTACAAATTCTCGCGCATTTTTAAATACCTCCAAATACTTCCGGATAGAGCCGATCAAGTTGAAGTTTTAATTTGATCGTACTGTAGACTACAATCAACAGATATTGCATCTCTGATCACAGGGTTCTCAAGCCGAAATTATTGAGCAGGTCGGCACGCCTGTAAATATGCGAAGATAATCGCATATTTGGAAATGGCTACGAGTTAGGGGCAACCGATTATGAGATATGCCCATCTGCGATTCCACTGTCTTCACCTTTTTTTTTTCGAAAGGGCGAACAGTTTATGCATATATCAGATGTAGAGTCCTGCATTATTGCCCTATATACTTGCCTAATAATCATCATTTCGAGCTTACATCATCTCGGTACTTGTTATGTAATATTGATCATCACACTCACTTTAAGGCATTGATATCGTTTGGCTTGCACATAACACGTAACCTATTTTTCTATTAGGTTGTTTACAAATTTTGAGGCATAGAGTTAATCGTTAGGTAACAAAGCTGTCGACATTCGCCACTCAGCCTTTTCACTTCATCCCCCTCCCTCTTCCCCTCCAAAAAAATCAGGGACATTTGAAAGAAAATCACAAAATGGCATCAAAGCTTATCCAACTTATTACTCTTAATTTCATATCAATTCAGCATATAAGTTTTATAATCGTGTTTATTAGCTTAATAAAAATTGCCAACGCTTATATTTATGGATGAGAAGACGCTTACATGAATAATCTAAGCGTTACTTTTCGATAATCAAAAAACTGCACAACAAATAAAATAGTAATGAAGTTAGATGTGAGCAATTTATTTTGTTTGATGCATAGTGGGAATGATGCGATTACACTAAACGAAAAAGAGGATAATAATTGGAAGTTGCGGTTTAAATGGTTCAATGGTTTAAAAGTAATGGTTTAAAAGCCTGAAAGTTGGCTTTCATTGATTTCGGCTAAATGATGACTGTTTGAACGATGGCAGTACGAGAGAGGATTACAAGTTTTGACTCAGAAATGATATTTTCGCCTAGCCTATCACATCCACAGTCCCCCAAACGTATTGGTGCGTGAGAAAGTGACAATTGCAATAGTAAATATTTTCGGAGGTTACATTGCATCGGCACAACTACTCGTCTACGCCCTCTTCACTGAGCGATATCGATTGGATCATGGCTCTGTCGTGTAATATCGTAGCGCTAGATGCTGATGTGACGGGACATTTATAATGCCCAGGTAGAGAGACACCTGCGTTTGCATAGATTGTGAGGGAAATAGGTGGAGCCGATTATTGCTAATCGAAGAAAAAAAAGCTCTCGTAGGTAGTAAAAATATACGCAGAAAACTATCTTCCATGCTCTCACAGAAGATCCTGAACGTTCAGAATCTTTGCTCTATGGTAGGATACGTGAAAGTAATCCATAAAATGCGAGAATGACATTTATATTTGACAAACATACGTTGGAAAAATCGATCGACCATAGCCGTTGAAGTGGTCGATCGTCAACAACAAAACGTGCGTCAGCTTCATCGCTCATCGCATACAAAATGCTCAACGCATTTTTCTTGATACCTATAACGAAGAAATTTTCTGCATGAAATTCTGAGCTAGGAAAACACACCAACAAACTGGTACGATATGTGATTTTGCAGATCAGCTCAAGAAGCCAAAAACTTCCCCATTTCCTAAGGACAATTGTTGAATTGGCCAATGAATCAAATAAATACAAAACTGCTTGGTTGAAGAAAAAAAAACTGATAAATCGGTTTATATAACGTCACTAGTTTGCATTTGCAAATTTCTATGCATAGACGATTTACATGCAGTGCAGACATGGCGATCTAATTTACATTCTCAAAACGGTCAATGCAAAAACACTTCAGATGTCAAAATTCGAATCGATCTATGGCCAATATGACCAAAATGGCCAAAACCCTAAATAACCTACAAATATTCGATTCTGAGAAAAAATTGCGCGCAATTTTGCAACCGTTCGAAACACATATAACGCGGACCGGATCAGCGGAAAAATAGATGGATAAGCGTGTCATAGCAGCTGGCATGATGTGCACTTTTTGCAAATCCTCTCATCAACCCAATCAGCGTCACGAAATATCAAAAAATAATAAATTCAGCTCAACAATCTTTTCATATTTTCGCTAATCTGTTGCATCGCAAAAATCTTTAAAATAATAATATGCAATTGATTATATATTGCATTTTGCATAAAAACCGGCTTTGCAAATCTTTTTATCTTATATTGCATTTGTAAGTACGTATGCGTTTGTCCGTTTGTTTGCATGTCTGACCTATAGTTGCAATTCAGGCGCTAACGAAATTTTTTTTATTCTGGAATATATTCTAGACTAACTTTCAATATCATATTTCGCAGTAATAATCTATTGCTTTCAAAAAGAATCAAAATTTGATGTGCATAAAATTTGATATGATGCTTAGACGCTCTCCTCGCACAATAGCCGGATCTTTAGTGGAAGTTTTTAGCGAGTGCTCTGGATGGCTAAATTTAAATATTGTATTGCCATTGTTTTATTAATCGATTAGGAGTTTATGAAAGTGGGTGATCTAATTGAGTGAAGATGCAAAAACCGTATCTACTGCGTTAAGAGTGATTCCATCTGAGGAAAGTATCTTGTGAATTCGGCCAGCAGATACCTCCGATTGTTGGATCGATGCCGGCTGCTTCTAAAGAAGGCAAATGTTCAAATCCGAAAGCATCTTCGAGTGTCACTTAATTAGAGGCATAGCAGTTAATGGCTGGGAAAATAGGGGTGGGAAATTGCAATCACCTAGATTCCGCTGATGATCCGCTTCGATCTCAACAACCTTATCAGAGAACATTGCATGCATATTGAATATATATAAATCAAACACGATGAAATCTCGCTCGTAAAATTTGGGTAGTAAACGAACAACAAAGAAAGTAGTTATGAAGTGGACTATTCAGGGGCTTCGAATGCCCAATATACCGAATGGAAGTATCCTCAAATATTAAGAAGTCAAAAACATAAAGATTGAATCCTTAGTTCAAAACAGAAAGTTATGAGTAAAAGTACTAGATTAGACTCTTCAGTTATTATTTTTAGCTTTTATAGGAGAGCATAAAGCGAGCTAATTTTGGACCTTGAATCTCTGCAAAATTCAAATCATTCCCTTACAAATTTCGACCTAAGAGAAAGTACTTAGGCCTGAATGAGTGCAGTCAACCCTTACTTGTCATGTAGTCCACGAATTGAATTCAAGGAATCCATTTATTCACACAAACAACAAACAGACGCGACGTTGATAAGCAGATACACAGGCTTATAACACAAACGCGGAGCTCGGCTTAACCAAGCACACCTCTGTAGTGTGCTTACAAGTAACCTTGATCTAATCAACGTCGAAACCGCAAAGTTTGGAGTTGAACAGCGATATGTCTGCTAGAACGTTCATATCCGAGATCAACCTGACCAATATCGGCACAATAATTAGCCAGCAGTTCAATGTGAGCCAGGAAATATATCCTAAGATTGTTCATATCAGTGACAAAATTAATTATTACTATCGTGCTTGTGCTCGTTTTGTTAATTGATTATTTCTCTCGCCAACATTAGTATTTCAAAATTCGAGAGCTCTCCTAACAAAGATATGAGGTAATCGAATGCCTTTCGGTATCTGAACCGATGATCGAACATCGATAAATAAGAGCGGTAATTTTACTTTCGTGTAATATTAATTTATTTATTTGCAGAAATAAAATATGCTCAGTAATCTACGAATATATTCTATTGTCGTCAAAGTCACTACAATCAACTTCAGAGAGTTATCCTTCACTTCCGAATAGAAATGTTACGTCTCTTTCGGATATAATCCATGTCCTTCTAGCCGCATCCATATGTCTAAGTTGTTGTGAAAATTTCATCTAATTTCTATCATTCATTTTTTGGCTTTATCGATCGAAGATTTACAAATTACAGTGTTCAACTTCAATAGCGTAATTTGCAAATTTTTTAAAGCAAATTTTTTAAAGATTTGCGGTTATTTTTGAACATAATATAGAGGTATAGCTACAATGAACTGTTGAGGTTCATGATATGCGGTATAATTATCATAAGTAGCTTTCTAAATTTTATCATTTACTAAAAGCGATCAATTGAAGGAAATGTTCCTGCAGCTAAACTTCCAGAAAATACAAATCCATGCGATGCAACAAAAAGAATGGGAGCATATTTGCACAGATTGAGACAGCTAGCTCTATGGGCAGATTTGAAATTCGATGCAGAGAAAGCAATAAAAACTATGATAGTGAGCAAAAAAAAAGCCTCTCGAAAAGAAAATCAGGTGGATTTCTGAATGCTTTCAACGTGCTTACTTTAATCTTTTAGTCTTTTTGCGAAGAACTTGAAATTAAAGCTTTTTTTCGAACTCTTCAAGTAAAATTCCTTACTGGATGCTTACAATCCTCTCATCTCCTTCCATCTCACTGCTCTCATCGCGCTTATCGAATGTTTGTCCCATATGGCATTTTATAGAAGTAACGAAGGTACGAAAACGAAATACCACTCAGACGTCAACGAATAAAAACGATAAAATAGTATCGATAAACTTATTTATGAAATATGTTTTGCGATGAATTGTTCCACTATACTATTTACTGCCATTTGTATTTGGGAGAGTGAACTGTTGAAAGTTGTTTTTATTTTTCTTTAAAAAGACATCATACGTACGATTGGGATATATTTTCAGCGTCGAAACGTGGGATAATATGGATGAAACACGATTCTGGCTGCTAAATGAATTCAACTCGTTGAGAAGTATTCTAAATTAAATGTATCTATGGAAGAAAATTTTAGAAATATTAGCGTAACCTTATAATAGAGGAGGAACTTCACATATTATCAAATATAGGAGGAATAGAGTGCCCATAAATGCATCATATACCAATTATTAATTTTCAATAAGAAATGAAATAATTTGTTGAGAAATCTAACAACAAAGAAAAGAAGAGAGTAATTTGAATGAGTTGTGAAGAAATGGTCAAAAAATTTGCATACAGTTTTCAAGCTTGATTGAAGTAATAAAAAATATGCTTTTTAAAATAAATATTGGATTCATCGGTCGATTAGATCGAAAATACAAAAGCTTTATTGCTTATGATAGATCTACTAAACGTGTCATGTTTTTTCATTTATTTTATGCAAATGCATGAAGGTCTTTATTGCGATTGCAAATCTTTGTTCGATATTCCTCTCGAGAGTATTTTTTCCTTCATAAAATTTCCACCGCATACGAAGGAAAACTCGCTTCGCGATGAAATATAGATAGCTAATTGAACTGATATGCGTAATCTTTTACCCCTCCATATTAATCACATCGGAAGCGCAAATATTAAGATAATCGCTTTTCTCATAACCATCCTCTGAAATTGTATGATTTACTCGATATATATACCATAACAATTCAATACTTTCTTGTGAATGACATATTTCATTCTTCTATTGCATTTTTTTTAGCCTTTAACCTTTTCGAGTTTTTAGACACCTACATATATGCCATCTTTGCTAGAAAAAATCCACGAATTACTGCCACAATGATCTATGGTGTACATCAAATTTTATATATATCCGAATATAATATCGCCAAAAAGTTTATTTACAAAACGTTTTAAATTTATAAAACTTCGAAGTAAAACTTGTTTTCTTCAATAGTATAAAATTGAGCACTTCATCAAATTATAATATTATCAATATATATATATCCACAACTCTAATATTGAATGGATTTATTTTATTTTCCCATAGAAATAATCACTCATAATTTAAGCAAATATTACATATCATATTGACCTAATGCAATCTCAGCTCATCCAGTACTTCCTCTCTATTATTGTCGTTAAAGTATTTTACTATGAAGAATGATAATGTGTGATGAATTCAATAATTGCCCCCGTCGAACCGTCATTGCATTTTACTCGTTGTGTCGTTGATGAGCAAGCAAGCACAATCTACGAAATTCAGTCGACCTAAGATGTCTATAGGACATCTTTTCCATCAGCATCGCCCATCAGGTCGAACATTTTATGATAGATGCTCGATGATAACAAAAATCCACCGCCATGGTCGATAGTGAAGGGGTGGAAAGTCAAGGTTCAGCGATCAAGCATTTTTTAAGCATTTGAGTTCTATTAGCTGTAGACGAAAAAACACATGAAGAGAGTGACGACATAGAATGGGGCATAGAGCGCACAATGCGGTCTCATAATTCGATCTTTAATTGCTGAAACTCGAAGTTGGATGCATTTCAGGTTTACGGGGTTTATACCATAGAATAGAAATTAAGTCAATTCATTTCACTTGGCGGTAAAATTTTCACTTAAATTGCATCGTAACTTGTGCATATTTTTCTATGTAATAATGGTGATGTTAATAACGATACATCTCATCAATCATGTAGTTTTGCATAGAAGTTTTTCGCTTCGCATAGATTTTCATCAATGAGAATTTGAAAGCATTTCGTTGAGGTTTTTTTTTTTCGAATTGCTAAATTCTTGAAACAAGATTTGCGATTAAATTCAAAGCGAATATTGCACCATTCGACTTTTCTTCAAAAATTTTATTTCCACGATTATTTTGCAAGAAGAAATATTATTGCATGATTTATTTTTTTTTCTAATCAGATTATTTTCATATTGAATCGAATTTTGTAGTTTTTTTTAATGGAATGAATCTCTTCTATTTGCATATTAACCTTTTTCTTGTGAAAGATATATTCAAATTTATGAAGTAATCTATTCATAGTAATGCGACATTGATTTAGTCGTTATTCCACTGTCCTTTCATAAAGCTTTTCATAGTTGATTATAAAAATTTTTGAACGCAGCTGAACCCTATGAGAGTTGCTCTAATTTTATCTCTTTATTATGCTCTAATTTGAATGCATCCAAAAAAATATCGATTGTTCATATGAATTCCTGCTAGAATACCTCATATCGATTTTGCTCTCAATTCACCAAATTTTTTCCGATACAAGTACCATCTTTGTTGTTCAAACCACTTCCTGACGAGCGCCTATTCACCTTATAATAATAGTTCCTTTGCTCTGATGTTCTAAACTATTCTCTCCATATTTCCCATCGAAATCCGCTTTCCTCCAGAGATTTATTCCTCTAATAAATTCCTCTATGGTGATGCCATTTCCATCCATATCGCAACCCTCTGCGCGATAATCACTTTTACTATATGAACGACTCTAATGCCTTCAGGCAAATCGGTCGCAGCAAAAAAAAAAACCAACTAATATTCAGTAAAGTGAGAGACCGTTATAACGATGCTTCTTTTTTGCCTAAACGGTTTTATAGCTCAATTTGAAAGAAAGAACACATATATATTCATTGAGAATAATCAAAACTGAATTGTTTCTATTATTTCAGCACACAAATATGCAAATTAAATATTTATTAATTGAAAATGCAAATTTTTAAAAAATAAATAAAATTTTAAATTATTTTCATAAGAAAAAAAAATTTTTTAGCGGAGAAAAACATCAAACGAATAAATTGCAAGTACTTAGCAAATAAAATTACAAAATTTCAAATATATTCCATTGCATCGATTCGTAGTGCTGAGAAAAATCGATATTCGTCCGATCGTTTTGACCATATATATATATGCGCAATCGCCAACAACATTAATTGAGAAATAATCGAGTTGATTATTTGCATGTTTCGGGAATTTTTTTGCATATTGCAAGGCATCTTTCAATGCAATATTCATCACCATTGATACCTTTGCATTGCCAATTACAATATCCTTGAATACGTAGTTGTGTATCTTTATCTAATGTTCGTCCAAATAATTTCGCATCATTTATGCATATAGTGATGAGAAGAATTAAAAGAAGACTATAGTTGAACATATTGCTGAAATAAAATTCTTTTCAAATTTAGTAGTATGGGAAATGATAAGTGAACAACGTTGTAAAAGTCTTTACGATAATGCGTCATTGAGATGATGTAAATGCGGATTTTCGGAATTCACTCATCCTTCGCCAACCTTCTTGCTAGAAGCCAAGAAGCCATTGGCCAGAAGAAGCCAAAAATTTAGACTTTGATAGAAAAATGCCTTCTCTTATTTATTTTTCATGCCTTTAAGGTGGGCAAAAATATGCTGACGAGCGATAATTTATGCAAGTTGAAATGTACACTCTTTGAATGGTGCAAATAAATAATTATATGTTGCATTTGCAAAATATTTGTATTGCAAAATTGATAATTTTTATAGATGAATGGAAAAAAAATGAAAAAAAAATCGAAAAATCGTCTCGAGAATGAAAAATTCTCAAAAAATTTCGCATTTAAAACTTACCAGTGAATGCAAAGAATCGTCTTCTGATCACTGAAAAAAATAAAATTATTTCTAGCAGTATTACTGCATAAGTCTCGATTTCATTCTCGATTTCCTAGGAATAGGCTAATCATTCAGCCAAATATTTGAGCCTAGGAATAGGCTAATCATTCAGCGCAAATATTTGAGCCAGGAATAGACTGAAATAGAATTTTGCAAGATAAAATGAAAGAGAGAGATGAGAGAGAGAGAGAGAGAGAGAGAGAGAGAGAGAGGAGAGAGAGAGGACGAGGTAAAGGGATGGGTAGATAGATCTGTTACATCCATGTGTGATGTTAGTTCGCAGCTCCTATGCCTCAAATTTTGACCAAATCAACTCGCCTTATGCATAGTACTCTACTCATTCATGCTTATATAATCAGTCACAGTCGTACCAATATCACAAAACTTCATCAAAATTAAAGCACCATTTTTCAGTTCTAATGGTTCCTAGTGGTCGACTGATTTTCAAATGAAGAGAGATAGGAGTGGGAGAGGAAGAAAATTCTACAATGAAGCACGTGCATGCAACAGAAATGTGCATGACATCATATGATCATAGCATTCAAAATGCATAAATTACGCTATGTTTATTCCATACACAAAATTTCCACAAATATCATATTCATCTATGTTCGTTATATCCTCTCCACCCACCTTTCCCTCATACTATTTTTTCTATCCTTGGTTTTTAATTCCTAGAACTATCCTACACTGATTGCACATGACAAACAACATTATCCAGGAATGCTCAGTAAGGATTTCGGGAAATTTATAACTGAGGAATCATTTGATACTGGCTGAACATGTGGAATCGTTGCACCCGGAGGACGGGGGAGAGAGGGGATTACGTTCGATTCGACGACCACCAACTATATCAGATGACCGCCTAAAAAATCCCAAGTACTGCTGCATATTGCCATTGGTTCATAGATAGTGACATTCTCGCAATGGAAAGATAGTTCTACTTTAACTGCAGCTTTATTACATTTCACCTGCATCCAGAAAGTTATCCATAAAAATATTTATTATTATTAATGCATAATAATGCTAGACAGAAAAAAAAAAGAGCTAAAAACATTCGAGAAGAAAGAATGAGATAGGATTGAGTCAGAAAAGCGTTCATCTATGATGGTCGAATGGAAGGTCGCCCACTAAATAAGACACCTCCAATGTGTTGAATCAGCTGTGAAATCAAAACGTGGCATAGATATATGTGTGTGTGTGTGTGTGTTTAGAAATTATTCATTTAAAATATCACATCATTGTCGGCAAATTTTCTCGTTAGGAAATTTTTATTTCTATGATTTAATTGGAATCAAATTAATCTATAATTTTATGCAAATAAAAAGAGATTGCTATTAGAATTTATAAGCAATTAAAAGAAAGCTGTTAGAATTTAAGAGAAAGAGATTATCAAAAAAATTTATGAAGATAAAAATGATAAATATTAGATGAGTGATAATGAGAAATTTAGAAATGCGCCAGATTTTATTTTTCGTTAAAATTAGTGAAAAATTCTCATAGAAATATTTAAACGAATATATGAATCATTCGTCGTGTATACTGAATGAGAGTATGAAATTTGATACCGAAGTAGAGAGATTTATACAGAGGTCTTCCCGCTTCTCCATTTACCCCTCATCCATCCTTTCCTCTGCCCGTCCTCTTTCATAGCCGTGTAAAAATTCCTTTATTTCAACTTTAAAATGCATTATGTTGTTCGAAAAGGGCTCCAATGGGCGGAAGCCTCGGCAGAGCCTTCGCATGCAAAGACTGATCTGGTCGATGAGTTGAATCGTACCCTCGAAGATTTTCACACCTGTGGGTGGCAGTCGGAGCCGGAGTGCGTTTTGAAAGTCCCTCGGAAGATGTTGAGGTGGATAAGGATCTGCGTGGTTTTTTCGCGGGACGCTTTCTTACATTGTTCATGTTCTTGAGGTGTATTATTGCTGGAAAGTTGCGGTCCTAGCAAACCGTAAACTTGAATGACAACTGTTTTCTGTGAAGAAGCTGAGGCTGAAGTCTGAAGATCCCATTTGCGCTAGAAGCTGTGGTCTACTTGGCTCGATATAGCTACTACAGAACTTTTAAAGATTGGTTACGAGTGAAGTGGACTCGATTTGGGGTCCGAAGTGATGCAATCGTTGACTATGCTGATGTTGTACTGTGTCCCAGTAACTGAGGTGCAGGGATCGGAAACAGAGGAGGTGCAAAGAGCGCAGCATATGATGTGAAGTGAAAACAACAACAAATCCAAAGATGTAGGCGGAATGTAGTCCTTTCCAAGGTGGCTACCTGAGGTATTGTGTCAGGATTCTTCATGCTTTTCATAGCATCTGTAGGATCAGCAGAGTAATAGTTGAGTATAGTGGAGGAGATTCGGCTCAGTGACTAGGAAACTTCTGGAATGAGAACAAACTTCCATTAACAGTCACCTTCAGGTTATTATCTCCGATTTCTTTAACACTGTTGGAATCTGTCGAAATGGAAATGCTCTTCAATGTGGACAGCACCGATAGTGACCAACAAATATTACAACGGTTTCACTGATTAAACCTTTCTTTCTCTGTTATTTATTCCAACAATTACTCCTTGTTATCCAATAAACCCTCGTTACTTCTAAAGCATTTTCTTCAAGGATCGATGACGAGAATACCTCAAGCCGCATAATTTCTCCATTAGAGCGATCCGAAAATCTTTCCTTTTCCCTATGGGTTGTCCCAATATCAACAAATAGGATTCATTTATCCACACTGACCACTACAGTCCTGATATTTCACTTATACTGTATTGTGCTGTAGGAGACTGTAGCTTATAAATTCTTCCGGGTCG
Source organism: Ascaris suum (assembly GCA_013433145.1). Classification (NCBI taxonomy): domain Eukaryota; kingdom Metazoa; phylum Nematoda; class Chromadorea; order Rhabditida; family Ascarididae; genus Ascaris; species Ascaris suum. Next base: position 1,164,657 of record CM024180.1, read on the forward strand.
TAGTACATAATGAAGTATAATGGAAGAAATTTTTAATGACGGTAAAGCATATGAGGATGAAATTCACGACGGTTTCAGACGAATAAAATATGCAAATTTATAAAACTTGATATAAAACGTATAGTATAATATAAGAAAGCTGATGAAAGTTCGAAATTGTTAAATTATAAATAATAAAATATAGTTTTCGAAATTCTGAAGAGAGTAAAATATATTAAATAGTTTCAAGACTCGTAATAGGCATATGGTATTAGTCGAGAAAGTCCCTTGCTAATTAATCTATCTCTAACAATAAGCATAGATTATTCCTTCTTTAACCTTTTGTTATTTCTAAGTCTTCGAAATGAAATGATTTGCATATGGTTTGCATGTCTAACTCCCTGGCTGAGCGATATTGGACAGTAGTCCTATATGCAAATACGGAAAGATAAAAGACAAATAGAAGAGAGAAATGATGGCACTTCGTTGGCTAAAAAAAAGTGATGGTTTCTCCCTTGCAGTATTGTCTGACTTATACAGGTTCCCTTTCTGCACCTCCTCAGGTAATTTCTCAATTAGCTAAAGGTGTTTCTTTCACGCGAAATGTATTTCTCATTCGCTAGAGGTGTGTGTGTGTGTGTGTGTTTTGAATGAGGATATCATAAGCGTTCTTGATATCACGTTGAACGACTTTTGTCGTTCAACAATTTTTCTCTTACGAAATTCTTTTCATTCGATGTTTTCAACGAAATGACTCTAGATTGAGAAGATTTTTACGAAAATATTGCTGCAGTTATGAAATTTCCCACTCTACTGCAGTACGAAATTGTGTATGAACGCAAAATTGTATGATATGCAGGAGAGTTGTGATATGAGCTGTGATATAGGTGTGGTTGTGATATTCGGTGCTGATATCTTTAATGTGGCCCCGTACAATTTGCAGGGATATTTTCCATTTAAATGATATAATTAAAGGGAGAGGGTGGTTCCGGCAGAAAAAATTTTCCCAGCTTCCATATTTCACTTGTAATTCCATCAAACCTTGATGCTTTATTTGCATGAATATGGCCCACTGTTCTTATGAAACTTCGGCGCTGACTTCATCCAGCTCCAAGGGATTCGGTTCTCCTTTGTGTTTTCGGATTGCGTCTGTTATATCCGTGGTGTCCTCTTCTGCAATCAAATGTTGTATCTGCGGCAACATTGATGTGTCAAATTTACCTTCACCGTGTCTTGTTCAAGCGTATTGCTTCAAGCAGATCCCCACATCCGTGCTGCGTCTTGAAATTTTTCTTTTCATCGCAAGAAAGCAAAATCCGCGTCGCTGATATCATTCATAGAAATGAGGAGATCTGTAGCAGCCCGTGTCCTCCTCGGAGTGCTTGATTTCAGATGATGTAAGGAAGGGAGATTTTTCAGGCTCGGATGCTCCCGATGGAGGACTTCCTGGCCTAAAATCAGTTATTCATATCTACGCGGAACCGAGGGCGGAGGGGAGGGTGGGATGGTGGTGACTTCTTAACTGTGCGGATCCCCCTCCCTCCTCATCCATCACCTTCCCATACCCCTCTCTTTCCCTCCTCATTCTCCACAATCCTCCTCCTCTTTCCTGCCCACTTCTCTCATCCCGCCCCCAAAATATGCATGATAAGTGTCTGCTTCTCTGCAATGCACTTCTATACAAAAAGGTTCTTATTCATTTTTCAGCGTCCTTTTCAACCGAACGGTGTCATGCACTCTATCTATACCATACTGGTGTGTTTGTAATTCTTCGCCGCTTTCCTCTTTGTCATTATTTCTGTATATAAGTTTTAATATCACTGATCCTTTAATGAACAGTCTTGTTTATCACTCCTTTTATTTAAATTGTTCCAGCATTAATACTTGACAAATAGCGGAATGGACATAAGCATTGAAGTTTAACCACTGATGGACAATAAGAGTGACCACAAACGTATTGATAGTAATTGGAATGCGTTGCACATTGCAAGCATGTGATATTTTAAAGTTTTTGAACGGTAGAGGCCGAAGCGAAGTTTATTGCCTACCATATATACAACAATTTGCTCAAATTGTCCACTGATCGACATGCCGCACAACTAGAGTCGGTATAATTGAAAGCGACGGGACAGGAAGAGAAAAAAAGTAATAATTCTCCACCCATTTGACTTGCAAGGAAGGTGACCGCTGAAATATTCACACGCTCGATTCACCTGAGGAATTTTTATTAAACCTTGCAAGCGAAGTTTTAATCACACGACGGCTACGCCTTAGCTTCCGTCTATGTCCGCCTAAAATTATAGCACCCCGGTTCATATGCGTCACAATTTGTCCAACGTAAGCACCGACTCCTGCAACTCTACTTTGATAACCAGTTCGACCTCCTCCAGCTTGATGGCCAGTTTGAACTTTCACTAATGATAGCCAGTTCGAGCTCCTCCGCTTGATGGCTTTGACCTCCTTCCATTTATGGCCAGTTCGACCTCCTCCAGCTTGATGGCCAGTTTGAGTTTCACTAATGTCGTAGCCAGTTTGGGCTTTTCAGCTTGATGGCCAGTTTGAGTTTCCTCCAGCTTTATGGCCAGTTCGACCTCCTGCGCTTGATGGCCAGTCTGAGTTTCACTAACATCATAGCCAGTTGGGCTTTTCCAGCTTGATGCCCAATTTGACCTCCTTCGGCTTGATGGCTTCGAGCTTCTTCAGCTTGATGCCCAGTTTTACCTCCTCCAGCTTGATGGCCAGTTCGACCTCCTGCGGCTTTCCAGTCTGAACAGTAAGATCATAGCCAGGTTGGGCTCCTCCAGCTTGATGGCCAGTTTGAGTTTCACTTGTCATAGCCAGTTGAGCTTTAGGCTTGATACCCAGTTTGACCTCCTCCAGCTTGATGGCCAGTTCGACCTCCTCCAGCTTGATGGCCAGTTTGAGTTTCACTAATCATAGCCAGTTTGAGCTTTTTCATTGCCCAGTTTGACCTCCTCCAGCTTTATGGCCAGTTCGACCTCCTTCGGCTTGATGGCAGTTCTGAGTTTCAGTAAGATCATAGCCAGGTTGGGCTCCTCCAGCTTGATGGCCAGTTTGAGTTTCAGTAACATTTGATGCCAGGTTGACCTCCTCCAGCTTGATGGCCCAGTTTGAGTTTCATGAACATCATAGCCAGGTTGGGCTCCTCCAGCTTGATGCCCAACTTGACCTCCTCGGCTTGATGGCCAGTTTGAGTTTCAGTAAGATCATAGCCAGGTTGAGCTCCTCCAGCTTGATGTCCAATTTGAGTTTCACTAATGCCATAGCCAGTTCGAGCTTCTTCAGCTTGATGCCCAGTTTGACCTCCTCCAGCTTGATGCCCAGTTTGAGTTTCAGTAACATCATAGCCAGGTTGGGCTCCTCCAGCTTGATGCCCAATTTGACCTCCTTCGGCTTGATGGCTTCGAGCTTCTTCAGCTTGATGCCCAGTTTGACCTCCTCCAGCTTGATGGCCAGTTCGACCTCCTGCGGCTTGATGGCAGTTTGAGTTTCACTCATAGCCAGTTGGGCTCCTTGATACCCAGCTCCTCCAGATGGCCAGTTTGAGTTTCAGTAACATCATAGCCAGGTTGGGCTCCTCCAGCTTGATGCCCAACTTGACCTCCTTCGGCTTGATGGCTTCGAGCTTCTTCGCTTGATGCCCAGTTTGACCTCCTCCAGCTTGATGGCCAGTTCGACCTCCTGCGGCTTGATGGCCAGTCTGAGTTTCAGTAACATCATAGCCAGGTTGGGCTCCTCCAGCTTGATGGCCAGTTTGAGTTTCCAGTAGTTTCACATCATAGCCAGGTTGGGCTCCTCCAGCTTGATGCCCAGTTTGAGTTTCCTTCGGCATGATGGCTTCGGGCTTCTTCCAGCTTGATGCCCAATTTGATCTCCTCCAGCTTGATAGCCAGTTTCGTCTTCTCTAGTTTGATCCACACCTTCCGCACTTTTCAATCTACTCGCTTGATATTCTCGTGTCCTGTCGTATGATCCAGCTGCAGATCCTGACCAAACACCAATGCGTGGAGGGCAAGGACAGTATTGACCGTCAGTACCTGGTTGACCAGTCGAACCAATCTGTAAACTATCAAGCATCAGCCTGTTGCTTTGTATTTGCTAAGTATGCCGACAAAAAATGGTACTTCTAGGATGTCTCCTGACACACATAGATTCTCTTGTATCGTTTTCTCGACGCGCTCATAGCCAAATTTGCTAATTCTCTTAAACGTCAAAGCATTCAAGTGTTTTTTTTTTTTTGAAAATTCTAAGAGTGGCCTATGCGATTCAAGCGGTGAGGTAAATGTTCAAACCAGCAAGACAACCAGGTCAGCAGCAATCTGAGTGACCAGTTGGGAATAATCCCACTAAAAATGAGGATCTCTGACCACTGATAAGACACAAGCATACACAGATAAGCAACGATAATAATTTGTTATATGAGAAAAAATTTGTTATTTTATCGTACGTGTATAGTGACGAGCAGCTAAATGAACTGCCGCATATTTTACACAATATGCAAACTGGTTTCTTAGCTATATGATTAAGCTAACGATTGTTGAATAAAGATGGCTTAAATATGCAAATTCTTCTGAGCAACTTAATTAGTTGAATGCTAAGAAAATATTTCAATAATTGTTCAGCGGATGGAGGTAAGCAGAAAGTATTCATTATATATGCAGTAGATTCCCTTTAGAGGTCCCTTTCAATCAATGATTTTGGATGATTTGATGAGGTTTTCGAACTTTATAAGCTCGCATGTTAGAAGTTACGTCAAACCGCCATTAGGATGGCTTTCAAACAAAAGTCGTTTGAGAACAAAAAAGCTCACTGCTCCGGGTTCACCATCAGCTGCAGCAAGTCCGGGGCGCCTGGTGGTCCTGGTGGACCTGGTGGCCCTGGTGGCCCGGGCGGCGTTTGGTCTCCAGAAGCGCCTGGATTACCTGCTGGCCCAGGAGGTCCCGGTGGTCCCTTCGGTCCTGGCACATTAAACGTCCCCGTTCCAGATTGTCCGGGTGATCCAGGTGGACCAGCAGGACCAGGTTCACCTGAAGGTGGCTTTAGCATTTCAAAGAAAACGATTAATCAGTCATTCGTGTAAGCGAAACACACATCGGCCACCACAACATTAATGGGTGATGATAAAAATCTCGTATGGTGAACTCTCATATGATAAAAATGGGAGCTGAAAGTAGTTGGTGAAAATCGAATCGACTAGTTACCTATAAAACTGTCCTTAATTCACTTGATGCTGATATCAATGAATCATACGCCTGAAAATTCCACTTCTCCGAAAAATCCCTCACTTATTCATTCTTTTACTTCTTACTGATCGTCACTTTAAAAAAACCCGAACAATGAGGAATGAAGCATGACCATCATGTTGCTAAAATTACCTGGAATTCCATCATGTCCCGGTAGACCGGGTGGTCCAGGCGGTCCCTGACCAACAGGTGGAGTTCGAGCACTTGGTTGTCCACGAGGTCCCACTGGACCGGGTGGTCCGTTGGGCCCCGGTGCCCCTGGCGGACCCATAGGGCATTGAATGCAACCACCTGCACTATCGCCAAATGCCGCAATAGCACCAGGCAGGCCAGGTTTGCCATTCAAGCCGGGAAGACCGTCGTCTGCATTATTTATTGTTGTCACCGTTTTAGCAATGCTTCTATTTAACAAGGAACACACTTCCTTTAAATTAAAAAAGGAAATTGCTTTATCACAACTATCGGCACCTTTATAGCCTGCACGACTCGCCAACGACTACGACAACAGCAAAAGACTATGACCTCATGACGTCTCACAATGCAACAGTGATGACTGGCCACCATTTTAAAAATGAAGACTGCATCCTATCAGACATCGACTGGAGGAGTGCGACAAAATGTAGACAACTTCTGAAATGCCCATGTGGTTGCCATTTAAATTGACATAATGGAACTAAAGGTAACCCATATGAAAAAGAGATTTACTAAATAAATATCGGAAGTGAAAATTCTAGTCTTGAGATCTCTCCTTAAATGCTATGCAGCAATTGTCGCTATCACATCCGGCATATCTCATTCGCTATGGTCATAATTTTGCGTTGATTTTCCGCCTAGAATGGTGCAGATGAAAACTGTCTTTGGGAGAGACGAGAAGGTCGAAATTTCAGCAAGCAATCACAAGTGTTGGCAATAAACTTTTATTTCGAAGCAGCCAACTTCGAAAACTGTTCGGCTAAGAGAACATCAAGTCAAAGAATTTGATAAGTGCAATCATGGCAAAAGAGGACACGATCATTTAACGGATCATAGGTGTACACAAACTATATATAAATAATACGAACTGCATTTAAACACATTCCATTCCTCTGACAATCTCAAATTTTATCAAATTCTTGAAAGGCATTTGATTTTCAGAATTATTTGCATGAATACATTTCTCATCGAAAATAATCTTTTGTATCTATCGAATGAAACGAACGAAACGTTACCTCTAATCGGAATAATTAAGAAAATATAGTCACAGATGCCGCGAAACGTACAAATAAAAGATGTCCTTACAAATTAAACCGTTTAAAAAAATGTCTCAATGGAATAAATTAAGCAAACGAAATAATCGCTATAGGCAATTTTTGACATCCACCGCTTATATTTATCAATTCCGATTTTCTTTGAAGCTGAAAAAAAAAATTCTTTTTTTTTCAGATGCTGAGATAAAGCTAACGAGTGGAATCTGGAAAGCAACGTTTGAGAATTAGCTGAAAAAATTTTGAAATATTTAATTAATCATTAAAATTTCAATCTCGCATGATTCATGTATCAATTTCAAGAAATTATCCAGCGAGAATAAGGTCCATGAATGAATATCCATCGAATAAAGAAGGTCCATCGAAAAAAAAAATCCACCGAATAAAAAAGGAAAATCCGATGAATGAATAAGCTTTCACTTAACTATGACAGGTGGCGCATTAAAAGTAGCTAGCGAATTTTAAATTGCTGTATCAAAAATGCTAATTAATCAATTTTTTTTTAAAGACTCTAACCACACCTTTTAGAAATGAAAAAAACATTCCAATTTAAATGGATCTAACCTCCACGAAATCCAGGTTCTCCAGGAGGTCCAGATGGTCCAGGTGGACAAATATTGGCGTTAACACATCCTGTTCCTTCACAGATGGACACACCCTCTCCAGTAACACCAGTTTCGTCGCCTCCTCCATACTGGCGTCTCGACCTGATAGTCGCGCCTTTCTTCACTTTCTTCACTTCATACAGCACATTCCAAGCATCGTTTGCCATCAACTGCAAAAAAAAAGAACTCCATAATTTTGTGAAAGTTTATTCAGCGTTTAGTGTTTTTTTAGTATCAAAAGGTGGAAAAGCGCACCAAACGGCTGACACAATATAACCTTTTGTTACTGCATTGTGCGCTTTTATTATTGCAGGTCTAATTGCGCACTTATATATCAGTTGATTTTGGGTGAATGATGAATTGGAGCGGAATTGGACATAGAATTGCATTTATTCAACTAAAGCCTGCAGAGACCTATTAACTCTTAACACGTTAGCGTTTACAGTTAGCGAATTGAAACCGCATTCGGATGGGACTCCAAATAAAGAAACACATTCATACTCATATGCATATTGATGATCACATGATTGAAAAACCTATAAAGAATTTTTTTTTGAATTAAAATAGAAAATGAAATCAACTTTAAAGTCGTCAATTTCATCGATCACTTCATCATAGAACGAGTTGATTTGATTGAAGAGGATAAATACAATAATAAGAGATCCAAATATAACAATCGCCGAGATGGTTGTCGCAAATATTATCAACGTTTGCGTTTTCGACATCATCACGTCTAAAAATTTATGCCTTATTTTAGACGAAAATTATTTTATCGTTTGGAAATTTACACAGAAATTTATTCATACCTATGAGGATGTTCACATAGGTAGAGAATCTATAAATTTCACCTGAAAATATTCCATTTCATTTTACGTTATTGAATATTTGAATGAAAATACTTTGATTGGAGATAATTGCTTATATGTCCTATGTTTCATAGTCTCTTGATGCAATAAAATATCTGCATGCAAGTAAATTACCTATATATCCTATAATGTTCTATTTTATCTCTTCGTAAAATATTATCGCAAAAAAAGAAATTGCAGTGAAGAAATTAAGAATAAAATAATATGTAATTTGTATATATTTTCTTAACACTTAAAAAAATTAAAGGGGCAACATCGCAGACAAATTTGTGCTCTAAAATCTTTCCACCACACTTTTATTCCACCACAATTTCACTGAAACTTTACAGAACATCGATTTATGCAAACTGTGGTAGACTATATGTTACGTTGCTGGATGATACTGTAATATCTGTGATCGCCTGACAGTTAATGTAAAAGGTATGGTACAACATGGGTCATGAAGGTAAAAATACCCGAGGGAATGAGAAATGGAAAAACCGTAATTAATCCAATCAAAGACTTAGCTAGGAAGACAACTATCGTATATACTTCCGGTGTACCTCTTCAATATTGTGTTACCTCTTGGTCATATTCATATGTCAGTTTGCATTCCATCTTTATTATTATCTGCACAATGACCTTGCTGCAACTGAGCTTTGAACAGTTGCTATCTGATAGTAAGTACACCGCCAACGAATAGCAATAATCCTCTCAATACGGTATATCACCAATCGAAGTTCAGTCAGTGAACCACCGATACAAAGCGATAGTTTTCGTCAAATTTCAGTCTCTGGAATTCTAGTTGATAAAAGATGCTATATATATATATATATATATATATATATATATATATATATATATATATATATATATATATATATATATATATATATATATATATATATATATATATATATATATATATATACATAGATGGATAGATATAGATATAGATATATATATATAAGCACCGCATAGGAAACTGAAAAGTAGCGCCTTGCCCACCTTTAAATGACAGGTGACCCACGTTAGATATTGTATTTATGTGATCCTCCGTGGTTTAAACATTTGAAGAACAGGTTCCTATATTCGCCTTTGCATAATAAACGATATTCTTCGCCGCATTCGCACCCCTGTGTTAGTGAGGGAAGCGAGTTTTGAGTGAAAAAGGCGTGAACCGTATCCGCGTGCTATTTCAAAGACAACAATGCATGAGTGCCTAAGGCAATATCCTCTGCGAATTAGTCGTTTATATCCATATTACAATGTTTCGCATAGCTGTGCAATCGAGGTAAACAACTGAAACTTGTTTTTGTTCATTTATCGGTTCTATACGTGAAACACATTTTGAGGTTTCAGTAAAGATCGAGAAAAGTTTTCCCTAAATTCATATATATTCACATGAGGGAAAAATTTAAACAAAATTCATATATATATATATATATATATATATATATATATATATATATATATATATATATATATATATATATATATATATATATATATATATATATATATATATATATATATATATATATATATATATATATATATATATATATATATATATATATATAGAGTAAGGAAAAGATATTATGCAAATAATGCATGAGAATGTGTGAAAATTTTAGGGCTTTTTTGACGATAAATCGCATTTATTTTACGTAGTTGATAGCTTCGCCTTAGAGATTTTCTTTTTCATATTCTCGCTTTCTAGAAATTTGCATATTCTATAGTCATATAATCTCACAAAAATTTCCATATGCTCGCTGAATCGAGATTTTGTTGCGCCATACATATATGATCGCTTGATACAGCATACTTCACGAAATAAACGTTGTTTTTATCATTTATTATTCCGCCAAATGAGACCGATTCAGATTTTCGGCTAAGATAATATGCTCATTGTGTAAGGAGATACAATGGCTGAAATTCGTGTTATTGGTGTCCTATGTGAGGACGTTACATCCTAAGGAAAGATTCTAGAATAGCTAGTAGTGGGTGCAGTAAGCATACACAGGATTGAAGACGAGAGGTATGATCGGTTGATGGACCAAGGTGGGATAAAGAAAGCATGGGGAGAGAGCGAGGAAGGACGAAAGGGAGAGAAGGGGAGAGGAGAAGGGTGGAAAGAGGGAGGAAGAAGGGAGTAATGAAACGATTGAGGGAGATATATACATTCACCTACCTTCACGGATATGAAAGAAGGAGGTTTTTTATCGCCACAATTCGATCATAATCTAGTTGTGTCGCACTAGTGTCGGACTTGCAGGAAGTAATTTGACGCATCTTACGCTGGTTGCCCCCTAAGAAGAAAACTTTTAATGAAGATAAAAACTACGTTGTTCTCAGAAATATCAATTTCAGTGCAAATTCCTCGCATATCAATTTCAATAGAAATTATATTCGCAACATGCGCTTCGTTGAAGGAACATTTCGTTAGGTATGAACTTCCTGCGAAATTTCACTGTCCGATCACCTAAGCAATCCACATCTAGGAGACCGACGAAAAATATCACTGATGATCACACTCAAGCATCTTAATTTTGCTCACCTTCCACAAAAGAATTTCAATTTTTTTGACTTTCACCTATGCAAAAGAATTTCTGAGACGGAGGATTTCTTTCCTCACCAAAATTGAGCACTTCTCAAAGCTTGAATGAACTCTCGCAAAGTCGCTCGCAGAGCGCCTGTCAGTAGGAATTTCTTAATTTATGGCCATCGGCGAGGCGGAAATTGACAGCGATTTAGACGAATGAGCCTTATTTCTCGACCATCCCCACACGTTCGAATTCAATTTTTCAATCAGATACCCGAACAAGGCAGCGAAAAAATACCCGAACAAATAAAAAATCTCCACCCCCCCCCCCCCCCCTCCATCTCCCTCCTCTTTCAATCTGTGAATGTTGACAGCCGTTTGCTATGACAGAGATGGAAAATATTAAAAAATTTTACGCTCTTTTCGAAATTTTTAAATCAGAGAAATATGCCAAATGGTTTAGATTCAAACTAGGATGGGGCTATCCTGCAATATTTAGTTGCTACTGGATATCGACAAACGAATAGCAACTGGAATTTTTAATTGATGATTCGGATTTGTCGGCTGATTACCAATTCGACCCGCCGGACGTCCTGAAACGAATATTGGACGAATCGTCTTTCACGTATTCCCAGCCTATATTCCCATGATGATGGATCAGGTTTGTTCAAAACCTTGATATCGGTCGAATTGTAAGGGGTAGCTCGTCCAGTCGTCCAGGTCCCCTTGAGGTTGTGCACCCTTTATCCATTTGCGGCCTAGTAAACTGTGGGACGAACAGGTAGAAGGGCGAGCAGTTTATCACACTTGTACAATAAGGTGACAAAAAGTTGAGACTCGTTTATAAGGCTGGCTCCGATCGTCGGCACGACCCCATTGTCGCACCAGGCGAACTTCATGCTACCGCCAGTCACCTTGCGTACTCCAACGGCCAAAGGTAGGCCCATTCGGCCTCAAGACCACTTTAGAAGCTGGAATGGATGCACGAGCACATCAACGTCTTTCATATCCTCACACTAGCCTCACGACACATGCTGGCAGCAATTCCACCTGTCTGTATGCTCTCTACCTTCGTTGACTTACCTTGCGCGGCACACTATTCCTGCTTGATCTATAGCCGACTGGTGTACCTTGCCGAATATGTGTATATTCTGTGTATTGCATGTTAAGAATCACCGATTGTTGCTGTGCTCTTCCTTCCCTCCCCTCCTTCCCCCACGTCCCCATTCGTACCATTCTTTTGTTCTTGCATACATGTTACTGTTTCTCTGTGAAGGCTTCTATGTCCCCCCCCCCCTCCTTCTTCCCGTCCCCCTGCAGACACGTCGTTCAGTAAAAAACCGGTAGCAGCGCAATTTTTTCAGCCTTGAAACGATTTGCATAGTTTGTCGTTATAGGCAGCTCGGATTGCTTGATTGCGAGTGCTCCCTCGTCTTCGTCGTGCAGTCCGGATAGGATTGAAGGTCTCACGTAAAACGTCGTTCCACCACCACGTTTTCTGCAAAGCTCTAAACGCCAGCCACAAGCAAAATACTTCTCCACCTGACCTCTGCACCCGTTCTTCGGATAAAATGAGTGGAAAATGATTAAACGGGTGATCAAGATTCTGTTTTGAGCGTCGACATATTATAACTACTTAAGTTAACCTAGTCCCAATCTTAGTTTGTAACGATAACTGAGAAAATTTCAAGTTGTTTTATCAACCTTGCTGATGGAAAACTCGTCATATTCGTTTTTCTCTCTTATTTTTTTTCTTTTTCCATTATTATTTCTATTCTTTGATACTTTCTCCATTTCTATATCCATATCTCGTTCTTTTAGGCTTTTTAATATTTTGATGAAAGTTTTACGTATTTTCAAGTTTATATTCGTACACTAAACCTATCCTTCTAATTGGAGAGGTATTAAAAGGTGAGTAGTTTTACCTTTCGGTTTTGGCGAGAACGCAATTGTTGATGAGAATTTCCTCTCATCGGAAATATTAGAGATGTAACAATTTACCTAGGAAATATTCGAATATCATTTGCATGACGCTCGTATTTTTCAATAAGAAAATTTGCTAGTATGGAAGTTACCTGGAATAAATTATGAGCGAAAGAAGGCGAGAGCAATTCCCATCATATACCCCGACTCTTTCTCTTCACACACATGCCATATCGGCGCACCTTTCATATGAGTAAATAACTAAATTTGAGAACTTTCACGATGTTACGGCTAAATCTCCTTAGCCTAAGTGGCACTCTATGAGGTGGAATATGCGTTACGACTATTGCACTTTGCAGTTGCCGGTAATCTTTATTTGCTGACTTGCTCATCAGGATGGAAGTGGAATGTACGCCAATGCCATCTTCTTCATCCGGAGTCGACTCCACGACAAGCAAGCTCCGTCAACTTCGTGCTGAGTTGAATTTCTTACCGCGCACAGACGGATCATGCGCGTTGGAGCAAGGGAACACAGTGATGTGGGCATCGGTGAATGGCCCTGGGGATGTGGCGTCGTCAAAACGGCTTGACGAAAAGCTCTACATCGAAGTCGTTTATCGACATGGTCAGAGCAATCTATGCTCCGTTGAGGTGAGTGTCAACTCTTGTGATGCTGTGGGGTGAAGGAAGATGAGGAGAGCCAAATTACTTGTCCATTTCAGGAGTTTGGAGGTGATCTAGAATAGGTTGGTCAAATCCTATCCCCCCCCTCCCCTACCATGGAGGCTAGGACTAGGTTTAATTCAGGTCCATCTGAGTTTTTCCACTTCTGGTTTCAGCATATACTAATGCCTCCAGCTGTAACTGGGTGCATCTATTTTGCATGTGCTGGTAGAAGCGGATCGCCTAGCCAAATGATGAATTCCTAAGCGGAGTTCCTGCTTCCGTATATCCGTGGCATTATTACCCTTAGATGCTGTACTACAGATAGGGACCTAAGGAACATTATCGAATCGACCAGGCATTTTATATATTCTTTTCATGCAAAAATGTTTTCTCATTCCATACCATGAGCCGGCCTTCAAGAGATAGCAGCGAAATTGTGGCCGTAGAAAGCCCGAAGGATGTATTCCGAAAATGTTTAGGTTCTCCAATATTATTTTGCGCTATAATTGATTTGTTTGATATTGATAGGACTTTTAATCTATATCGATCGACGGTGATAAAATGTTTTTATCAATCATCATTGCTCTTATTGTTGTTACTTTTCAAGCTTTCCTATAAATGACAGCACAAATTTTCCGTCCACTATCGGCGGACAGGTATATAGAACGTGAATAAAATATTATTGAATATTTTAGAGGAGACTTATTTCAAGAAATTAGCCTACATTTGTGATGTAAATGTTGCAAACATAATGAAAATACATGAAATTATTATGGCAATATTTTGGAATATCGTACGATGGTTAATTATTGGTGCCGAAAATATTACATTTCCGATTTTGCTTACAAAACTATCCATCTGTCATTAGTAGAGATTGAGCACCACCATACGTTATGGTATTTAAAATTCATTTGATACGGTAACCTATAACTTTAATAACTTCGAAGTTGATGAAAGTGAACGTATCTTATAAACTCGGAGAAAATTTCTTCCTCAATGAAAACCTTCTTCCGTCCCACCCCCCCCCCCCCCCCCCCCACCCTCCACCCGCCTCCTCCTCTCCATGTCTTTTTGCTTCATAGAAAAATGTGATGGAACTTTCAGCTGTGCACTTTTATTTATGAAGTGATACAGCAGTGTTTCGAGGCGACTTCATGCAATAAAAGGAACGTTTTTTCTCCTTCGAATAATTGCGCAATAGCAAGTGAATTTATCTCTTCCTGCTTGAGGGAATAATTACAGAGGGTTGATATTCGATGTCTTCATGTATGCGATATTAATCAAGAAGCAAACGTTGATTATTTTATTTTATTCATAGGAGAATAGAATTCTCTCATCGATAATTCAGCAAACGGTCGACACAGTACAATATCCGCATAAGATGCTCGCTGTTACCGTACAGGAGATGCAAAGTGATGGATCAGAGGTAATCAATCAATCAATCAATCAATCTCCTTTGTTCATTTTTAACGCTATAATAGCCACCACGATGTAGGGTACATCTATGGGCGTCATTGAATGGGAGAGAGTGAGTTAGAAGTTAGTGGCCACTTTTGGTGCTAGGACGACATAAGTGGTCATTTGTCTTTGGCTGTATTTAGGCGTCCCTTACCTTGGCTTCTGAGTCAAGATTTAAAAGAGGTCTATGATCGGTCCATTCACAACTTGACCTCTTTCTTTCATTGTTTCTGCTTGTTTTAGTTTCTGTTTTGCTGTTGTGATTATTCGCAAAATCCACTGTTCACTCACTTTTACGAATATTTGATGTCATTCCTTAAAAATCCTTCAATAGAAGTTCGTCGAAATCACTCATCTTCAAAGGAAAGTCACTCTTTTCCGCATCTTTCCTTTTTCAAAATAACAGTGAATTATCTACGGGACTGCATAAGTCTTTATAGACGTCGGTTGAAAGGACCAGCTCGAAGATTCATTTCTCCAATCTCCGACTCTCTTGCTATAGTTGTACGTGCTCTAGCATGTCCATGGTAGATTTATTTTCCCCAAGAATGAACGAGACGGCTTTTTCGACCTTTGAGCTCAGCAGATCCTGTCAACACTCTTCCCGAACCTTTTTATATTCCATCCGAATATTTAGAGAAACCATGATTGCATATTGTTTTGTTAGCCGAGGTAATCACGATTCACTTATCAAAGTTTGTGGTGGAAATTCAGATGGCCGCGGTGTAACTTCCGCATGTTTGGCGTTGCTTGATTCGGGCATTATAATGAATGGAATATTTTGCGGTGTATGCGTGGCACATTGCGGTGATACGCTGATCTTGGATCCGTGCCGGAAGATTGCCGTCAACGCCGATTCATTATTTACATTTGTTTTCAAGTCATTTGCAATCGATCATAAGGTCAGTCTTCTTTTCCAACCGACCACAAGGTCAATCTCTTTGTTTTTTTTTCAAGCACTTATCATTTCGCTAATATTATAATTTATTTGGACAGCAGAATCACATGACAGAAATTATACATTTCGCTTATTTGTATGGACCTTATGTTATGAGAGTCAAAATTGTATTCTTCTTTTCTTTTGATCTAACATTCGATGAGATAATAATCGAGTAGCATAGAGGTGCAATGCGACAACGTGCTTGCAAAAACAGGTTTAATTTTGGGATTTTATGCAAATAACACTACACCTCCTCCCAACCCCCCCCCCCCCTCCCTTGTTTGTATCCAGAACCTAATGCGAACCTGATCGTGGTAAGAAAGAGCACCACATAAACCTTATAACCGCTCGAAAGAAATGCGTTAATGCCAACTGGATGTCACCGTACCTGCCTTACCAGAACTTAGTAAGTCGTAATATGAGTTCCTCCCCACCTATATAACGATCGCAAAATGAAGTAATCTGCTCGCATACCAAATCAGTACTCCTCTATCTATAATAGTGGAAAAAGTATATATCGTGCCGTTCCATATCACGGAACTAAACTTATGGATACGAACCTCTTCGTGGTGAGGTAAACGAGGTCCCAGGTATCTACTGGTTGATAAGAATGTCTGAAGCCGATATTTCTCTTCTCATTGATATTATACCTCAAATACTCATAAAGATGTTGCGGAATGTACTTCGAGAAGAGCGCTTTTAAGAGTTGGAAATTTGCTGTTTGATGCACCATGAGTGCTATTCGTTGTAGGAAGAATGGGACGGGTAGAAATCAAGCTTCCATACTTCCTGCAATATTATATCAAAATCATGCAGTCTCGAAGTTAACATGTCGAAAATTTAGCCGATTTTTCCGTTTCAGTTGTGACTCTTGTTTCAGTTGTTGAAAAAAAAATTCAGCTGTTCTTTAAAACTCCAATTTCAGGATCGGACAACAAGAATGGTTGAATGCCAAACGAGGGGTGCATTCGAATATGCGACATTTGAAGCAGCGATGCGATTAGCGAGAGATGCTTCAGCAGAGATTTTCCTTTTCCTGCGGGAAGCAATGCAGAGGAAGCTAAGTATTGATTCGTGGATGATCACGTAGTCCCTCTTAATATGGTGCGTTGCATGGTTGATTTTGATTCCTGTGCCTTTTTTGTGTTGTTTCAAGCGCACTGCAGAAATAACCCTATATATATATATATATATATTATATATATATATATATATATATATATATATATATATAATATATATATATATATATATATATATATATATATATATATATATATATATATATATATATATATAAGTAACAATATTAGGTTATAAGCATTGCGGGTGGCAAGGGATGCAATGGAGAGGGTATCATCCTTGTCTATTTCTAGTCGAAAACCTATCGGCAGGCAAAGTTTACCAAACCGGTCACGCATATGTATCTGACAGACTTGGTGCTCTCTCTCGAAGTATTCGAGTGCTAACCACAGGCATGATTTGTCACTATACAGGAACCAAAATAGAGCTATGGAAGACGATTGTGCATGCAAATTGGATCATCCACCAGTCGTACCTTTGATGAGATAGAATGGGTAATTCTGCAGTCAACCAGTTCAGTTTCCGATAGAGAGTAGGATCCAGCTTACACTTCCAACAGTCGGATCAATTCGGGACCCTGAGGTCAATTTTTCGGATGGATTTAGCTCGATAGTTTCATAACCTTAGTGAGTCTGTGTGGATGAGTGAATTCAGTCCGTCTAAAAATACCCACTTTTACGCGTCGAAATTTTCCGAGAATTTGCTGTTTTTTTATGACGGATTGGTTTCGTCTCACTGTTAATGTTGGTTAAAGGATAATGAAGTTTTTCTACCTATATGCTATTACGCTATAGCAAAAACCGTTTTCCATAAGTGAGATCAAAGACAGATTACGAAAATATCTGGTGGTTATTCTAGTCGTTGAATTGTTATTCTACAGGTACTTGCTCTAGACGATCTACTATGCGGAAATTTTTTTATCTTAGGCAATATATACGTTTAATGCCACAAAGAAACTGAAAAGACTAAAGAAAAATGCATCACAAACCACTGCAATCAATCGACGTAGCCTTTACCCCGAGAAATTCAATGTTAGAAAGTATTTACCTAATAAAAGAGACAGTACCATGCAAAAAGCAGTATTTTAGGTCGATGGTGACTGGACGAAGTGGGAAGAGTAAGTCTATTTAATGATTTTATAGCATAGGTTTTTCGCCTACTAAGGGTGGGTTCAGTTCAGGGAGATGGTGGCTACCCGAAAATACCGAAAAATTTTGAAGGAATCCGGGAAAACCATAGTTAATTAGTATTGCAGTCATAATCTGTCAGTAAAACATTCATTTAAATTTGAAGCCGTGCTGAAATATTTACCCTTATCGATCTTGTTCAAATACCTAAAGACCCTTCCTTTCCCCACTTATTATCAAGGGTTTGTTCTAATGAAGTCCCGCATTCGACTCTCTTCCGCTAATACCTCAGACCTCACCGCTCATCATAAAACACCGAAAGGAAGATTTTGTAAAACAAATCCGTTCTGCTACGAACATCGTCTATAAATACTACCATATTGGTTATTACCGGTTGAAATACTGTTGCTATTGTCGCTGATGAGCAAATATATAACGATGAGGATACTTTATTCACTGCTTCGGATTCATCACCGGGAAAACTGCACGGCCTATCGGTGTTCTTCAGCACCAGTATCAACTTACCTCCGAACACATGAATTTATCGCCACAACATTTTATGCACCACTAATTGCGATAGCAAATATTGCTTTTAATAGTATATAGTGACACTGACAAGAGTATATCTATTCATCTTAGTGCTTAACTGCATGAATCTGCATTAACACCAAGACTTCAAACAAACGCGCTCATTTCTAGCTCTGTTTGAAGTGAAACCTTTTAATGAGCGTATCTGAGAATCTGAAGGAAGGAAACAACCCTTTTAAGAAGTTGCGGCTTCACATCGACTCAATGAAGGCGTTTTTTTTTGTCAATGTCTCGAACTGTGCTCCCTATGAAATTTACAGGCGATTTGAGGATTTCCAAACGTGGATATGCAATGTTGTGGCGACGTCAATCTCATTTCTCTTCTGTACATAATAATAATAAACTCAAAAGAACAAAGAACCCGTCGGAAATGGTGCTTTAGATGATACAGCAGCAATTAATAGATCGGAAGATAGTGTTATGTTATATTGAACGATAGCGCTGAGAGCAAAAAGCCGACAACTGCGAAGGTGGATCCCAACTGACTATATAAAATAAAAATGATGTCTCGTTGAGACATGACCAATGAGTTCTTCGAAAAACGACAACTTTTATAGAAAGTTGTCGAAATCTATCGAATAGAATGGCTGCTAGTCAAGTCTAATCAAGGACCCATCCATTCACTATACTCACAACACAAATCTGCTACCTCTATGTCCCTCTTTCAAACTCACAGCCTTACAACCGACAATGTATACCCATTAATTGCCATTGGGATCTCGAAACTTTCTACGCGCTGGTCTTCATAAAGACCGATCACCTTTCAGCAGAACCTAAGAGAAGATTGCGGTATTCCTACATAGGTTGTCGATTAAGTCCAAAGAAGGGTAGCGACCTAAGGCTCAATCACCTTTCAACCCATATCGCAACATTAAAATAGAAAAAATAAATAAAATAAAGGCGAGAAACTGTTTGGTCGAACTAACATCTTGTACTTACAGCAATTAAATATGACCCCCCAACCAATGAACGGTTGTGAGACTCCTCCCCATCCATTACAACAAAGAAATATATTTACTCATGTTTAGAGTGACCATCAGTGGACACTTTCGCTTGCGATTTCAAGATTGCAGCACGTTTTTCAGCTTCTTCTTCTTCGATAGCGGCCCTTCGCCGTATTCGAAATCGTTTCGATGGATCTACTTCCCTTACCGCTTTTAACCAACGATACTCCTCGCGAATCTCTCGAGGATTTTTCCCTTTGAGGGTTTCCATCCGTCTTTGTTGAGCTTCGTCGATATTCGTTTTCAACAGTTGTGCCAACTCATCTGTCTAGAATTTTTCCGCTCGTAAAACACGTAAATTAAATATTAAAAGCAATTTTGATAGATTTGTATAATAGATCGGCCCATTTTGAGAAAATTTCTTCAAAGTTATTCATTTGCCTTTTTCGCATCAAAACTTTAAAAAAAAAATTCATCTAGTAAACAGATTAATAAAAGCGCATATTATGCCCACTCCTTAGGCTTATTATGCCTTGCGTTCGAGGCATATAATTATCCTCTTATAGAGTATTTCATTCCCAATTACTTCATTTCCATTCCATTCCTAATATTAAGTATCCTCTAATGAAATTTGCCTTTTTCTCAGTCATTTTTTTAAAAAGCATTCTCAATGAACATTTGAATTTCGTTTCTCTTAGATAAATCTAATAAAAATAGAACAAAAATAATACGAACATGTTTTGTGATCATTCCTTTTATCAGCGAACTCTCTTTGTCGGAGGAAACTTTTCGCTATTTCATCTTTCGCCACTAATGTCTCCAATTGACGATCCCGTCGTATTACAAGTGATCTATAAAATAATCTCACATTATATCCTTTGCGGTATAATAAATAGTTTTTCGTGTTATAAAAAAATAAATAGCCAAAATAACCAATGTTCGCATTATATTCGCTCATTTTTATTTGCGGTAAAATTCCGCACCAATCTAAATGTTCTTTTCTCAAATTTTCGCGCTTATTTTTGAAGAGTTGTAAAAAACGACAAACTTTCAATAATGATGCAATATGATTTCCATCATCTCTATTATTTTGAATAAATTTTCCTCTCTTTTTTTTTGCTGTAAAAAATGATTAAAAATAAAAATTCCACTTATTTTTATAGAAATTTGACGTATTATTGCATTATTTCCCATTCCAGATTGAAGGCATGAAAGGGGAATTGCAACAGAGCAATAAGCCAGAGAAGTGCATTGCACAAATGGAGTAAGAATAGGATGTTGAATATCGGCATTGGCACACTTCCTTTATGCATGAAGTTTCCATTATTTTTTTTGTGAGGAATTTTCAAGTTCGAAGAAAACGTTTGAAAAAAAAAATCAAACGAAATTGACAAACATCGAATTTTACGAGCGAATTAAAGCCGAGTTGAATATAGTAAAAGAACAAGATGAGGTGTGAACTCGTGGTCAAGTGAGAAACTTGTAGCCTAAAATTAAAAAAAGGACTCATTGGTCATTCAGGTCATGGAGCCTCTTTCTAGAAGGAACCGATGAGCAGTTTCCTCTTCCACAGCAAATCTGGATGATCACATCTCAGTGGCCTTACCTCGTTCATACCATTATTGTAAGTAATAGTTACATCACATAAACACCCGCAGGCATGAATATCCAAAAAACCTAATAAACGCCTAGGTAAATTGCAGGATGATTGTATTCCCTTCTTATTCCATCTCTCTGCCCCTAATGCAAAAAAACTGATACTCCAATGGAAAAATAATGCCCGCTTTCTTTGTTCCTTTGTTTTTTTTTCAATTATTTCAGCGAAATCCTCTAAATAGCATTAACTTTCATACGCCAAAGAGTATATATAATACAGATAATATATGCAAAAGTTGCATATCGTAAAATGTGGTCTACCTAGATGATTATGCAATGCAAGAGTGATTTTTTTGCATATATGAAATGCAAAAGAAGAAGATCAACAATAATTATTTGAAAGTAATAATTAGTAAAAAGACTTACAAATAAAATAAATGATATGCGAGAACAAGACCGAATCCGATGAGAGTATATTTGATAATTACTGCCCATTGTTTTTGGTTTCGCTTTCTGAGCTCTTCCGGAGTCATATGTTTGGCTTCATAACCGAATTCGTTCTCCCAAAACGTTTTCCAATCTTGCCTAAAAGTGAAGCAATAATGGTTAGTTGTGATGCAATGATAGTGCTCAATCAAATCACTGAAGCTCTTCGCTTGAACCTGAATAAAAACACTAAGAAGTTTGCCAGTGAAAAACGTGCTCAAAAAATCGGAAATTCTATTTAAACGCTCAAGGAGTTAGCAAATATGCAAGTATATTATAGCCATAGACCGGTATCATGAAGATTGTGCTATTACTGTCACTCTAATCTTGAAATGAGGGACAATAGTGAAAAGTACAAGCTCTGCAGCACAGCTACCTCACGAACCCTCTAGCACCTGAAAGTGAACGCTTAGGTTAGAAAACTTTCAATAATTTCATGCAATAAGCACATTCGAAGTTATGTTTTTCTCTTGAAATTCTGGCAAGGCATAACAACGTTTGTAAAATTTTTAAATGCTTGAAGACGAAAATTTACCTGGAAATTGTATGACTGTTCGCGAGGGCCTCCTGAAGTTTTATAGAAAGGCTAGTTATTTTTTGCCATGAATTTGGAAAGGGACAGGAGAGAGAGAGAGGGGGGGGGGCAACCGGAAGAGATGGGGATGCCGGAGGACTAACTGGAAGTTTTTACGTTGATTAAAGAGTATTCCTATCACTTCAAAGCACTTGCACAATATGCAAGTATGACTTGTTCTAGGAAAATCTGCAACAACTATCGAATCCTTGAAGGGCGCTAATTTGATACCGCTAAAATGCCTCACCCGAAATATTCGTAACCATGATATTGATTTCGGTTTTGTTTTGCCGCCGTGTAATGTGGTGAGATTCTTCCGGAAAGTTTATCGTCGTAGATCCTTCGATCGGCAGGTCGTCTCAAAATATCGTATGCCTCTTTCAACTCCACGAATGCATGTTGTCGCTTTGTGCGTTCCTCTTCCGGCATATGATTAATGTTATCTGGATGCACCTGAAAATTACTGCACTATTTGCGAATTCCAGTTGCAAACATATTATCATATATGAAAGTAAATATAAGTGGGGTCAGGAACAAGGGAGGGGGCAGCAGGGACTGGTGGAGAGAAAGGGAATGGGAACAAGACGGGACGGCGGGAAGGTCAAGAGGGACGATGGGCGTGAGCGTGGACATAAAAAATAATCAAAGCTTTCTAACAGGTGAGATTCTGCTTTTAGTGGGCCGATAATTTCATTTATACCTCCAGGTGGATGCCTACCTGCCCATCTATTACCACTTGGCAACAGCAAAAGACGACAAATTTATTTCAATAGTATTCGCATCGATTATATTAATATGCACTACCATTAAGCGGGATTAATAACGGTGACGATTCATTACAGATCATCGATTGAATGTGAAAAAAAAAAAGCTGAATGGACAGCTGACCAGTTTCGATTTAGAGTAGTAGGCATTTTTGATTTCGGTTTGTGTCGCTTTCGGACTGACTCCAAGTAACTCATAGTAATTACGCCTGCAATTTTGAATTTTTTTCGTTTTTCTTTTCTTTCTTATTTCTGTATTTATGCTATCTCTTCTCTGTACTATCAATACTGACTATATCGATAGTATACGGCTGAGTGTACTGGTCACTCAACATCTTTTTTTTTATTATGAAAGCTACTTAAAAATGGACAATAAAAGAAACATATTTTGCAAATTGCCTAGAAAGAGGAGGAGAGGGTGAATTGTAACGAGTTTCCTTTTGTAATTAGATGATTATAGCTTCCGGAATTCAAACCGTAATTCACCGGAAATTGAGGAGAAATATTGTAAATTTCCAATTTCCGATGGCGAAGATGAAATTTTCGAGTGTGAATATTAGGTAAAGATCATTCCTCCTCATTTTTTTCCAACCTGGATACGTCGAATATCATGGAATATTCGATGAGAGGGCTATAATCTTAGAAGTGAGACGCATTTGCCGAAGAAAAAAAAAATCAAAGTTCTCTTCGTAAATAACGATCGAACAAGATTATGAGGATATAAATATTTAAAAAAAAGACTATAAATTTATAGAATTTTTTCTTTTTTTTAAACGATTGTTCAATCAATAGTAATGATAAAAATAAACACAAATAAAATAGAAATACTTACGCTTGTAGTATCGACATACAATAGTGTATTCGACGAGTCGAATTTATAAATATACCCTTAATGTTATATGAGCAATATATATCCAACATTACACCTCATTTATAGTACAACTGATAGGGCAATATAATCGACCGCTTTCATAAATTCGATTGCAATCTTATCTGCAAAAAAAAAAAAAAATTTGCATATTAAAGTATAATTGCGTAAAAATGTCAATTTAAGAGTAGGCGAATTTACTATACAATATAATCGGGAAGATATTCGTTTCCAATGTTTTGCCACTCTCTCGCTCTCTTCTTGCTTCCCCACTGAGTTAACGAGAGAATGGTTTCAATTTATCTAGGAGAGTACCTTTTCAATAATATATGACTCCTGCATGGGAACCGATCGGAGCTTATCATCGAGGATAAGTGCCGATATAAAAATCTACGAAGCACTCCCATAAAGGTGATGAAAAGTTTAACACTAATGAAAAATCAAAACTCAACAAAGTATTGAAATATCTTAAAATATCAGTAATCGCCGATGATCAGTATGACAACAATTATAGAAAATACATAAAAAAGGTTATTTTTTTTCTCGAATGTAAATCTGCCCCAACCTTATTTTCGTGAGAATTTTAGTCAGTTAGTAGGTTTATCCCTCTCCACCCCCCCCCCCCCCCCCCCACCTTCCTCAAAATACTGAAATTTTGATGTTGGCAGAAGAATCCTACAAATGATAAGTGATAAAAATTTCCCTATCCCCTTCGATAACAGCCGATATAACTCCTAGTCTTTCCTCCTTAATTTGATAGCATATAAACTATCGAAACATACAGAAATTAAAATCTTAACGAATATATTTATTACCGATAGATTACTAATGAACCGAACGATCCGATTCTGACTAAGTACGAATTTTGCGAACCATTAAAAGTCGGCATGTTCGCCTAGAGAAAAAATTTCCATTCTCTTCATGCAAAAAAAAAAAAAAAAAAAAAAAAAAAAAAAAAAACAATAAAAGGATAATGGGGTTATCATAAAATATTGAAATTCATCGTTTGATGATTTTTTTTTAATCGATGCAAATTGTGATTTTAGAGGATTTTTCTTGAAAGATTTTAAAGAATCAACGAAAAAAAAAGAGATAAATAATTAGCAAATCACTGAGGATGATGGTAAAAATTTATGACCGTCGAGCAGACATTTTTCTTATTCATCATGGAAATGTAAAGCTTGATTTTTTTTCTTTTTGATCGAATTAAATACCATTTAAAAATGCATGATTTATATTTATGTGATAGTCGATTTTCTTAGCCTAACTTAAACTCAGAAACTTAGTCGGACTCAAACTCAGGAACTTGTTTAGTCGGACTTAAACTTAGAAACTTGTTTATTCTAGAAGAAACTCAAAGTATAACCATAAAAGTGGTTAAAACATGATTTACTCAACTGAAATATTAATAAACGAATAAATGAGATATTGATAATGAGGTGGAGAATGTGGCAAGTTGTTGAGAAAATTTATGGAATTCTCAAAAGGAAGCAAAATCGAACAATTTCGAAAAATCAATTCCTAAATATCACCGAGATTAGAATATCAGATGTAGGTGGTAATATCGTGAAAAACCTGAGTAAAAATTTCCGGTCCTATATCAAATGTTTGCAGAAGAACTTTTAGTGCTCTTTCATCTCTCAAGAGGGTGGAGGAGGATGATGGAGGAATTGGGAGGGGTGGGGGGCAAGAGGTGGAGCCCATAGTTTTTCATGTGTGCACCAGTTTGTTTTCGCATTTATGTTTTCCTATAGAAACCGGTTGATCCAAACCCATATGTTAGCTGATTAGTTAATTCGAATTTGAATAAAATTAGCCCATCGTGATTTAAGTGGGCGGTTTTCTTATTGATTGAATGCTATTAGAACATCAATATCGATGAAAATATCACTAAAAAGGCGAATTCATGTAAAGGATCATCGATCAAAATACTTTATTCAGCAATTATAGTGAATTAAAGATAAATAAAGCGGAGAGATAACGAAATTAGAGCACCTTTCAAGGGGATTATCGCAAATTGAAATGATATAACGTTGTTGAATATCTCTTTGGAAAATTTGAAAACCACAAAAAATTGCATATCATTCGTTCTATATAAACGATGATGGATGAGATCGACACTCATTCGTTGTTTCGTAAGTGACGCCTGCGGCTGAGTTAATCATTGTCGTCTCATCAAATGGAATCCTCGAATATACTCGTCAGTTTGCTCTCCGTTTCCGGTAACGTCCGGAGTGGCTGCCGTTCTAGGAGCGGCTGAAGTGGGCGTCTTATTAGCGAAGAGGGGGGAGGGGTGGGGGATGTAATGCGATGTTTTTAGGACGGGGATTATTCCGGCTGTGCATTACCTGTATTTTCTTTTCCTTTACTTTCTGGCTCTCATGACTGAACTTTTCTTATGTAGGTCAAGTTGTAGATATGTGCTGGGCACTGTTCAAGTGACCAGTAGTGAATAATACCTCTAAGGGGCACAATGGTTACAGGGCATAACGATGGTATTGGTGATGAGGGCATTTCTTTCGGTGGCACCCATCATATTTGTCGTAATTGCAACGTCGTTATGCGCCGCTAAGAATGATGCCCCAGCGAAAGCAGCCGATGCTGCAGCACCAGGTACGAGATTACCTTCACACTATGAGAGTAAATTATAGTT
The DNA here is from genome assembly GCA_013433145.1 of Ascaris suum. Classification (NCBI taxonomy): domain Eukaryota; kingdom Metazoa; phylum Nematoda; class Chromadorea; order Rhabditida; family Ascarididae; genus Ascaris; species Ascaris suum. The sequence goes on from CM024180.1 coordinate 1,190,809, forward strand.
TGATGTATACGCAGAGATGTGCTAACTCATCTATAAGGATCGAGTAAATCAGAACGAGGAAAAATGATGATGGAGCGATCAAATAGAAATTAACCGCAAACATTAAAAGAGGTGATGTAAGCTTACTGGTTCCTTGGCCATATAGGTGGCGCACTAGGAAGTAAACAAATTCAGCCGGTTCAAATAATGGAAACTGATAGCAGTTATCATTGGATGCGGGTGTTACTCATTCCTCTTCGAATTGGCCACATGAATACTTGTGGCCATCCTGACAATAAAATATCGGAGCTAAGGCTATTTTATAGCAGCTGCTGATTTATTCACACGGACGGACGGGCGAGTAAAAAGTGGTTTATTGCAAAGTTGCAAGTCTTGCAGCTCTCTGAAAACGTGTTGAGTACCGAAATGATATTGGAAGGTAATTGGCGCCTTCGCTTAATTATGATATTCTCACAGACATAAATTCTCTATAACTAAAGCACACTTTTCAATTATCATTTTTCTTATTTTATGCTCGATATTCCTTGCCTATATCTAATCAAAAGACTCGAACTCTCTAAAGGTTCGAAATGGCAAACTTCTCGATTTCGTTTACATGAAAGTGTATAATTTCAGCGGTGGAGGTGCAGCAGCAGCAGGAGGTGCCGCTCCAGCAGCAGAAGGTGCAGCTCCAGCAGCGAATCCGCCAGCCTAAATCCATCTTGATCATCACGCAGGATAGCATATGACATATAATTGACCACATTCTCTCTAGTAATTCAATTTTCATGTGCTCTATATTGCAGACTGCGCTCATCTTTTATTGATTCGTTCGCTCATAAAAATTCCTCTCAGATCTTCTTCACATTATAACAATTAATATCTATCGCACGTTTTATTGTAATATTCGCACCTTATTTGAGTATCCGATTCCACGCTGATGAAGGATATTAGTATCGCCTGGAAAAAATGATGATATCCCACCGAAATTCCAAGGAATTGTACTTCTCCCCCAGAATTGATATATTGTTTCATTCAAACGGTTTTAGAAAATTGGACTTAAGTTTATCGTAGTCAACATTCGGGATTTAATGCGATACCGTGTCAAGGGGATTTAAGTCCAAAATACGTTTTTTCAATCTTTCAGCACATTGCATTATTTCATATATTTGAACATTATTCAACATTATTCAACAATTGATAAATCGAAAAGTTTTCCATGTGAAGTGCCGTTATATCTTTCCTCTCATTTCCAATCTTCAAGAAAAATTGCCTCAGCAATGTCGTCCGTAACGTGGCGGTGATGATCGATGGCATAAATAGATACAGTTTGAGGGAGTGTTGTCAGGCGTAGAAACACATCAAGTTTTGCTTGAAAACCTATCGCAGAGATGTGTGTTATTTCGAAATTCCATATTATCCTCATCAACGCATCGAATTCCGGGACGATATTCGAGTATCTTTGGACGGCATCAAGTACCACTTGCAGTATATGAGCTAAGGAGGCTTAGTGTTCTCGGAAATGCGTATTAAGCTAGTTACTTTATCTTCATTGTGCTCAACGATGCGACCACCTCAGCTCATGGAGTTGTTGTCAACAAATGCTTATAGCCGTTGGTTTACTTCGTTCGAAACGAGTAGCGCCTTGCATTATTTTTGAAAGGGTGCGCCATGTTGGCGCCCGAATCTCCTGTAACTCCGAATATCAAAGACCGGCGTCGATGCCGGAACCATTGAAAATCTTCAGGTAAGTCTATCTAAGTGAGCACGTATCGTGACGTTCAATACTTGCTTCATTTCCAGAAACGCATTTTCTGGAGATTCATCTCCAACTTAGTGATGCATCACTAAAACTCAAGCTCTAAAACTTGCTAGGCATAATTTATGCTAGAAATTCACCATAACATCAAGTCTTAAATTGTTTTATTATCTTTGACGGAATTTATTTGCCACATACATAAAAATATACCTAATAATTACACCTAAAAATTATCCAAAAAATTCGTCTTCAATTGCAACCTATTGATAAAAATAAATCCTTTGTAAATTTGCTTTTCTAGACTTATATGAGCCGGTTGGCTAGGTTAAAGAATGCTTCATGTCAATTGGACTATTGAGCAGAATCATTAAAACACAAATCGTGCCAACTCTCTGCCGGTTTTCCACTTCTCTTTTGACGATAATGGAAGGTGTTATTGCCTTTAGCGAAATTTCCCTGGTGGTACTCATATTGTGATATACAGGTATTCCTAATTGAGCGTCGATAAGAGCGCTTCCTTTCATGGATCAATGATATTATTAATTATCACATTCGAAATATATTTTCTCGTGTAATGAATCAATGTCGAGAATTGAATGAAAAACTCTTTGAATTTTAAATCTCATTTCACAAACACATTTTAATAGAACTTTAAAATTCCTTTATAGATTTATAATTAATTTAATAATAAATTTCTAATAGAGAAAGAGCAATCGTTGAGGGGGGGAAATGTGAATGAAAAAAGAAAAGCAAGCAAGAGAAGACGGGGAGCATTTTGCAACTATTATAATAAAATATAAATTAAACAAGTTGAAATATATATACGACAAATAAATAATAACATTTAATAAATATAATAAAAAATCGAAAATTATATGTTTGATTTTGAAAATAAAATAATCGTATCATTTCTTTTTTTGCACAACTTTTTAAACAGTTATTATTTTATTCATATAAAGAGACAAAAAGAAGTAACAAAAATATGCAAAAATATTATTCCATGGAACTAAACACATTTCTCTTAAATTCTGAGGCAACTCTGTAAGTTTTTTCTATTGTCTTTTTCTTCAATTGAATCATTTAGGCTTTCAATCTACAACTGGCCACCAAGCAAAATTATTGCTCAAAAATACATGGACTTGAAAATTTCTGCATAATTGATCTTTGAACTGTTTGCCGTTATTTACAATACCTCAAACAGGATACGGAAAATTACCTGAATTCCCTTCAGCTTTTCGCCTCCGAATAATTTCATCATCGTTTTCTTTAGACTCTATTTTTTTTTTTTTTTCATTCTTATTGTGCATCATCGAGAAGAATGTTGACAAATGAATATTGAAATTAGCGATCCGTATTGATAATTAAATTTAAAGCATTACTGATAAATGACAATTGTTGATGATCACTTTGACAGGTAAATTTACAGGTGAACTATTTCAAAATGGGCAAGTAATTAGAGTAGATCATACAAGCAAGCTAAAAAAGAGTTATTGAACCCGAATAATAACATAAATAAATCAATGGAAATTAACGAGGCGACTAAGTGCGGAAGTGAGATCGATCATTTGCGATATTTACCTATAAGCGATTAAATCTTCCATCGATCACGACCAATGATTTCTTTCAGTGGTGGATGTGAAGTGTAATTTGTATGTCGCTTTCCCACAGAACTCAACTCATCCGCCGAACGTAATAAACCTCTTGAATTGACACCCCTTTTTGTATCAATCTGCAAATTAAATTATCATCATTTGCATATAGCAAATAGAGGTATTATTTTTATTTGCAAGAAAAATATACTTACTTATCTCCATATTTGCATATTATAAGAAAAGTTATAAGAATGTAATTGTAAGAATTTCAAGAATTATTAGGATTTTAAAAATTTTCTTGAAAATGCGAAAAATTTGAAAGTGTGGATTAGGATAAAACTTCAGGTAAGAGTTGATTGAAGTATCACCCGAACTCGAAATAGAAAACGTTTATCTGTGATCATCATTCAAAAAAAAGAAGGATTTATATTCGTGGCGCAAAACGGAGAAGATGCATAGAAAATTGATGTTGGAAGTGATAAGCATATCAAATCGCATAGAAGTAAGTAACCAATGCGGTAGAAAAAAAAATATAATCACAGTTGTTGAAGGTTCATCAATATAGTTTATATTTTAGTGCACATTTAATGGCTGATTTGAGAAAAGAAATTTGAAAACCTTGACGACTCTTACCTCAACTTGGAAATTAATTACTTTGCGAGTGAAGCTGTGACCAGAATTGACAACCGGAACTGTAGTCATAGTTTGTAATTTTCTTTTTTTTTTTTTTACTGAACAGAAAGATATGCAAATATAATTCGCTATGAATTTTGTAATTTGATATAAGCCTTTCTTCTAATTCATCATATACTTTTCATTTCTATATATTTCTCTATCATTTATTTATACTCGAAATTTTTCATTTTAGTAAATTATCATTATTATTATCAGTCTACATTTTTCTTCTAGACTGACTACATGAAAATTTTTTATCGAGAATGTTGTTCAGTAATTTTTGCATTTTCACCTATTTTAGAAAAGCAGTAATAATTCTTCCAAATAGAGGTGAAAATCTAAAGAATATTACAAGAAAATATTACAATTTAATCATATTTAAATAGTCACATTTATAAAAGAATAAGAAAAAATCATTTACTTTTTCTCGTATTGAATTTCCACTGTGATTCCTTTCTCTCCTGAAAGAAATTTTATAGCTCAAATGAATATTTAATTAAATTAAAGAAAAAATATATAAGAAAATAAAATAATATGGAAATAAAATAAGGAAAATATTATATTCGCGATGATCTATACTGAAATTGTTATGCATTCAACGGTAAGGTCCCTGATCGTTTACATATCAACATTAGCTGAATGCAAATATCTTTGTTAGTGCATAGTAAATGATAAATATGCAAATTTGCATATATAATGAAAATTTCTTGGAAAATACGAGAACGATTTAGCAGATTGAAATATTTGATGGCAGCACTTTTCACCAAATATTGTAGTAAAGCTTTGAAGGATTTTAGAGTTTCAGATATTAGAGATTTTTCTTACTTCTATAAAAGAGAAATATTTAATTAATGATAGCGTGATGAGTAAAGATCTATTTTCTATAAAGCTCAGAAGATCGATTTCTTAAAGATAAAGGAATCAAATGAATTCGATGAGGAGATTTTGATGACCTTAAATAGTAATAAATAAATTCCACAAATATGCAATGAAAAGAAATTAAACGAATTTAATGGAATATTTGTATTCTTATGAAATAAAAATTAATAATATTTATATAGTTGAAGCAATAATCATTATAGAATGAGGCAAATATTGAAATATTCTTAAATATTTTATTAAATATTTTTAAATATGAAATTTATTACAACAAAAAATTTTGCAAAAAATTTACAATTGAAATCATTGCGGGGGAAAAAATGTGTTTTCTTTTTTCAAAAGTTTGCAAAAAATGTGAATTATTGCAAAACGATTTTGCAAAAATGTGAATTAATGCAAAACTATGCAATGCGTTGTTGAGCAAAGAATCTGAGTCAAAAAAAAATTACATCCCTAGAAAAAAAAATGAAATGAATTAATCTCCAAAAAAAGATAATAAATATTAACAACTCCAAACTTATTATAGATCGGTATATTTTTCGTCTTTTTGCATATAAATGAATGGTTAAAATTTATTCATTAATTTACGTATAGTATTACATAAAAATATTCAAATATTCAGTTCATTCAACGTATAAATTTGCATAAAATTTTCCATTGTAAATACTCAATAATACTTACATGCGATGGCATGTCTCACAAAATACATTGTTATCGCTTAATTGATCAATTCTTGAGAGTACTTCATCGATTCGTTGATCTCTCATTGCAGCATCCGATGATTGAATTGTTGTGCCCTTCATGTTTCGATTTGACGGAGTACGTATACCAAGAAATTTACTGATACTTTCAACGAGTACATCCAACTGAAATCGTTACTTTATTTGCCAATATATTTGACTTAATTCAATAGGATAATAGTAATTCAAATTCCCTTCATAACCTAATGCGAAACCTTTTAACGATGCTTTGTGTGAGGAAGAAAGTGATATAATAGAATTCTAGTCGTTCTTGTTAGAGCTAAAAATGAGAGGAAATGACGGAAGGATCATTTTGCGCTAAGAAGGGCGGTGGGATAACCATAGTTTAGGTTGGTGGGGAACAAGTAACTTTGCATGCAATGATGTTTTCTCGATGTCAGACTATGGGAAGATGCTTTATTTCTAAAACTTAAAAAGCGAAATTCAGTTTAATACCATAGAAGACAGAAATAGAAAAACGATAGTAATGATAGGTCTGAGGATGCCTTCAAATCACCTAGCGGTACCCAGGGGTGTTGCCTACCACATCTCTTGAAATTTAGTGTCATTTCGCCTCATTTACCTCAGCAAACCTTGTAGTATGCTAGTATGATCTCGGATTAGCGAAATAAAAATGTATTTCTAATGGTCTACGCAGATTACATCTGTTATATATGTGAACGACTTGCATTACGTTGGATACACTCATAGGGACCTATAGGGTATTTTAATGTGTCGAAATTAACATATTTAGCGCGAATTTTTTTCGACATTTTTTTGAATATTTGAATCTATCAGATTCTCATGCCGCCGGCCTCTTGCATATATTTTTAAATGCCAATCATTGAAAAAATGAAATTAATAATAAGCAACAAATATTTGAATAATAAAATTCAATAAATATATATAATACATTCAATAATGCCTATGATTGATACGATTTACTAAGTCGCCGTTAGATAAAATTGTTTTTTTTTTCATATAACTGTGCATGTGTTTTTCATCGTAAAAACCTATACCAAAGGATTTTTTTTAGTGCATAATGGGTCAGATTGTAAAAAGTACCACAGTTACATAAATTAAAAAGAAAAAGTTTGAGTAATGAATATAATTTATGAGTGAAGAGTATCAGCTGCTCTTCGATTTGTTCCATTTCATGCAAAATTCATTTAATTTGCATATATTGAAGTTAGCTCAATGCTTCAAACTGATACTGTTGATGGTTTATGCAGTGTTATAGCTAAAGACTTACTATATATTGCATAAAGGTATTACACGGCATTAACGATATTAAGCGGTATTAAACTGTGATAAGCTACAAATTCATGGCCCTATATTTACTACCACTTGCATATCAAGTAAATTGCATATATTTTTCTCACCCTAACTGGAAATAATCGAAATTTAGCTGCACCTTGATTTCCATACTATGATCTCTTGGAAGAATTGCCGCATTAACGACGATGATATGGAAAAAGAATCTTTTTTTTTTTTTTTGAATAGCAAAAGAGGGATATTCTAAACGACATAAAAATAGAAAATCAAAAAAGAAATTAAAATAACCTGTTGTTCAGTGTCACGAACTTTACCAATGCTTTCTTTATCGCTGCCATTCAAACTATCTTCCTCTATCGATTTCATGCTTTTATCTCTCGTATCATATTTCCTGAATTATATAAAATGCAAATTTAAAAAAAAAATTCCGTTCATATTCAATAAGGCAAATGACAACAATTAATAGTCGAATAAAATAAAGAACTCTTGAAGTTTATTACTGTTCAAATTGTTACTCAACTGCATTATAGTATATAGTATTATATGATAATTTTTCATTTATGCATTACATCGAGATCTAATTTGTGAATTCGAAGAATTCATCTGATAGGAGTGCTGAGATTGTAGACAAGCATATTCCAACCCGCACCAATGCGCTATGAAAATGTTGCCATTGAAACACGCACATTTGAACTCAGTGCTTTCGCATATTTTTGCTCAATATTATTCAGCCGATCCTAGAACGTACAGAGGGAGGTGCCAACATAGTTATGGAAGTAGATGAAACAGATATTTTGGTGTACAACATTGGACGGTTACCTGAACGCTAACATCTGAGGATACTCGAATGAATAGATGGAGAAGAAGGTGAGGCATTCACTAAACAAGGTGGACAAGCGAGCCGATTGATAAAGCCGATTTTGAATAAAATTTAATACATTTTTTAATTGATAAAGTAATTTTAAATTTCAAAACAAAAATCTATCTATGCTATATATTCTACTCAGTGAATTTCCTAATTTTAATCAATTGTCTCCAAATTATACATATATAAACACCCACGCATATATAAATATGACGTCATCGTAAAAACAAAGACTTTCAAAAGTGTTCAATAAAATTTAATCGTTTTACTATGCAAATTTTACACGAAAAATTAACTTAGTCTACAAATAAAGAAACAAAAAAGAAATAATTAAATTTTAGCATAAAGCATGAAGAAATAAAAAAAAAATCTAATTTTTGAATGAATTTCAAAAAAAAAAAACTGAGAAATAATTCGAAATAATATTTGAATTTGGCGCATTGCAAATTTTTTCAGCAAAATTTAAAAATACAAAAAGCCCAATATGCGCTTTTTAAAAACGCATTTGCTCGAAAAAAAAAACGTTGCATAAAACTTACTGTAAACAAGAAGAAGAAGAAGGCGATTGTGGATCATTCACAAGTACCTCATCTGCAAAAAAAAAAGAAAACATGATTATAATGTAATATTTATCACATTATGGTCTAATCGTTCAAAAATTTTAAAAAACATCCCCGCCGATATATACCATTTTCCAGAATGAAACTCCATTCGTATGTCTAGCAATTTCAAAGAAAAGGTAGCCGGGGAAGAAGACAGGAGGGCGGTGGGGAGGGACAAATGACAATGATATATTTTTTTTTCAAGCTTCAATAACGAATGCTACAAAAAAAGTTAATTATTTAATAAAAAAATAAAATTGATTAAAAAATTAAAGAAATATTTTCGGGTTATGAAGCATAGAGAGGAGCATAATTATAGATATTTCTGGCATTTTCAACAACTTCTCGAGAAATACTTCAAAATTGCAGCTTACTCTTCAAACAATAAAAGAACCAATTTGCAAAAAAAGAAGGTTATTCGTTTCCATGAATCAGGAATTCAGGATAGTATATACTTCGTGACTTGCACATGCATTATACTTCCTTTCAGAGACACAGAAAGAGAAGGAGAAGAAAAGAGAAAGGGAGAGAAAGACAGAGAGAGAGAGGGGGGAGGAGGAAAAAGCCACAACAGAAATGGTGAGTGGAGATTTTTAGATTCTTGCAACGCGAAGAGGAATTAAAAACACCGCAATGTCTAATATGAAATTAATGAAAGTAAACAAAATACCTTTCATCATTCAATCCGCTCATAATTTTCGTCATCGGATGCCGTTGTATCAACGAATTTTTCCTTCATCTTTTCTTCATCTAAATTTTGCTCGATATTTCTTGAAGTTATTGATGTCTTCCGATTTGAATTCTCCGTATTTCCAATATCGATCAC